>CM076574.1:461409195-462634016 GCA_034641835.2 Pinus albicaulis | reverse complement strand
TTGCACTGAAACGGAAACGGGAACGGATACGGATACGGGGTTTGAAACGGATACGGCAAATTTTCAAAAAATCTGGATACGATACGGCAGGAAACGCCACGTCATATATATAATATATATTAAAATATATATATATATATATATAAAATTTACATTGCCATTCATGATTCATATTTGAAGTTTGAGAATCTAGATTATATCTAAATAGTAAAAATGCATAATGCCATAATGATTAATCATCTATCATCAAGATCATCATGATATCATCTAGATTCTATCATCTATCATCTATTCATCAATTATCATATATGAATTATGATTTATGATTTATCATCTATCATCATCATCAATTAAGCATATGCCATAAAGTTATTCATCTAATTCAGCATATGCCATAAAGTTATTCATCTATCTATCATCATCAATTCAGGAATCAGCATAAAGTTATAATTTATAAATTGAAAATTCAATGATTCATAAATGATGATTCATGAATCATGATTCAAGTTCAACATATCATCAAGTTTTTGTTTCTAATTTCAATCATCAACATAAATATCATTTACATATCATCAAATATGTCATCAACTTCCACATCATCTCCAGAAGTGGGAACATTGCTGCCATGTTCACTTGAAGATCCACCTATCGATGACTCCACATCAAACAAAGTCATATGAGCCCTGGCATTCACTGTCATATCCAAGTGAGGCAACTCTAGTTCCACATCCCATAATTTGGCGGCCCCAAATTTGTATTCATCTCTCTTGTGTGACAGAAGGCGAAGGTTTGAATGAACATACACTAGTTCCTCAGCCTTCTTTGAAGCCAATCTGTTTCGCTTCACTGAATGGATGAAGCCATATGTACTCCAGTTCCTTTCTGCTGAAGAGGAACTAGCAACCTGTGACAAAATCTTGATGGCCAAATTTTGTATATGTGGAAGTTCCCCACCATAGTAGTTCCACCAGTCAATAGGACTCATTGCCCTCTTGTCCCGCATACAATCAATATCAGAGCCCCAACCCTCTGATCCCACGAAATGAGCAAACTCTGAACGAATCCGATGCCCAATTTCAAGATCTGTAAATTTTTTTCTAAAAGCCTTTTTAAATCCTTGTGAGACTTCTGGGTCTTTGCTTGGTGCAGTTCTTTCTGGATCACTTAGCAACTCTGCAGCATAATATTTTGGATTCACTGCATAGGCCAAAAGGTGCAATGGCGTGGTCATCTTGTTCCACCTTTTGGTCAATATATCTTTTACTTCTCTGTAAAATATTTCATCTGGGTCATTCTCCTTGGCATTTATAACCATCCTTATCTTCTCTATCATGGAATCAATGCCTTCATACACCTCTCCCAAATTAGGCATATCTGTGTCAAACATACGGAGCAAATCCACTATTGGCTTAGTAAATGCCAAAAAGTACTCAACCTTATCCCACCATTCATCATCAACAATCAATTTTTTGACTGTTTGTGCTCTATCAGATTGGGACTGCCTCCATTGATTCCAAAGAGAACTGCATACCATTGATTGTAATACACCTTTCACTTGCATAAGCCTTGTTAAGACTATGATGTGAGAGGCAAATCGAGTCTCGGCAACCTGCAAGTGCCAAATTTCCAATGTTTCAGTAAATAAAAAAATAAAATCATCAAATTAATCTTGATTGAAAACTATTATTTGATTAATGTTTAGGTACCTTAAGGAGCTCCAACTTTGCAAATTCTCTGTAGATGCCTTGGGACATGTGGTGGTTTGTGATGAATGCTTGAATTTCTTTTGCCTCTTCAAAAATAACATGAACCCACTCGATTTGCTTCCCCATCTTGCTCAACATGAGGTTCAATGAATGTACAGCACAAGGGGTCCAAAAGATGTGCTGATATTTGCCTTCAATAATTAGGCCTGCTGCTCTACACACCGTTGCATTGTCAGTTATTACCTGGACAACATTTTCTGGCCCCACCGATTCAATTGCTTCAATCAAGATGTCAACAATGAATTGAGAATCTTTCATCTGCCCCTCACAATCCACTGCCTTCAAAAACATTGCCCCCTTTGGGCTTTGAGCAATCACATTAATCAAAGGCCTATTCCTTTGATCTTTCCATCCATCAGAAATGATGGACACCCTTGAAATACGCCATGATTTACGAATGGGGCTTAATTTGGACTCCAAATCCAACTTTTCAGCACTCAACATCGTAGTGCGAACCTTCTCATATCCAGGGCTCTTGAACCCTTTTGGGGCTTCATTCACTGCTTTTATCATCTTTGCCCAGTAAGGAGACCACACAAGGTTAAAAGGAAGGCCATTTGCATAAATGCATTGACCAATTGCTGCATTTGCAATCTCTCGAGCATCATTATTAAAACTCTTTTCAAGTGGTCCCAAATTAGACCGCTTGTTTGAACCAACAATTCCTGTTCCATGAAAATGAAGTGGAGGCCTTGATGAAGAAGCTGGAGCCCTTGTAGAAATTGCCTCATTTGATTTAGCATCTGCCTCATCTTGTTCTTTATGATATTTTGCAATTTTTGACTTGCTCAAACCACTTCCATCTGTCCCATTCTCTTTAGGTGGGCCGCTGCAGAGTCGAATCCCATTGCCTTTTAATCCAAGCAAATGTGCTTTGACCCATGTGTATGATCCCCTAAACTCTTTTTTACATTCACTACAAACCCATACAGTTGAACCACCTCCTTGGATCTTCCCAACAATGGTTACATATTTCCAAAGTGGTGACTTTGGATCAAATTTAAGGGAAGATTCACTTTCATTCTCCATTGTCTGTACATCAGGGATCACTGAAGTTGAAGATGCCATTGATGATGATATTAATCTGCAAAATAAGGATAAAGTTTAAATATTAAACTAAACAATGAAGATAAATAATTTATAAAAATGTGAACTGTATACCTGCCCTCAAATGACAAAATCCTGTAGGTTGTTACTAGTTAGTAGTTACTAAACTGAATAATAAATATTTGGGCTGAACCCTGAAAGTTTAATCTTTAAACTTTAAAGTTCTGCTAGCAGCCAAGCATACCAGGTTTTATATAACTTTCTGCTGTGTATTTACTATTTTCATTAATGGTGAGAGTCTAAAATCTGGACAAGCCATTAAGATCAGTGATGTTTGCTTCTCGAAATCTAAAGATGCACAGTAACTGAGTATTGAGTAATGGTCTATTAGACATATTGGTATAGATTATATTAATAACTGTGAGAACCTAACTTGTGACTGTAACTGTGAGAACTGTGAAATTTGAATACATTACTAACTGCCCAGAATACCTCTGTCCATGATTTTAATATTTTATTGAAAATCTGAACTTGAATAAATTATCACTGATCAGTGACCATTTGAAAATTGAAGTCAGTTCTTTCACGAAATTTCACTGTGTATGTGTGCCATAGAGATATTTCACCTACATCAAAGTGTTATAACTTCACCATTGGAAGGTTTGAAACTTTGAAGTACTTCCAAGTTCCTAGCATTTATAATTTTATTGATGATCTCTCAAGGAAATTAAGGGGACTCCCTATCAGGGCAGCCTAGCTGAATAAAAGTACTTAACAGGAAACTAGACCATTTTCTATAGAGATTGAAACTTGAAAGCAGTACTTTCAAATAATAACTGTGAGAACCTAACTTGTGACTGTAACTGTGAGAACTGTGAAATTTGAATACATTACTAACTGCCCAGAATACCTCTGTCCATGATTTTAATATTTTATTGAAAATCTGAACTTGAATAAATTATCAATGACCATTTGAAAATTGAAGTTAGTTATTTCACGAAATTTCACTGTGTATGTGTGCCATAGAGATATTTCACCTACAGCAAAGTGTTATAACTTCACCATTGGAAGGTTTGAAACTTTGAAGTACTTCCAAGTTCCTAGCATTTATAATTTTATTGATGATCTCTTAAGGAAATTAAGGGTACTCCCTATCAGGGCAGCCTAGCTGAATAAAAGTACTTAACAGGAAACTAGACCATTTTCTATAGAGATTGAAACTTGAAAGCAGTACTTTCAAAAATAACAGAAGTTGGTCTCAAACCTAACTAACTTGGAGTCTTGGATAATCCTATGAATAGAAGACCAGAGTAATTAATAAAATAAAAGGTGGAAAGCAATGGGAACCTCATTAATCCAAAAAAAGGCCAAAAAGGCTTGATAAGAACTTTTAAAAGTAGTTGTAATCACAGAAAAATCTCACAATCCCTAGGGCCTAAACGTAATACGTATCCCTCTTTATGACTACTGTCCAGTGTCTGTTTTCCGATACCTCATGCTATTTTATTTCAGCACCTTTGCATTTGGCAATGGCAGTCAACTAATATATGCATGTTAAATAATTGATTGAATGGTCATTCATGCCCAGCTAACATGCCTATAAATATTAGATAACCTGCCTGTTGATAGCCTTGAGATACGATACTTCAGTGAAAAATATAATTAAAAAATTTAATATAAATTGAATAGGTCGGCTTCATCATAGTCATGTTGGCTCTCCTTTAAAAGACATGACGGTTCAAACATAGAAACATAAATACCAAGCTAAGGCAGTTCATTGGTAACATAATCTCGGTGCAGATCAAGGAAAAGAACAGGTCGAAGAAAAAAAACGAATTCACAAGGACTGCTTTTTTGAAATAGGTGAATATTGTGAAAGAATGAAGGAATGCTGAAAATTAAGACTAGAGGTTTAAACTTCAATCTTTAGTGGAGGCCGAGAGCTTACTGTTTAAGCCTTAAGGAGATCGTATTGCAACAACAGTGATTTTGACATTTGTTTCTGTGTTTCTGAAATGGATCAGGAAATGAAATCTAGGAGGGAATAGCAGTTTAGAAATAACACCAAGTTGTGATGTGCTTGTTCTCACTGGCACAGGCCCCAGGGTTGTCACCGTTTTCTGTCATCAGTGTATCGGGCCTCGGCTCTCAATGATGATTATTACTCGACTAAAAATTAAAATCCGATTCAGTGCCTATACAGTAGTGAAATATGTAGTATTAAATTTAAAGTTTAAAGTTTATCGTTTATAAAAAGAAGTTAGAAGTTAGAACCTGAGCAGTAGCACGAAGGCACTTGCGGCTGGCAGCTGCTCGGACGACGGAACGACGGGTCACGGAACTCTGTTGCAGCTTGCTCTCTTACTCGGACGTCCGACCGGCGACGACGGAACTGGAACTCTGTTGCTCTTTGAAGTTTGCGGGCACAGCTCTTTGCGCGGAGGATTAATCTGTCACAGTGGCGTCTCAATCACTCGGGAGTTGCTCTTTGCAAGTTTGCGGCGGAAGATATCTCTCACAGTCACTCGAAACCCTTTGCGGCGGAAGATAAGAGTTAAAAACGAACTTCCCTTTCCAAATTACACAATCAACGATAATGTTTCCGGCGAAAAAGATCGATTAGGGTAAAAACGTTTCTAAAAATCGTGAAACGGTTCAAATTTTTTCAAATACGTTTCAGATTTTGATAAATACGTTTCAGATTTTGAAATACGTTTCAGATTTTTTAACAAATACGTATCCAACTTCAAAAACGGGACGGAAACAACAATTTTCGGGAAAAAACGTATCCAAAATTTCGGAAACGGATAAGATACGGATCCAAGGTGTTTCCGAGGAGTTTCGTACAGGTTTCAGTTTCCAAAACGGAGATCCGAGTTTCCGAGGGCCAGCCTAGGCGTTTCCGGCAACTTAGATTAGCACATGCCAAAGCCCACTATGGAAGGGCATGCCATTATGAAGTGTCCACTTGTTGTCCATGGTTTGCAAGCTCTTTTACCTGATTACTTTAATGACTTGTTATACTAGAAGGCTAGGGGATGCATTGGATCTAATGCAGGATTGCAGATGGTATCCATTTGGGTTTGGTCTCCCTATACGAGGTCCCAACCTTCCAGAGGGATACATTGGCACATATAGGATGTGTGTAGAGAGCCATGGGCCTCCACAGCAATAGAAAACACTCCATGGATCCCCAAAGATGTTCAGAAATTGCTTGAGATCCACATTTTGGATGAGGAAGATGTATCTAGTACACTATGCCCAGCTGGCCCCATAGGTGCACCACACACTTGGCAAGTGTCCCGGGACTTGTACATTGACATGGAAATATTCATTCCATCCTTTGAGCCCTCACAGATGGTCTACAGGCATCTTCGACTTGTTTGGAGACCCACGAGGTCATTGATGTGCCCCCACACCCACTTGGAGCACCACAGGATTATTTTTTGGAGAACAATGGGGCACCCCCTTGTCCGTCACTTTTGAGGTTCCTATTCATCATTATGGCACTTATGGACCTCATCAGGCCTCTTGGAGGGACCTACGACATGCATAGATTATTATTTGACCACTTGAGAGGCTTATTATTTTATTTGTGAGCTAGTTTGGTGGGCTTGTCACCAAAAGTTACTTAATTTGCACATTATTTTATTTTAGGGGATAATGTAGGTCGATTAGGTAATTTGAACTCCTAATTGATGTATAAATAGGAGCAACTTGATTTCATTTGGATCATCACTTGGATTTGGATCATTCTCTCCTTGGAGAACTTCATATTTTTTCCTTGGTGGATATTTTTGGCTAATGGATGAATTTTGATGTATGGATTGGATTCTTCGTATCTTGCAACTTCGTATATTGCAAATGTGTTGCTGGTTGGATATATTCTCTTACATGGAAGTCAAAATTTTAACGTTATTTTATTGGTTATGAGATTTTCATTATTTAAGGGCTAATTGTTCCATGCATTTACGACATGAATGTGGAATTATGTTTCTATTTAGCTTGTCTCCATGTATGGGCCATGTTTGATGAATGAATTGTCCTAGAGATCGAGTTATCTCAAAAAGCATCTTCCATTTGCAACGAAGTATAAACGCTTTTAAGGTTACTTTTATTCTCTTGCCCTTAACATTGAATGAAGTCAACTTTGAGAGCCTCCTTGAACAAGAAATGAAGTCCATCTTCTTAAATCTCCTTGACTCCATATCCCCAAGAGGAATTAGGCACTGATCCATCAAAGGGTGGTCATCTAAACCATATTCTTTCACCTTTTCCTCCCTTTTCTAGGTCTAGCCACGCTGGGCCACCTAGGGCATCAATTTCCCGAGAAACTAGCCCTAGAAAAAGTTTGATCTCCTAGGCCCTACTATGCTTGTGTGTCCTCAAGGTCTCCCCCGAATTTGAAGAGATTTTGATGGTGGGATTGCGAGTTGGTGTAGGATCAAACTTTGCCCTGGTGTTCCCAAGGCTAGTACCTCATAGGATCAATTTGACATCTTTAGGTGAAAATTCTTGTTTGATCCTTTCCCCTTGCCTTGGTCAGGTTAAGAAAATCATTGGTTGCTAGACTCCATCCCCTTAACCTGGGCTAGGTTCACTTGGCCCCGTGTGGTCCCATTTCTTATCAAAGACAATTCATCAAGGGAAACTCAGGGATCCAAGTTCTATAAGGATTTAGCGGATCCAGAAACTCCTTTTCAAGTCATATTCCTTTAACCTAACCCCCAAATCCTCACCTCCTTTCCCTAGAAAGTCTTGTACCTTGCTTAAAGAGCAAGCAAGCTCCATTCTTAATCCTATCCTAGGGAAAGGGTCTTTAAGGTCACTTCACATCTATTTGTTGATCCATCCTTTGTGAAATTCCATAAAGAGTTGGGAGTCTTAGTTGTGGTGATAGTGGGCTAAGTTTCCATCGTTGCCCTTGACCTAGCAATTGCCCCCTTAGGAGTCCCTTTTAGGTCCCCTGCTGGTTTGAGTGATGTTGACCACTCTGTGTCAACGACCCCCCAATTTTGCAAATGGGACTCATCATGTTCGAGGTGTTCACGCCATTCAGATTTCATTGACAGTCGAGAGTTTTATAAATGATGTAAACCCATTCTGCATGTTTATGATGTAAATGATCTAAGTAAGACCACCATGTATGTAACAACCTAGGTAAGCCTAGTATTTT
The DNA here is from genome assembly GCA_034641835.2 of Pinus albicaulis. Classification (NCBI taxonomy): domain Eukaryota; kingdom Viridiplantae; phylum Streptophyta; class Pinopsida; order Pinales; family Pinaceae; genus Pinus; species Pinus albicaulis. The sequence continues at coordinate 462,626,027 of CM076574.1, read as the reverse complement.
GGTGATGATTTCTATCCTAGGAGGTTTTTTGTCTCACTGATTCATTTGTATTTCTCGACACAAGTAATCGGCAGAGTTTTCCCCTCCAGCCTCACCCCAAAGCTAGGGTGGATTTTGTCATCAAGATGCTAAGTGAGTTTTAGTGTTTTCTATCAAGTCTTTGTAAAAGTAGTTTGAGAATAATCCTAGCTAATTGGCTAGATTATTTTATTACAAGCTACTTGGTCTACTAAATCATGTTTTGAGTCGCAGAATTAGGTAGCTATTTGAGGGTCTATCACGAATGGGTATTCCCCCCTTATGTGTCTAAATGTATTTATCTTCTGTAAAGAGGGTTGGAAAAATAATTAAATCCCCTCTCAGTCAATTAATTAAATTTTCTAGCCAAATTAAATTAAAAATCCTAAGCCAAAAATTTAATTAATTTTAAGTCATAGGTGAGTTAAAATTCTTCAAAGGCAAAATTCGTTGGTCTTTAAAAAAAAAATATTAAAGGTCCCAGGCCAAGGGAATATTGAGAATTTCAAGAAATTTTGGACCCTTGGGCCTTGGTGGTTAAGTCAAAGTCAGAATTTTGAAGTAATTAACTCAAAAATATTATTTTTGAGTTAATTAAAATGGAATTAAATGATAAATTCGAATTTCCTCAAAATTATAATTTCGACGATCCAGATTAAAAGATAATTAAATATTTTTCGACGGTCGAGATTATTTTGACAAGAATCAACCGAACTAGCTGTTGGAGATTTTATCTTATAAATTAGAGGTCTTTGTATGTCATTTGCACTAGATGCTTGAATCGTGCACTTGTTCTCGGAAGTTCTTGTAATTTTTTGATGAATAAAGCATAAAGACTTTGAGGTTATAGACTTTGGTGTTCCTTTTCCAGATCTATGTGGTGATATTGTCTCTAAACTCTACTACTTTTATTGACATTTGATGGTTGATGGCCTTTATGGATTGATCTGCATACAAGTATTTTGTGTAATTTTCTGGGTTTCTAAAATTGCATTTTGATTTGACAGAAACATCAATTATCTATTTTTCTGAAAGGTCTCATGGTTATTTTTTAAATCTCTATCAATCTAAAATTCAGATCTAAGTGTGCAGAGATCATTATTCAAGATTTGAGCGTTTGGGGAAGTCTTCAGTTAGATCAGCCGACTCTCAGATTTCAGAAAATCTAAAAAAGCTCATTGTTTCCTAATTCTCAAAGTTATCTTACGGAATTTTGTTTTTACAGACTCTTCTTGGGCTTGTGCCTCTCTTAATTTCGTTTTTATTAATTGTGCAAAATGGTTTTAAATCTGGACATGAGGGCCTCTAATCTGTAAAATAACATTGTAAATCCCGCTTATTTTTATTTATTTCACCGGGGTTTTTGGGATTTTTATTTTGTGCATATATTGGGTTTTTGGTATTTTCGTTTCTGGTTTTGTGCAAGTTGTACTGGCGGATTCTCAGAAAAAAATTTCAGATCTGAACTAGATCTAGGCCCTGGAGGGTAAGATCTGGTCTTAGGATTGGATCTGGCTGCAGATCTGGGCTTGATCTCTGTTTTGAAGATTAAATAATTGCAAGTGCACTCAAATTTAAAGAAGAAAAATCTGATTCTATGGGTAAAAAGAAAAATTTTAAAAGCTCTACCTGCGTTTTCCCTCTGCGAGGTTGTGTATTCATTGCTGCATTTTTTCCTATACATTGCCTCCATCGTGGCATCTTCCTCGTTGGCCCACCTCGCTGCCATTTTCCACGCTTTCCTTTTTTCCTACGGCAACTCTATCTTATCCTCCTCATGCAACCCTCATTCCCCATGCATCCATTTCTCCCTTGTTGCTTGCTCGTTGCTTGCTCCTTGTCGGCATCCATCCTACTCCTTTAGCCGCATCCTAGCTGCAGCCTCCATTCTCTGCATTTCTCATGCATCCCATCGCCTTTCTTCTCCCTATCCGTAAGCTTTCCATCCCTCCGTGCTGTCACATTTCCGTTCCATTTCTGCAAGTCTGCGCGCATTCATTTGTCGTCGGCTGCTCCTCCCTTCACTGCATTCCTTTCCCTCTCCTCAATACACTGCCACCATCCAGCCTTCCTCATTATCTCGCCGTACGCATATCCTGCTCCATCTCCGCAGCCCTATTCTTGTCATCTTCCACGCTGCCGCCATCGCATAGCCCTCACGCTCTGCCATTCCACTCCAAAACCTTCGCTGCCCTATGTCGTGCCATCTCCCATCTCTCCCTTGCCTGCGGTTTCTCCTTCTCCTCCACGTTGTCCGCACCTGTAGACCTGCGCACAAGCAAATGATAGTAATGCATAACATTTCACATTTCAATCTCTTTCTTTAAATTTTTCATAAGCTTTAGTTTAGGCATAGAACGTAGCTTTAGATTTTAATTTTATGACATTAGATTTTTAGTTTTTTAACTTTTCATTTATTCTTTTCATAGTTTTAGATTTATTCATTTTTTTAATTTGTAGTTTCATTAACTTTAGGTTTAAAAAAGAATATAAAAAAATTATAAAAAATCAAAAAAGGTCAAAATTTTGATGAAATTTTTTAATCAAAATCAAATTTTATAATTTTTAACCTTTTCATTTTTCTTCGAAGTTTAGATTAATTTACCTTTAGCTTATAGTTTCATTAACTTTAGATTTAAAAAGAAAATATAAAATAAATATAAAATAAAAATTTGAACTTTTAACATTAGCGATTTTTGTTTTAAAGTTGTTTTTCTTTTGGAAGTGGTTTTGGATCTAAATTATTCCATAGTCAAAGGAGAAATTTTAATTTTAATATCTAAAATTTGGCCATAGGAAAATTTTGATTTCTGAATTGGAATTACTTGGAATATCATTTAAATTCGGAATTTTTTGGAAATGTTTAGCATTTATATTCGATGGTTCTCTCATGATAATATTTTTGTTTCGAAGTTTAAATTGTTGGTTCGAAGTATTTTCATGCTTAGCTGTGGTTGATGATCGTTGAAATATCTTTAATTGTGATTTTAAGTTGCTTGAAATTGGTGATTAATTGCTTTAGTCAACTTTGAGAATATTTCAAGTGATGATAAATTGCATGTCTTTATCAAACATTATTGATGCATAATTGTGAGGATGTTTTATCGAATGTTAAATCGTATTATTGAAAAAGGCTTATCTTCCATTTTGATCAATTGAGCACTTCATTGAGGAATTAAATATCATCGTGGTGGATTGATTTTTTCCATAGCAGCAGTTACCTATCAATTACTTGATTTTAATTTCATAACAAGATATTTTGACTCCACAAGGCATTGGTTTTAAACTTCAAATCTAATTGGATCTGTAAAATCTCGTTAATCTTAACAAGTACTTGGTCATCTAACTGTGTCTCCTGAATTGGTTGGTTTCCAACCAGTTCTCCTTCTTCATTTTTGTTAGGGTCTACCTCCCTTAGTCTGCAAGGAGACAGCTTAGATAGAGAGATTGGGGATCAGGGTGACAGCCCTTGATCTGAGTCGTTGTCGCGGTGCCTAGATATTCTATGCGACAACAAGTGGTAAGATTTCTGGCACCATTGCCGAGGACATGAGACGTGTGTTTTGTTCCCCATACGACATATTGACATATCATTATTGGCGACTCCATTGGAAGAACAAAGCCCTAGTTCTTCATTGAACCTTAAGGTTCATGCTTGTAGGGTGAAGCAAGAATTTTGCTAGCCATATTTAAATTCACCCTGGCGACTCCTACGTATCTTTTATTCATATCTCAAATAGATTGTCTTTCTTTGATAAATTTCCTGCTTTGGACATTGCTAGCATCCCTAGGCACCCTAATCATATCGCAAGAAGGATGGTACGTGGGGTGCTCGTGTTTGATGGTGATCCACCTCTCTGCAATTAACCATGTAGAAATATTTAACGCAGATACTTCAAGAGAGAAAGTGGTTCACTAGGATGTCCTTATGTTATTGTCTATGGGATCTCTCAGTGGTCATAATTCATGGTTGCATAATCATGAACCTAAGAGTATCTCATCTATTGAGGAGTTCATTGATGGTTTTCTTAGACATTTTCAAGTATACCCTGCATTAAGCATCCAAGAGGAAGCCTTCATTGAGGATCATCAAGACATTAAAAATCTAAGTAGTGAGCAGGTATACGAGTCCTCTTGGGGACCACATGATGAAAAGGATGATTTTGAGAACACGTGTTGGGAGGGATGAATCTATGGAAGGTGAAGTTGAGACTAATTTTACCTTTCTCGAGGATATTACTTCTGATGATTCTCCCTTTGAGTACCTTAAGGAAGTTATCCCCTTGGAGGATGACATTGGAGATTACTTCCACATTGAAAAAGGGAAATGGGGAATTGTTGGTCATCAATTTGATTGTGCTCCCATTTACGACACCGACAAGGAGGATGAGGATGATATTATTTTTCCCTTTCTCTCGGGCACTATTTATGATGACATATACATTGATACTCTTGAGAAGGGGAATCTTTATTTTCCCTTGCATAAAGAGGGGCAGTTGGAAGTGATCAATTTTCCTTTTAGGAGAGACCCATTTTTTTATACTAAGGAAGTTGATAACGCTCCCACCTCTCTCAAGTATGATTCTATGTTCAAATCACTTGAGGCTTTAGATTATGATGTTAGGGAAGAAAAACCCATTGAATGTAATACTTCATCCTCCCTTTTGCCTATTGGTCATCATCTTGAGTCTTCATCAAGTGATTCCCTCACCTACTGTCATATGATCTCAAGTGGAAGTGAGCCCTTTCCCCATTCCAAGCATAGGGTCAAGGATGAGCTCTTCATTGATTATACTTTATCTCCTTGGGCACCCCCTCAAGATCATGGTCAATCTATAATCTCCCCTCTCCAATGTCATCATAATGGGCAATAAATGTGTGTTTCTCCATCTCATCAGTCTCCCTTTCCTACTAATCATAACCTTGTGGAGGCCATAAAATATGACATAAATGATAAGGACCATCATGGAAATAATATACCTGAGATTTCCATCCATCAAAAGTTTATGAGCCTAATCATTGACATCTCTATATTTTGGTTAGAAGAGAGGAAATCATGGGCTAGATTACATCCTTTTCTTACCTCTTCTCACATAATCATCCATGTGTGGTCATCCTAATTCTCTACCTCCCACAAGCATTATCATTCATGTGATTTTGTCCACCTTCGCTTTGACATTCGCTACATGAGTAATTATATATGTCGATATATTTATATTGATTTAACGATATGTTGGTTGCATTGGCTTTATGATTACACTTAATATTAGTTTTATACCATATGCATGTTAGGGTAGGATGCATTGCATGCTGATTTTCGCATTAGAACTAATCTCATATGATATTTCTCATGATAGATTAGTAGCGTTTAGATTAAAAGTTGCATATTTTTTATTACTTGTTGATTTTATGGCCTGACATTAAGCATGGGTGATCATAAGACATCATGAAAAACATGTTGCCCTGTGGTTTTGGTCATTGATATGTGCAGATAAAAGGTCTACGGTGACCAAGAGATTGTTGGAGTTCTCATGACCTCTCGCTCAAGTAGTTTTTCCCACTTCTTCGAGAGATCACGTTCGAGTTGGAGCCAGATGTTACCCACCACTTCATGGGTGATATCCCTAAGAGAACTTTTTTCTCCATGATGGACCTTAGCCAGTAGCCAGAAGCCCTCAACTAGCTTGTTGTGTCATTTCTCCGCCACCTGATCCAGCCATGTAGTCCCTCACCCATTTGTATTGATCGTATGTTTGAATGTGGGCCTCCCGAACCTAATGGTATGTCTTGTCATTTGGTAATTGAGAATTGGGTTCACTTATCATGGACACCTTTGGGCATGGATTGATGGGGGGATTTGGAGGAAAGAGTTGGCTTAGTTTGTGCTATTATCCCCTTTACTTCTTTAGGATGTTCCCCTTGGATTTTAGTCCCCTGGGATCTCCTTTACTGACCATTTGGTTTTAGGGTGGTACTACTTGGGAAACCCCAATGCATGGTCCCGCTCCCTTATTCACATATACCACTCCCCTTCCATTCATTAAACCCCCCCATTCATCATCTCTCCCACATGGCTCCACATTTGCTCGTTTGGTCCACATATGGTTAGCCTCCCCATTCCCTTGCCGCCACCTTGGGTTAGGCTTGGACCAATGCCCTGGAGGTTGAAGTAGCTAAAAAGAAAAGAAAAAAAGCATAAATGGCCACATCCAACAGGAAAATGCACCACAAGATGCAAAAGATGGTCGAGACAAACATAATTAGCACGCGGGAAAAAGCCAATGCATGAGCTCTACCCCATACCCATGGCCATCACCTTGGTTCCATAGGCCCTAGATGAGCCTCCTTTATCATTCAAGAACCCATGATTGTCACAACCCCTGGAGGGCAATAAAAAGGGGGTAATCACTTCTATATCTTACACATCATGCTCTTATCCTTTCAGCCCCGTACAGTTAATCAAAAAAAATCATAAAAGGAAAAAGGCATATAAAGAAGGGTGGAAAAATCAAGGCCAGGGCACCTCATGTACCACGATTGCTCTCTCCTACACATTACATATCCAGGTGTTGGCTTTGTTGATATTTTGAGGTGTTGAGGTAGCATCGGATGTGCTCTACTTCCCAAACTTTGTTGACAGACTAGAGTACATGAGATCTCCAAGACCCAGAAAGCAATTTAAGAAATTCCATCATGTTTAAGAAATATTTAATTAATTAAATTAAACATGTGATGAAAATGACTTAAGTCACACGAATCAAGCATCTTCTAATCTTAGTCGTCGATTCAAAATTAGATCACAGTCGTTGATGTTTCAACGAGAAAAGTATAAGAAGAGGGCTTGGGGTCAGTTGGAGAACACACACAGTGGCAGAGCACTGAAACTAAACAAGAATTTTAGGGCATGGTTTGCTAAGAATTTCAGAAGTGTTTCAACTGTAGCAAGGGGCAGTATTGGCGAAAGGGATGGTTTGATCCCAGGCCAAGAGTGCAACGAGGGCAAAGAAACAGCAGACCGAGGTAGCGCAGAGGCAGCAGCTACGCAGCTCATCCAAGAGCCCAGCACGGGCAGTGCAGAGGCATCAAGAGCTACGCAGGCTTGACGTAGGCCCAGAAAGGGCAGCACAGGGGCAGCAGGATGCCAGCAGGGTTGGCGCAGGCCCAACCAGGGCAACACAGGGGCAGCGTAACCCAGTCTGGGGTGACGCAAGCCCTTCTTGAGCAACGCAAGGGCTAACGCAAGCCACTAGGGCTAGCGCAGAGGGCTTCAGAGCAACGGTGGGGTTTCTGCAGACCGGAAAAGGCTGAGTTCTATAAATCCCGTTTGAGGGTGTGAATCAGTCAATTTTTCTGTCTCTAGAATAGAGGTATAGCTGCATATTTTATCTCTCTATCGGGTCAACCAATTTGATGCCCAAATCTGTTGTACTTAGATTCTGCTTAATAATAAAAACCCTCCAACAACCAAAAGACCGGTTTTCCCGCTTTGGGTTTTTCCGGGGACAATTGTCCAGAAAATCCTTATGTGTCACTTTGTCATTGTGAATGTTATTCAGTTTAGATATGTATGTGTAGGTTGTTAACGTATTTACTTTGATGTTAATGCTGAAGATTTCAGATTAATAACTTAATATAAGTAGGAGAAGTCAGAAATTTAACAGTAGGGTTTCTGTTTGAGCGTATTCAGAAATTTTCACATGGTATCAGAGCTATTGCAAATCTAGTTGAATCACCAGCAAGAAGGTCGAAGAATCTGTGCTGCAGGAAGCAGCAGAGAAAGCAGCAGTAGTAGTAGCTAATCTGGAGAGGGCAACGCAGCAGCAGAGGGACGCAGAAGCAGCAGAGCCATGCAGAGGGTTGACACAGCCCTCATTGGGTGATGCAGAGACAGCACAGAGCCACCCAGAGGGACACAAGAGCAGCTTGCATTGCGCAGTCGTTGCGTAGAGGCTGCGCTGGGCTAGTCGGCTCACGCAGAGGCCAGCCAGGGTGACGCAGTCCAGAGACTGATTTTTGTGCAGAGTGTCGTGATCCGGAAGCTGAAGCTGCAGACCTTCATCAGTTGTTGGTGGGGTGAAAATTCGATTAGTGCAGAATTTAGCCTAAGCTAAGTTGACAAAGAGCGGGAGGAGAACAGCTTCTCAAAAGATTTCCTACCAAATAAATCTGAAGATCAATCAGAGGATCAAAGAGAGCTGATTCGTTTTTTTTGGCAGACTTCCAAGAGAGGGAGTCAGTTGTCAGAGGGAGCAGAGGGTGCCTTTCTCTCCAAGGACCCTAGATCTGAGTCTCTAGCAGAGAGAGGAGGATCAGCTCCGACAAATATCTAAGCAGATGGCACCACATGGACTGCGTGATTAGGATTGGTTGGACGATCTGTCCAACTTTGCAATCTGGAAGGCCAGAATCCTGATAGTCATGGAGGTATACAGCTTGAGGGAGCGTGCAGAGAAAGTCTTGGCTACACTGACCGATGTGAAACTCCTGGCAGAGCATAATGAAGCAGCGGCACATGCCAAGCGCTTCATCATGGACGGGGTAAAAGATCATGTGGTACCACACATAACCGAGAAGGCAATGACTCATGAGATGTGGGTAGCCCTAACCACATTGTATGAAGGAAAATCCGTCCAGATAAAGATGCTCTTGGAGAACCAGCTGAGGTTATTCATGATGGCCAAGGGAGAGGAGATCGACCCATTTCTATCCAGACTACAATCGATCCGGGATCAGCTGACTGGCATGGGGATCAAGGAAGATGACGATGTCATGGTGAGGACTGCTCTCAATGCAGTCACAGAGGACTAGGATACTTTTGTCCAAAGTCTCTTGGGCAGAGCGGACCTTCCCAACTGGGACAACATGTGGGCTATCCTCACACAAGAGGAAATTCATCGAATGACCAAAAGATAGTACAGCACTAGTTCGAGCAAAGTGAAGAAGGAAGAAGAGGAAGATGCAGCCTTGGCATCAAAGAGGCAACAAGGGAAAAAGAAGCGTGATCTATTGAAGATCAAACGTTTCCAGTGCGGCGAACTTGGACATCTCGCCAGCAATTGTCCTCAGAAGAAAAAGGACAAGGAAGCTTCTAGTTCCAAGGTTGTTGTAGCAGGCGATGGCTCTGAAGATGACGTAGCCATGAGCGCTCATGAACCACGAAAGTGGGGTGATCTTGATCTGTAGAGCAGCTACAGAGTGGGGGCAGGATCCTTGAGTAGCCCAACTCTTGGATCACATTCATGCTACGGGAGCCTTAACACAGTAGCAGGACAAGTGGAGCAGTGGATGCAGAGAATCACAGATGGAGAAAAGGCAAACCTGGATGCTGAGAGGGAGCAGTTCAGTCCAGATGCAGCAGCGCAGAGGAGCTGATGTGACTTCAGCAGCGCAGAGCAGGCTTGCTTACGCAGTGCAGAGCTGCAGCAGCGCAAAGGCTTCAGGAGGGCAACACAGAGGCTTCATGAGGGCAGTGCAGCGCAGCAGCATCGTAGGGGACTTCAGCGCAAAGGAGGTCTTCTTACGCAATGCAGAGCTGCAGTAGTGCAACAGCCTCCAGATGACAGTGCAGAGCAGCAACCTATTGAGCTTCAGTGATGAAGATGAAGCCCAACTGACTTGTCTGTCAAATATCGGGTAGGAGTACTTTAGTTTTTTACTCTCAGCAAATGAGTTGCAGTGCAGCAGTTGGCAACACGATGCAGCAAATTGACAAGGAGCTACAATACAAACGTAGCAATGGCGATGGCAACGTCATGGGCAGTAGTATGGGAGAGCGGCAACAACACAGTGATGAAGGGCAGCAGGCCAAGCATTGGCATAGAGACCCACACCCGAGCTCAATGCAGAACTTCGAGGTGAAGCATTGTTGCTAGAGTACATTCCTCGCTAAGAGGGAGAGTTGAGATTTTGAGGTGTTGGGGTAGCATCGGATGTGCTCTCGTTCTCAAACTTTGTGGAGGGACTAGAGTACATGAGATCTCCAAGACCCAGAAAAAGATTTAAGAAATTCCATCCTATTTAAGAAATATTTAATTAATTAATCTTTTTAATTAAGGACCCTAAGTCTAACTTAGGAAAATTAAAAGATTAAAGCTAATTAAATTAAACATGTGATGAAAATGACTTAATTCACACGAATCAAGCATCTTCTAATCTTAGTCATCGATTCAAGATTAGATCACGATCGTTGAAGTTTCAACGAGAAAAGTATAAGAAGAGGGCTTGGGGTCAGTTGGAGAACACACACAGTGGCAGAGCATTGAAACTAAGCTGGAATTCTAGGGTGTGGTTTGCTAAGAATTTCAGAAGTGTTTAAGCTGTAGCGAGGGGAAGTATTGGCGAGAGGGATGGTTTGATCCCAGGCCATAGTGCAATGAGGATAGAGAAGCAGCAGACCGAAGCTATGCAGAGGCAGCAGCTACGCAACTCGGCCAAGAGAAAAGCAGGGGCAGTGCAGAGGCATCAGGAGCTACGTAGGCTTGACGCAGGCCTAGAAAGGGCGACGCAGGGGCAACAGGAAGCCAGCAGGGTTGATGCAGGCCTAGCCAGGCCAGCGCAGGGGCAGTGTAACCCAATCTGGGGTGACGCTAGCCCTTCCTGAGCAGCGCAGCGGCTGACACATGCCATCAGGGCTAATACAGAGGGCTTCAGAGCAGCGCTGGAGTTTCTGCAGACCGGAAAAGGCTGAGTTCTATAAATGTCATTTGAGGGTGTGAATCAGTAAGTTTTTCTGTCTCCAGAACAAAGGTATAGTTGCATATTTTATTTCTCTCTTGGGTTAACCAGTTTGGTGCCTAGATCTGTTGTACTTAGATTCTGCTTAATAATAAAAATCCTCCAGTAGCCAAAAGACTGGTTTTCCCACATTGGGTTTTTCCAGGGACAGTTGTCCAGAAAATCCTTGTGTGTCACTTTGTCATTGTGCATGTTATTCAGTTTAGATCTGTAAGTGTAGGTTGTTAATGTATTTACTTTGATGTTAATGTTGAAGATTTCAGATTAATAACTTAATATAAGTAGGAGAAGTAAATCATTAATTTAACAGTAGGGTTTTTGTTTGAGCATATTTAGAAATTTTCACAGGCTTCCCTTTCTCCAGCTACCCTCATGCCCCGATATGTGGCCCAGGATTGTCCCCTATCATTCCCTATTCCATTTCACCTCTTTATCACATGCAACCACCATTTGAGGGATACACCTTGGACATACTATCCCCTCTAAAGGTAGAAACCACCTAATAAGGTACTTGGCTATCCCCTTTGGAGCTTGGAGACATTAGCACATGCCAAAACCTACTATGGAAGGGCATGCCATTATGAATGTAGGAATTTACAGGGCAAGTTCCTTAGATAAAACACCACCGCTCACAAACAGATTACAGATCAGTACACCGGTATTTTACGTGGTTAAAACCCTCAAAGAGGGAAACAGTCCATGGCCTGAGCCAAACACGGCCACTTCAGGCAATTTATTAATATAAAGAATGAAAATTTACATAAGCTTCTCTCATTAATGGTCACTGGACAAATGACCCCCCATGCTCTTTAAATAGAGATCATGGACCAATCGGGTGTTAAGCCACAGATCAAGTGTCAGTAATACCGAGGAGAGAATGAATCGTCGGATCACTACATATCGTGACCGTCGGATTATAAGTTACAAAAGTACATAGTAAAGAAACACACTTTACCTAACTCTATGCTAGACCAAGTTATATACTTAACTATTTCCTATGTGTCGGAATATCCTAACATTCCCCCTTAAGAACAACTTGGGATAGGATTGAAGGATTTACAAAAGTGACACAATAGGAGAAGGAAGGAGGCATTAGAGATTATTCCCCCTTAATGATAACTTTCCTGAACTCCAAGCATAGATCGAATTTTGGTAAACTTTTCTTATATGAGAGCTTTTGTAAAGATATCAGCAACTTGATCATTGGTTGAACAATAATGCACTTCAAGAACACGATCATGAATGAGCTTTCCGATGAAGTGTATGTGTAGCTCAATGTGTTTCATGTGTTGATGCTAAACTGGATCTTTGCATAGCTGAATGGCACTCTGATTATCACACCAAAGTGTAGTTGGATATTGCTGATGAAGACCAAATTCGAACATGATCTGGCGAAGCCACAGGGCTTCCTTGTTGGCTTCAACAGCACGACAATACTCTGCTTCTGCCGAAGAAAGAGAGATGGCACTTTGTTTCTTACAAGATCATGTAATGGGTCCTGAGCCAATAGTGAATACATAACCTGCAGTGGACTTTCGATCATCAGGGTCACCAGCCCAAACAGAATCAGTGAAACCAATCAACAATGGAGATGCTCCTGCACTGTAATGAATCCCGAACTGAACTGTACCTCGAATATATCGAAGTATTCTTTTAGTTTCTTTCCAGTGACTTTCATGAGGTTTGTGCATAAACCGAGCAACAAGACCAACAGCAAAGGAAAGGACAAGAGGGTATGGGTTAGATACAGAAGCTTACCAAAAATTTGACGGTATAAGGTAGCGTCAACTTCAGGGGAAGTACAAGTTACTAAAAGCTTCACTCCAGACTGAAAGGGAGAAGGGGCTGGCTTACAGTCTTCCATGTGAAAGTGGCGTAGAAGATCACAGGCATACTTGGACTAAGAAAGGGTAATACCTTCTTTGGATTACAAGACTTGAAGACCAAGGAAATAATGCAAGTGTCCAAAGTCTGTCATTTCAAACTTCTTTTTGAGGCTAGACTTCACATGGTTTGTATGGTTGGCAGTTGACCGTAGATAGTGACAATTGACCACAGGCTTCTAAATCAGGGTTTTGATTATTAGCATTGTTGGGTTCATCTCATGGATGTTGTTCAGTTGATTTTGCTGGATAGGATTATTGTTGAAGATATGAATCATTGTACTCTCTTTTGCTGAATCATTCAATCAAATTTCCCCATATTGGGTTTTGCCCTAGTCTCCGATCAATCCGGGTGTCTCTATGTGTGAATGTTTTTCTTCTATTGTTCCTTTATGTTCCGTTGCATTGATGATGATATTGTTCTTTCTATATAATTGCATATGTTGTTGAATAAGGTAGTAAATCTGAATAATGTTATGAGTTGAGGGGTGAATTCAATATGGAAATGATGAAAATTTGAAATGCAATTATCTAAAGAAAAGCACAATAGAGCCCTAGAAAAATTTAACATCGATGACCAAGTTCCCATGGCTTTCTACAAGTGAATTAGAGTTTCTTTCTTCTCATTTCGTCTCGAGTTTATTCATCCAACCGATCCTTCTTAGTTTCATCTTTCAAGGATGTCTTCTTATCCTTGTCTTTGAGTGGGATTTAGGGTATGGGTGGAATCTTCACTTCTGGCGTTGCACCTTCCATATCTCGAGTCCAGAAGGTCTGCCTGAAACCTAAGTCACCTGATACGGGGATACGGGGATATGGGGATACCGAGATTCGAAGAATCAGATACGAGTATGGTGACCCCGGAACAGGATACTTCTGGGATACGATACGTTATATATTATTTTATTAAAAAATATATATATTTTAAAAATATATATGTATTAATATATTAAAAATTAGATATTTTTTACACAAATTCATACTTAATTCATTGATTTAAACATAAATTTATCTATCATCTTAGATAGTCAAGGTTTTGTTTGAGTGATGGGTACATTTTTAGTAGGGTCATGATAGAGGAGTTTGACAACCAATGTCACTAACATCAAGGTACAGAGAGGGATTGGTGCTCTTGATTAAATACGAGTTCCATACCCCTAATACATGACAAAATTCGATGGAAACATTGCAATAACCCAATCCTGAAATCCTGAAAAATGATAAGTCTGCTGGATTTTGAATGAGATCTAAAATTCTACTTTCTCCATATGAAATCCAATGAGGTCGAAACCACTCTCAAACATCCTGAGTCATTTCATGGTAATGTTAAAAATTTAATTAAAAGGATGAAAATGAAGATTAAGGAGAATGTCACTTTTACTTTAAGAATTTAACATTACCATGAATCACATATAAATACTAGGGCCATAGGCTTGATGCCCTCTCCTGAAAAATCCTCCTCAATTGGTGAAAAACAATGAGCAAAAGCCCCCCTTTATTAAAAAACACAACGCTTTTTTGAACCCGCGGGCCCGGCGATATCCGGTTTTACGGGATACGGCGTGTCCGAACGGGGTACGGTCGGGATACGCCGTACCCCGTTCGGATACGTCGTATCCGTTGAATTGGGGCAAAATCCCGTACGTATACGTACCCAATACGGGGATTCGAGATTCGTGGCTCTTTTAGGCGAATCCGGTGACTTAGCCTGAAACTGATAAAACTGTTGTGGGTGACCATCATCTAATACCTTTGTGTCTCTTGGTGCTTCATCAAGGGTGGATACATCTCCTGGCACCTTCCCCATCTACTGTGTGCTTCTATCACCCAAAGACCCGAACACAACCCCAATCACCTCATCAATGGATGGCACGACTAGTGTATGCTCTACACTCTTCACTAAGATGTCAACCGTAGCGATCAAGGGAGTCTCCAACAAGGGTGACTCCTGCATCACATTGGGTGTATCTACATGCTCCGCACAATCCTATGTGCCCTCAACCTCATGCTCAACCTCCTCCTTAGGCTCTTGATATCTAAAGCCAGATCTACACTGGCAAAAGTGCCTCCTTGTCTCACCCTCTAACTATCCCTATCTCCTCTACTCCTTTTGAGGTGATTTGGTGCCCTGATTATGTCGACTTTCCCCACACAGTGTAGATGGTTGTACCCCCACTACCTGCGCACCTCTAGTGTCTTTATTGTAAGGATGAGGATGGATCTAGTCTAACACCTTCCTCAACTGGGCCAATCTCTCATCATTCCAGTGGATTCCACCCCAAAATTCCTGCATACTAAATCTTTCTTGAGCCATGGGTTGTCTATGGTTTAACTCATCACTGTGCATACATGCCCGAAGCTTCCATGATCTAGTTGGCTACCCCACAATTGACCAAGATCATGGCTCTTATACCACTATAATGTTACTACTTATGAAATACAATGATAAACAAGCAGAAATACACATGCAACACATAAAATCCAACATGCAGTAAGTGACCCACGAATTTAGCCAAGAAATGCACAAACTGAGCCATTTTATTATATATATGCAAGTGGAAAGTACAAATCTGAATGGGGTGTGTGCACCTGAGCTTGCTAAAGCAAGCTTAACAACCCCAGGTGAGAAATCATGTTTTCCAACTGCTAGGAAGTACTTCCCCTTCTATTTTTGTGTTGGCCCTAGAAATCTGCAATTGCTGGCTGGAAGGAAGATGTTGTTTGCCCCCTCTAGATTGCTCCAAAAATTGTGAGAAACTAGCCATGGGCTCTTCTCCACCTACTCAAAAAAAACCATAAATATCTCGTGAACCCAAGTGGTGGAAATAATCCCATAATTAATTGTGCCCTCCACCAATTTCTAATGCTTCCTGCTAACTGCAACTAGGATTTATGCCCTCAGAAGTGCTTAGAAAATTCTGCTAAATTAATCTTGGCCCTCTCCTCAACGAACTTAGAAAATCCCATAAAGGGTTGGGCCTGATTCCAACCTTCCAAAATCACCCCCAATTTGTGTGAGCACCCTCTACAACTGGGTAATTCGTACTTCTTGAAAACTAGCTGCCAAATCCCTCCAAAATTAGCTGAGAATACCTCCAAGAATTATCTGTATGCCCCCTTGTAAATCCTCAAGCCCCCACAACCAACATGCTCCTCTAATTACTGCACAGACCCAACCAAACCACTTCTACATTGGCCCGGGAAAAAGAATTTCCGGATGTATGTAATCCAATCAGCCAACACTTTAAACCACTGCAAAAAATTTGTTCGATGTTGCTGACCACTGGAGTGGCACCTGATGATAATGTGAAGACTCCATGCCCAAGGATGAACCGAAAGACACTTGTGCCATCAGATATCATCATGTTCACCAAAGTTTTTAAACTCTACTTCTTCTTCTCATCATTTTCTTCTTCAGTCTTCAGATTCCGCAGCCCTTCGGGGATATTGTATAAATGTCACTAGCATGATGAATAAAGCCATGTAACAAGCCTAGGATGTTGGGACTCGATCAGCAAGCGAGTACACCTTGGAGTGTTTTTTTACTTGGTTAATTATTCCTTCTTTTTAGCGGCGAATAATTTTCTAGGTTTTTTCACTCATTGCATTACCCCAAAGCCGGGGTAACGGCTTGAAGGTTGAGCCCCTAACACATCTTAGTGTCTAGAGTCGATGTATATTACCATGCTAGGTCATCTCTGAAATCTCGCGGAATTTGACTAGGTCTAAGTAGGATTTTTTAATAATTAAAAATTCCCCGCAAAACGGGATTTTTTAATTAATTTCTATGTAATGATGTAAATAAGTGGCCTTAGGAAATGTCTGGGGCGTGTGACTACTCGAAAATCATCCTCAAAGACCCAGCATTATCCTAGGACCCACTTTGGGGGTCAAAAAATGACTTATGATCGCTCAAAAGCCGATTTTCCTAATGTCAGTGGCAAAAAATGAGAAAAAATGAAAAAAATAAATAAAAAATTGGAAAAATTTTAGAAAATTTTCTAAAGTCAAATAAGTCAAAATTTGACATGGGAATTAAGAGGGGAAGCCAAGGGTGATGTAGCAGCAATATGGGGCCCACCACATAAGTGAAATTCAAAGATCCAAGTGCCAAGTCAAGCTGGTCCCACGTTGGTTGCATGAAACTTACGTATGGCCAAAAGTCAAGTATGATTTAATTCAAATGAGAAATGGCATATTATAAAGTTTAGGCTCTAATAAAGCAAATGGGGAATGGACCCACCTTACATGATGTACGCATAGTTATGAAGATTTATGCACATGCCACTAAAGAAGGTTCCACGCAACAACATAATATTACACAGCGAATTTTATGGGGAAATAAATACACTCTCATTTCAGCTCCACGTAGTCAACACTTCAGCAGCACTTTAGCAGCGAATAAGACTCCACGCAGGCAGCAGTCAATGGTCAACATAGTTATCACATGTACGCAGCCAGCAAGAGATAACACGCAGATCTGTGGGCAGACAGTCATCACTCCACGATGGCAAATTTCTCCAGTTAAATACGCAGTTGTCAGAGGCATAACATGCAGATTTGTGGGACAGATTAGAAGATCCAATCAACGGATAAATTAAGGAGTATGTCTCCACCAATCTGGACTTCCTGTAGCACTTGTACGCTGTCCCCTTCAACAGATTACGCGCGGCAGATTTTCCTTTATGATGGCAGCTCCTACACGCAATTGGTTGGCAGTATTTGATTCAAATTAATAGAGGTGGCAGCCAGGAGATATATGCATCAGATTTAGAGGAGATTTGCATAGCCAGTCTTCACCACCTACAGCAGATCAGTTGGCACTTTTAATAGGTGTCGTTTTTTGGTTTGATTGGTTGAGAAACGAGTGGGATCTTGCTGCCTCTTTCATCCACTCGTACCACACATGGCAGGCAGCTCTCTCACCCATTGTCAGCAGAGGATATTCACAGGCCAGCAGAGGTAATTTGTTACAGCAATTTGAAGATTTGTGACTGCCACTTGGAGACTCAGCTTATGACTGGGACTGAAAATTATGTCTCACTTATGTGATAGATTGATCCTTGGGATTGGCTCCCAATTTCCTATTTAAAGGAGCCTTGGGCTCTCATTGTAGGAGTGGTTTTTTGAAGCTTGTGCTTGTTGTTACTATGCCGAAACTGTTATTGAGCTGAATAAAAGAAAGTCTTTGGGGTTACTAGCTTCTCTTGTGGTGCATTCTTTGGTTGATGAGGTATATTTGTTTCATTTGATGTTGTTATTTATTGCAATCTAGTTGGTTTTTTCTTTGCATTTGCCTGAAGGCACTATTGTCTAGGGAGGGGAGATTTGTAGCTATCTCAGATCTCCTTTGGACTTGGTATGTTTTGTGCTTTTGTTGTAGCTTGTTATTTTCGATGAAATGACAAGCTCAATGTGGCCTCTATATGCCAAGTTTCTTTTGCACTAACAATTGGTTTGCAGAAATTTGTGTGTTCAAAGGACAGGTTGCCAAGTCCATTAGAGTGTGAAGACTTCTTCGATTCGAATAAGTCAGCTCCAAGGATATCAGAGGTCTCACAAGTTGTTCAAGCCAACAATCTCATAAGACATCAAGAGATTTATCTAAAAGGGGGTTTCATGAGCCTTTTGCTTCTATTCCATCTCTATAAAAAAATTTCATATATTTCTTCTCTCATTTGTGCACATATCTATTTTATCTAGCATTTGAGGCTAAGTTGTTGGGTTTAAATCCTAATTCTCACTCACTAAATCAACTCTTTCAAGCTGATCTTAGTGAGGGAATTTGTAACATAAAGTGTATTTTATACTTGCATTGAGTTTCTAACTTTTTCCTTCGCATGCATGTGATTTCCTCTCACATATTTCAGCACTATTTCTTTGGCATGCCAACTCTTTTGCTTGTTTGCCTATAGGTGTTCTTGGAAGCAATCAAAGTTTTTTGAAGAAAGGGAGCTAAAGCATAGGCTAAGGAACACTCTTCCGTTTGGAACCTCAAATCCAAGTTCCGCCTTATCACTTCACCTCTACTTCTAAAGCCTCATTTTTTTTGAGGAATTGTAACCGCCATTCACCTCAAGGCTTTAAGCCTTTACTTTGTAAACATCTCACAAGTAAATTTTTTTTTTAAATCTTACACTTGTAACTTTGGGAAAGAGCAAATTTAACACGCATATTGTAAGCTCTTCCCAATCCCCTCATTTCTATAAGAGGGCCTCACTTTCATTAATAAAGAGCTGACTTTTCTTGAGGGAGCTTAGGAAGTTTTTCCCATGGTATCTCACCTACTCATTTAGAGGGAGTAAATCCTCTTGAGTGGTTAACTTTCTTTCTTTTCTTTATTTTCTCAACTAAATCACATGCATTCATCATTTCATTTGCTAATCTAATTTAGTTGCATGTGAGTAACTCATATTTTCATTTCATTAATTGCTTAGATCACATAGTCCTCTAAATTTCCTAGTTTGCAATCTCATTTGCCATCACTTACTTATGTTTTTGTGATCTATTTCTCACTTGGATAAGTTTCACAATATATTACAAGTAAAGAAGCATAATACTTTCAATTTATGGCAACTTGAGTCATTGCTCTAACTATGAAGCATATTTAATTGAATCATCTCCATCTTTTACAAAGCACTTACAAACTCACTTTCATATCATTTAGGCACTTCACTTTTCATACTAGACTTGCATCTCTAAAATTTACGTCCAACTTAAGTTGGTTGAATAGACGTTTTAGGGACCCTCTACCTCTATGGACTCCTCACTGTGAGATCCAAATATTTGGGCGAGGGTGAGGTCTGAGGATTAGAGTTCAATTGTAACTTTGCTTTAGAACTAATTAATAAAATAAACCAAGAGCACTATCTCATCACATTTACTTGCAAAGTTCCCAAATTTTTGCTATCTTGATGGTTTAAAAATTCACATGCAAATATTATCTCAAGAAGCACTTTGGATGCAAACATTTTAATTCTTTAAATTTAGCAACAAGTTTAATTCTATGGTACTTGGAAATTTGCTTCTACATACAACTTCATTGCATATTGTCATTTTAATGATCATTATGCTTATGGATGATTGATATATCTCGTTTCATTGGCAAATATCCTTATTTGGTGTTGCAAATTTAATTGCATATTGTGATCTTGGTCCAACACTTCCTTTGTGGGATTATTGTCATTATATCTTGAATTTCATTTTTGAGCAAGCATTTGTTATCTACTTTAAAGCACTGGTCTATATTTTGAACACGTCATTGAATATTGCTCATATACTTATATGCTTGTTTACATATTGGAAATCGAGTCATTTTTGATAAGTAATTCCTTCTAATCAATTCTCCTAGAAATCTCACATCTTTAACTTAGTTTTCCTTTAGGGACCACCCCCCTTAGCTAACCTAGGAGATAGCTTAAACGAAGAGAGTTGGGAATAGGTGACAGCCCCTTTTCTGAGTTCCTTGCCACCAACCACACCTGTGGGGTTGAAGGCTTTTTCCCACTAACTGTAGGTAGGTGTAGGCGACAAGCGATAACAGGTGTCAAGAGAATATGCATCTAAATTCCCGAAACCCACGCTGTCATGAAGCTCACTCCCCACAAGAGTGTGTGGTCCCTTACTACATCCAGCCTGCTCCTCAATAGTTCGAATTTCCCTGTGAAATTCCTCTGGAAGAGCTCTAAGAATGTAGCAAAGCTCCCTTAGGGTGGCACTCGAAGTCCACTGAAGTAGGAATTGAGATCTCCCCTCGGAAATCCGTGTGCTAAACAACACTCTGTTGGCCCAACTAAACAGCTTGAGCAAACAACGGTTCAAATATCAAATGAGCAAAGATACCCAAAATGAGTGCTCCACCTTCCATTTATAATTTATGCCCCCTTCTCTTTCCTTATAGGCTCCACCCAACGAATTTCCTTTTTCCTCCTCTCGCCAAGTCAAGCTTTCTAAGGGGTGTGTATTCCCTCATGGAGTGGCCTCCACCTTCCACTAGCTCCACAGTTTTCCTTTTTCTCTAAGTGGGTCCCTTTCTTCACCCAAAATTAAATTTTCTTTTGATTTATCCCCTTTTATAAGTTTTAATGCCAAAATATCTCCCAATTGAAAAAATTGCAAAAATGGAAATTCTTCTTAACAAAATTAATTAATTGGGGATATTGCAAACTATAATTTCAAGCATAGATTAATTCCCATGCAACCAAATACAGAGGGTAATCTCAAGCTTGCTACAAGTTTCAAAGTTTTTTCCCTTCTCTCACCATCCTCTTGAGATACTTCAAAGTTTCTCTTTGGCTTTCTTCGTATAGCAATCTTCCAATCAAAGCACCCATGTCGAAAGATTCAACTGTATTTTAACGTGGTATCGTAACAATTTCCCAAAAAAGTGTTCAAAAATAGTATTGAGTTGTTCATATTTAAAGATATGAACCCCCACAAATTGTGATCATTCAACCAATTTCTTCATATTATATTGGCATCATTGTCATTCCATCAATGTATATGCATGTGTATTGTGTATTGATGATGCAAATCCCTCCTACATGCAAGGCTCTTCTACTCAAACATCCTAACAAGTGCATCCCATGCCTCCATCAATTTGAACTAGTGCATTCAATAAAACATTGTTCAAGTTCAAAATGGTCACAAACAAAGCCTCCTCACCTCTCTATTCTAATCATCCAGATTCCAAACTAATTGTGCCTCAATCAACAATCACAGACCACTTCTCTTAACCAACAAGATAGGATTCCATTTGAATCTTGCAAATATCAAGAATTTCACCAGTAAACCTCTCCATTACTCAAATCTCTACTTTTGAAGTATTGATTCTACCACAATTCACAATAAATGTGCAATCATTCAACCCAATCTTCTATCTACAACTACAACCAACAATCATAAAATTTATTTTCCATTGATGTGCTAAAAATACTCAAGACAAACCTTCTGACACAAAGACAAGCTTGACAATAACAAAATTCGATGCAGATTCACAGACCATGACAAGACACTTGATGTTTGCAACCCTACACTCCAGCAACAATTGTTGGAGCAAGTAAGGTGAAGACTTTGCTCTTTCCTTGAGATTGATCAAGTAACTCATTCTCTACTTGTACTATGGTAGAATGAATCATAAAAGGAATAAAGATAGATTTACTACAAATCTATATTAAACATTCTACACAAAGTAGTAAATCATAAGCAAAACATATAACAGATTTCAACAATGACATCCATACACTTCGAACACAGAGATTTTCACAAGGTACAAAAGTATCATTTTATATATTTCATTAAGCACAATATTTGGAGATAAATACAATCTCACGACATATGCAATAGTATATAGCTACATATCACACCTACAACTCTTGGGAAAGCCCTCATTCAATATATGAAAACAAACCCAAAATGTCTTATTTATGGGACTTGCATGCCAATTAACTATCAACATCAAACTGCTAGCACCACCTCAAAATCCACTAACTTAGTACTAACAACAAATCAAGCATCTTCAACTATCCCTAAATTACAAATTAATCACTACCAATTGATTCTACTATCAATCATCAAACTCAAATTTCAAATGTCAAAAAGTCCACTAAATTTGACAACACCAACACCACCTGCATATGCTTGCCACATTAGTGAATGAGGAAGACCATATTGTATCAATAAATCAAACACATAAAATGATCTCATTTGGAGGTATCTAGCATATCTATAATATCCTAATTTTATCAAAACACTGTAATGTCCCTTCCTAAATTATTTTGGAACAGGATTTATTTTTATATTGCGGGGGCCAATTTTGGTGATGTCGGGGCCCATTTGATTTTCATTAGAAGACATAGGAGTTAGAAGTTAGTTAACAATATGTTATGTTATTTTGTTGGTAATGTATGGAGGCTAACCACACATGAAATACGCACACCCTTAATAACTGATTCGAAAAGCATGAGTGGGAACAACATATGGAGGAAAAAGGCAGGAAGAAGGCTCAATGAAGGTTATAAAAGGAAGGAAGCTCACTTCATTTGGCATTCTTGGCTTATCAATTTTGATCTCAATTGCTCGAGTTGCTTAGCTGGGTCACTTGTTGTTTAGCATGGGTTTTTTGTGCGGAGAACTCACCCATTCTTCGGGGGACTTCGAGTGCCACCCTAGATTGGTTTTCCATTATCATCTGAGAGAGGTTCAATGTGATACCTTCAACATTTGCATTTAGTTCCCCCAGCAGTCCGTATTTCTGGATGACGCAGTGGTATTCCAAGGGTTGATTGACGAGAGAATATTTGGTGGAGAAAGGTTCATTAGCTTGTTAAGCTATAGGCAAACCTAGCTTAATTAGCTTGTTAAGCTATAGGCGAACCTTGGAGGTTGAGCTTGATAGTGTATCTTAAGAGCATCGTGGCAGTCATTGGGCCAGTGCAAAGGAGGAAAAGCTGGGCACATTTGTGGGAGAGAGCCTCAACCATTTGGGTCACTGTTTGTCGAGCGAAATAGGGGAAGTGTTGGTCGAGATGTGATGTTTGTTTCATTCTTGAAGTGACTGTGGAGTATTGTGCTGGTGATTTTGCAGACTATGTGCTTCAGCAGTCACTGGGGAGCGTGGGGCCTGTTGGAGGTCGATTTTGGAAGGTCAAAACTAGGCCAAACTATTTATGGGTTTTTCTGGATTTTTCTGGGTTTTTTACAAGGACCTTGGAAATAATTTTGCAAAATTTTCTCGATCACCGGAGATGGGGTTTTCAGCCATATCTTTGTAGCAAACCGTGTATATTTGCTAGGGCTTTTGGAGGTTGATTTTGGACGGTCAAAACCAACCCAAACCATTTCTTGGTTTTCTGGATTTTTGACAAGGACCTCAGATATAATTTTGCATAATTTTCTAAACACTGGAGGCGGGGTTTTCAGTCATTCCTTTGCAGCAGCTAGAGCAGATTCACTGGGACAGCGCAGAGCATCACTAGGCAGTTTTCCTGGGTTGTATTGTCTCATCTGGACTTTGCTCAGCTTGCCAAAAAGGCAAGCCCATGTGCATTTTTCGATATATTTGTACTCTTGCCCATTTCATAATAAAATGGCCCAACTGTTTCCATATTTCATGTCACTCTGAGTATTTACTGCAATGTTTAAAATTTCCATGGTGTAAATTTATGGTTTTCTGTATTATCACTATTTTTCCTATTTTGGAACATTACACTGTTATAAGAGCCATGATTTTGGCCAGCTATGGGTCTAAATCATGGTAATGCCCAAGTTGTTATTGTTGAGTTAAAGTCCAAAGGCTGAAACCTTGTCCAACATTATTCTTCAGATTTAACTTGTGCCCGCAAATGTCTCAGCAGGAAAAATTCCTTGAGAAATTTAAAAATTATACAAGGAACCTAGGGAGACTAGTGGAGCAGCTCGAAGAGTGGGCATCAACAAGGGCAGTAAGAAGAAAAAGTAGTTGCAGACCTGAAAATGAAGAAAATGAGGAGCATGATTATTGAACAAAATATTAGTATCAATACTGCAAAAACAAAGATTGAAGGTGAAGAATGTGACAAGATAAGAGAAGACACACCCATTGAGGAGGGAGTTTATCTAGATATGCTCCATCCAGTTAAGCATGAGGCTAATGTCACGCGGGAGGAGCATATGGATACACCTAGTGTGACACATGAGTCACCCTTATTGGAGTTTCCTTTGGTAGCCCCAATTGACACATTTATGGAGATAGTTGAGCATACACCCGGTTATGAGGTGTTAGGAGGCATAGGGGTATCCATCGTTGATGAGGGGTCATCCATTGTTGAGGGATCTTTTATCACTCCACCAAATTCCCAAGGCTGAGGAAGGAATCCCAACAGAGGTAACCGCAAACCAAGTTTTTGACTTTGATCGCTAGCCCTATCAAGCCTTAGAGGGCTCTCTCCAAAAAGGTCACAACCAAGAGGGCTAGAGCAATTAGGGATTTAGACTAGGTATAGAGTGTAGGGGTTTGTTTTGAATTGATTTGGTTGGGAAAATCAGTGGACAAAGGAATTACGTCAAGGAAAGCTAGTCAGGGCAAATGGAGTTAGGGTTGCAGGGATCAATGGCGCAAGGTAGGTACAATGCCAATCACTTGAAGAGAATAGTTATGGAATGGTTTTGAAACTGTAAGAAGGCTGAGAAAAGCATAAGGGATGTATTTCTCTCAGAAAAAAGATAATGAACAAAATATGATCAGTTACCCAAAACAAAGCATGTGCAAGCATGTATTCTGAATTTCAAACTTGTAAAAGATCATAAACATAGACATGAAAGTGACATGAACAATACATTCAAACATATGTGACTAAAGAAGAGACTATGAAAGACATTCAATACCACAGGTATCCCATAAATGTAGATACAAATCCTCTTGTATTAATGGCCAAAACTGAGTACAAAGTCTCCTTGATAAACTAAGCAAAATGAAACTAATTCTAACCCTTTACTCCTGTGAAGAACTAAGCTAAATAGACACGAAAACCACCTCCACTCATCCTCAGGTGTTGAATCCATGAGGTGAGGGAGTTATTACACAAAAAGCTGAACTGATAGCTAGAGTAGAGGATGAGAAAAGTGACTCATACCTATCTCAAGTGCACTAATTCATTACACCTCATATGTTTGATTTACCTAATGTATTTATCCTAGTAAATAGTAATAACATGATAATTACATTCATATTGATCATTTACATAGGTAAATTCAACATTTCCCAAGGTAAAAGTCAAAACTGGAGTGAAACTCAGAAAATTTCTGAAGACTGGAAAAATACAATTTCCTTGTAAAACGCACAATGTCTAGGCAGAAAAAATGACCTCTGTTCAAAGCTAAATTGGAGTGCCTTCCCGGTATCCAAATATGCTCCATGATGGCTCGTTGGAAAGCCCTTCGAGTCTACTTTCCAAAACTACCTCTAGTTTTCAAAAGTATGCCCATTTGCCCTATCAAAAACCACTTCTCCCTAGACTAGTAAATGCGCAGCGACCAAAAGGAAACGCGCCCTCTGTGTGAAGCACCTTTTTGCATACCACATTTGGAGGTCTTCCTCAACTCCAAATTGAGCTCCAGATAGCTCATTGGAAAGCTCTATCAGTCTAGTTATCATTTGACTTATCAAGCAAGTCATTTGGACACTCCAGCTATATGAGAAAACTTGATTTTCCCAAGGTTACTCTAGAAGTGCAGCAACTCTCTTGTGACACCTGTATTTTTGACATTTATCCAAAACCATGACGCCTATGTAGAAACTGAAGGAGGTTTTTCTTCCTTGACCTATGATGAACAAAAACCTCTCTCACTTTTGTCAAATTCATATTTGTTTAATTAGAAACACAGTTTGAAGAAAAACCGGCCCTATGAGTGGCAAATGACTTGACCCTTGGAATGATTTCTTAAAAAATGATGGAGACATGATCTTATGAGTTCGAATGGCCTCATACTTACTGATATGACCTACCTTATGCCTCCTTTGCTCAGATGTCTTTGATTCCATAGCAAACCCTAGTTCAGTGGGAGAGGAAATTAGGGCTTAGTGCTGTGAACAATGATGACTTGGGCACCCTTGGGAAAAATAGTTCAAAAACGAAGCGAGGTCAATGATAATGACGAAGATGAGGTGAAAGAAGAGTAAAATAAGGCGGGATGGGTGGGATGCAAATACTAGTGCTAACATCAGCTCCAACTAGGGATGGTAACTCCTTGGAGTTGCCAAGAACCGCAGATCTCTGAATTTGTAGATCAGTGCCTTATCCATTGGGCAATGGAGTCCAATCTGTAAACTGAAACTTAAAACATAATGCAAACTTCAACCCACACTAACAGATCATCAAAGCCTTAGGGTGTAGCAACAAAACCAAAACTGTATGCTTGTTGACTTTAATAGTAAAAATACACAAGAGGTATTTTAATAATAATATTTTATTAATAAATGTATATGATAAGATGATTGAAAGTTACAATAAGGCCCCGCTTATATACCTATGCAGGTGGCCTTTCACGAATGGGCATGTCTTTTAGGCATGCCTTTTCAATTAACTAATGACTACTTAACCTAATCCCTATTTGACTATCAGTAATTACATTTATTTGTATTTATTCTATTTTATACAAATTATATTTGTTACATAGGGCCTTCAGCTCAGGCTTCAAACCTTGATGAATTCTGTCAATACTCGCTGAAAATCAAATCAAATCAAACTGAAATGATAGTAACATACTCTAATTTGCTGCACAATTGTTGATTAGGTGAAATGATCCTTCCAATGTAACCAATCCAGGAGATGGCTACTTACTGAAGTTCTGCTCTCACTTTCCTCAAGCAGGCAGAATGATGTACATGTAGGCGACTCACAATAAAAACTGAAACCAAGACTTGTGCTGACAAACAAGACAACATTCATCTTCTCCAAAGCTTGCAAAAGATTGCCGAAGGGATCTTGAAAATCTTGAAGCATTACCTTGTCTTGAGATCCAACAGCAAAAATACAAGTAGTCCCTTCATTATGATTTGAAAGAACACTTGGTTATTGATCGATAGGAAGGCATAAGGAAGTATAACCTTCTGCTATCTGAGTGTTGGCCGTAAATTCCTCAAGCGTGAGAAATTCTGACTCAATCTCTGGCATTTTGTCTCTCTGGTTCATACTCATCAAATTCATAGTTTAAGTCATCCTTAAACAAGAAACATTCTTTAAAATTATCAAACATGACAGCCCTATCATCTTCATGAAAGACAACAGTATCTGCTAGCTGATCTCCTTGCAGGGAATCATCATCATAAATTGGTTTACTCACAACAATTTCCTGTATAGTTTCATCAAGCTCCTCATCAAAATTATCTTCATATTTATCATACTTAGGCAAATCAGGTTTAGGAGAAACTTCATCAAATATGAACATTGAAAAAGGAGATTGTCTTTCTTCATGTTGATCTATAAATCTAGTTTCAGGATTGTCCTCATTTAAACTTAGATTTTCATTTTCAAAAATGGAAGAAGTTTTACCAACACTTTCTTGACTATGTGAACACTGCAAACCTGCTTTAGCTTGCACTGTAATATGACTTTTTAGGAGTTGATCTATCTCATCTTCAGACAGAGGAGAAAGCACTTTTTGTTTTCTTTTGATAACACAATAATTGTCTTCTTTCTCTCCTAAATATTCACAAGTATGTTGAATATCTTCTTTAACCTTTGGCTGATCAACTTGTTGTACTGCTGCAAGAAATGTCCCCTGTCGGAAGTCTTTATGAACATCAAGACAATATACATCATTTTTTTCTTCCATGAGAGAAAACACTTGCTCTTTTTGGTGATGAAAAGGATCGTCATGCAAAGCCTCCAAGATCTCTTCATCCATGAACTCATTATCATCATAAGAATCCTGTAAGTTTTGAATGAGAACCCCAAATTGATCACAACAATTATTAACCAAAGACAAAGAAGGGTAGGACTCCTTGTATTCTTCATAAAATATTGAATGGAAAACTCTAAGAGAACGAACACTGGCAGGTGACAAACCTTCATACCAAGATCGTGCTTTTCCTTCAAGAGAAGCCATGAACATCTTTAAAAGACAATCTTCAGGAAATTCAACCTTCAACTTGAGTGTATGCATGTGAAATTTAACCAGATGTAAAGCAGCATCATTCCTATCATCATCTTTAAACATAGGCAAATTCCTTTGCCAATCTACCTTAGGCATTTTATTTGGGAAACCTGGAATGTGATCCCGGCTCATGGGAGCATACCCTCTTGCAACAGTTTCCATCTTGAAAATTCTTCATGCAGTGGAGTCGCCATTAAGTGTTGATTTTCTGGATCTTTCAGTCAGTGGAGTCACCAGGTGAATGGTTCAGCCTTCATATATGTCCAACTGTTGTTCACCATCAACAATTAGATCTGATCTTTGTCGTTCTTTCCCGGGGAATATTTGTCTTTTCGCCTCCCCGGCAACGGCGCCAGTATGTTATCACTCCACCAAATTCCCAAGGCTGAGGAAGGAATCCCAACAGAGGTAACCACAAACCAAGCTTTTGACTTTGATAGCTAGCCCTATCAAGCCAGAGAGGGTTCTCTCCAAAAGGGTCACAGCCAGGAGGGCTGGAGAAATTAGGGTTTTAGGCTAGGTATAGAGTGCAGGGGTTTGTTTTGAATTGATTTGGTTGGGAAAATCAATGGATAAAGGAATTAGGTCAAGGAAAACTAGGTCAGGGAAAATGGAGTTAGGGTTACAGGGATCAATGGGGCAAGGTAGGTACAATGCCAAGCACTTGAAGAGAATAGTTATGGAATGGTTTTGAAACTGTAAGAAGGCTGAGAAAAGCATAAGGGATGTATTTCTCTCAGACAAAAGATAATGAACAAAATATGATCAGTTACCCAAAACAGAGCACGTACAAGCCTGTATTCTAAATTTCAAACTTTTAAAAGATCATAACATAGACATGAAATTGACATGAACAATACATTCAAACATATGTGACTAAAGAAGAAACTATGAAAGACATTCAATACCACTGGTATCCCATAAATGTAGCTGCAACTCCTCTTGTATTAATGGCCAAAACCGAGTACAAAGTCTGCTTGATCAACTAAGCAAAATGAAACTGATTCTAACCCTTTACTCCTATGAAGAATTGAGTTAAATAGACATGAAAACCACCTCCACTCATTCTCAAGGGTCGAATCCATGAGGTGAGGGAGTTATTACACAAAAATTTGAACTGATAGCTAGAGTATAGGATGAGAAAAGTGACTCATACCTATCTCAAGTGAAATGATTCATTACACCTCATATGTTTGATTTACCTAATGCATTTACCCAAGTAAATAGTAATAACATGATAATTACATTCATATTGATCATTTACATAGGTAAATTCAACATTTCCCAAGATAAAAGTCAAAACTGGAGTGAAACTCAGAAAATTTCTGAAGACTGCAAAAACACAATTTCCTTGTAAAACACACAGCATCCAAGTAGAAAAAATGACCTTTGTTCAAGGCTAAATTTGAGTGCCTTCCCGGTATCCAAATCTGCTCCATGATGGCTCGTTGGAAAGCCCTTTGAGTCTACTTTCCAAAACTACCTCTAGTTTTCAAAATTATGCCCATTTGCCCTAAACACGCAACGACCAGAAGGAAACGTGCCCTTTGTGTGAAGCACCAATTTGCAGACCACATTTGGAGGCCTTCCTCAACTCCAAATTGAGCTCCAGATAGCTCATTGGAAAGCTCTATCAGTCTAGTTATCATTTGATTTATCAAACAAGTCATTTGGACACTCCAACTATGAGAAAACTTTATTTTCCCAAGGTTACTCCAGAAGTGCAGCAACTCTCCTGTGGCACCTGTATTTTTGACATTTATCCAAAACCATGGCACTAGTGTAGAAACTGAAGGAGGTTTTTCTTCCTTGACCTATGATGGACAAAAACCTCTCTCACTTTTGTCAAATTCATCTTTGTTTGGTCAGAAACACAGTTTGAAGAAAAACCGGCCCTATGAATGGCAAATGACTTGACCCTTGGAATGATTCTTAAAAAATGATGGAGACATGATCTTATGAGTTGGAATGGCCTCATACTTACTGATATGACCTACCTTATGCCTCCTCTGCTCTGATGTCTCTAATTCCATAGCAAACCCCGGCTCAGTGGGAGAGAAAATTAGGGTTTAGTGCTTGTGAACAATGATGACTTGGGCACCCTTGGGAAAAATGGTTCAAAAATGAAGCGATATCAATGATAATGACGAAGATGAGGTGAAAGAAGAGTATAATAAGGTGGGATGGGTAGGATGAAAATACCAGTGCTAACAGGATCCATTGATGAGGGGTCCAGTTCCGTGACAGAGGTTCAGGACGACATCCACCTAGGGCTGACTAGTGAGCATATCTTGCATGTTGGGTCATCTATGGAGGAGCAGTTGGAGGCTCATGTTGAGCCCCTAGTGGAGGAGGATGCACAGCCATCCTTTGGGCTGGCCATTGATGAGAGACAACATAGAGAGCACATGTTGGGATTTCAACATAGTTTTCTTCAAAGACACATTGACGGGACCTACAGCGTCATTAGCCCACCCTTACGCATTGGATTGAGAGAGGCAGAGTTGTCTAGACATACCAGAGGGTATGGCCAAGTTAGCAAGACTAAGCGACATGAGTTGAGTATGATACCACCTCACCTTGGAGGGCTTGTTCCTTCCACAGGAGATTGTACATTCGATCCCTCCTTTGGGATTGGATGGCGAGAGGTACTAGGTTGGTACTCGATGGAGCAAGCTAGGCGGTGGGATACATCCATGGCCACATTTCAGCAGAGGCAACGAACTACCAGAGGGGCTCGAGGGTCAGACTGTTGTTGGGATCCAGGTGGGGTTCTTCATCACATCGTGGAGTCAGTAGGTGATGGTAGTAGTTGCATAATGAACTCGGTGGTTGGGTGCACACACCTTTTCATATCCCCTTCAGAGTTCCTGACAGCACTAGTGATTGGATGGATTTACAGGGGAGAGGACAAAGTTCATGAGTTGTCATGGCATGTTGGGCGTACATGGGATTGTAGGATGATTAGCCTACTCTGGCAGGAGTTGGTAGGAGGAGGTGGCATCGGTAGGACACTAGACAAAGTATTGTATGGAGACCATGCTCCCTCAATGGTATATTAGACACAAGAGCCATTGAGGATAGGATTAGTAGTGTCAATCACATTAGCATGTGAGGAGCTAAGTCGCTCAAGTCTATCTGGGGAGATGAGGAGATATAGCTCACATCGTGGAGGGATTACTAGCAGAGTGGTGGATGCAGTGGCGCATGCGGGACGGCATATGATACAGGGTGGTACGACAGTAGGCAATGGTACCT
The DNA here is from genome assembly GCA_034641835.2 of Pinus albicaulis. Lineage (NCBI taxonomy): Eukaryota > Viridiplantae > Streptophyta > Pinopsida > Pinales > Pinaceae > Pinus > Pinus albicaulis. Next base: position 462,594,501 of record CM076574.1, on the reverse strand, counting down.
AAGGGTGCACAGAGATATGCCACAGAGTCCAGTGTTATATAGATGGATGTGGCCTGATGCATACAAACCCAATTCTAGGCCATAGCACCCAGTGGTGTGCAAGGCTATGCAACGAGGAGCATGGAGATGCATGGTGGTATACCACAGCGTGTCGGTTTGCACTGTGGGGTAGGAGTGACTCGCATAGCATTGAGGACATGCGGGAAGTGATACATGCAGTGACACAAGCAGGACACAGGATGGTACAGGGTGGTATAGCCATAGTGGAGGGTATCCAGTGGCGTACAGGGACAGGTTGCAGCATACAGTGGCATGTCAAGGAGTGCGCTGGTACTTGGTGGTATGCAGGGACACATGATGTGGCGCAGCGGGATCTTGGAGTGTTTCCTCCAAGGAGACTTATGGATAGGGACAGTAGGTGTACCATTGGACAACTCACCTAGGATCGATGAGGACATTGTTGAGCATCTGGGAACACCATGTTTAGTGGAGGCAGGGCCTCGAGGGGGTTATCAGCAGATCTGAGGCGAAGAGAGGGTCGTCCGTAGGATTACTCCTGAGCATTTTGGCAAACTCTTGATCATACTCCTTGGGACATACCCACCCATCATCCTCCAATGCTGCTGACAATCACAGAGGGTTTGGTTGTTGCCCTTTGACACTCTCCACTCTGGCAACAGGGCATGGGAGGCTCACCCTAGGAAGTTGGAGGAGACACCGCCTGTCATAGGCCGAGATGAGACTCTCTAGTTGAGACACTTGGTAGGTGCACGAGTTGACGATTACAAGCTTAGGGATGGCATGGTTGATTGTCGAGGTAGCATATGTTCCACCCCTAGGCTCACACTTTGGGAGGTGAGAGGGAGTTCCATAGTGCTCTTTCAGCTAGATAGCTCGAGGTGTTAGGTGAGCATGGGGTGCAGAGAACAGTAGTCCTTGTTGGCAGGATGATGCCTAAGCTTCTGGTAGTACCCGAGTACATCATCAGGAGCTGGGATAGCAAATCTCGCTATGCGATTTGGCAGGCACAAGGAAGCGGGATATTCGCGGCACAGGTTCTTGATGCTCGGTGCCTACCTATTGGATACCTACAGGAGGCAGAGACAAGGCACAAAGGTGTCCCAACAGCTAGCAGAATATCACAACGGAAGGCAGAGAGGATTGGGGGTTGTGGACCTCCAATATGGTTATGGGAGCCAGTTGATTGGTGGGATAATCCACTCCTCAGTGAGCATGGTCAGGATAACAAGTGGACTGATTCATTCACAGGCGGACACATGGGGGATCACCAAAGCCCTCACCATAGGACAAGGCAGATTGTTGCTCAGGATTGGGGCTAGCCATGGAGTGATAGACGTTGGCACTGTCGAGTCCCTTTGGCAGGATTGGCCTAGCCTCGATCATCGTATAGATTATGGCCGAGAGTTATGGGAGAGGAGGCTCTGGCACGAGCATGCTAGGCAGTTAGTCATGACCGGAGTGTCATGATGTCAGCAGGATAGGTTCCTTCTGCGACGAGCAGGGGATCCTGGCATAACAGGGTTGAGCAGTTCAGCTACCCATAAAGGTGAGTTGGTTTCTACAGTGGAGGGTCATCTAGATCGTCCATTTGGTTTTAGTGATTCGTTGATGGTGTGGGGAACTTCACCGGTGTGGCAAGGTGATCGACAGGAGGAGATCAGGGGAGGCCCGAGTAGACAAGGGTTCAATACCACCGGGATTGGATTGCATCTTCAATAGTTTACTCTTGTAGCACATGAGATGGACTACTCAGTAGGGAAGTTTCATGGGGAGTTGGACAGAGTCCTACATTATCATGATGCTCTACTTATTGCCGGTATGCAGAGGGCTTTTGGTACCTGTATCTAGTTGGATAGCAAGTGGAGCAAGGTATGCTTCACATTGATTAGGATGGCTTGGGATGTTGGTATCGAGGGATTCCTTCATGTCAGGACAGTGCTGAGATTGGGGATGACTCAATGGTAAATTTGGGACCCTCCATATCATTGGTGGTTACAGTGGTGATCAACAGTCAGAGAGGGCACTTGTTCAGGCATTGCTTGAGGATGAGCAATTTTTGGCAGGGAGAACTGTAATGTCCCTTCCTAAATTATTTCGGAACAAGATTTATTTTTATATTATGGGGTCAATTTTGGTGATTTCGGGGCCCATTTGATTTTCATTAGAAGACTTAGGAATTAGAAGTTAGTTAACATTATGTTATGTTATTTTGTTGGTAATGTATGGGGGCTAACCACGCATGAAATACGCACATCCTTAATAACTGGTTTGAAAAGCATGAGTGGGAACAACGTATGGAGGAAAAAGGCAGGAAGAAGGCTCAACGAAGGTTATAAAAAGAAGGAAGCTCACTTCATTTGGCATTCTTGGCTTATCCATTTTGATCTCAGTTGCTCGAGCTGCTTAGTCGGGTCACTTCTTGTTTAGCACAAGTTTTCCAAGCGAAGAACTCATCCATTCTTTGGGGGACTTCGAGTGCCGCCCTAGATTGGTTTTCCATTATCTTCCGAGAGAGCTACATTGTGATATCTTTAGCATTTGCATTTAGTTTCCCCAGCAGTGCGAGTTTCTTGAGGACGTAGTGGTATCCCAAGGGTTGATTGATGGGGAATATTTGGCGGAGAAAGGTTCATGAGCTTGTTAAGTTATAGGCGAACCTAGGTTCATTAGCTTGTTAAGCTATAGGCGAACCTCCGAGGCTGAGATTGAAAGCGTATCTCAGGAGCAGCGTGGTAGTCACTGGGCCAGCGCAGAGGAGGAAAAGTTGGGCACATTTGTGGGAGAGTGCCTCAGCCATTTGGGTCATTGTTTGCCTGGAGAAATAAGGGAAGTGTTGGTGAAGATGTTTGCTGCATTCTTGGAGTGATTGTGGAGTATTTTGTTGGTGATTTTGCAGACTACGTGCTTCAGTGGTTACTGGGGAGCATAGGGCCTATTGGAGGTCGATTTTGGAAGGTCAAAACCATGCCAAACCATTTCTAGGTTTTTCTGGGTTTTTGACAAGGACCTCAGAAATAATTTTGCAGAATTTCTGAGTACCGGAGATGGGGTTTTCAGCCATATCTTTGCAGCAGACACTGCAGATTTGCTAGGGCTTTTAGAGGTCGATTTTGGAAGGTCAAACCAGGCCAAGCCATTTCTTAGTTTTTGACAAGAACCTCAGATATAGTTTTGCAGAATTTTCTGAGCACCGGAGGTGGGGTTTTCAATCATTCCTTCACAGCAGATGCAGGGCATCACTAGGCAGTTTTTCTAGGTTGTATTTTCTCATCTAGGCTTCGCTCGGCTTGCCAAAAAGGCAAGCCCAAGTGAATTTCTCTATATATTTGTACTCTTGCCCATTTCATAATAAAATGGCCTAGTTGTTTCCATATTTCATGTCGCTCTGAGTATTGACTGCAATGTTTGAAATTTCCATGGTGTAAATTTATGGTTTTCTGTATTAGCATTGTTTTTTCTATTTTGGAACATTACAAACACTGACTACATGGCCAACATGGTAGAGTATTCAATTTTCTCCCCAAACATCCATTCTAAAGAGTTGTTTGATGCATAATGGCTATCCTTCAAATGGGTATGCACCAAGACCCCTTATTTTACAATACTCTGTGAGCACCCTAATATGAATATGCCCCAACCCAATTCAATTGATTCTTGATAATATCAACCAACAAAAAGATGAGACACCTAAACAATCATCACAAATTGTGCAGTGAACTAAAGATTTATCCTTGAAAACTCCAGCTTATCTTTTCAATTTTCTTGCTGCTTATCATTTGCTTATTTCATTTTTCTTATTTGCGCGTAGTGAATCCCCGTCTGAATCACTACACCACACTTTAATACTGAATATTCCGTCTACTTGTGATGGATACATTATTACATAACACTGTAATCATTAGATTAATTTGCTTGATATAATAAATCTACTAGGTAAGCATTAGGGCCTGAATCTATGAGCCGTTAATGAATATATCATCTCTCCGAGGAATTACAAACACACTTACTATGAGAGATTTTGATAATGAGTTTTCGCAGACTGCAATAGTACCCATCACATTGACTTACGGCGTATATAAAAAAGCAGAAAACTATGATTTTGTCACCTGTGGCATGTTTCAAGAAGTGGATGAACCTAAGGCCCAAACAAATTTATGAAGAACAAAATTCCATACTTACTTCATTCTGTAATTCTATCCTTGCACATGACTGAATCATTGAAAGAATTACGTTTACCTTTTTCTTATGATTATATTAATGGTTCATATAAAATATAGTCAACCTGTTGTACTGCATTTCATAGGCATTACACGCTTATCTACTTCAGAGTTTTCCATGCTGTAATAATGGAACGCAGATTATTGGAAAAATATTATACATCATAACGAATCCTTGTAATCTAACAAAGATGGCATTATTTCCTAACAAATTACCACACCCCCGACCCAAAAAAAAAACAATTATGATAATTAGAAAGAAAATATGCCAAATATTGAAAGCACCGCATCTTGTAGTAAACCTACCTGCAACATTGAGACTCTATCTCCAACAACAGCAGTTTCACCAATGACTACACCTGTGCCATGATCAAGCAAAATTCCCTTTCCAATGCGAGCAGCTGGACAGAACCCAAATGATACATCCTTTAGGTTATAGATCTCTCCAGTCATTTACATATTTCTACCAGTGGTATGATCTCACAACCAAGGTAAATAGTGCTAAAATGAAGATGGAATAAAAGCCATGATTAATGTACTCGGACAAAAATTCAAGGTTGTCATAAGCCAACAATCCTGTACAAATGAGATTGCAATTTTTTTTGCTCAAGTTATTTTATTATATCTGTTAAAACTTAACATCAGTTGGAAATCCCCATGGACAAGGATATGACAAATTGAATGACCCCTTACTTCTTAGCATTTTATCAGCAGCAATATTGTAAGTTAGAAATATGAACCCATTTGGATTGGGTACGTTCTATATAAATGATATTTACAATAAATATATTCTAAGTGTGATAATTTAGAATTTGTTTGCGTTCAAATATCGAAAAGTGTGTCAACATTTGCTTCCATATTTTTGTAGTATGATATAAATTCCCTTCCAAATTCAATTTAAGACGGTCATTAATGGCAGCATACCTGGATGAATATCCACTGCGAAGACCTGTGAGGGAAAATCAGAATGATGGAGTCAGCTGAAAACTCAAACCAAATAAGAAAATTCTAACTTTGCACTATTGTGGGATTTTAAAATCTGCTAAAGCATTGTATTGAATATGGGGTGGCTTTTATTAGATAAAAAAACACCTCACTTATGCGGCTTTGCAATGCTAAAGCTAACACACACTGCCCTCGAATCCATAATGCATGTGCAGCACGATATGACTGCAAAGCATGATATCCCTATAAACAAGGAACAAATCAAGAAGAATTAGTATTTGATTTGAAGCATTAAGTTGCTGCAAACAGAAGCAAAATAAACAAACCAATATGCAGTATGTCCTTAATATACAAAATGTCATTGCTTCTTCTTATAACCCAGAAGTTCCTTCCAGCAAAGAATAGAGGAGTCCAGATAATTAATACACAAAGAGCCAATATCATCTTTCTCCAAACCCGTCCCACTCCGGGTTGGTGCTTTTCCAAACACGGGGGGCTTCCCAAAATAGCCTAAGGTATCCACTGATAACTAAAATGTATAAATATGACCTCAAACTGCTAAACATAGATTCTGTCCAGAATAAATCAGTTATGAATCATAGAGTAAATACGCGGCCAGCAAGCAGGAACATTCAGAAAATAACCCTAAATGCACTATTACTCAAGATTATGTTTAAACTAGACAATAACCTTTTGCTGTTCTGCGCTAAATAAGTGTGGAATAGCAAGTTAAAAACAACTACAAAAATGCTGGCAACACCAAAATCGATGAACTACATGATAAATATGAATGGTCATGCTAACCGATGCAAAATGGACAATTAAGACAATCTATTCCTGTGTAAGAATGGTGTGGGACAGCAATATAGTCTTATTGTTTTATGCAGAAAACACTAATTAAATGCAGATTTAAGATTTTAGTGTTGAAAAGTGTAACTAGGTCAGTCTTCATGTTGACTATGTAATTATGAATATATGTAAAGAAGATGTCAAAGATAATGAAATGTATTCTTGGTGTACTTGCTTCATGGGTTTCATGAGCAAGATTTTATTATTATGTAGATAGACTTCTTCTTGATGTCTATAGGGTTTTGTCTTCTAGTATAATTAAGAGTCATGATTATGAAGTATCTAGTTTAAAGAATGCCTCCAAAACGTTGTGGAAGAAAGGCTCATAACAGCCCTCAAGACAACTCTCATTCAACGCTAGAAATGATGTAATAAAGTTGGTTGATAATAAGTAATAAAGTCGGCCTAAAAGTTTGTTGTAAGGTTGGCCTAAAAGCCAGACTGTGCACTATTTATACCCCAGTCACTGTGGCTCATCAGCACAAGAAAATTTGTGGATTTTCTCTGTGATTTCCACAGGAAAAATTGCGGACTGTTCAGAGGTGAAAGTGCAGATTTCAGAGAATAAATTTGCAGATTTCAGAAGGCTAAAAAGGTGCAGAATTAAAGAAGTATATAAGTGCAGATTGCTGAGATCTGGTACAGGGTTACAATGTGGATATCACAGTGTTTGTTTCAAGGAAGAATCTGCGGAATATCACAGAAGTATTGCATACTCCTTTGTGACACCAAGGAGAGCAAGGAACCTGAATCATAAAAGTCAAGGTTCGGATCAGTTTGAAGAAGGACTTACTAACTGTCCTAAGGTTAGACTATGGATGCACCTACAATACCTGAAGGCAGTGACCTAAAGAAGAAAGCAGTCTTAAAGGAATAAGGTTATAAATGTATGCAAGGTGAAGAAGATTCAATCTCCAATAGTTGACTAAGTAATAAGAAGTGAAAATTAGAGACAGAGTTCTCTAGTACTAGTACAGGTCAGTGTAGATTGGAGCAGAAGAGAAGGATAAGTGTTGGAAGCAGTCAAAGAAGTAACGACAAGGTCTTGGAGGCATTCATAGGTCAAGAATCTAAGTCTAGGTCATGGTACTTGTCATTTGAAGATCTATAAGAAGAATTCTTTGCGGGTTTTCCTCTCCAAGATGAAGAGGTTTTGCCCTGGCTCTAGGAGCCTAACCTTTGTGTCTTGTGTTTTTGATAATTGACTTGATGAAAGATTAACATAACTAAAAGAAGGGAAGACATAAGTACCTCAAGTAAGTTCACAAGTAATTATCAAGAAGAGAATTTGTATTAACCTACAGCCTTCCAAATTCTCAAGATGGTTTCAAAGCTAAGGTGCTGAACATAAGGGATGCTTGTCAACAAAGACACTCAAAGAAGAAAAGATCAAAGTTTGGGTTGGAAAGACAAACCAGTTTGCAAGGAAGACTATCCAACTACTTCATGTGAGATCTCCTACCTCATTCAAAAGATCAACTCATTCAGGAAATTAATCTTTGGCATCAAAAGATTTGCACTCAAGGCATTGTTTGAAAGAAATCTCAACTTCTGAAGATAGTCATTATAATCAAGGGTTCAAGTACAACAACATTGAAGAAAGGAAACCCTTGACTTCATTCTCAATCATCATCAAGGAAGCTGCAAGCAAATCCACTCAAGTAAGTATTGATGACCCTATCTATCAAGATGCCTTATTGTAAAGAAAACAACAAGTTGGTTGGGTCATCAAACTTCAGTGCATGGAAGAAGAGAACAGACTTGAATTAATTGAAGACAAAGTAATGGACTATATCGAAGGATCTACTGTTCAACCTCCAAAAGAAGATACTTCAGCCCATGCCAAGTACATGAAGGGAGAAATTACAGCCCAAAGGATTCTCATAGAATCCATCAAAGATTCTCTCATTCCCTATGAATCAAAACTAAAGACTGCAAAACAATGAGAAATTGGTGGAGCTATTCTCTGTGAGTACTGTTGGAGAAGCAATCTCTCTTAGACAAGAACTATACAAAATGAAATTATCAAGGGAAGCAGGAATCGCTCCATACTTTATGAAGATTTCTGAAATAAGAGATCAACTGCAGGAACTAGGAGAAGTGATGACTGACACTGAGATGACAATAGTGGTGTTGAATGCTCTACCAGAGGAATGGGGAAGCTTCACTTCTAGTCTATATGGGAAGAAAGAAGCCACTCCATTCCATGATTTATGGTCTCTACGTAAAATAGCGGAAACAAGACTAAAGGCCAAAGCTGATACAGGACCAAGTGAAAGGAATCATGCCTTTGCAGCCTCATATAGGAAGAAAGGAAGATTCGGAAAATTTGGCCCTCAGAATAAAAGAAAAAATTTGGACAACGTGCAATGCTTTAGATGTGATGAGCTTGGACATTATAAAAGAGATTGTCCTAAATCTGGAAAGGACAAGAGGAAAAAGGAAGAAGCCCATGTCACTTACGAAAGAGAAGAACCTGACACTAAAAGATCTAAGAAGGAGGAAGCAAGAGATCTCTATTATGATTGAGATCATCTTCCTCTGTAAGTGATCTCTGATTAGTTGTAAAATTGTATGATACCATGTACATTAAGAAGCATCTCGATAAAAGCATGGAAGGAGCTCTCGGTGAAAAAGCTTCTGGAAAACCTCTCTACTAAAAGTAAAGCAGTCATCAGATCAAGTGTCATCATGGAGACAGAATTTTGGGATGTGATGACATATTGTTGAAGCAGGTCAAAGGAATGAAGCTCTTCATTCAAGAGAAACTGCTCCAGGATGACTCAAGGGAAAAAGGTATGAGGTATGTATATACTTATATGCTGACATTGGATGTTGTGAAGTCATGTCATGTGGTTGCAAGTAATGGACTTCTATACTTAGAAGTATGATCTATGGAGGAGTATCTCTCAATGCGCGGACAAATGAAATCAACATAATATGTCCTCATGGAATATGAGGTAGTTGTATATGAACGAGAAACTAGAAAAGTTGTATGTTCCTGGGAATCAAGAATGTGCAGAGAGGAAGAGATCATGAAATGCAACCATGTCAAGAGGCAGTTATCATCCGGAGGCCAAGAAGATGTGACTAGGAGATCTCCTGGAAAGATATGTAGACTCTGACGGAAGTCCAATAAAGAAGAAGACCCTTGGAAAAAAATATCGTTAGGAGATGTGTCAATCTGTATGAAGGACATCGATTCCTACAAGAAGATGTCATAGTGAAAGATCATCACTGAAGTAACTTTTGTTTTAAAAGTTCATATGTATATGTTTATCTGGATAAATTTGTGTAGGGTTGCTAATCATGAGAAAGGATGTATGATCTTGGGATATGATTCAAAGGAAAGCAGCATGACACAATAGTGGATCAGATAAGGAAGTCTGATGAATCACTTTCTGACAGCTGACATGACTCAGGATGAAAGTGATGGATGATCTGTGCCCTATGAAGCTAAAAGTTGAAGGTTCCTCAATATCAAAATCCATGACATCGAGGACAGAAATTCTTCATGAGCAGCTGGGTGTCTCACCATTGCTGCAGGAAGTCCCTAGTTAAGAGGGAGCATGATGATAAGTTTCTTACTTGGAAGAAACTTGGTAATTCCTAAGAATGAGCTTAAGTACATTCCCTTGTGGAAAGGTCCTCCCTGGTTGAGAGGGAGAGATAGACACATCATTATAGTCTTCACTTGGGAAGACAGAATGGAGGATTGGGTAATCATCTGGCATTCGATACTCTTTGAGAATGTATTAGGGCATGCAAGATAAGAGTAGTCGGGGACCGATATTCTTTGAGGGCTAGCTACCCAAGAGAAGAATAGTCCAAGAAGGTCATACTTTGGGAACACTCGGGTGGAGTATGTACCTTGTAGAGACAATGACGATGGTGTCTATAAGTCATGTGTCTCGCTAGCATTGTAGGCCATTGTCTCCTTGAGAGATGGGGTTGTTAGTCAAAGCCTTGCACTAGGACAATGCTGGTTGATATGATGCTATACAAATGCGATTACCAAACTGATTCTTCTTATGAGATTCTTCAGTTTGAAAGTAACCATGTACCTGTATGAATACCTCCCTAGTTAAGAGGGAGTGTTCAAAAGTGTAACTAGGTTGGTCTTCATGTCTTCAAAGATAATGAAATGTATTTTTGGTGTACTTGCTTCATGGGTTTCATGAGCAAGATTTTATTATTATGTAGGTAGACTTCTTCTTGATGTCTATAGGGTTTTGTCTTCTAGTATAATTAAGGGTCATGATTATGAAGTATCTAGTTTGAAGAATGCCTCCAAAACCTTGTAGAAGAAAGGCTCATAACAGCCCTCAAGACAACTCTCATTCAACGCTGGAAATGATGTAATAAAGTTGGTTGATAATCATTAATAAAGTCAGCCTACTAGTCGGCCTAAAATTTTGCTGTAAGGTCGGCCTAAAAGCCAGACTGTGCACTATTTATACCCCAGTCACTGTGGCTCATCAGCACAAGAAAAATTGCGGATTTTCTCTGTGATTCCACAGGAAAAATTGCCGACTGTTCAGAGGTGAAAGTGCGGATTTCAGAGGATAAATTTGCAGATTTCAGAAGGCTAAAAAGGTGCAGAATTAAAGAAGTATATAAGTGCAGATCCCTGAGATCTGGTACAGGGTTACAGTGCAGATATCACAGCGTTTGTTTCAAGGAAGAATCTGCAGATATCACAGAAGTATTGCATACTCCTTTGTGACACCAAGGAGAGCAAAGAACCTGAATCATAAAAGTCAAAGTTCGGATCTGTTTGAAGAAGGACTTACTAATTGTCCTAAGGTTAGACTGTAGATGCACCTACAATACCTGAAGGCAGTGACCTAAAGAAGAAAGCAGTCTTAAAGGAATAAGGTTATAAGTGCATGCAAGGTGAAGAAGATTCAGTCTCCAATAGTTGACTAAGTAATAAGGAGTGAAAATTAGAGACCGAGTTCTCTAGTACTAGTACAGGTCAGTGTAGATTGGAGCAGAAGAGAAGGATAAGTGTTGGAGGCAGTCAAAGAAGTAACGAAAAGGTCTTGGAGGCATTCATAGGTCAAGGATCTAAGTCTAGGTCATGGTACTTGTCATTTGAAGATCTATACGAAGAATTCTTTGCAGGTTTTCCTCTCCAAGAGGGAGAGGTTTTGCCCTAGCTCTAGGAGCCTAACCTTTGTGTCTTGTGTTTTTGATAATTGACTTGATGAAAGATTAACTTAACTAAAAGAAGAGAAGACATAAGTACCTCAAGTGAGTTCAAAAGTAATTATCAAGAAGAGAATTCGTATTAACCTACAGCCTTCCAAATTCTCAACATTTAGATGATGCCTCTACGCACGCAATCAAGTAAACACTATAGCTTCCCTTAGATTTTGTATAAAAGTCCAAAACCAGGGAGCTAAACTTGCTGTTCTTGGACAGAAAACTGAAAAAAAATAATGCAAACTTACTAACCTAACTAACATAGACGCATGAATATTAGGCAATATTGATTTTAGTTTTAGATGATTAAACTACTAAGTGAACTAACCAGAGCATTAATATGAAGTAGATAATGAATGAAAGAAAGTAAGTGTTAACCCCTAGATTTGCCCCCCTGCAAATTTAGAGGGTTAACAAACAGCACATTTCATTAGGCTGCGGATTCAAAGATGTATTCAGATACAGCTTTGCTTGAGCCAAGTGTTGGTTCCCATGGAGTTCAGCTACAGTATCGATTCAGTGATGTTGTGGTCGTTCAGATACATATTTTGCACATATTTTGGTCAGATTAGAGAAAGACTAAAGTTGCTATTTTTAGCAGTTCTCCTACTTGTTAGGAGACAGAGTTCAGAGGTTCACATAGCAGTATTGACTATATATTAAGAGTCCTCACAAGCTCCGGATTCTGATAAGCCTTTTCCAGATTACCTGCATGATACTTGCTGTGGTAGCTCCAGTTCAGAGACTTGCATGTCAATTGTGATGGTATATTTTAGATCCTTGCTAACTCATGATTATGATGAGCTACTTTCAGTGGACATGACATAATTATTATGGAGAGCCCACTCGGCCCAAAGATCTTTCATCTATTTTTCCAGTAGTAATTTTAGGTCGAGGGGTCTATTTTTAGGAGGTTTTGCATGTCAAATCTGGTTACATATTCAGACTCTCCACTAAAAACCGAGTCCAATGAGGGTGGTTCCATCGACATACAAAGTACTTCTATCTATAGCAGATTTTGCTCGATGATTCTAATGGCGTATTCAGACTCCTCACTGAAAAACTCAGTCTGATGAGTATGGTCTTTGAGGACATGCGGACAATTTTTTATTTTTAGCAGTGGTCATACAAGGGTGACATGTGGTAGCCTCTAGTGATGACATGTGGCACCTTGCGAGGGTAAAAAGTGGTAGGATCTATATGCATGCATGAGCTTGAGTGAAGCGGTGAGTCATATGAGGTGGAATTGATGTATTAGTGAGTTAACTGGGTCGCTTGAGTGAGTTAATTGCAAACTATTGGGATGCATCCATGAGTCTAGGAGTGACTTGGCATCCTCTCGAGTTAACTAAGCCACGTGCATGCATGGAGGAGTCTATGAGATGTTCTCTTGAATTAAATAAATCCATGCATTCTCTTTTCTCCACTTTGCTTCAGTCTAACTCTTTCTCTTTATAGTCAATTTCAATTGGACTAGAATCATCTCCTCTTATTCCAGTCACGCGGCTAGTCCATCTCCACGTCACCCTAGTTCTTCACTAGTTTAACTCTAGTGCATTGCTATTTTACTCAATGTTGCGAACATCGGCATCAGAATAAAATCGGCAAGGGTCTGGAAAACCAAAAAATTGGGAAAATCGGGAAAATATCAGTAAAAAATCAGCAAACATTGGCAAAATTAAGATACCATAAAAATATCTTTAAAAATTGGCAAACATTGGCTAGGCCAAAAAATCGTGAGTTTGAGATAAAATCGGGATGTTATCGTGATGTTTGCAACACTGATTTTACTTTCATCTATCCTCAGTTGACTAATGCACATTAGTTTCTCTCCCTCCATTTTATTCTCACTTCACTCCACCTTTCCTCTAGTCAACAAGGAGCATGGATTATGTAATCCACTTTTCTCTCCAGTTAACTAAGCTTTCATCACTTGCATTGTTAGTCACACTCGAGAAAACCTCCACATCACCCAAGTGTATGGAAACTTAACCTCTCTTCTCACATCAGTTCGCATTGGTGTATTGAGTATTGCATGGGCAATTCAACCTCCTTGATCATTAAAAGGAAGAGGTCACTCTTGGACAAGTTGGACCTATAACCCACCAAAGTGTGTGACCCCTAGGAGAATTTTTTATCCTATTCAACTCTTCCAGCAGACAGCTAACAACTCCTGATAGTCGTCGAGTAGCTGATGTTAGCTGATGTGATGTGCCATCCATATCTTCGCCATCTACATCAGTCATATGTCTCCTCGCCCATTTGCCAAGAGCACATATTGGAAGGTGGGTTTCTGATCAAAAGGTACTTTAATGGTTTATTCATTTTGCAATCAGGTGTTTATGCTTGTATGCATTTGGGCAATTTGGCATGGATTAGGGGTAACTTGGAAGAAAGAAGGCTCTAGGCCATGATCTTGTTCCCTCACCTTAAATAGGGGCTTAATTTTCAATCCTAGTCCAGTGGGACCTCCCCTAATGGCCCAATGTGTGAAATTCCCCAAATGGAGTCTTATTGCAGCAACTGGTATTATTTCTCCTAATTGTTAATTAATTTATCAATTTATCTGCTAAGACAAATATCAAAATAAACACACTGCAACCTTCACAAATAAAATTATGCGGAAAAATAAAATGTTGGAAGCTAAGAAATTGTAATATCCCAAATTGGGAACAAACATTAATATAAAGCATGCAAGACTAAAACTACAGCAAAACAGAAATAACCATTAAAAACACCATGAATAAGCCAAAAACATCTAAGCCATTTTATTGATTTTCTGATGGGAAAAAGGTACAATGTGGTGCTCAATAAGATGGCACCTTGGCCTGCACAAGACAGGCTGAAATAACTCCTCAAACCCAAAAAATAACCCTGTTTTTTTGTTGCTCTGTGTGGCTGCTCCTCTGCGTTGTCCTGTTGGAACTCCTGTTGCTAGCTAGAAGCGGACTGCATGTTGAGGCCGCTCCACTGCTCAGAAAATTCCGGGAATTAGACACCAGACTCTCCTCAACAAACCCAACAAAATCCATAAAGAGTTTCCAAAAATCCTGACCCCAAAATTTCGCCCCCTTGGGCTTGGCATGTTGCTTTGCTAGGAAATCTGGTTCTCTGGTTGAACTATTGGAAGATGCTACTGGAAATCTGCCCAAATGCCCTAGTAGGATGTGGCTAACCTCCCCTCCAAACTCCGGACTGAAATCTGCTCTCTCTCCCACTCTCCCAACGTTGCTCCTCAACTGGACTATGTATTCCCTCTACTATTTTCGTGGCCTTTGTGTTGTCCTAGAGGGACTGCGTATGCCTGAATGTGCTCCTGTGAATCCTCTCTCAAAACTGGATGGAATCTCCTCTCTTGAGCAGGCACTCGAAGTCCCCCGAGGTATAGGTTGAGATCTCCGCTTGGAAATCTCTGTGCTAAACAGCACTTGCAGACTCGGCTAAACAGCTCAAGCATGCTACAATCTATCAGACAAAAAATCAGTGATTGAATGCATAAGGAATGAGCTACTCTCACTGCTTATTTATCCAAGTGAGCCTCCAACGTTCCCTTGGGCCCACCTATGCTACGTTGCCCCTCTGCTAGCCTGTCCCTGCGCTGCCACTTAGGATGTTGTCCCATTCGAGTGGGTGGCCTCATGGGCCCCACCTCAGCTCTAATATTTGTCTAAGTGGCTTTCGAAAAGCGAATTACTCCTATGTTTTATTAGTGGGTTCCTCCTTGTCCATTTTATTTCCTGCTAAACATTAGAAAAGGCAAAAATTAACAAAATTAATATTCCAATTAGCTGACTGCTAATTTGGAATATTACAATCCTCCCCGCCAAAACGTTTCTTGTCCTCAAGCAACTGCAATAATGGATGCTACAAAATCTTCTCCCCTTCCCAAGTGGCATCCTCATCTGGAAGGTTTCTCCACCTGATCAGATATTCCTTGACCATTCTGCTCCTCAAGTGTCTCTCCCTGGTATCAAGAGTGGCCTCCGGCCGTAGCACCAAATGCCCTCATCATCGATAGGTGGGAGCTCCATTGTTGCAGTCACCTGTTGTCCCAAAGCCTTCCTCAGGCATGAGACATGAAAAATGTTGTGAATCCGGCTACCCTGTGGCAACTGCAACTCATATGCCACCTCTCCAACCCGTTGGATCACCCTGTATGACTTGACTTGAGCTGGATGACTTGAGCTCAAACTGCCTCTCCACACAACCTCTATCTGCGTACAGCTTTTGCTGATTTTGGGTTGTGGCTAAATTATCCTTGCGAGCCCGAAGTATGACTTGGCTCTCTTGGATCCAGTCTTTGGCCCTGGGGGCCTTGCTATCTCCAAACATCACATCAGCAAGTGTCAGTGCATTATAACCATACAAAGGATAAAATGGAGATATACTGATAGATATGTGGAATGTTGTGTTGTAGTAGTATTCCCACAAGTGAAGCCAGCGTAGCCAAGCCTTCTGTTGCCCTATGACACAGTCCCTCAAGTGGCCCTCCAACCACTTGTTAACTATCTCGGTCTACCCATCTGTCTGTGGGTGGTAGCTAGTGTCGGGTGTCAACTTGGTGCCTACCAAATGGAACAGCTCCTGCCAAAAGCCTCCCATGAATCGGCTATCCCTGTCACTAACTATGGTCTTGGAAGACCATGGAGTCTGAAGATGTCCCTGAAAAATAGCTCAGCCACTTGTGAAGCAGTGTATCGAGCTGAAATGGCAAAGAAATGGGCATATTTCGTCAACCGGTCAACCACCACGAAGATGCAATCCTTGCCGTCTACCATGGCCAACCCAGTGATGAAATCCATAGAAATGCTTTCCCATTTCCCCACAAGAATGGGAAGCGGCTGCAACAACCCTGTCGAATGGTTTAGCTCCCCCTTGTTCTTCTGGCATACTACGCACTCCCTGAAATGCCAGATTACGTCCTCCTTGAGGCCCTTCCAAGAGAACCTCTCTCTGATGGCCCGATATGTTTTGGTAAATCCTTGGTGGCTTGAAAGCGGTGAGCCATGTGTTGCATGCATAATCTTCTCCCGTAGTTGGGAGTTCCCTATTAAAAAGATCCAGTCACGGTAGTAGAAGACCTCATCCATCACCCTGTACCAACCATCCGTCACCTGCCCATCCAGGATCTCACATGCAAATCGGCCTTTGGAGTACTCCACCAGTAGTTGAGCCCTCCAATTTGCGTCAATGCTCATCAAGGATAGAGATGCTGGTCTCCGAGACAACGCATTAGCCACCACGTTGCTCTTACCTTTAACATATTCAATGTCAAAATCATATGCCTGGATCTTGCTGACCCATTTTTGTTGCCTCTCCTGCAGCTGCTTCTGCTCAAGGAAAAATCTAAGGTTGTTGTGATCTATCCTCACCCGAAACTTGTTCCCCATAAGGTACTGCCAAAACTTGGCCAATGCATGTATGATGACCAGCATCTCCTTGTCTTAGATGGGGTATAACCTCTCATGTGGCAGTAGCTTCCTGCTCTCGAAAGCTATGGGGTGCCCCCCTGCATCAGTATTGCGCCTACCCCCTCCCCTGAAGCATCACACTCCAGCACGAATTGTTGCGTGAAGTCTGGCAAGGCTAATAACGGACAACTGCTCATCACCTCCTTGAGCCTGTCAAAGGCCCTCTGCGCAGTCTCCATCCAACTGAAAGCCCCCTTTTTGGTGAGGTCTATGAGGGGTGTTGCAAGCTGTGAAAATCCTTTGACAAAATTCCGGTAATAGGTACAAATACCCACAAACCCCCGGAGCTCCGTCACATTCTTCAGCTTTGGCCAATCCCGGATGGCCCTGATCTTCTTCTCGTGGACTCTCACTCCATCCACTTCAATGATATGCCCCAAATAGAGCATCTTTGTCAACCAAAACTCGCATTTGGATAGCTTGGCATAGAAGTTCTGCTCCTCCAGGATACGCAACACCGTCTCTATGTGCTGCAAATGCTTCCTCCCATGTGTGGTTATATATGAGGATGTCATCAAAGAACACCAGCACAAACTTCCTCAATGGACCACGGAAAATGTGGTTCATGCAAGACTGAAAAGTAGCTAGAGCATTGGTCAGCCCAAAGGGCATCACCAAGAACTCGAAATGGCCATAGTGACATCGGAATGCAGTCTTGGGAACATCCTGGTCCCTCACCTTGATCTGGTGGCACCCTGACCTCAGATGAATCTTGGAGAAGAACTTCACCCCCTCAGCTCATCCATCAACTCGTCGATCCTGGGAATAGGGTAGCGATTCTTCATGGTCTTCTTATTCAAAGCCTTGTATTCTATGCACATCCGCAATGTGTCGTCCTTCTTCTTCACCAAGACCACTGAAGAAGCAAATGGATTGGTGTTGGGCCTAATGTGACCAATGGTAAGAGCTCATGAATTTCTCTCTCAATCTCATCCCTATAGGCCTTGGGATTCCTGTAGGGGGTGGTGATAACGACGTGAATGCCCAACTCCAACTCAATAGTGTGCTCAAACCCCCGATCTAGTGGTTGTCCTGGTGGAATGTCCCCAAAAACCGTAGAGTAGCGGTCTAGGAGAGTCTGCACATCTAGGTGCGTAGGCTAGCCTGAGACACCTGCATCTGAAACCCTAAACTCCACAGCCCACTCTATGTCTCCCTTCCGGAAATCTGCCTCCATCCTATGCGCAGAAATCGTCTAAGGAGGGTACGTGTGCATGCCCCTAAGCATCACATGATGCCCACTCCTTTTGTCCACAAACTCCATCTCCAGAGTCTGCCAATCTGTAGTGACCTTCCCAAGAGTGTCAAGTCACTGGACTCCCAATACTAAGTTAGTGTTCAGAATATCAACCACAAAGAAGTGATATGTCAATGTGTACTCTCCCATGGTCACCGATAATGTCGGGACATAACACATGCACTGCATGGTACTGGCCCCTGGAACCACCACAGAAAACCCATCAAAGAACTATGTTTGTATGCCTCTCCTCTGTACCAACTAGGCATCAATGAAATTGTGCGTAGCCCCGTTGTCCACCAGCACTGAGACATGATGCCACTGAACTATCCCCCGGACCCTCAGCATTAGGTACTTGGGCACTCCCCACAAAGATGCAAGGACCTTTGGTTGGTGCAAACGTTGATCCTCCTGCTGCTGGGGGAGGTGGTGGTGCAGGGTTCTCTCCTAGTGCTCCGGCATCTCCTCCGATCTCATCACATGACTCCTCTTCTCCCTCACTGTGGGAGAAGACCTCAATGTAATGTGTCTTCCCTCTGGCACATCTGTGACCCGGTGCCCATGGCTCCTGGTAGGTGAAGTAGAGCTTCCTCCATCTCAAATCTCTCCAGGTGTCATCATCCAATGGCCCTCGGCCCTGGTTCCCTCTCGGGGGTGGGGCTCTCACTTCCCTCCCTCTCTGCTGGAACATTGGTCTATTGGGCATGGGAGCCCTCGTCCTTGGCAAAGAGTCCTTCAGATCTCTGGTTCTCCCTACTGCATCCTACATCATAGTAGGCCAAGTAGACCTCTCTAGCTCACGCAAGGGTTTAGCCAATCCATCAATGAACATATATATCCTGCTAGGCATGGACAAGTCTAGAACCATCACTAAAAGTCTCAAGAACTCGGAAATGTAGGTTTCCAGGTTCCCTGTCTGTTTGAGCTTGGTTAGGTCAACAAAATGCTCCTCCAGATATTTCTGATCAAACCGCTCTATCAATCTCCAAGTGAACTCATCATACGTTGTCACTCCTGAGTGACCCAGCGTAGCCATCCCATTGAACCACCAGTCATGGGCTTCTCCCTCAAGATGCAGCACAGCCACCTTGATGGCCTCCACCTCCGCCATCTGATTAAGCTAGAAATAAATGTCCAGCTTCTCCACCCAAGCTTTGGCTGAACATTTCGATGACCCATCGAATGTAGGCAAGAAAAGTCTGCCCACGATACGTTGCAGGTCATTTCCCTGCGTGTACCCTCCTCCTCTAGTCTAGTCTTGTGGTCTGTTGTTATTCTTCAACTAACAGAACTCATTGAAGGTGAGGGCATCTCTAAACTTCGATCCATAAGACTGATACTCAGCAAAGTACTCCCCATAGTGAGCCACCTCTGGCTCTTGTGGCCCTCCTGCTCCTACTCCCGAAGCCAAGAATGTGGGCATGATGGAATGTGGTGGAGTGTGTGGCACCACTTGCTGGGCAGCGTTAGGCTCAGGTGGGTGATGGGAGGTGTCGGATCCTTCTTCGATCTGTAATTCCCTTGGAATTTCCCTCTGCTTGTTATCTCTGACAATCTTTTGCACCATCTCCTCTATCCTCTTGGTGAGCTCATGCATTGACTTTAGAAGGAGGTTAGCAAACTCCTTTCCATCGTCTCTTTCCTCTGCCATCTGTGTCTTTCCCCTCTCTTCTTCTACTGGAATGATGTCTACTTGGTCTAGTGTGATTTCAATCCTCCTTTCTCTGCTTCTATACCGCTGCCTTCGGTATGTGATATTCTGCCTATCCTCCGGTGTCATAGACCGAGTGGTCCACACGCTGAGCCAAGTCTATGAGCTCTGATACCACTGTAATATCCCAAATTGGGAACAAACAGTAATATAAAGCATGCAAGACTAAAACTACAGCAAAACAGATATAACCATTAAAAACACCATGAATGAGCCAAAAAAATCTGAGTCATTTTATTGATTTTCTGATGGGAAAAAGGTACAATGTGGTGCTCAATAAGATGGCACCTTGGCCTGCACAAGACACGCTGAAATAATTCCTCAAACCTGAACAGTAACCCTGTTGTTCTGTTGCTCTGCATGGCTCCTCCTCTGCGTTGTCCTATTGGAATTGTTGTTGCTGGCTAGAAACGGACAACGTGTTGAGGCTGCTCTGCTGCTCAGAAAATTTTCGGGAGTTAGACATCGGACTCTCCTCAACAAACCCAGAAAAACCAATGAAGGGTTTCCAGAAATCCTAACCCCAGAAATTCGCCCCCTTGGGCTTGGCATGCTACTCTGCTAGGAAATATGGTTCTCTGGTTGAACTGCTAGAAGATGCTACTGGAAATCTGCCCAAATACCCTGGTAGGAGGTGGCTAAACCCCCCTCCAAACTCCGTTATGAAATCTACTCTCTCTCGCACTCTCCCAATGCTACTCCTCAACTAGACTGTGTATTCCCTCTACTACCTGCGTGGCCTCTGCATTGTCCTAGAGGGACTGCGTATGCCTAAATGTGCTCCTGTGAATCCTCTCTCAAAACTGGATGGAATCTCCACTCCTGAGCGGGCACTCAAAGTCCCCCGAGGTAGAGGTTGAGATCTCCGCTCGGAAATCTCTATGCTAAACAGCACTTGCAGACTCGACTAAACATCTCAAGCGTCCTACAATCTATCAGATAGAAAATCAGTGATTGAATGCATAAGGAATGAGTTGTTCTCACCCCTTATTTATCCAAGTGAGCCTCCAACATTCTGTTGGGCCCACCTATGCTGCGTTGCCCCTCTGCTAGCATGTCCCTGCGCTGCCTCTCCTGTGTTGCCACTTAGGATGTTGTCCCATTCAAGTGGCTGGCCTCATGGGCCCCACATCAGCTCTAATATTTGTCTAAGTGACTTTAGGAAAGTGAATTAATCCTATGGTTTAATCCTATGGTTTATTAGTGGGTCCCTCCTTGTCCATTTTATTTCCTGCTAAACATTAGAAAAGGCAAAAATTAACAAAATTAACATTCCAATTAGCTAACTGCTAATTTGTAATATTACCAAAATGCTAGCACACACACATAAAATATAACACAACTATTTTTGGACAAAAGTCCTCAGGAAAAACCCAACTTGGGAAAATCGGTGCAGCAGTGAGGGTTTTTATTATTATGAATTCATTCTGCCCTCTGCTGCTAAGAATTTTCTCTCTCCGACCCTCTGGAACCTCTACCCAGCCTCTGGATCTGAGAACAACTTTCTCTCCAGCAAATCGAATTGCCCTCTCTGAAGGCACTGCGTAGAGCTCTGCAATACCTCACTGGGATAACTCGGCCCTCTTGTTGCTGCCTCTCTATTAGAGAATCAGAAAGGCAGAAAGATACTCTTGTTCTTGATTATTTACTTTTGATCTTCTTTAGTTTTGATTATGTTCTTCTCATCCTTCTTATTATTTCATCAATCAAATATCAAAGAAAATACACATAGATCAAGGACACTAGATGTAGGCCAACAGCAAGCGAAAAACCCCACTCTTGGGGAAAACCCAGTCAGTAATTCTTCCTTCAATAGTGATTCTTGAGACTCTAGACCTTGACCCAGAGTCCGGACTTCCTCCACACCAAGTCATCCTTCCTTGCGATCCTTCCTGAATCTGGCACCAATAGCAGCACCATGATGTAGTTTCTTTGACCTGGAACTTCGACCTTGCTTCTTGAGACTTCGATCTTGAGGTAGAGACTTCGTTCTAGCTTCAAAGACTTCGATTTAGGCCCAATACAACTTATCCAAGCAACAACATTCAACAAAACAAACTTCGACTTCCTCTTCTCTTGGCAGCAACACCTGATGCAGCAACTGTTGCAGTAAAACTTTGAGAACTTCGATCTTCCAAACTATAGCTCAAAATGCAGAGAGAGTGGAACCAAATTCGATTTTCTTCAACTCTATAAGTGTACCCATAATTGAATCCAGAAAGTCCTTCTCCTTCACTTCGCAAATTTCTCTTGATGCAGCTTCCAAATCGAATTTTTGTGTTGCAGTGAGATGGTTCCAAGTGAGTTTGATTCCACTGTATATATAGGCTTGAGATGAGCTCGAATTCCCGGGCTTGAGGCCGACTTGGACCTAAAATAAATAAATATGACCCAGGCATGAAACCCATGCTTTAATAAGTCATTTAATAATAATATAAACTTATTTTCTTTATTCTTTTGACAAGTACAATAAGTATTGACTCAAGTAAAATTTATGAAGACCAAACCTAGTTACATTCTTCAACACACCCTCTTAACTAGGGAGGTATTCATAACGCAATAGTACAAAGTAAATCTCAACTATATGAACTATGAAGAATCTTTAGACACTAAAATGTCATGGACTAGATTCCTGACCAGGGAACTCTATCCATTGGTCACTCAATGTTGATTTTTGTAGCATCAGAAAATGATCTAAGTCTCAAATTTGGTGAGGAGGCTTAGACACCAGTAGTCCAAAGAACCCAGAAACCGTTTGTGGAAATTCCACTCAATTCATGTTTTATTAAAATAATTAAGACCCTAAGTCTAAACTTAGGGAAATTAATGTTGAGATTTTGTGTATTTTGGGTAGCATCAGTTGTGCTCTAGCTCCCAAATTTTGTGGAGGGACTGGAGTTCACCTGATCTACAAGACCCAAAAATGGATTTGGGAAATTTCATCTGGTTTAGGAGATATTAAATTAATTAATTATTTTAATGTATTTCCTAAGTTAAAACTCAGGAAAATAAAATAATTAAAGTGAATTTAATTAAACATGTGATGAAATTGTCTTAAGTCACACGGATCAAGCTTTCTTTTAATCTTAGCCATTGATTCAAGATCTGATCATGGTCGTGATTTGTCAACAAGAAAAGTATAAAGGAAAGGCTTGGGGTCATTTGTAAAGACACACAGAGGCAGAGCATTGAAGCTAAGCTGAGATTCTAGGGCGGGGTTGCTAAGAATACTCAGAAGTGTTTCGGCTGCGAGAGAGGGGAATTTAGACCAAGGGGATGATGCGATCCCGGGGTCTAGGGTGCACGAGAGGCGGAAGAGATCGGCTCAGCTGATCCGGATTTGTGCGGGAACGCAACAGAACAACGGAATTCACATATAACCACCAAATACAAAGATGCGGCGAGAAATAACACTTCATTTCATTAATATCAAAGAGCGAAATTTGCTTACAAACAGAATTGAAATAAACTAGCTAGGGCGTTGGTAGCTTATCTCTGAGAAGAGATGTGGCGGCTACAGGCCTCTGAACTGAGTTACAATGAGGCTCGAGGGCCTATTTATTATTTAGAAACAATGGAAAACCCTAAACGTCCAAAAACATAACCCTAGGAGATGAAGCGCCAAAACTATGGGCCTCGTTTGGGTAAATTGGTGTTTCAACTTCCCGAGGACGTAACTTTGGCATACTATCTCCATTTGACGCACATGATACATCATTAGAAATATCTATCCAAGGACTACAACTGTTGCCGCGAATATTAATTCCAGAACGGAATTATATTTGTCGGACAAACAATGCCCAAAAAAACGTCATTTAGGGCCTCAAAACGGCTCTGGAAGTTCAGGACCCGAAAAACTGCTAAAAAATAGTAAGTTGTGCCGAAACTGAAAAACTGAAAGAGACAATGGTGGGGCCCCAAGTGGAATAGGCGGGTGGCCACCAATATCCACCTGGATCAAGGACAGCGCAGAGGGAGGCAGCAGCAGGAACAGCGTCATTTTCAGGAAACCCTTCAGGTGTTGCGCAGAGAACCTTAGGGGCAGCGCAGTGACTGCATCACCCATTCTAGGGTAACGCGGTCCCTTCCAGGAGCAGCGCTAAGGGTTTGGAGGCCATCCAAGGCTGACTCAAAGGCTTTCAGGGGCTTCAGAGGCTGATGCTTGGCATTTCAGGGGCAGCGCTGGGGTTTCTAGGCCTGGATCTGACTGAGTTCTGTAAATCCCGTTTAAGGGTGTGGATCAGTCAGTATTTTTGGTCCTAGATAGCCAGGAGCAGTAGATCTAGAGTTTTCTCTGTATGGTTTTCCAGATTTGGAACCCAGAGTTGTGCATTTAGAAATATTCTTAATTATAGAACCCTCCAACAACCAGAGACCGGTTTTCCCACATTGGGTTTTTTCGGGGACAGTTTGTCTAGAAATAACTGTGTCACTTTGTCAATGTATGCATGTGCTTGTTCTAGATCTGAATTGGTAGAGATCTGTTATGTGTTTTTCTTCGATGTTAACTTGAATTTATTCAGTTGATAACTTATATAAGTAGGAGGAGCTTAACCGAATTAACAATAATAATTTCTGCATAAGGTTTAAGATTCAAAAATTTCTACAATTAAATAATTAATGGGTATTAATAAAACAGGGTGTGAATCTTCTAGAGAACGAAGATCAAGTCAAGTTTTAATCTTGACCAATGATTAGACTTCTAATATGGGTCGTTAATTCATCGATGAGAAGATTATAAAAGAAGGCTTGAGGGTCATTTGGAAAGCAAGTCGAGCATACACTCAGTAACCCGAAGAAAGTCAATTATGAAGGAATAGAATTTGATTTCAAAGGGAGAGTTGCAGGGCAGAGGAAGCAGAGGGCATCAGCAGTGTGAGGGCTCGAGGGAAGGACGCAAAGGGCCGGAGAGAGCAGCACAGAGCAGCAGCGCAGAGAGTTCACACAGGGTGACGCAGTCTCACGCGGGTTCTGTGCAAAGAGACACGCAGGGGTGACACAAAGTGGGGCAGTGAGTCCCCAGAGTGTCAGAAATTCTCCACAGTGTTGATGAGAATTTATCCCAAGTGTTTTCTCATGAAGTTTCTCAATTAGTCTACTAATCTTTCCTTGTATAAAATTTACTGTTGAAGATTAATATATAAACCCTCATCTGTTGCACCGGTTTTCCAACATTGGGTTTTTCCGAGGACAATTGTGCAAAAATAATTGTGTCATTGTGATTGGTTCTTGTGTTTCCATTTTATTGTTCTTTTCTATGTACTTGAGTGATAACTGCAGTGGTATTTATTTCGAAATTTACTGTAAGGGTTTTGTAAATAAGTTATTGTGGAAATAAGTGGGAGGAATAAATCTATAACTGCAGTAGAAATTCAAAATTGAATTTTTCACATGGTATCAGAGCTGAGTTGAGTGATGGGATTGGAGACTCTGCGATAGAACAACGTCTAGAAGTTGCTGCAGCAGCACTCGAAAGGGTTCACCAACTCTCCAGAGAAAAGGGAAAGCATTGAAGAACAGAGGGATCACGACATCTCTGTATTGGCCTCCATATTGGAAGAAGAATTTGCTTGCTTGCCAAGCTCTGCTTCTCCAGATGACTGGTATATTGATAGTCGAGCTTTTGCTCATATGACGAGAGTTCGAGAATGCTTCTCAAGCTACCAGGAAGAGCCTCATCGTTACTTTCTAAAGAAGTGAACCTAATTGCATATCTTGTTGTAAGAAGTTTGAATGATTGCTAATCCTCTTGGTATTACATAAAAGAGCATTGTTGTCAAGAAGCACAATTTTCAAGGTAGCCTATTGTTTCTAATTGCTAAAGTGACATAAGATTGCTCTCCCCTTTTTCTTGTTGAGGTTGTCAATTGATAAGATCATTTTATAATATTTTGCAAGCATCATCTTTGGAGCATTAAGGTAAAATTTCAATAACAGGTGATATTGTGGTCTTAAGGGTGATTTCATTCAAATCTTATGATTGAATAATCTCTATTTTGTAATGACCCACCTCGAGTTATCAAGAAAATAGAAATATTAGCATGTGTAATATCCCTAACGATAATTTACAGCAATAAACAGGCATACAAAGACATAAACATGCACAACAAAATAAACACACATTTTAGAACACCATTGGACCATAAAAATTGCGCTGAGCTATTTTATTAATGTGAGGAAGTGTACAAAATTAGGTGTTGGAATGAACGCACCTGAACTTGCTCAAGGCAAGCTAAAGAAGCCCTCAAATGTATTTTCGGACACCCTCAACCTCTATGCTCTGCATGGTTGTAACTCTGCGCTGGAAACTGCCTAGAAAGATCTGCTGCTAGGGCTTGCTGCACTGCTCAGAAAATTCTAGAAAATTAATCCCAACCTCTACTCAAAAAACCCAGAATAACCCACAAAGTGTTTGTCCAAAGCTTGACCCTGGAAATTGGCCCTCTTGGGCTTGGATGCCTCTGTTGCTAGGCAATTCAGTCCTTCTGATAATTTTGTTGTTGGATGCCACTAAAATGCCTGAAAATCCTGTTAGAAGGCTTCCCAAGCCATCCCACCAAACCTCCTGCAAAATCTCCCTTCACTCCCCAACTCCCGGAGTGACTCCCTCAAGGGACTGCACAGCCTCTGCGCTACTATGGTTGCCTCTACGCTGCTAGAGAAGTCTTTGTGTTGTGGTATGGCTCCCTGCTGCTGGAACTTAATCGGACTAGGATGGAACACATTCCTTGGGTTAGCACTTGCAGTCCACCCATAGTGTTAAAAATCAGCCAGTCTAAACCGAAAACTGGTCAAACCGGCCGATCAGACGAAACCGGTTGTAAAACCGGGTTTTACCTTTCACTTCACCTAAAAAAACCGGTTAACCGGTGCTGACCAGCCAGTTAAGGACAAAACCGGCCGGTTTATCCATAAACTAGCCGGTTCCATCCTTAACCGACCGGTCAGCACCTACGTTGTTGTAGGGACCCACAGACGGCCAGCAAGGGTGTTTAGGGCTGATTTGGAGGGAAGGGGAGGGTTGTTTCCCTCCAAAAACACCCTCCCCAATCCTTTATAAGCAGGGGCAGCCTCTCCTTTGTCTCACACCATCTCATTTGCAGTTTGTGAGTTTGATTGAGAGCTTGGAGAGTGTTGAGTGTTTGTTGGAGCAGCGATCTTGGAGGCTTGGATTTGGAGTTGGAGCTATCTTGGAGACCCTCTCCAATCGTTTATAAGCAGGGGCAACCTCTCATTTGTCTCACACCATCTCATTTGGAGATTTTGTGAGTTTGATTGAGAGCTTGGAGAGTGTTGAGTTTTTGTTGGAGTTTGAGGCTTGCCGCTTGAGCTAAGAAGTAGATCATGCCTCCAAAAGCCAAGGATACTGCATGGGCTCATTGTGATATGATTGATGGCAAAATGATTTGCAAATATTGCCAAAAATCTATTGCAGAAGGGGGTATTTACAAGTTCAAGCAACACTTGGCTGGGATAGGAGGCCATGTAAAGCCATGTAGAGCACCAAATGAAGTAATAGGGCATATTAGGGCAGAATACCTTCAGAAGTTTGAGACTCAAGTCACTGAACCAATAGAGAAGTTTGTGACTGGAGCAGTTGCAAAGTTTGGCAGTCGAGAGTCGGGAGACTCAAGTTCAACCAACTGAGTTTGAACTTTGATCATGAATCATGATTAGAAGTTTCAACTTTCAAGTTTCAAGTGATAATGTTGATCATTAATTAGAATTTAGTAATATCATATATGTAGATTTGTAGTAGACTGTCACTATACTATGTAGGCCAATGGCCTCAGAGCTCAATGTTGATAGCTTGTAGCATTGTTTTTGGACTTTATGGGTCATTTGGAGCCTCATTGCTTATGTATTTTTTCGATAATATGTATTGCACTCGGTGTCATTTTGATCTATTCACCTTTACATGGTATATAAATGAGAGAATTTTGCATATTTTGTCTCTATTGGCTTGGAATCATGGTTGCAAATCTTAAAAATAGGTTTCTTATTAAAAAATAATTATTTAATGTATTTTTTTTAAAAACCGGTTCGTTTAGACCTGACCAGTACCGGTTAGACCGGTTTTGGTCCGGTTATCGGTTCATTAGGTCCACTGGTTCCGGTTTTTAATACTATGAGTCCACCGAAGCAAAGGTTGGGATCTCCGCTCGAAGACACCCGTGCACTGAACAACACATGCAGACTTGGCTCACTGCTCAAGCGTGCTATGTCAAAAGACAAATTTTGAATAGATGAATGAGTGACCAAAATGAGCCTCAATACTTCTTTTGTCCAAAGCCTCCCCAATGTTCCCTTGGACCCCACCTCGTGCCTCTAAACTCAAATCCGCTCCAATGATTGTGTTGCCTCCATGTGGGCCGCAGTTCCCTCTTATTGGGCCCCATTCTCCACTAAAGCCACAATATTTGGCCCCAGTCTAATGTTTTGAGGCTTTTAGCTACCTAAGTCTAATTGTGGGCCTCCAAACCCACATCTCCTAACTCAAAATCGTAATAATATCAAAATTGGAAAATTTTAATATTCTACTTAGTAAAATTGCTAAGCAATAATATTATAGTCCTCCCGCCAAGTTGTTGCTTGTCCTCAAGCAATTCCAGTGATGGATGTTGGAGGATTTGCTCCCCTTCCCAAGTTGCATCTTCATCAGGTAGATTCCTCCATCTGATCAAGAATTCCTAGATCACCCTGCTCCTCAAGTGCCTCTCTCTGGAATCCAAAATGGCCTCCCGTTGTAGCACCAAGTGCCCCTCATCATCCATAGGGGGTAACTCGGTAGTTGTTGTCACCTGTTGTCCCAAGGCCTTTTTCACGCAAGACACATAGAAAATGTTGTGCACCTGGCTCCCCGGTGTTGAAAAGTGTAACTAGGATCGGTCTTCATATTGACTATGTAATTATGTATTTATGTAAAGAAGAAGACAAAGATAATAAAATGTATTTTGTTGTACTTGCTTTATGGGTTTCATGAGCAAGATTTTATTATAGGTTAATAGACTTCTTCTTGATGTCTATTAGAGTTTTGTCTTCTAGGTACAAATATAATTAAGTGTCATATATATGAAGTATCTAGTCTAGAGAAAATGCTCCAAGACCTTGCCAAAGAAACAATGAAAGAATGGCTTAATTCAACCCTCAAACAATGTTGAAAGATAAGCTCTAATGCTATGTTAAATTCGGCATAAAATACAGTGATAAAGTCGACTGTATGGTCGGCGTAAAGACAGGGCTTGTGCCCTATATAAAAACTCCTTTCTGCGGCTCATTCATCACAGAAAATTTCGGACAGCTCTGAAGCAATACACACAAATTGTGGATTTTTCTGAGGATTACAAAGGTCATTAAAAGTGCGGATTTCAGGAGTCTACGTGCAGATTTCAGAGGAGTCTAAGGGTGTCGATTTCAGAGACTGTTGCAGCGTAAAGGAAACCTAGAACATGTGCTAATAAGTCTGAAGAAAGGATGCGGATCAGCCAATAAAAGTTGCGGACTTCAGGAACAAGTAAATCCGATATATATACACCTGGTCAAGAGTTTGTTCTCTCCTCGCATAACTTAGGAAGGCTGAAGGTGTTCATAGTGTGAAGGAGAACTTCTACAAGTTCGGTCTTGGGCTACTATATCTCTCATCTATATAGGAAGGTTGAGATACATCTAAAAGGTTCCGTGCAGAAGTATACATATCACTGTTTTGGATATCAATCGAGACAAGAAGGAGCCAAGAAGAAACTAGGTGGAGTTGAGGTAAAGTCGAGAAGTAGAAGGAGAAGCCAAGGACTTAGAGACTGAGTTCTCTTATGTTGATGCAGGTCAGTGCATGTTGGTGAAGAAAAGAAAGACCGACGTTGGAAGAAGATTTAGAAGCAGTGACAAGGTCTTGGAGGCATTCATAGGTCAAGGGTGAGTCTTGGTCATGGTACTTGTCATTTGAAGATCTATAAGAAGAATTTCTTATGGGTTTTCCTCTCCAAGAGGGAGAGGTTTTTGCCCTGGCTCTTGGAGCCTAATTGTATGTTTCTTGTATTTTGGTAATTGACTTGATGAAAGACTAAATAAGTTAAGAAGTAAGCTCACAAGTAATTATCAAGTAAGAGAAATTGAGTTAATCACCAACCCTCCAAAATTCTCAACATGGAATCAGAGCTAAGGTGTTGAACTCAAGGGCTACTTGACAAAGAGACACTCCAGGAAGCAAAAATCAAAGTTTGTGTGAAAAGTCAAATCAATTTACAAGGAAGACTCTCAAGCTATTTTCAAGAAAGATCTTCATCTCATTCAAAGGATCAATTGTTCAAGAAAATAATCTTTGCCATCAAAGATTTACATTCAAGACATTGTTAGAAGAGACAACATCTTTTGGAAACATCCTTTGTCATCAAGGATTCAAGATCACCTACATTCGAGAATTTAATCTAAGAAGAAGTTCCTGACTTCATCTTCATCATCATCAAGGAAGTTGCTGAAGGAGAAAGTCACTTACTCAAGTATCTATGACTTTATCTAAATCTGTCAAATTGACTTATTGTTTAGAAAGCAACAAATTGCATGGGTCATCAAACTTTAATGCATGGAAGAAAAGGACAGATCTGAATCTAATTGAAAATGAAGTTATGGACTTCATCGAAGGAACTACAATTCAACCTCCAAAAGAAGACATTCTAGCATATATCAAATACATGAAGGGAGACTCAAGAGCCCGAAGGATTCTTATAGAATCCATAAAAGACTCTCTCATTCCCTATGTATCAAAGCTAGAATCCTCAAAAGAAATATATGATAAATTGGTGGAACTATTCTCAAAAGGTTCTACAAAGGAAATAATATCCCTGAGACAAAAACTATACAAATTGAGAATGTCAAAAAAGGAAGGAATAATTCCATATCTGATGGAGATTTTCGCAATACGAGATCAACTACAGAAATTGGGAGAAGTAATGTCTGATAGAGAAATACTCGCTATGGTACAAAATTCTTTACCGAAAGAATGGAGAGGTTTCACTTCAAGCATAGACGGGAGAGAAGAAGCCATGCCATTCCAAGGTCTAGGTAAGATAGAAGAATCAAGATTGAAAGCAGGACCAAGTGTAGGGAATCAAGCCTTTGCCGCCATGTCCAGGAAGAAAGGAAGATTTGGTAAATTTGGTCCTTAGAATAAGAGAAGAAATATGGACAAAGCATGATGCTTTGGATGTATTGGGCATTATAAACGCGATTGTCCAATATTTAGAAAGGACAAGAGGAAAAGGGAAGAAGCCCATGTCACAGATGAAAGGGAAGAACCGGATGCAAAGAAATCTAAGAAAGAAGAAAGTGAAAGATCTCTATGATCATCTTTCTCCTCAAAGAGATTTATGTTGATTGTAAAATAGAAGGAAGCAATGTATATTAATAGCATCATGATAGAAGCATGGAAAGAGCACTTGTTGGAGCAACTCCTGGAAACCTCACTGATAAACAACATTGATGGAAGGCAATCATCAAGATCAAGGGTCATCATGGAAACTGGTGCTGACATTTTCTAATGGAGTTCTCTATGAATTCACTGATTAGAAAGAAAGAAGAATGGTTTCAGCAAGAATTCTATGCTACAGAATTCTGGGATGAGATGACATATTGATGGCGCAGGTCAAGGGAATGAAGCTCTTCATTCTAGAGAAATTGCTACAGGATGACTCAAAGGTGTGAGGTTATACATATACATACATACATACATACATACATATATATATATATATATATGCTGACACTGGATGTTCTGAAGTCATGTCATATGGTTGCAGGTAATGGACTTCTATATTTAGCAATGTTGCGAACATCGGGAAAAAATCGGAAAAATTGGGAAAATCAGGTAAAAATCGGGAAAAAAATTGGCACATTCAAAAATATTCATTTTTTTTCAAATTTTTTAATATCTAAAGCATCCACAACATAAAATAAATGCATTGACATGTAAATATGAAAAAAAAACTAATATATAAGATGTGTAATATCATGTCTAGTGCTACATCACACATAACAGTGAATCATATCCTTACTACTAAGTCCTGAGTCTCAACTCAGCCTCAAAATATCAATAAAAAATATAATAATGTATCTCATATTAGGAGTCATAATGTCATATACAAAGGAATACACCAAATAACCTATACTACTGATTTCCTTTGCCCCTCTTGCGAGAAAATGTAACAACTTTCCCTCTAGATGAAGAAGCTGGCGGGGCTGGCAATGGACTCTGTTGTGCTCTAAAACCTGAAGCACCAGGAGCTAAAGGAGGCAGACCATGTCCTCTATGGGTAGCAGGGGTAGGTGGTGTCACCTCCTCCTCCTGCTCCTCCTGTTGCTCCTCCTCCTCCCCCTCCATTACCTCCTGCTCTATCCAGTCAGGAGTTGACTCCATGATAGGCCTCTCAGCCTCAACCCTCCATGCAGCAGTGATGTCAATCGCATCTAAAGAGATGACCTCCATATCAGGTGTCCTCTCAAGTTGTCTCACCCACAGTGTGTCCTCTCAAGATGACTTCTCCTCCTCCTTAGCTCTATTTCTTAACCTCTGTATGCAAAAATGACAAAAAAAAAAATCGAATTTGCATGTTATTGGGTCGTTATTTGACGGGCCCACGATTTTTTCACGATTTTTTCAAAATAAAAAATCACCAGAAAATCAGCAATTAAATCGTTTCGGCGAAAAAATCGTGATTTTATCGCGATGTTCGCAATAGAGATATTTAGTAGTACAATCTATGGAGGAGGATCTCTCGGTGCACTGACAGATGAAATCAACATAATATATATCGTCATATGGAATATGAGGTGGTTGTATATGAACGAGGAACTGGAAAATTGTAAGTTCCTGGCTATGTTGCCAGGAAACGTGGGTGCGGGTGCGGGGACGGGGACGGGGACGGCATTTTTTGAAACAGGGTGCGTGGGTTCGTCTGGGTATTTTTATATTAATATATATTATAAATTATAATTTATAATTTATATATCATATATAATACTATATTTTATAAATTAAATTTATAAATTATAAATTTAATGAAAATTAAGACTAAACAAACTCTAAGAAAACAGCTACCATCAGAATTCTTATCAGAATTGCATCAGTCAAACATCTGGGGTGTTTTTCCCACTCAGTGTTCTTAAGCTTGTCATGCCTGCCATGCAGACACAGATTTGGTAACGCTAGAAAACAATCATTCATTAACTGAAAAATGGTGCAACAGAAAAATTGTTGCAATATCCACACAAGTTTCCTGCGGCAGTCAAAAACAACTGTTTCAAAATCTACACATAAATTTGATGAAGATCCTACCCATAAATTTAATGAGGAATGTGATTTTTGAAATCTAGACATACACTTGATGAAGTAGGCCTATTAGTATTGTAATTCAGATACTCAGATGATTGATTTTTGCTAACTATGAAAACTCAGGCAGACAGGCTGTTTTGCACGCTGTCTACTGATCAAACTTCCTTTTATTGAAAGTCCCACAAAGGCAAGTAAAATTTTGGATAGGTATATTGTCAGTATATTAAAACAACTCCAAAATCTCAAAGCATGCATTCATGCTCTTGTCCACTACAAATTGCTGGTTGTGGAGTAAGTAGATAACTTTTTTTTGGTAATGAATAATTAAAACCCCTTCTAAAAGCAACTATTTACAAAAGCATCTTATAAAGTGCCAGCATACTGGATTTCAAATAACTTGACAGGATTCAAGCCTCCTAGCATACAAGTTGCTTCTTCCATTGTGTAACTGTATCGAGAAGGGTCAAAACTCCATATCAGTTTCTTGTTCTTTATACAAAAGAGCAAAGGAAATGCATAGCAAATATGGAAGCATTCAAAATTAATTTGCATGGTTATGGATACACCCCAGATGTTTGACTGAAAAACGATGGGTTCTTCATACCAAAAGAACCCAAGAACCCGAAATTTTTTTTTGAAGAACCCAGTTCTTCTGAGAAGAACCCGGTTCGTTTGGGTTCTTCAAGGTACTTGGGTGCGGAGAATCCGGTACTTGGGTGCGGGAACCCGGTGCGGGTTCGAGAACCCCACCACCGGGTGCGGGAACCCGTGCAACGTAGGTTCCTGGGAATGAAAATGTCAGAAAGGAAGAGATCATGAAATGCAACCATGTCAAGAGGTAGTTATCATCCAGAAGCCAAGAAGATGTGACTAGAATATCTCCTAGAGTGTAATATCCCCAACGGGAAATAAACAGTAATATACAGCAAAACAACAAGCAGCTAAATAGAACAAAATGCCAGAACTAGAGTATGGAACAAATAGACATAAAATACCAGAACGCTAAGCCATTTTATTAATCTGAGAATACATATGTATGGGTACAAGAGATAATCAGAATGAGTGCACCTATCCTTGCTCTAGGCAAGTGGAGACCCTCTCAGAATAAGAAATGGCTACAACAGAGACTGCGTCCTAGCTGCTGGAGAAAACTGCCGTAGAAAACTGCTGCTGCAATGTACTGGAACTAGGGGCTGATCCCCACACCAGAATGAGCTGAAAATCGGAAGGCTAGCTGAACTCAACCCTCCGGACAAAACCCAGAAACCATGAAGCAAGTGTTCCACCTCCGAAAATCCACCAAATAAACCCTCCTCAGTGAAAACGCTGTCTCTCCCAGGAACAGTGCAGAAGCTCAAGAAACACGCTGAGAAAAGGGCCTGAATCCTCCTGCAAAACCTCCGGCTGAAATAGCAATCTCCTCAAGGCTGAAAAACGCTGGAACCACTGCCAAATCACCACACAACAACGCTGCTCAACAATGACTGCGTCCTCCCTGCTGAAACTGCGTCCTCTCTCCTGGACTGCACAGTCACTCCAAGAGGCCAGCTCCTCTGCAACGTCCACCCAAAATCCACTGCAAACCACCTACAGAAACTGAAGGAAATACCTTGCTCGAGCAGGCACTCGAAGTCCCCCGGAGCCAAGGGCGAGATCTCCGACCGGAGACACTCAGTTCGCACTAAACAGTGCTGCAGACCGACTAAACAACCGGTGTGCTGAAGTAGACAGAAGTCTAGCTCTCAATATCAATAACATATCAATAATGCCAAATGGAGTGAAAACCCCACCTTTTATAGTGCTAGCTCCCTCAAAACCCTAACTGTGTCCTTGACTCCCTCCTTGACCTGCGCAGTTACCTTAGGTGCCTTCGTGAGGCCTCCCCTCATGTGCATGTGGACCCCCAAGGCCTTCCCTTTAAGTTACAACGTTCATCAACTAGGAAGCACTTTATTTTATTAAGTGAGTTGACCCTCTATTTCTCACTTTATTTATTAATTTAACTAAAGGCGGCAAAACTATACAAAAATGAAATATTCCAATTAGTAGTGCTAATTAGGAATATTATAGTCTCCCCCGGCAGAATGTTGCTTGTCCTCAAGCAACTGAAGTGATGGATGCTGCAATATCCTCTCATCCTCCCAAGTAGCATCCTCATCCGGCAAGTTCTTCCATCTCACCAAGAACTCCCTGATCTTCTTGCTCCGCAGCTGCCTCTCCCTAGTGTCAATAATAGCCTCCGGCTGCAACACCAGATGCCCCTCATCATCCGTGGGTGGTAGCTCCTCTGTGACTGTCACCTGTTGGCCCAGTGCCTTTTTCAGGCATGATACATGAAAGATGTTATGAATCTTGCTGCCTTGGGGCAGCTCCAACTCATATGCAACCTGCCCAATCCTGCGTATCACCCTGTATGGCCCATAAAAGCGGGGCTTAAGCTTCTCAGCCCCCTTCTGCTTAAGCGAAGACTGTCGGTATGGTTGTAGTCGCAGGTAGACCAAGTCTCCTACCTCAAAGTGTCTCTCCACCCGACCCTTATCAGCATACAACTTCTGCTGATTCTGTGCTGTGGCTATGTTGTCCTTGAGAGCTAGGAGGATATCTTGGCTCTCTTGGATCCATAACTTGGCTCTCGGAGCCCTGCTAACACCAAACATCATGTCCACAAAAGATAAGGAATGATATCCATACAAAGCATAGAAAGGTGACATACCAATAGACGTATGATGCGTCGTGTTGTAGCAGTACTCGCCCAGATGCAGCCACTTCAGCCATGCCCTCTGCTGTCCACTGACGTAGTTACGCAAGTAGCCCTCCAGCCACTTGTTAACTATCTCTGTCTGTCCGTCCGTCTGGGGGTGATAACTAGTGCTCGGTGTCAACTCGGTCCCCACTAGTCGGAAGAGCTCCTGCCAGAATCCGCCCATGAAGCGGCTGTCCCTGTCGCTGACAATGGTCTTGGGTAGACCATGTAACCTGAAAACCTCCCTGAAGAACAACTCAGCCACCTGCGCTGCCGTGTGATGTGCGGATATGGCGAAAAAATGAGCATACTTCGTCAGTCGGTCAACGACGACAAAGATGCAGTCCTTGCCCTGCACCATGGGCAGCCCTGTGATGAAGTCCATCGATATGCTCTCCCATTTCCCCTCTGGAATGGGAAGAGGCTGCAACAACCCTGCAGGATGGCTCATCTCTCCCTTGTTCCTCTGGCAAACATCGCACTCCCTGACATGCTGGAGTACGTCCTCCTTGAGGCCCTTCCATGAGAACCTCTCCCTGATGGCCCTGTAAGTCTTGGTGAACCCCTGATGGCCCGCCAATGGAGAATCGTGTGAAGCCTAGAGTATCTTCTTCTTGAGCTGAGATCCCTCAGTCAAGAAGATCCTGTCCCTGTAATAGATGATCTCATCGACCACCCTGTACCTGTCATCTGCTACCTGCCCATCCAGAACCTCACACGCAAACCTGTCCTTGGAGTACTCTACCAGCAGTCGAGCCCTCCAATCAGCGTCCAAGCTCATAAGTGATAACATGGCCGGTCTACGAGAAAGGGCATCAGCTACCACGTTATTCTTGCCTTTGACATACTCTATGTCAAAGTCATAGGCTTGGATCTTGCTGATCCACTTCTGCTGTCTCTCCTGTAACTGCTTCTGCTCCAGAAAGTACCTCAGGCTGTTGTGATCTGTCCTCACCCTGAATCTGCTGCCCACTAGATACTGCCGGTATTTGGCCAATGCATGCATGATGGCCAACATCTCCTTGTCGTATATGGGATACAACCTCTCATGTGGAAGGAGCTTCCGGCTCTCAAAAGCAATCGGGTGACCGCCCTGCATCAAAACTGCACCAATCCCCTCTCCTGATGCATCACACTCTAGGACAAAGGGCTGTGTAAAATCTGGCAATGCCAACACAGGACAACTGCTCATCACCTCCTTGAGCTTGTCAAAAGCTCGCTGTGCTGTGTCCGACCAACTGAATGCCCCCTTTCTCGTCAGATCTGTAAGGGGTGCAGCAAGCTGAGAGAAGCCCTTGACGAACTTCCTGTAGTATGTGCAAATGCCAATAAATCCCCGCAGCTCCGTCACATTCCGTGGCTCTGGCCAATCCCTGATGGCCCTGATCTTCTCCTCGTGGACTCTCACCCCGTCCACTCCTATAATGTGCCCCAGATATAGCATCTCTGTCAACCCGAACTCACACTTGGAGAGCTTGGCATAGAACTGCTGCTCCTCCAAGATGTGCAAAACAGTCTCAATATGCTGGAGGTGCTCCTCCCAAGTCCTGTTGTATATAAGTATGTCATCAAAGAAGACCAGCACAAACTTCCTCAGATGACCCCTGAAAATGTGGTTCATGCATGACTGGAAAGTAGCAGGTGCATTGGTCAGCCCGAATGGCATGACCAGAAACTCAAAGTGCCCATAGTGACACCTGAAAGCGGTCTTGGGAATGTCCTGTCCCCTCACGCGAATCTGATGGTACCCGGATCTCAAGTCAATCTTTGAGAAGAACCGTGCCCCTCTCAACTCATCCATCAGCTCATCGATCCTGGGGATGGGGTACCTGTTCTTCAGGGTCTTCTTATTCAGAGCCCTGTAGTCAATGCACATGCGCAATGTGTCGTCCTTCTTCTTCACCAGCACTACAGAAGAAGCGAAAGGACTCGTGCTGGGCCGAATGTGACCAAGGGCCAGCAACTCCTGGATAGCCCACTCTATCTCGTCCCGATAGGCCTTGGGATGCCTATACGGTGTGGTAATCACGGCCTGTATCCCCTGCTCAAGCTCGATCGTGTGCTCAAACCCCTTGATCCGGTGGCTGCCCTAGTGGAATATCCCCAAAAACCGTTGCATACCTGTCGAGAATAGACTGTAGCTCAGGATGCACTGCCTGCCCTGTATCCACTGCCTCTAAAGCCCACAACTCTACCGCCCACTCTATGTCTCCCTTGCGGAAGGTCGCCTCCATCCTGTGTGCCGACACCGTCTGAGGTGGGTATGTGTGCTGTCCTCGTATCTTCTCATGCCTCCCCGTCTTGGGATCATCCCACTCCATCTCTAGGGCCTTCCAATCTGTCGTGACTTTCCCTAGAGTAATAAGCCACTGAACACCCAATATCAGGTTGGTGTCCGGAATGTCCACCACAAAGAAGTGATCTGTCAATGTATAAGTGCCCATCGTCACTGATAACTCCGGAACATATCAAGCACATGCCATGGTCTGATCTCCTGGGACCAAGACGGAGAACCCATCAAAGCCCTCTGTCTGTATGCCCCTCCGCTCAACCATCTGGGCATCAATAAAGTTGTGGGTGGCCCCACTGTCAACTAAGACTGAAACCCGCTGCCCGCGCACTGTCCCACGTACGCGCAGCGTCAGGTACTTGGGAACTCCCCGCAACGCGGCTAGAGCTCCCCCAGTGGGTACAAATGATGCCCCACCTGCTGCGGGTGGTGGAGGTGGTAAGGTACTCTGCGCTGCATAACAATCTCCTGCCTCCACGTCATCCCCTTCATCCTCTTCTCCACTGCTCTCGGAGAAGACCTCAATGAAGTGTGCTTTCCCTGCAGCACACCTATGTCCCGGTGCCCATGGCTCCTGGCAAGTGAAGCACAACCGCTTCCTCCTCAGCTCTCTCCTAGCCTCGTCATCAAACTGCCCTCATCCAGGATTCGCCTTGGGAGGCGGAACCCTCGTGTCCTTCCCCTTAGGCTGGAAAGCCTGTCTCTGGGGATAGGGTGTCCGAGTCCTGGGTAAGACATCTTGTAAGTCCCGAGTCCTGCTGATGGCATCCTGAAGGGTAGCTGGTCTGGTCGACCGGACTAGGCCACGAAGTGGCTCTGACAATCCCTCCACAAACATGTAGACCATCCGAGCCGCAGACAAATCAGGGACCATCACCGAAATCCTCAAGAAGTCTGAAATGTATGTCTCTGCACTCCCAGACTGTTTGAGCTTTGTCAGCTCAACAAAATGCTGCTCCGGATCCCTCCTGTCAAAACGCTCTATCACCCTCCGGGTAAACTTGGCATATGTCGTCACTGCAGAATGTCCGAGTGTCGTCATCCCATGGAACCACCAGTCCTGGGCCTCACCGTCCAGATGTAATGTTGCCACCTTAATGGCCTTTGACTGCGACATCGGGTTAAGCTGGAAATAGATGTCCAGCTTCTCCACCCAAGACTTTGCCGAACTGTTTGATGAGCCATCAAACGTGGGCAAATGAAATCTACTAGCTGCGCGGTGGTCATCACGGTGGTGCCTGTGCCCTCGGTGATGATCACGGGGTCTAATGTCATGCCGGACCTGGACAAAGTCTCTGAATGTGATAGAATCTCGGAATGCCGGTCCGTACGCCTGGTACTCTGTAAAAAGGTCACCCATCAGACTCGGCTCCATCTCTCGCTGTGTTGCCGCCCCTGCGTCCTCTGCCAGGAAGGTAGGCATGGTGGATCGCGTGGGTGCTGGAATATCCCTCTGTGCACCCCTCTGTACTCCTGCCCCTGCGTCCTCTGGCAAGAATGTGGGCATAGTGGATCGCGTGGGTGCATGAGATGCCACAATGGGGATAGCATCATGCACTGGCACGTGGTGAGACATACCCGATCCCTCACCGATCTGGAAAACCCTGGGAGGTTCCCTATGTCTGATCTCTATGGCCGTGAGTCTCTGTGTCATCTCCTGCATGTGATGGAGGAGCGTATCCCATCTCCTCGAACCCTCCTCGTCTGCCATCGGGTTCCGCTGCTCTGTGTCACTTGTAGGCTGCTCCTGCTCTGAATCTGTCTCAGGTGGCTCCTGATCAGAATCCCTCCCTCCGAAGGGAAACTCCCACCTACTCTCAACGTCTCTGTGTCTCCTCTGATCAAAGTAGGGATTATCCCCGAGCGTCATAGACTGCTAGCACCACAGGCTGAGCCAGAACTATGCTCTGATACCACTGTAATATCCCCAACGGGAAATAAACAGTAATATATAGCAAAACAACAAGCAGCTAAATAGAACAAAATGTCGGAACTAGAGTATGGAACAAATAGACATAAAATACCAGAACGCTAAGCCATTTTATTAATCTGAGAATACATATGTATGGGTACAAGAGATAATCAAAATGAGTGCACCTATCCTTGCTCTAGGCAAGTGGAGACCCTCTCAAAATAAGAAATGGCTACAACAGAGACTGCGTCCTAGCTGCTGGAGAAACTGCCGTAGAAAAACTGTTGCTGCAATGTGCTGGAACTAAGGGCTGATCCCCACACCGGAACGAGCTGAAAATCGGAAGGCTCGTTGTACTCAACCCTCCGGACAAAACCCAGAAACCGTGAAGCAAGTGCTCCACCTCCGAAAATCCACCAAATAAACCCTCCTCAGTGAAAACGCTCTCTCCCAGGAACAGCGCAGAAGCTCAAGAAACACGCTGAGAATAGGGCCTGAATCCTCCTGCAAAACCTCCGGCTGAAATAGCAATCTCCTCAAGGCTGAAAAACGCTGAACCCACTGCCGAATCACCACACAACAACGCTGCTCAACAAAGACTGCGTCCTCCCTGCTGAAACTGCGTCCTCTCTCCTGGACTGCGCAGTCACTCCAAGAGGCCAGCTCCTCTGCAACGTCCACCCAAAAATCCACTGCAAACCACCTACAGAAACTGAAGGAAATACCTTGCTCGAGCAGGCACTCTAAGTCCCCCGGAGCCAAGGGTGAGATCTCCGACCGGAGACACTCAGTTCGCACTAAACAGTGCTGCAGACCGACTAAACAACCGGCGTGCTGAAGTAGACAGAAGTCTAGCTCTCAATATCAATAGCATATCAATAATGCCAAATGGAGTGAAAACCCCACCTTTTATAGTGCTAGCTCCCTCAAAAACCCTAACTGCGTCCTTGACTCCCTCCTTGACCTGCGCAGTTACCTTAGGTGCCTTCGTGAGGCCTCCCCTCATGTGCATGTGGACCCCCAAGGCCTTCCCTTTAAGTTACAACGTTCATCAACTAGGAAGCACTTTATTTTATTAAGTGAGTTGACCCTCTATTTCTCACTTTATTTATTAATTTAACTAAAGGCAGCAAAACTATACAAAAATGAAATATTCCAATTAGCAGTGCTAATTAGGAATATTACATATATTTGGAGGATATGTGTATTCCGATAGAAGCCTGGGTAAAGAAGACCCTTGTCAAAACATATCATTAAGAGATGTGTCAATCCGAATAAAGGATGCCGATGCCTACAGGAAGATGTCATGGTGAAAAATCATCACTATGGTAATTTTTGTTTTAAAAGTTCATATGTATATGTTTATTTGGATGAATTTGTACATGGATGCTCATCATGAGAGGATGTATAATCCTTGGAGATGATTCGAAAGAAAGCAACATGGCATAAAAGGTGGACTAGATAAGAAAGATAGATGAATCACTTTTTGGTAGATGACGTGACTCATGAATGAAAGTGATGGATGATCTGTGCCCTATGGAGCTGAAGTTGAAGATTCCTCAAGATTGAAATCCATGACATCGAGGGGAGGAATTTTTCATGAGCAGTTGGGTGTCTCACCATTGTTGCTGCGGGTACGTGATTGAGAGGGAGCCTGGTGATCAGTTTCTTACTTGGAAGAAACTGGGTAATTCCAAAGAATGAGATTAGGTACATTCCTTATACAGGAATGAGTACATTCCCTTGTGGAATAGGTCCTCCCTGGCTGATAGGGAGAGATAGACACATCATTCTGGTCTTCACCTGGGAAGACATAATGGAGGATTGGGCAATCATCTGGCATTCGATACTCTTTGAGAATGTATTAGGGCATTCAAGATAAGAGTAGTCGGGGACTGATATTCTTTGAGGGCTAGCGACTTAAGAGAAGAATAGTCCAAGAAGGTCATACTCTGGGAACACTCAGGTGGAGTATGTACCTTGGAGAGACAATGACTATGGTGTCTATAAGTCATGTGTCTCACCAGCGTTGTAGCCCATTGTCTTGTTGAGAGATGGGGCTGTTAGTCAAGGCCTTGCACTAGGACAATGTTTGTTGATATGATGCTATACAGATGTGATTACCAATCCGATTCTTCTTATGAGATTCTTCAGTTTGAAAGCGACCATGTACTTGTATGAATACCTCCCTAGTTAAGAGGGAGTGTTGAAAAGTGTAACTAGGATCGGTCTTCATATTGACTATGTAATTATGTATTTATGTAAAGAAGAAGACAAAGATAATAAAATGTATTTTGTTGTACTTGCTTCATGGGTTTCATGAGCAAGATTTTATTATAGGTTAATAGACTTCTTCTTGATGTATATTAGGGTTTTGTCTTCTAAGTATAAATATAATTAAGTGTCATTTATATGAAGTATCTAGTCTAGAGAAAATGCTCCAAGACCTTGCCAAAGAAACTGTGAAAGAATGGCTTAATTCAACCCTCAAACAATGCTGAAAGATAAGCTCTAATGCTATGTTAAAGTCGACCTAAAATATAGTGATAAATTCGATTGTATGGTCGGCCTAAAGACATGGTTTGTGCCCTATATAAATATTCCTTTCTATGGCTCATTCAAGACAAAAAATTTTGGACAGCTCTGAAGCAATACATAGAAATTGTGGATTTTTCCGAGGATTACAGAGGTCATTAAAAGTGTGGATTTTAGGAGTCTGAGTGCGGATTTTAGAGGAGTCTAAGGGTGCGGATTTCAGAGACTGTTGCAGCATAAAGGAAACTTGGAACATGTGCTAATAAGTCTGAAGAAAGGATGCGAATCAGCCAATAGAAGCTGCGATCTTCAGGAACAAGTAAATCTGATATATATACACATGGTCAAGGGTCTGTTCTCTCCTCGCATAACTTAGGAAGGTTGAAGGTGTTCACAGCGTGAAGGAGAACTTCTACAAGTTCGGTGTTGGGCTACTATATCTCTCATCTATATAGGAAGGTCGAGATATATCTGAAAGTTTCGGTGCTGAAGTATACATATCACTATTTTGGATATCAGCCGAGACAAGAAGGATCCAAGAAGAAACTAGGTGGAGTTGAGGTAAAGCCGAGAAGTAGAAGGAGAAGCCAAGGACTTAGAGATCGATTTCTCTAATGTTGATGCAGGTCAGTGCACGTTGGTGAAGAAAAGAAAGATCAATGTTGGAAGAAGATTTAGAAGCAGTGACAAGGTCTTGGAGGCATTCATAGGTCAAGGGTCTAAGTCTTGGTCATGGTACTTTTCATTTGAAGATCTATAAGACTAATTTCTTATGGGTTTTCCTCTCCAAGAGGGAGAGGTTTTTTCCCTGGCTTGAGGAGCCTAATTGTGTGTTTCTTGTATTTTGGTAATTGACTTGATGAAAGACTAAATAAGTTAAGAAGCAAGCTCACTAGTAATTATCAAGTAAGAGAATTTGAATTAATCACCAATCCTCCAAAATTCTCAACACCCAAGGGTAGCTCCAACTCGTAAGCCGCCTCCCCCGCCTTCTGAGTGACTCGGTATGGCCCATAAAAGCGGGGCTTGAGCTTCTCATCCCCCTTTTGCTTGAGAGTACACTGTCTGTATGGTTGAAGTCTGAGGAAAACCAAGTCCCCAACTGCAAATTGTCTTTCAACTCGGACCTTATGTGCATAAATCTTTTGTTGATTTTGGGCCATCCTCATGTTATCCTTGAGAGCCCTCAATATGCTCTGGCTATCCTGGATCCAATCTTTGGCCCTTGGGGCCTTACTGTCTCCAAACATGACATCAACGAAAGATAAAGCATCATATCCATACAATGCATGAAAAGGAGACATACCTATGGACATGTGGTACATGGTGTTGTAGCAGTACTCTCCCATGTGCAACCACCGTATCCATGCCCACCAGCCGAAACAACTTCTGCCAGAATCCTCCTATAAAACAGTTGTCTCGATCACTAACAATAGTCTTAGGAAGACCATGTAGCTGAAAAACTTCCCTGAAGAACAACTCGGCCACCTGTGAAGCAGTGTACTGGGCTGAGATGGCGAAGAAGTGGGCAAACTTCGTCAAATGATCCACCAACACATAGATGCAGTCCTTGCCCTATACTGTGGGCAACCCAGTAATGAAGTCTATCGATATGCTCTCCCATTTCCCCTTAGAAATAGGAAGAGGTTGCAATAAGCCTGGTGGGTCAATGTTATTGGAACCAAACCAGTCATCGAACCGGAAAACCTTGTGGACCGGGAACCAGACGGAACTGGAAAAAAACCCGATTTACCAAAAACACATAAAATATTCATATTTTAAGAAAAAACAGATATATTCATGTGCATCCATATGAATCCAAACCATTTATACACAAATATGCAAAATTCTCATTTATATAGCAAGTAATAGTGCATACAACCAAAATAGCACTTAGTGCAAAACATCGTTGAAACAAAAATGTTACAAACATCAAGAAGACTCGTAATCAATGAACATCTCTTTCAGCAATGCTCATACGGGAAGGTCCCCAACAGTCGAAGACCCATGCTAGCACTAACAATTTCCTTCAGATGTTCCTTACCTAACCAATGCATGGGGGTGCCACATTCAACTTTTCTATGCACAGAAAAAACGCCCTTGAAGGCATCAACAACCATCGTCATCAACCAGTAGCAAGTCACCTACCACAATATAACTCGACAAAACCAACATCTATCAGATTTTGTTAACTACTCATTATCATGAGCATGGGACATGCCTGCCTCGT
Organism: Pinus albicaulis; assembly: GCA_034641835.2. Lineage (NCBI taxonomy): Eukaryota > Viridiplantae > Streptophyta > Pinopsida > Pinales > Pinaceae > Pinus > Pinus albicaulis. Next base: position 462,549,808 of record CM076574.1, on the reverse strand, counting down.
AGAAATATTTCTCTTTTTTGTCTCATGAAGGTTTATCACAGAGAATGGTGGCTTTTTTACTTCAGACAAGAGATATCACTAATTAGTTCCACAACAAGTTACTCTCTCTCTGTCTCTCAAAAGGATCACACAGAAAATAAAACGCACTCTGTTAGTATAGTCCAAAATAACATCATTGATCATAGTATTATACTACAACCTACAATACTACAAGCTACAACTACAACAAATCAATGATCAAATCATCAATCATCAATCATCATCTTGATCACCCTCCTTATCCTCATCTGAAGAATGAGTAGCATCCAAGTCTACAATGGGATTATGGCTTGATTCCCATGGCCCTTGATTTACCCTCTAAAATTTGGGAGAAAATCAACTCCAAAATCCTTTGAAATCAACTACGTAGAAGCCCCAACAAAATAAAAAGTAAAAATCTTCCACCAGTTGCAAAAACTGCTGAAGAAAACCCAAAGATCTTTGGAAAAAAAAAAATCTTTGAAGTAGCTCGAAAATCTGCCAACCCAACAACTCTCCAAGACTCCAATCAACTCTTCAAATCTGCAAAAAATATCCCTTAGAACAACCTTGCAAAAACCTCTTTGAATTCTCCTCACCGAACTCAGCTCAAGAATTGCAAGAGACTCGAACAAATAGTGTGAGTGAAATAGAGCGGGTAGGGGTGTTTAGGTAGCTTTAGGGGGGCCTAGGGTAGCGTTAGTAACTAGGAAAAATAATAATTTAAAAATTAAAAAATAATAATAATAAATAATAAATAAATAAAATTCAATGCCCAGGCGTGTGAACCAGTGGAACCGGTTTCTGAACCGGGCCGGTACGGAACCGGTTAGTTCGGTGCCGAAACTTGCCGATTTGGCACTAAACCGGTCATTTCCTATTCAGAGGGTCGGTTCAGACCGGTTTTGCCTCCAAACCGGTCGGACTGGCCGGTTTTCCGGAACCGGTTTGGTTCTGATTACACTGTGTTGGGTGTGACTACTCACCCTTGTTTCGCTTGCATGTCTCACACTCCCTGATATGCCGCAGAACATCATCCTTGAGGCCCTTCCATGCAAATCGCTCCTGGATGGTCCTGTAGGTCTTGGTGCACCCCTGATGTCCTGCTAAAGGTGAGTCATGGGTAGCCTATAGTATCTTCTCCCGCAGTTGGGAGTTGGTCACCAAGTAGATCCGGTCCCTGTAATATATCACCTCATTCATCACCCGATATTTGTCATCAATCACCATCCCATCAAGAACCTCACATGCAAACCGATCCTTGAAATACTCCACCAATAGCTTGGCCCTCCAATCTGGAGCAATACTCATCAATGAAAGGGAAAATGCCCTCCTAGACAACGCATCCACCACTACGTTGTGCTTCCCCTTGACATACTCTATGTCAAAATCATATTCCTGGAGCTTTCTCACCCATTTTTGTTGCCTCTCCTGTAGCTGCTTTTGCTCCAAAAAGAATGAGGTTGTTGTGATCAGTCCTCACGCGAAACCTGTTCCCCACCAAGTATTGTCTGAACTTAACCAGCACATGCATGATGGCCAGCATCTCCTTGTAGTATATGGGGTACAACCTCTCGTGAGACAGTAGCTTCTGACTCTCAAAAGCTATGGGGTGCCCTCCCTGCATCAACATGGCCCCCACTCCTTCTCCTGATGCATCGCACGCCAATATGAAAGCTTGCGTAAAGTCAAGAAGTGCTAGCACGGGGCAGCTTCTCATCACCTGTTTAAGGCGCTCAAAAGCCTCCTGCATTGTGGTCGTCCATGCAAAGGCTCATTTCTTTGTCAGATCTATAAGGGGCGTTGCCAACTATGAGAAGCCCTTTACAAACTTCCGGTAGTAAGTGCAAATGCCCACTAACCCCCTCAGCGTTGTCACGTTCCTGAGCTCTGGCCAATCTCGGATGGCCCTGATCTTCTCCTCATGCACACACACTCCATCAACTCTGATGATGTGCCCCAAATCAAGCATCTCAGTCAGCCCAAACTCGCACTTAGACAGTTTGGCATAGAACTGTTGCTCCTCCAGGATATGCAGTACTACCTCAACATGTTGTAAGTGCTCCTCCCAAGTCCAGCTATAGATAAGAATGTCATCAAAGAACGCTAGCACGAACTTCCTCAACTACCCACGAAACAAGTGGTACATGCATGACTGAAATGTGGTTGGTGCATTGGTTAGCCCAAAGGGCATAACCAAGAACACAAAGTGCCCATAGTGGCACCAAAAAGTTGTCTTAGGGACGTTCTTGTCCCTCACCCGAATCTGGTGGTACCCTGACCATAGATTAATCTTTGAGAAGAAATTGGCTCCCCTCAACTCATCCATTAGCTCATCAATGAGTGGGATGGGGTAGCGGTTCTTCATGGTTTTTTTGTTGAGGGCCCTGTAATCAATGCAAATGCGCAGGGTCCTGTCCTTCTTCTTCACCAGGACAACTGAAGAAGCAAATGGGCTAGAGCTGGGCCTAATGTGCCCTATTGCCAAGAGCTCATGGATGGCTCTCTCTATCTCATCCCAGTAGGCCTTGGGATGACTATAGGGAGTAGTTATCACCGCATCTACTACTAGCTCCAACTCTATGGTATACTCAAACCCTCGATCGGGTGGTTGGTCGAGGGATATATCTCCAAATACTATAGGGTACCTGTCAAGGATGGCCTGAATCTCTGAATGTGGTGGCTTGGCCACGCCCCCAACCTTAAAAATCCTCAACTCTATAGCCCACTCAACATCTTTGTGCCTCAAGTCAGCCTCCATCCTATGGGCCGAGACCATCTATGGGGGGTAGGAGTACATACCCCTCAGCAATACTGGCTTGCCAGCTAGATCCAAGAACTCCATCTCCAACTTCCACCAATCAATGGTGACTCTGCCAAGTAAATAGAGCCATTGGACTCCCAACACTACGTTGGTGTTCGGTATATCAACCACAAGGAAATGGTGTGTCATGGTGTAGTTCCCCATGGTCATGGTCAAGGCGAGGACATAGCGTGTGCACTGCATAGTCCTGTCACCCGGCAAAGAACTGAAAATCCCTCAAACTCCTCTATGGTAATGCCTCTCTTCTGGACCATCTGGGCAGCAATAAAGTTGTGAGTGGCCCCACTGTCTACTAACACTGATACACGTTGCTCCTGAACTGTCCCCCATATCCTCATAGTTAGAAACTTGGGTACCCCATGCAATGATGCGAGGACCCCTCTAGAAGGTGCAAATGCGCTCCCCTTGCTATTGGTGGGGGTGGTGGTGGTGGCCCTCTCTCCTAAGGTGTTGCGTTGTCATCTCCTCCCATCTCAAAATTGTCTCCTCCTCTCCATCACTATCTGAGAATACCTCTATGTAATGGGTCTTTCCTGTTGCACACTTATGGCCTGGTGCCCATGGCTCTTGACAAGTGAAGCATAGCTTCTTCCTCCAAAGGTCTTTCCGATTGTCATCATCCAACTACCCATGTCCCTGGTTGGGTCTCGGTGGTGGGACTCTCGTATCTCTCCCCTCTGCTAGAAACCAGGTTTGTTTGGCAGGGGTGCCCTAGCTCTGGGTAGGGCATCCTATAGGTCCCTAGCCCTTCCTACTGCGTCATGCAGCGTAGTGGGTTTATTGGACCTCACCATCCCCCATAGTGGCTCTGTCAGTCCCTCTGTGAACATGTAAATCCTCCTGGATTCCGATAAGTCTGGCACCATCACAAATAGTCTCAGAAACTCTAATATGTAAACCTCCGCATTCTCGGACTGCTTGAGCCTGATCATCTCCCCAAAATACTCCTCAGGGTCCTTCCTCTCAAACTGCTCTAGCACCCTCTTGGTAAACTCATCATATGTTGTGACCCCTACATGTCCCAGCGTGGTCAACCCATGGAACCATCAGTCATGAGCTTCCCCTTCCAGATGCAGCGTGGCAATCTTGATTGCCTCTCCCTCTATCATTTGGTTCAGCTGGAAATAAACATGTAGCTTCTCAACCCACGCCTTGGCCGAGCTCTTAGAGGAGCCATCAAAAGTAGGGAGAAAAAGCCTCCCCGTGGTACATTGTAAATCATTCTCCTACGTGTAGCCTCTGCCACTCTGTCCTCTAGGTTCGGCTGGCATAAATCTTTGAAAGTAATGGCCCTCCCAAACTCTGGGCCATAGGACTAGTATTCTAGGTAGTACTCTCCATAGTGTGCTTCCTCCTACTCCTGTTGTCCTCCCACTCCTGAAGCTATGAACGTAGGAATGGTAGACCGTGGGGGTGTGTATGGTACGGTAGGCATATTGGGGTTAAGTGGTGCCTGGTGCTGTGAGGTGCTAGATCCTTCTCCCACCTGGACATCCCCTTGGATTCCCTTACCTTTTCTACCATGATTGTTCCGGTAACCCTTCTCTTCAATGTTCTCTGAGAGGTCTTGCACTATCTTTAGTAGGAGGTGAGCAAACTCCTCCTCCTTGCTCTTCCTCTCCCTTCTACATCCCCCATTCTTGTCTACACAACCTCTGGTTCAATGGTCACAGGATCTAGAGTGATTTCTAAGTCTCTTTCTTTGCTCCTGTACCTCTACCTCCGGTATGTCACGTTCTACTTGTCTTCCGGTGTCATAAATTGCGTTGCTCCCACAGGCTGAGCCAAGTTTATGAGCTTTGATGCCATTGTAAGATCCCTATGGATATTACAGCAATAAACAGGCATACAAAGACATAAACATGCACAACAAAATAAACGCACATTTTAGAACACCATTGAACCATAAAAACTATGTTGAGCCATTTTATTAATGTGAGGAAGTGTACAAAATTAGTTGTTGGATTGAATGAACCTGGGCTTGCTCAAGGCAAGCTAGAGAAGCCCTCAAATGTATTGTCAAACACCCTCAACCTCTATGCTCTGCGTGATTGTAGCTTTGCGGTGGAAACTGCCTAGAAATGTTATCGCTGCCTAGAAAGATCTGCTGCTAGGACCTGTTACGCTGCTCAAAAAATTCTGGGAAATTAATCCCAGCCTCTACTCAACAAACCCAGAATAACCCACGAAGGGTTTGTCCAAAGCTTGACCCCGTAAATTGGCCCTCCTGCTATTGGATGCCACCAAAATGCCTAAAAAAACCTGTTATAAGGCTTCCCAAGCCTTCCCACCAAACCTCCTGCAAAATCTCCCTTCACTCTCCAGCTCTCGGAGTGACTCCCTCAAGGGACTGTGCAGCCTCTATGCTGTTGTGGTTGCCTTTGCTCTGTTGGAGAAGTCTTTGCGTTGTGGTATGGCTCCTTGTTGCTAGAACCGAATCAGACTAGAATGGAACACCATCCTTGGGCTGGCACTCGAAGTCCACTGAAGCAAAGTTTGGGATCTCCACTCAAAGACACCCGTATGTTGAACAACACACGCAGACTTGGCTCACTGCTCAAGAGTGCTTTGTCAAAAGACAAATTCTAAATAGATGAATGAGTGACCAAAATGAGCCTCAATCCTTCTTTTGTCCAAAGCCTCCCCAATGTTCCCTTGGCCCCCACCTCCTGCCTCTAGCCTCAAATCTGCTCCAATGATTGCATTGTCTCCATGTGGGCCGCAACTCCCTCTCATTAGGCCCCATTCTCCACTAAAGCCACAATATTCGGCCCCATTCTAATGTTTTGAGGCTTCTAGCTGCCTAAGTCTAATTGTGTGTCTCCAAAGCCACATCTCCTAAGTCAAAATCATAATAATATCAAAATTGGAAAAATTTAATATTCTACTTAGCAGAATTGCTAAGTAGGAATATTATAGCATGCATACGAGACATGCATATGATAGTTACATATGCATGTATCGCATATAGTGCATTAATATGCGTACTAACTAATTATGAAAAATGTCCAAGTATAAGGTAATGAATTAATTATCAAAATGGTAAGCTAATGTCAATGTACCATAATCTAATAAATATATGTTGTGGAGTATTTGTTATACCACCATCATAATATAATTAGTACAATATTCAAAAATATATAAATACAAGGGATTTGATTAATTAAAAGGAATTATATATTATATATTATATATCAAATGAAAAGAGATAACTATATAACTTAATAAGTTCGAAATTGAATTATTAAATTTAAAAAGGGAAGGAACTAACTTAATATAAAATAACCAGCCATATAAGTCCTAACCAAATATTAAACTTTAAAAAGGGTATAAATTAATAATATATTAAGCGTTTCTTTAATAAAAGGCATTTCTTATCTTGGTTAAATATTAGTTGAACGAGATATTAAGTGGTGATGTCAATGTATAAAGTATGACCACCTCTTTAAGACGTTGTGAGGAGCCACATAACATACAAAAGGCAAGAAACCATACCTCATTGCCAGGGCAGTGGAGGGTTGAAAAACGGTGATGTTGAGAATATAAGGGGAGGTTGTAGGCATACAAGGGAGAGCTTTTTTTGGAAGGAAAGTATCTCACAGTCAAAGAGGAAAATTTGGAGGAAGTCACAGACAGAGAGTAGCATTGAGCCTTATTTGTTCTTGGAACTTTGGGCATGGGGGCCAAAAGACCTCCATTTTGAAGTATTCTGGATCTGGGAACCGGATAGGTCGATCCCAGATAGGCTAGGAGGAAAAGCGCGGTTTGGTAGCGGGAGCAGGAATGAGAGCAACAGCAGGCCATAAACATCTTCAAACAAAAAATTCAGGTAAGTACTCACTCGTGAGTTGATAAATTCTATTTTAAAATGTCATTGTCTAGTTTCGAGTATTAATTTGGTTAAAATTAGGTCTTCATATATTCTGAATATATTTTTTGTTAAAAATTGTTAATTCCAAAAATTAGGGCACCTATAATTTAAGATTGTTGGGTTAATTCATAAAATTAGGGCATTTTGCATTTTGGTATCGTAAAATTGCAAAATCAAGGCTTCACATATTGGAAGTTACCAATTTTGCTCTTTGCTTTCCATTGTCATTTAGAGCACTTGTCTCAATGGGATTGTTATTTCATTGGATAAATCTTGAATTGGTTTATTTTGAAGCATTTTAATTGGTAGATCAAGTGGTTTATTGGCACATTTCTTTAGTCGAGATGGTTTCTACGATTGCTCTCCAAGTACTTCATTTACGCTCTTGTGTTGAAAGCATTGAATCTTAAGTGATTTAACATGAAGTACTTAAAAATCATTTCATAATCTTGCTAAAAAGCTACCACTTATATCTTGCATTTCATTCTAGGACTAGAAGTGCATATTTAAAATATACCTCCAAGCATAAGCTTGGTTGTAAGAAGATAGGAACACATTTCTCACCCAACTTGCAAAGTTTAGACCCTCATTTGTAGTTAACACACGTGACCTTGCAGTGCTTTTGCGGGCAATCCCTTGTAGGAACAGAGGCATTTGGGTGGTTAGAACTCCACGGGAGGTATCATTAATGAGCCCTTAGCCTCCTTGATTTGGACTTTTCTCTACAACCTACATTCGAGACTAACTTCAAAACAGTTGAGAGAAAGAATTCACCTAGAATAGACATTCTAACTAAAATTTACCAAGAGCTTGCATCCCACTTAATTTTAGGTATTGCATTTCACTTAGTTTTAGGTATTGCATCCTAGCATCAACTGTTCATCCAGTAACTTGGAATTTAATCTATATTGTGCAAGTAAATTGACTCTTAAGGCACGGGTCTCTACTTGATAATCTCAATAAATCTAATCAAGTTGTGTTAAATAATTAAACTCAATTATCCTTAACCAAGTTGCTAGGCCATTCAGTTGTGTCTCCCGAACTCATCATCTCAATCCTAGGGACTACACCCCCTAGCCTGTTGTAGGGAGACAGCTTAAACGGAGAGGGCCAGGATCAGAGTGACAGCCCCCGCCCTGAGCGTTGTCGCATTCTCGTGTACAATTTGAGAGACAACAGTTTGTACGCGAACTTCATCTTTATGCACATTAATAAAGTTTTTAGGCACCAAACACTTGCATAAATTGCAGACTTGATTTTTCAGCCATATACATTCTTGATGGTTTGTAATTTCCAGCACTATATATATTGTTGATCTGACATAATTTAAGGTTTAATGTGTTAAGCTGAGTTGACATTGTTATTGAAGAATTAGGGGTAGATTTGCTGCTTTATTTGCGCTTGTCATAAGTGGTTTTCAAATTTGTGATATGCACGATAAGATTCCCCTAGAGGGTTGAAACCTAATGGATCACCTTGGTATAATAGTTCTTAAATTTCCAAGTGAATTGGGGTTGTTAAGGATCAAAATATTGTCCGTTGTAGCTACTGTTCTGTTTATATTTCATCACAGCCCTAAGGCTGAAAACTCATTGGGTTAAAATACAGGAAATCCAGGAAAAAGGTGAAATTTCGGTTTTGCATTGAAAGTCATAGATTGCAAAAGACTTCTGAAATGGGAGTTGCTTTGGCACTCCCCTTGTTTGTCACTATCAGATTGTAATTTTCTGCCTCATTGAACTACTTTCTCTGGTCAGTTGTGGATTTGATAATATTATCTTATCTACTTCTGGAATTTGTAGTGTGGAATAGAAGGTGCATGCATTTAATTTGTCCCCTTGTAATTTAACTAAACAAGAGGTCATAACTAATGTATTCGTCTGTCTTTTTAATCAAATGTCAAAGCATAGTGGCATTTAACCTTCGAACAGGAAGTAGCAAGAAACATTCAACCGGCACAGCTTGGTCTCATGGAGCCTCTCTAAGTCTTCAAGACTTATGTTTAAGAATCCAATGAAAAACAAGAAAAGTGCAATATTTGGATATGCAAAACAAAACAAATGGTTTAGACTTGGATATACAGACTTTAGCAATTGAAACATGCCAACAAAGTCTACTTCTTTGTTACCAGAAACATCACTATGCACAATAGCCTTTGTCTTATTCTTTGCTAGTCACATTTTGAAATAAAACAACAAAAATGTTTACATGATAAGAGAATTGCCTGTCTTAATCTTTGCCAATCACATTTTGAAAGAAAACAAAAAATAATTACGTGATAAGAGCATTCTTCAACTAGGTTAGAATAGACGGTATCACCTTCAAGTACAGTAAAGCCCAGCTATATGACCTGCAAGAAGGATCTCTATCTTTAACAGCCTGGAAAGCCACCCAAAGACAAGAATCAACCAAAAAGAATTTTTTCAGAATCATCATGAAAACCAAACAATTAAGGTTTGGCCAGTTTAATTCACGGCAACCACAAAATATGAAAAAAAAAATCAAACTAAGAAAATGCTTTGCGTTCATTCAGGCAAATTGGAAAAACCTGAACATCCAATCGTATCGACTGCTGAATATCACCATCATTCAGAAATACATTATCAAATACATCCATTAACTGTGTCGCCAGAAGAGTTGGATTTTGAAGTCTATTTGCAAGCACAAAACCCAAAGCTCGCTCAAAACATGAATGAGCCAAAATACTTGCATACAAGTAACTACTTAGCAGAGGCTCCTTTTCTGCCTGTCATTGATGGCATGACATGAAAGTCAGGAACTTCAATAAATTAAGAAATTTAAATCCACCAATATCCAAATGACGAAGTATTTGAAATGTTTAACCACGAGAGAAAAACTTAACAGAAGCCCTACCATCAATTTAATTCCTCCTCAAAGTTTTGTATCAGAAAAATATATCTATAATGGCTGTGAAAGAAAGGAAGAATTTCAAAGTTCAAACAATTAACCAAAAAGATATAGTGTCAACAGAACTTTTCTTTACAGGAAGATCATAAGATACAGAAAAAAATTGCTCTACAGAAAAATAACTTCGATAAAATGGATTGAATAACTGAATTCAGGCTTCTGTGATCCATATCTTAATTGTTCCTAAATCTTTTGGAGATAATCACATTAGATTTATGAACAAAATGGATTCAGTGATGCAACTCCTTTCATCAAACCTGAATTGTTTGCAAGCGCATATTTTTCAATTAGTAGAGTGGCCTTCATATTTCTGAATTATGACAAACAGAACTCATATTCCAGCTTCACGATCCATTTCAGGGAGAAGCTACTATGGAAAATCCAAATTGATAAACAACAATATATTGTTGGTTTGTAAAACCTTCAAAGATGTATTAATATGATTTTTGTCCCTTTTGTTGACATTTTGCAATTTTATAAAATATAATATATGATACAACAATGCTGTACTTTAAGTGATAAACATTTTGATCAAGAAGGCCAAGCAAAGTGTAATGAGACATGGTCACTGTTAAGGCATTTAATCCACTTTTGGAATTTAATTATTGTGAATAATTGTCTATTGTAGACATCAGCTATTTTTAGCATCATTGTGTAAGGAAAGTTATATTTAGAAAGTTGAGTCACCTATAGGACTCAAGGATGAACATTTTCTTCATGAGTTAATCTCAAAATTAGGTATATCCGCAAAATTAGGAATATCTTTAGGATTTTGCATCCTCAATTTCTAATTGGTCACAAACCTTAATCATAAATATATATTCTTCACAGACGACAACAGAAACAGAAAGTGTAGTGCACCTGAGCATAGCAAAGCATGTATAACATAAAAGATGACCATTTTATTAGGTCCTACAGATCGTTAGATGTTAGTTTAGTGGTTAACCATATAATTTTATTTAATGGATCACTAAGGTCACTTATATAGTCAGTCATTTTGTTAGATGCTCAGGTCAGGGTTTCTTTCTAGTGTACATAGGTATGCAGTTCTCTCAACAAGGGGAACATCACTGCACTTTATCTTTTGTATTTCTTGCAATGATGAACTCTGCAGCATGTATTGCATAGGAGAGTGCTCCCATCCACGTATCTTGGGTAAGATGAGTGCTTCAACCTATTCTGCATGTGCTAGGCCTATGTATAAACTGTTTTCCGATTACAGAAAGTCCTATTGCTGCCTATTGACATCTTTGGGTTATCAAAGCAGTTATTGGTCATAGTGCTATACAAGCACAATTATTTTGGCTTGCAAATATTCTGTTGTTTCGTTTGTCATTCCTATTACCCACCCAAGTGGGCAACACCTACGAGAAAAAATTTCTCCTCTTGGGTCAGCCAGCCAGCCAGCCAGCAGCCCTATGATGATCCACAGATAGCTTCAATTCAGAAATCTGCACTTTGCTCCAGTAAGTGCTCTCTCCCATCTAGCATACTTCTTGAAGGAAGGTGGGTCATCTATCTAAAGGTACACTAACCATTTTTGTAATTCGGAACTTTCATTTAATGTTAAGGACATTTGAATATGGATCACAGGGTGAGCTGGATAATTGACCGCTCTTGATTGTATCTTGGTTACCACACTTCACCTGGGGGGTTATCATTTACCCCTAGTCTAGTGTGACCCTTCCCTAAGGCCTTTTCTTTCCACTATTCAAGAGGGACATGAATAGGAGGCATTATTTGATGTAGTGTGCCCAAGGAAATCCATACTTGTCACTTTCCGTTTGTCATTGTACCCGCTTTCATTCTTTGAGTTGATTGTCATTTGTCAGCAGTACTGGCACCCTTTATCCACATCTCTAAGTCAGGGCCCGAAAAATTTTCCCTAAGAAGTTGATGCAACTAAAAGAAAGATAAATGTATATAAACTTATAAAGCCATAAATGAAAGAAAATGAAAAATACAAAATATGGTTGGACTAATAATAAGCACGTGGGAAAAAAACCTAGCCCGAGCTCTACTCCCCTCATTAGCCAACACCTAGTTCCTCAGCATGTCATGCTCTCTCCAAATCAAAGGAACTCGTAAATATCCCATCCCCAATGAACAATAAACAGCTACATCTTTAAGGGGTATGTAAAAAGCATTAAGCAAGTTGGTCACCCAAGTTCTGTCAGGGACAAAAGAAAGGTCATTGAAGTAAAAGGTACAATAGAGGTGTGGTAAAAATAGGCCGAGTAAAGGGGTAAATCAAGCGTCCACAATTGCTCCTTATTATCATCATTACAATTAAGATGTTCGACCTCTTTCAGTTGGCACCAAGGCAATGGCATCTTCCTTAAAGTCTTTCCCATTCCATGCACACATTTATCACAAACAGCAAACAATACATGATTATGCAAGTGTGAATTCCTATATTGCACTAGGACCCATCCCCACTAAAAAATCCCTCGTACCCGACGTCTCGGCGTACCACGGGCTTTTATAGGGGTTGGGAACGTCCCCAATTTTTGGGGGAGTTCATTGAGGACTTGGGGACTTCCCAGACGTTTCCAATCCGTCTCGAGCAGATTTTGGGGACTTTTCGAGTACCATTCCACTGTCCCTAAGGAAAAAATGGTATGTCTGACCCAATTTTGACTGGGTTTACTTTTTTGTTTGGATGGATTTTCTTGTTGCTTTCGATGAGCTTTTAGCATGAAAAAGTTGTTGTTTATGCTAACTTCCAAAGATAACTGCTAAAAATACTCCTACTCAGTGTTGGAATTTATTTTCTCTTCTCTCTGTCACTTAACTGTCTAAAGCAATAACCCTCAATGTTGGACTTCAACCTATAATTATTGTTGCTTAAAAACGACATCCCTTTAGAAATAATTAAGATGTTAATTTTTGGGAGCTCAGTGACAAATTCCAACTATTGGACTAGATTCCTCTTTTCGAAAAGACCAATTTTGACTATTGAAGTGCTCAATTTGGACAAGGGGAAGTGTATTTTTGAAGAAAAGCCCACATGTGCACAGAAGGTTATATCGGCCCTAACAGGAAATTGGACACCCTTGGAAGCCTATAAATACAAGTGACCTCAAGCTCATAAGCATCTTCTTCTTCTCTTCTTCATTGATTAGTTCGCACTGGTCTGAGGTTGGGTCAAGGAACTTGGTTAGTACAGGTCTGAGATTACAAGGTTCGAAGCTCGCACGTGTGTTAGGGTTTTGATTTTTCGACTGCGGGCTTGACACAGGCAATTTCGGCTATAACCGCAGGCAGGTAAGCACATCTGTGCGGTTGGAAGCTCTCAACCGCATGCACTGCTCTTCCTACGTGTGATTGGGCTCTAGGGTTACAAATTGACATTTGACTACAGTTGACCACAGAGAAGAAAACTTGTCTCTGATCTGAATTGATGTTGGGAACATATTTGTGAATATTGTTGGGTTAATTTTGTTGGATGATTTTGTACTAGCTCATTGTACTCTTTGTTGAACATTTTATGACAATCTAATAAGAAGAATTACAACGGATTTTCCTCGTAGTGGGTTTTTCCCTGATCCTTGACCGAAAATCTGGTGTCTCTTGTTGATGTGTTGATATTATCCTTTGTCATTGCATTTTTTGTTCTATCTTCAATTACTGTTGCTAATTGGAAATATTAATTATTGATGAAAGATTGCTAATTGAAGAATTGAATTGGGCTAAAGTAATTGAAACAGCTTAGAGCAATCTAAAATTTAACATGGTATCAGAGCTAAGGTGAAGGACTAGCCCAAAAGAAGACAAGATTTGAAGCAATCATCTTTGGAAAGTTGAAGGAGCCTATCTAATCAAGTCAATATTTCTTCATCTTTCTTCAAGGAACATGAGATGTTGGGTGACTCATCTAACTTTGTTCCCTGGAAAATCAGGTTGGAGATCATAGCTAATATCAATGATGTTTTGGAATTATTTCAAGGAAAAGTATTTGAGCCTCCAGAGAATAATTCCATTGCTGCCAAGAACAAGCACAAGAAAGGTGAGTTAAAATCAAAACAAATCATTGTTGATGGTTTACAAGGTCATTTACTTGCTTATGTTGGGAATTTGAATAAGTCTAAGGATATGTATGATAAGTTCATCGGCATGTATGAAATCAACAATTTGAATGACATCATCACCTTGACAGATCAACTAAAATACATGAATATGAATAAAGGAGAGACTATGCAATCCTATATCATGATGATCACTTGTCTTAAAGATCAATTGCAGAGAGTCGGAGAAATTGTACCTAACCGAGAATTGGTAATTATAACTCTTAGAGGTCTCCTTCCTGTTTGGGAAACCTTCATTACCTAATCAAGGTGGATATTGGTGGCCACCCATCTATTCCACTTGGACCCCCACCATTGTTTCTTTTAATTTCCTTAATTGTGGCACAGTTTACTATTTTTGGCAGTGTTTCAGGTCTTGACCTTTCGAAGCCATTTTGAGGCCCTAAACGACGCTTTTTTGGAAAATGGGCACAAGTTTGTAGCTGAAAGTTGTAGTCATCGGATAGATATTTTTAAAGAGGTATCGTACACGTCAAACAGAGATCATATGCCCAAATTACGACCCTGGGAAGTTGATGTACCAATTTACCCCAATGGGGCCCACAGAATTTTGGCATTTCATGTCATAGGGTTAGGTTTTTGGATGTTTAGGGTTTTCCATTATTTCTAAATAATAAATAGGCCTTTGAGCCTCATTGTAACACAGTTTAAAAGGCATGTAGCTGTCGCATCTCTACTCAGAGATAAGCTACCATCGTTTGAGCTAGTTTATTTTCGTTTTGCATGTAAACAGTTTTCAGTTTTTGTTATTAATGAATTGAAGTTATGTTTTCGTTATATCTCTATGTTTCTATTTCTATATGTATTTCATTTCATTCCTTCAGAAAATCTGGATCAGTGGTATCAAAGCAGTTTTCCCTTTCTCTGCTTTTTTGTGCATGTCCCCAACGAGGTCGAGGTATAAGGAGTTGGGACTTGAATTGGTTGAGCCTTTGCAAGACCGCCCTGCCGACACAGAAAGCCTCCCATGGTGGAAGAAAAGAAAGACGAGGGAGCAGGAGATCTTATCAAATTGTTGCTTGAAGAAGCCCTTGAGCAACAAAGGAACGAGATGATGGACAACTTTGCCCAAATCCTTCAGTTGATGCCCACCGGCGACTCATCTTCATCCAATAGTCACTTCAGAGGCGCCAACCCCTTCAAGGTACAAGTCAACTTCGATATCCCTATATTCGAAGGTCAAATAGATGTAGATGTTGTAGATAAATGGTTGAATCTTTTGGAAGGTTATTTTTTAGTCCATAGTTTCTCCCATAGGGAGAAGATTACTTTTGCACTACATAAGCTTGCCCCCCATTTTAAGGACTGGTGAGAAAATTACTGTGAGAAAAGGGTCCAGAAACCCTCTCTATTTAAAATCACCTCCTCTTGGAACTCTTTCTAAGACGTTGCCAAGGAACAATATTACCCCATGGGCAGCTATAGAAGTACATACAGTGGGCCACACTATGGCAGCAAAGGGACCAAGATGTGCATGAGTTCACAAATATTTTTCATATTCTACACACAAAGTTGGGTATCAAAGGCACTGAGCGACATCTGGTGCTCAAGTACCACGGTTGTTTGCGCAAATACATTTAGGAAGAAATGGAGTTCTTAGACATCTCCTCGCTTGGTGCAGCATACCGATATGCTGCCGAGATTGAACAGAAATTTAAGCAAAAGAAGCATGACTTTGGATCTACAAATTACAAGCAGGACAAGAGCACCCCTAAACCACAGAACAAAGAACAGAGGCAAGGTGGAGCGACTCAGGACAACCCATCGAAGTCACAACCAAAGAATGGCACCATGTAGACGAACGACATGAGAAAGTGGTGTGAGTTCCACAAGAGCCCCACTCACAACACAAATGAGTGTCGCGCCAAACAGTCATTGGTGTTCGAGTTGAAAGCTTCAGAGTCTGATGCATGTTCTAATTCTGAGCCAGAACCCGACAAGGGGAACGAAAAGGAGAAGCAGATTATTGATGCAGAACCCAGTCCCACCATTGCCACCACCAAGGTCTAGAAGATTGAGCCTAAAGATCCAGAGGAGGGGAGCACCTCTTTCACTCACAGATGTGGGTGAAGGCGCTGCAATTCATTATCGGCTGCAGGAGCCAAAAGAACCTCATTTTAGCAAAGGTCGTGAAGCGGTTGGGCTTTCTGACCACACCACACCCGCAGTCGTACACCATCAGGTGGCTTCAGCAAGGATGAGATCTCTGTGTCAGCCAGCAGTGTCGCCTTCCCTACAGCATCAAGTCCTTCACGGATGAAGTATTGTGATGTTGCTCCTCTTGAAGTTTGTGATGTGTTATTAGGCCAACCACACTTGTGGAAGTGTTATGTTATGTATGAGTCCAGGCCTCGCACTGTTATCATTACCTTGGTCAATAAGTTATACAGAATGCCAGAGGTAGCCCCGCCTACCACCATCTCTTTGATCTTTGCTAAGCAATGCAGTAAGATCATCTCCCATACCAGGAAATTTGTTTTCTTTCCAATTCACTCTCAAAGTAAGGGGAAGATAGTGGCCACATCCATGGGCCCCAGAAAGGGTTCCCCCATGCAACATAAGTGTTAAAATTGGACAACTAGGTCCAAACTCCGAGTTGTGCTGCTCAGATGACGATCCCAATATTTTTATTGGATTCCTCTTTCGGAAAGGTGTAAGATTGATCTAAATATCATCTCGATCGGATGAGCAGAACATGTACTATGAATTTATTTCACTTATGTGCTAGGTTGGCCTGGAATAAAATATAGACTTAAATGTCTTAAAGGACTTGTCACACACCCCCAAAGATGCCTATATATTGGAGAGACTTGGAGTTCATTTGACACACAGTGTGGAGGAATTCCTTCTCTCTTGATGGCGTTGGAGTTGCGTTCTTGATACTACGTATCTATGGAGTGTTCTTTGTTTGGGTTGTTCTGGGGTTATGTGTGACATGCTTGGCTGAATGACCTGTTGGAGACTTTGCAGGTAGAAGCATCCTGCTGATCATCGTAACGCCACCATTCATTATCTCTGTTTTGGCTTGTCTTCCATCGATCTATTAGTATGTTCTATCTCCTTCAGTATTGTGTGCCCCAATATGAAATGGCATAGAACATGTTCATAAATTAACATGGTATCAGAGCTTTACGAGGAAGACAATGTCCAATTTGATTGAAAAGCAATCTCCAAATTTTTTATCTATTAAAAGCATCTCATCCGGCTGAACAAGGAGGCTTGGAACAGCGTAAGGGAGTCTGCCCTAGACAGCATGGAAGGAGCCATAGGTGTCAACGTATTGCTAAGACAGATCTAGTTAGGGTTGTCTTTAGGGCCAGTTTTACTAAACATTGTCATAATATGAAGGCAACGTGAAGGCTTCTTGTGACTGTTTTATGCTTGCAGGAGGGCCGAGTATGAGGAAAAGAGACGCAACTACAAAAAGGTAGGAACAGCAAGGAGAAGGAGTTCTGTTTTGGGTTTATTAGCTGTTGTAATGGAGGCTGAGTTTGCTAGCTGTTAGGCCGAGCCCTTGAGGGCTAAATGCTGCATTGTTTGGGCACTGTTTTGAGGGACCAAAGGCTATAGGTTGTTGTGTGCTAGGCCGCAGGCCATAGCACCACAGCAAGGCTTGCATAGGAGGAAATCAAGGGGCTTCTCTAACGCCACAGTCCGGGACTATTACGAGAGCCATAAAACCTTATCTATCCTAGCCGAGAGGTGGGCCGCAATCCTTTGCGTCGGCAAAAACAACGTGGACAGTCTTTTGCGTCGACAGCAAGGCCTACAGTTTGACGTTCAATGCAACAGCGAGGGTGTTTCACCATCAAATGACGGATCGTGGAGATCATTCCCCTAGGAGAAGGGGACCAAGACAAGAAACTTGGTCGAGATCTTTGAAATCTGGAGTCGTCTACTTGTGGAATCTTTAAAAAATGAACCCCGTGAGGTAATTAGCAGTAATGGACTCCTCGAAGAGGTTTCTGATTATTACAGCGGTGAAGAATCAGAGGAAGATGCTGCCTTGGTTGATTTAGAAGTCATTACCAACAAGGCTTTGCTTCCCATTAAATCTGGCATCAGCTGAAAGCAATTTGGAAAGGTTAACGGGCTTATTAGGGTTTCTAATCAAGACAAACACAATTCTCCCAATGATAATGGACCAAAGGTTATGATTACGCCCATCGTCCGTGCAGTCGACCAAGCGAAGTCTGTGATTGTGGCTTTCGTAGGGAGAATAAACGTGAGACTAGACGTCACACCCTTTGACGGTATGACCAGCGGACACAACAATTGAATTAGTGTTGTATGTGGACGTTTCCTTATTGGTTGCCCCCATCGATTTCCGGAACAAAGGGCACAATACGTGGCTGCGGACAGGAAAATGATGGCTGGTCTGCAAGCAGTTGTCTATGGTGGCAAGGATTGTGTCCTTGATGCAAACCTATTCAGGGAGGTGGTTGATTACAAAGTTGTTGAACATCATCAACGTAGAGAGCTTGTTGCAGAAGTTCATCGCTGATACTGGAGTTTTAGACATTCGTATTATTTTGAAAGGATCAGCACCATTATTGACCATATAATTCTAAAATTATCAGCATCATCAACATGTTCAGGATGCTTATTGTGTTTGTTTTCCTATTTACTGTCAACTTCACGGGAGTAGTGGAAGATGCTTAATTTCCATGCAGATGATGCATCGACTCATTGCATTTGATCAAAAGTTCCTTTTAGACTACTCCAAACAGCGAACTTCTAAAGAAATTTGTTGGGAAACCTGTATCCACAATCATCAATTTTGATGAGTTAAAGCATTGTGTTCGAAAAGGCTCTTGGCTTGTGTTGACAATTCTGTTGTATTTGAGAGATGGTTTTTTTTTTTTTTTGAAATATTGTTTACACTCCCACTGTACTGTCGCTCAGTATCAAGAGGAGAAAACTGTTATTTTTCCCATGTTTTGTTGGTTCTAGTACAAAATGGGTAGTGTCAGCCTTCTATACATGCTCAACATGGGTTCTGTTGCATCTCTGGTGATGTCAGTGACAATAATTGAGAATGGAAATGAAAATGAAGGCTGTGAGCAGCAACAACCGCAGAAAATAAGTAAGAATGTAATTCTATTATAACAGTGACATAGACAATCATACCTATGTTTACAAAAATCATATAAGCAGCTTCGGGAGAGACAGAAAGCTCGTGTATGGCAACTGAAGATGCTTTGAATAAAGTTGCAGAGGCAAGAAAGGCCTGTGAGAAACTGATAAATCGAATGCATGGTGACGCAGGTTATGCACTCATTGCAGGGGACAAATGTTCAGAATGTAGGAGTCCTGAGACAGTTTGAGTTGTAACATATATTGTAGCTATGACGATAGAGATGGTCATATGAATTATGCACAGTAGCTGTGATAAGTTGCAAACTATGTACAGGAAGTAAGAACAACATTGACTGAGGGAATCGATGGGCTGAGTTTAAAGCAGCAATATTCTCTGTGAGATCTGCGAGGTACATCAAGGACAGAGGCCATAGGGATAGGCACATGGAAATATATATAACCATGAAGTTTGATATCTTCTGATCACTGTGATAAACGATGCTACAGCATCACTGTAATCCATGATATGACAATATATGACACCTGACAAGATGTATGATAGATATGGCTATGATTCTTGAATGACCTGTACAATGGGAAAATAAGATTCAGATCCCTGGGTACACGACTCCTCTCCAAGTTGGTGTCTGGGATGCCCTCATTTAAAATAGATGTCTTCTCTCACAAGAGAAGCTAGCATTAAGAGGGAGAATACAAC
Source organism: Pinus albicaulis (assembly GCA_034641835.2). Lineage (NCBI taxonomy): Eukaryota > Viridiplantae > Streptophyta > Pinopsida > Pinales > Pinaceae > Pinus > Pinus albicaulis. The sequence continues at coordinate 462,530,282 of CM076574.1, read as the reverse complement.
TGTATATGCTCCTGAGCTAATATCACCACTAAAAGAAAGAAAACCCTCATGGCTCAAAGATATATGGCTTCAAGGGGGAAATTTCGGTAGAAAAACAAGAAGCCATATAAATACCAAGGGTGTCTAGCTGCCATGAGTACAATATGAGCCTAGATCATTTGAAGAAGTTGTAAAGCATCAAGTCTGAAAGGATGCAAGGATGATGTTTGGGATATGGTCCCTAGACCACAGGACAAAGTTGTCACCTCGTTATAAGATCAAGCATGGATCTGATGGGAAAATGTGTTGCCTAAGACTTCTCTTGGAAGGCACTGATTATTATTAAACCTATAATCTATTATTTCCCTTGCTGCTACGCAAGAATGGAATCTCCATCATATGGATGTAAAGACCGTTTTTTTTTTGGCATGATGCAATAAAGGAAGAGGTGTATGTAGAGCAACCTCTGGGGTTCGAAGTCCAGGATCGGGGCACCCATGTCTGCAGGTTGAAGAAAGCCCTCTATGGGCTGAGGCAAGCACCCAGAGCTTGGTACGAGAGGATAGATAGGTACCTGATGAAGCTGGGCTTCACTCATAGTAATGTTGATTACTTCAAAAGTTGATAGAAAGAAGCCTCTCACTCTGGTGCTGTATGTGGACGACCTCTCCTTGACAAATGTTGACCCTCTCATTCATCAGTGCAAGAGGGATCTCGTTGCTGGAAAGTTTTGGAATGGTGGACTGCAAGTCCGTGTCGACACCGATGGAGCTCAACTTTAAGAAGTTGAGTGGCAGCGCTGCTAGGCCCATGTTAGCAAATCCTACTGAGTATCGTCAACTCATAGGGTCCTTGATGTTCTTAGTGAACACTCGTCCGGACGTATGTTGTGCAGTGAACACTTTGAGTCAACACATGTTTGATCATAACATTCACTGGGTTGGTGTTGTTAGTCATCAGTGTTTTTCACTTGTTGGTGATGACTAGTTGTAACAGCCAAGTTTTCTAGCGGCTGATCTAAAAATTTGTCAAATTTGTCAGCTTGAAAAACACCCATAAACTTTTTTTGCCTCTTACCTTTCAGCCCGCCCATAACGAGATGAAACCTCATTATCAAATCCTACCTAGCCTCAGCCATACTAGTCTGCCCATAAGCTCTAAACAGACAATCCAAATCTGTCCAAAAAGTCTCCCCTAAGTTAGGAAGTGGCACTTTAGGCATTTCTCCCTTGGCGAATTATCCTATTGTCGACAATTTTGTCATCCCTAGAGACAGCCTAGAGTTGCTATAGACCAGTGCCTAGGACATCTTAGCATAGCAAGGAGCTCATAATATATCTTAGGTTGTCAATCCAAAAGCTCTCTTACTATCTCTTGTAAGACAAGGAAATTAGTTTAAATGGAACCAAACTCTCTCAGAAGCTGATACAAAGATAAGAATAATGTAGGAACAGCATGCAAAACTCCAATACAAAAGCATCAGACAGTTAAGAGACAGCTTACTGCAAAGAGGGCCAGTTCAAATAGTATGCCACAGAAATCAAATATCAGAAAGTGGATGCAGTGAGGAAAACATGAAGGAGATACTAGTTAACATGAGGTTGATACCCAGATACACAACAGAGCCACATATGGGCTTATCCAATTAAGAATCCATACATGACAATGGCATTTTAAAAGCACCCTCCTCAAGTAACTAATATAGCAGAAAATATGAATGACATGAACATGGAACAGTATATCATGACTAGGCCTATTTAAAGCACTTGACTAATCCAAGTATGGGCACCAACTAGGATGAATCCTTACTTAAGATCAGTGAGCCACTCTAATTCTAGAACATGATACAAGAAGATAAATGCAATGAAATGAGATATTATATTAAAACATAAGAAAAGATTACATACTGTGGGATACCAAAGACCAGAATCCTCATTACAGTTATAACTCCTCCTCACTGAGACCCTACGGGCTCTGAGCCTTCATATAGAAACTTTACAAGATGTATACAAAGCCTTTCACTGCACAGTTTGCTGATAGAAATATGGAACCCTTACAATGTTTTTCTTCTGGAGTTTTATAGGAGAGGTAGAAAACTCTAGAGAACCAGGTAGGTGATGCACATTTAATGATTTGATTTGAAACAAAGTGGCGGAAACATTCGCGCCCATACTGTTAAATGACTAGGTGGTATTATGTTAAATTCTGCTCATGTTCTATGCCATTTCAGATTAGGGCACAATACTGAAGAAGATAGAACATACTAATAGATCGATAGAAGACAAGCCAAGACAGAGATAAGAAATGGTGCATGCTATTGCCGATCAAACAGGATGTTTCCTACCAAAGAAAGTCTCCAATAGGTCATTCGGCCCAAGCGTGTCACACACATAACCCTAACAACCCAAATAAAGAATACGTGTACCAACGCCATCAAGAGAGAGAGACCTTCCACCATAATGTGTGTCAAATGAACTCCAAATCTCTCCAATATATAGGAATCTTTGGGGGTGTGTGACACGTCCTTTAAGACATTTAAGTCAATATTTTATTCCAGGCCGACCCAGCACATAAGTGGAATAAATTCAAAGTACATGTTCTGCTCATCCGATCGAGATGATCTTTAGATCAATTTTACACCTCTCCGAAAGAGGAATCCAATAAAAATATTGCGATCGTCATCTGAGCAGCACAACCGGAGTTTGGACCTAGTTGTCCAATTTTAACACTCCCTCTCAACTAGGGAGAACTCCGTCCACCAGTGCAATCCAAACATCGTGCGTCATCCCGCCGTAACTTGCTTTGCTGGCCTCTTTATTTCAGAACAAAAGTGGGTCAGTCACAAAGACATCATACCCGACTGACAGATTCAGCCCAGAGGTCTGAAACCTCTATCAGACTCACAAAGAGTCTCCAACCAACCCGAAGGTGGTTCTATCCGACCCGAAGTCGCCTGGAGGTCCGACCACCAGGGACCCGAAGAGAGTCACATACGAACTCAAAGGAGCCACCCTACCCGAAGTCGCTGAGGGTCCCAGACCTCACCAAACTTGATCCCAGATCAAGTGGTTGGACCGTGCCATCCTAGATAGAGAGTACGGCAATCTCTGATGCGTCCATCAGTATTTGCTACTAGTCTCTAGCTTTTCCCACCTCATTGGCCAAATGAGAGGTACTTCCCATGAGCTCTGAACTCAATGGGTAGGATGCATACGGGGCACAGATAAATGAGAGGCGAACCAGCTCAATAATCACAAGGGTGGGGCAGAAGCATTATGAGTGCTTATAGCTCCGAGAAGCTATCCCCAAAGCCCCCCAGAGCTCCCAGAGCTCATCGTCCAACGGGAAGCTCCCAGAGCTCATCGTCCAACGGAACCCACATCATAGGGTCGTTTCACGATACCAAGATTCTCACGGAAGGTTAGGAACATGACCTTCCCCAAGGGCATTGTGAGAATATCCGTGACCTGCTCATCAGTTCCTACATGATCGAGCCTTACGGCGCCTCGCTGTACCATATCCTAGATAAAGTGGTACCAGCCATCAACATCTTTGGATCAATCGTGGAACCCGGGATTCTATGACAAATGAATCCCCCTCTGGTTATCACAAAGGATAACAGTGGCATCTAGCACATGCTCGAACGGCTCACAAAGAGCTTTCGCAACCAAGTGACTTCACAACAGGCCATACATGTTACAATGTATTCGACCTCAGCGGTGCTCAAGGCTGCCGACTTTAGATTCCTGCCCGAAGCAGATCTACATGTGAAGTAGCATCCAGATGTGCTCTTGCGATCCACCACACTGCCAGCCCAATCGGTATCAGTATATCCATGGAGTGTCATACTCCACGTTGTATCTCACCCCATGGTCTATCGTGCCTCAGAGATATCTCAAGAGTTTCTTGGCACCAACCTAGTGAATGTTATGATCAACCATGTGTTGACTCAAAGTGTTCACTGCACAACATATGTCCGAACATGTGTTCCTTAAGAACATCAGGGTCCCTATGAATTGACGATACTCAGTAGGACGGGCCCAAAAACGCTGCTACTCAACTTTTTAAAGTTGAGTTCCATGGACTTACAGTCCATCATACCAGAAACTTCATAATGTATTTTCCTTAAGAAAGGAAAATCTCGCCAGGTCTCTGCTAGAACTTTAGGCCTAGACATTCGTCCTAGGTCCTTCATCTCGAACTCAGCAGTGAGCTCCCTCTTGCACTAATGAATAAGAGGGTCGGCACCTGTCAGGAAGAGGTCATCCACATAAGCGCCTCGTCCACGCATGCCAAACACCGCAGTGAGAAGCTTTTTCTATTAACCTTGCAAAGGAAGGTTCGCACGGCCATTACTTCGAGTGAAGCCCAGCCTTCATCAAGTAACTATCCATCCCTCTAGTACCAAGCTCGGGTGCTTGCTTTAACCCATAGAGGGCGCTTTCAACCTCGCAGCATAAGCGAGTGTCTCGATCCTGAACTTCAAATCCCAGAGGTTGTTCTACATACACCTCTTCTTTTATTGCACCATGCAGAAAAGCGGTCTTGACATCCATCTGATGAAGACTCCATCCTTGCGTAGCAGCAAGGGCTATAATTGATCGAATGGTGGTATATCGTGCCACAGGTGCAAATATGTCATCATAATCTATTCCTTCCTTTTGAGAGAAGCCACGGGCAACAAATCTTGCCTTGAAATTATCAGCACTCCCATCAGATCCATGTTTGATCTTGTAGAGCCATTTCGAGGTGACAACTGCTTTGTCCTATGGTCTCATACTCTTCGTGCATAGCATCCTTCCAGAATTGGTGCTTTACAACTTCCTCAAAGGATCCAAGGTCAGATTGTACAATAGTACTCATGGCAGCTAGATACCCTTGGTATTTATATGGCTTCTTGGATTTCTTCCAGTATTTCCCCCTCTGAAGCCATATGTCTTTGAGCCATGAGGATCTTCTTTCATTCAGTAATAATATTCGCTCAGGAGCATATACAGATGTATCTCCCTCTTAATGTCAGCTTCTCTCGAGAGAGAAGACATCTATTTTAAATGAGGGCATCCCAGACACCAACTTCAAAAGGGGTCTTATTCTCCCACAGTTCAAGACTCCAACAACGTGGCTGAAAGTTGCAAAAATTTCCCAGTTCACACTTCAAGTTGATACTGTCACAAGCTTACAGTTATTATGAATCTCGTAGACAAGGGTGTCTGTCTATGTCACTGTCATAATGACAGTGACATAGACTCACAGATTTAGCTCCTCAAAAATGGCCGTTACAGAGATACCTTCTGAACTTGCATCACATTTTTCTTCATCATTAACAGTAGTGAAGATTTCAAGCTTACTGCAATTACCTGATGTTTTGTGGAGATCTACTGTAGCTTCCTCAACCAGCCCTCTAAGACTTTCCTTACTGAGCTAAGGATCCAATCTGCCTTTTATTCTGCACTTGAGGTGTTCATCTACAACATCTGTCATCGATATCACCAGAGATGCAACAGAACCCATGCTTCCATATTTCTAGATGCATCAATCTTTCTATGCGACAATTTGTTCTTGAATAAGAACAAAAACACTGACAGTGATGTGTCTCTCTGTAGTTTCTCTGTAAATTGTATTCATATAATTTAGAAAGTTCAGAAAACATGTTTCAACTGACGTGGGCATTTGATGGACTTTGATAACTATCTTCAGTTATCAGCTGTGATAGACAGATTCCACTGTAGACATTGAATATGAGAAAGCTAAAAACTTCATGTAGTTATGAATGAATTCCACATCAACTGCTTGTCAGGGAAAAACTAATAACCTCGGCAAATAAGCATGAAGGGATGGACACATTTGTCCAAATATTCAGAATAAAATATAGATTTTCCCTTGAATCCATTTTCGTCATCAATGAACACAGACAAATAAATGGATTATCGTCTATTTACAGACTGTCTTCCGAGAGACTAGCCAAAGACGCTCTGACGCTATCCAGCACGACCGGTATAGAAACCGCTATGGCCAAAACCGCTACAATCAAAACCACCATCTGAAGCAAAATAGAAGATTTGCTGTAAAGCGAAGCATCTGCATCGTTCGGTGAATGCTTCGAAAATGTTGCCCCGCAAAACCGCTATGGTCAAAACCACCCTTCGCCATTTTGCCGCAGAGCCAACCAGTTTTCCGGCTTTCAGCTATGGGCGTTTGTTCCGCGAAGTTAGGAGGCTTAACAGAAGCCCTAGCACCGGCCAATTGCTTCCTATAGGCCATGTCATCGACCGTTCGATTTCCCCTGTTGAAACCCTCTTCAATCCTAACCCCGCTGCTAAAACCCCGACCACCATCAAACGCTGCGCCCATCTCCATTGCAGACAGGCTTTTGCCTTCAGTGGCATCCGATCCATCCAGAAAACCACGACAACGAACATCAGGTAGAACATAACCAATCTCACGGCCTGCCAAAGGAAAATCACACCCGTCAAGTAAACATAAAACAGAGTGGTGGCCGCCACCATGTAAAAGAAAACGTCGCGAATAAACGGCGTGGGTTTGACTGCGAATGGTGCTGCGATCAGAGCCACGAAGCTGACAACGAAGGCCGAGACAAAGGTGCCCGCGCTGAGAATGGCCCCCAGCCCTATCCGCGCGTTGTAAGCACAGGTCGTGATGAATGCGAACACATCAGGGGCTCCGTTGCCCAGGGCAAGCAACGTCACGCCGCCCATGCTGGGACACAGGCGCAAGAGTGACGCCATGTGCCCCACCACGCCCGAAAAGTGGAGCTCCGCGGCGGTCGCGATTGCGTAGAACCGTAGCACCACGGCCCCGACCAGCACTGTAACGGACACTGAGCAGCGTTCATCCAGGTGGCAAAAGTGCAGGGAGGCATAATTGAAGAGCCCCCTGGAGCTGCCACCGCAGTGTTGGCGTGCATGTGAACAACGCTCCGCTCGGGGGAGGCGGTGCACGCTGCTGCATTGCGTTGCTTTGGCAGTGGCAGCGACCTCAGTCAGTGCCCTGTTCCTGCTTCTGCCACTGCTATTGTTCCTCTTACTGCGTTCTGCTGCAAATTCGGGAGCGTGGGAATATAATGCCAAGGAATTCAACCTGTCGCTGCCTAGTCACACTTCCCCCTTTCAAGGAATTTCGGTCCACCACTACTCCGCCTGAAATTGTAGTTCACGCAAATAATGCGGCGCCAGCAGATTCTGAGCATCGAACTGACTTCTACGCTCGGCTTTCACAAGTGCAATTCGACTTCTGCAGTGCAATTTGACTACTGAAAGACGATTTCGGTCCTTCCACTGGCATCTTAACCACTGTAATTACGTGAGACTACTCTCTTTCAAAGATACTTCGAACTACAACCTTTGCGTTAGAGAAGTGACATACCCGCCATCATTCAAAGAAGTAAATACGCTGTAGCGTGATTCATGGCACCGATTCTCCGGAAAGAAAAAAAATCTCATCGGGCTCGGATGACTTAGATTCCAGGTATTCTAACATAGACCGATCGAATTAAAAAAAATTATTATCGACCACAGCAAAAAGAACATCAAATTTTCGAGTTCTACTGGGCCACGGATGTGCAGCATTTTCCGGCGTGAAAGCAGACGAAATAATGGCAAATGTTTGTGGTCTTCTTCTACGCTGCACTCAAATCAAGTCAAAAGAGTTTGCAGCCCCTTGTCACAGGTCTGAGGGTAGGTGTTAACTGATCCGAGCCTTAAACTAAGGCTACAACATAGATCCGAATTTTAATTCTGGTCTCCAATGTTCACAACTTCAGATCTGAGGGTATCAATTCAGATTTTTTAACCAAGCTTCAGATTTCCCTTAAACTCTTCCTTCTCACCCTCCTTTGCTTATTGCGTTATGCTTTGAAATGATCTTCATCCGGAACTTTCTTCTAGGCCTCAACAAATCCGCTGTCACTTACAGCTCCTCGGCCTCCTCTCCGGCTTTGTTTTGAAAAAGACTTCTTCACGCTGAAGGTTAGGGCATAAAACAGTCCTAAATCTGCCCTCGCTATCACCTGATGTGGTGGTATTACGACACCTTTATTTTCTTTTGGGCGTTGTCTTCTCCCTCGCCCTCTGATACCATGTTAATTTCTGCTCATGTTCTATGCCATTTCAGATTAGGGCACAATACTGAAGAAGATAGAACATACTAATATATTGATAGAAGACAAGCCAAGACAGAGATAAGAAATGGTGGCGTTACGGCGATCAGCAGGATGCTTCTACCAGCAAAGTCTCCAATAGGTCATTCAGCCAAGCATGTCACACATAACCCCAGAACAACCCAAACAAAGAATACGCAGCTCCAACGCCATCAAGAGAGAGAGAATTCCTCCACACCAATGTGTGTCAAATGAACTCCAAGTCTCTCCAATATATAGGAATATTTGGGGGTGTGTGACACATCCTTTAAGACATTTAAGTCAATATTTTATTCCAGGCCGACCCAGCACATAAGTGGAATAAATTCAAAGTACATGTTCTGCTCATCCGATCGAGATGATCTTTAGATCAATCTTACACCCCTCCGAAAGAGGAATCCAATAAAAATATTGCGATCATCATCTGAGCAGCACAACCCGGAGTTTGACTAATTTGTCCAGTTTTAACATATTATCTTGTACTTTTGATAGGTACGCACTGCGAAATAAATGGTAGAGAGACAAATCTTTTCGAAACATGACATAGGGGTAAATCTTATTCATCACCACGAACATTACATACTTTCAACATTGCACAGAGAACTCGGCCGAAATTTCTTTGTGAGAGTATTGCTTCCTGTACATTATACTCTCTGCCTTTAAATTCCTGAATTTGAATTTGAAACCTTTCATGCCGGACATTGAATTCATTGCTCCTTCATTAATATTTTGCTGCTGCTGCATTAATGTTTTCATCCGTAAAATCTTGGTTTGGAATGGCTCTGGAGGTTTGGATAGATTTTGAACCTTGCTGTTTTAATGAGTGTCATGTCACGGCAGCTCCCCGGGGTTTCCCTTCATAAATTTGTCTCTGAAAAATTATCTTTGGAAGAGGCCTCGGCTTTTGTAATGGAGGCGGTAATTAATGGCGATTTTCTTCCTCCCGCACCCTGCAAAATACATAAACCTGGTTAAGAAAACAGATGCACAGGAGAGTGAATGCAGTGGAGGTGACTTAGGTGACAAGGCGGTGTGATAGGATGACGGAAGCATGAAGGACAGCAGTGAAAAACACAGGGGAGCGACGATGAATTGGATGGGTGGAGGTTGATAACGTGAACACTGAAACATGACATATGAACGGAATGTATAAATGGTAGAGGAGGAATGTATTTGACACGTGGAGCGATGACGTGGAGGAGTGGAATAGTGAAAAGCGGCAGAAGAAATGATATTAGTGTAAAGGCCCAAAGGTTTTCACTTCAGTGGATCACAAAAGGAAACGGGGAAAAACGATGGAGCGGAGCCGTGGATGTGGGACCTGGTCACAGCGGAGGGTGATTCATTAAGGTTTAATGAAAAATGCAAAGGTTTGACTATACACGGAAATACAAAGAAATACGATGAATTGCAATGGAACGCGGTGGGAGCGATCGTACGACGTGGGGCCCGAGAAGCGCATCGCAAAATCGCGAAGGTAGAAAATGCGATGGCGGAAAGTGGCACCAAACAGAAAAGAGCGCTCACGATATTGCGATGGGGCGGGGTTGCGAAGGGCGGAAAAATGCGATGGCGCAATCAGACGATTGCATCGCAAATATTTGCGATGGATCTAACGAGCATAACACACGAAAATGCGATCTGCGATGGATGCGATTTGCGATAAATGCTCTAAGGGGTAGCGCTTGGTTACATGGTAATCAAAACAGAGGGGGCTGAGACCTCAGGAGCTAGGCCCGATATAACTTTAATCACAGATTTTTAGCCTTTGTACAGTGTAATTTCTGGGCGGGCAGGATAACGATAGACAGTATATGGAGGTCTAAGGCCACGACAGGGGTTTTAAGAGGATTCAAAAATGACAGCAGGCCAAGAATTTGTATGTATGGGCTGACATGTACAACATATCCTAAGGCCAAAGAATCTCCATCTGCTATAGACCAGTCATAACAGACCTTCCCATTCTGCAAATAAAGTTGGTTACAGCCCTAGGTCGCGCCACTAATACACCCTCAAGTCTCAGCAATACATGGACCATAAGTCAAACTGATTCTAGGTGTTTTTACAGTGTTTTAAATGGATCTTTCAAGGACAGAGACATACCGACATCTCAGAAGACAATATTTGGCTCCACATGAGAAGACAGCTGCTTCTCAATGTGATCTTGAGCCTGGGATGCAGCTAAAGAGCAGAGAGTTTTTCATTAAGCTCTTGCGATCACATTCAAGGCTAGAAAGGACAGTAAAAGGAAAAATAGCACTGTCACAGGGCTGATGATATAACATGACCAAAGAACCTCCTTCATTTATAAGCAGAGGGTTTGAAGACTGAAAAGCCTCCTTCATTTCATAATTAGATGGTTGAAGACTAAGAGCACCTCCTTCATCTATAAGCAGAGGGCCTAAGGTAAAGTTTGTTTTTAAGTTTTTTCACTAACTGTGAAGACAAACTTTGAAGTACAGTAAGACAGCAAATGAAGATCTCTGCATAAAAATGATGATTAAAGGCAGAGGTATAAGAGAAGCGACTATCAGCATGATTCATCAAACATCCTTCTTTGGATTGAGACAGAGGTTGAAAGAACATCAGGCATTTTGTCAAGATAAACCTCCTTCATTCATAAGCAGATGGCCAGTGCAGTGACTGATTTCAAGGTTTGACTGATCAAGAGATAAGTGGTAAGAACAACAGAAGACAGTTTAAAGCCTCTGAGCAGGGCAAACATGTCAAAGAAAAACAAAGGAAAAGCATCAGCGCTATAAAATATCAAAGAAGTTGGCTTACCTCCCATCAGAGTTTGCTCTCAAAGACAATCTGAAGCCAAGAAGTGGACAAACTTTGCTGAGGGGTGTGAGTTCCTTAAAAAATTACAAAAACTCATATCCTTAGTGAATAGGCTTAACTCTTATTCTTTGTTCCTTTAAGCCAAACAGAATTGATAAGTGGTTGAGAAATGAGGTCATAACACAGGTCAAGGAATGGAAATTATTTCTCAAGAGATACTTTCCTTCCTGTTCCTGAAGAATCTTCTTTCAATTTCTCCTCATAGTAGACAAAGGCAGTTTGAGTTTGTTTTTCCAAAAAGCACTGCAAATAGATACACCAGGTCATAAAGGTGCCAAAAGAATTATGGTATGTATTTCAAGGTCAGAAAAACACACTCAAAACAAATAGAGCATGCCACTGTCAAGAAGGAAGGCCTGTTCTTTATGGAAGTATGTCAAAGGTGATAATGAAGCCCGGGTGATTATAACTAAGTTTCACCTCCCAATCAAAGAGAAGCATCATTTAAAGGCACATCTGTAATCCTCATATGGCTCAGAACAGTTTTTCCTCTCACAGTGCAGATATAACAAGGGAAGACTTTTTCTCTCTATTGAGAAAATAGTCAAAGTTTTAAATTCTCCAAAAAGTTGTTTCATTTCGAAAGGGGAGGTCAGACTTATGAAAAATGATCGTTGCCACTATGCTTTGATTGAACGGAAAAAAGTCTTAGCTATATGTTCAAAAAGATAAGGGTGTCGTGTTTTGGCTTTAAAAACAAAGGTCTTTTGAATATTTTCAAAATCATCATTAAGCACACCAAAAGGGTTTTGATTTTTGTTTCAAAAGACGAAGGTTAGGGACCGTTGCCTCTACCTTTTCTGCATTTCAAAACGGAGAACAAACTCCCCCTTGCTGTTCACAAGACCGGAGGAAGAAGTTGTGAGCGAAAAAACAGAGTTTTTTGGGCTTAAAGGTTGCGCAGCGCACCTGTACAACTGCGCGGTGCGTTCAGGCGCATATTTTCCACAGGAATACAAAGTCGTGCGGCGCACCTGTAGGAGCGCGCGGCGCGCCTGTAGGCTTTGGTCACGTCGGCCCGACAGGTGACCCGACAGCCTTTTTGCGCGGCGCTCTCCCCTTCTAAACGTGTCGCGCATGGTTTAAGCCTCCAAAATGCCTCCAAGAGTTTTTAAAAGCTGCTCAAACACTCAAGCAAAGATTGCCATCAAATTATCAAGGTATTTATGCGCCTCTTGGTATATTCATTTTTTCTGAAGGGTGTTCATATGTTCGTTTGTCAAAGGACTAAGTAAATGGTAAAAAAATGAAACTCTCGGTGTGAATCAAGGAGATGTATTAAATGCTTTGAAGAATTTTGTCACTGTGGGAGGTTAGAGAAGTGATTCATCAATTTCAAGGAACTTAGAGCTGCCCTCAAGGCTAAGATATAACCATAACCTCTGTCAGCATTTGTAGTGAAGAAAACAGTGCTTAGGAGGGTTGATAGGGTTGTTTAAAACTCAAGTTTTGCTTTGGTTTCGAATCACTCAAGGTGAACATAGCAAAAGTGGTAGGTTCCTATTGATGTTTAAAAACCTATAAACTTCCCTCCAAACAGTATTGAAACAGTGCAAAACAGTGTCCAAGGGGAGGAACACAGTATTTGGAAAAACAAAACAGTGGGTTTAATTTCATGAAAAGTGATCACTATATAAGTGTTTTTGATTCAAAAGACATCTTTGTAGGGTAAAACAAGGGGCAAATAACCACTGTTGCCTCCTTTGTTCTATAAAGCTGACTTTAGTAAGTGGAGCTACCATTGCATTTGGAGGTTGTTCTTGTTTGACTGTGGGTGAGGAATAGTGGATACAAGGGCAGTGTTTTGGTTAAGAGGAGTTTTTGCTTTTTGACTGCTACAGGGCTATTTGTGCTCACACCAACACAAGGAGTTTGATGACTCTACCTATAACACAGTGACCTTTTGACTATGTATATGCATTTTGGTTGACTGTGTGATGGTTATTGAATTTACTTGCTGATTGGCATACAAAAGAAGAGGAGCAGTGTTTTGAGTTGGGAGGGTTTTTGTTTTGCCTTTGTCTAAAAAAAAAAGTTGTCCTGTTGTCCTCCAAAACACCAAAAGCTGGGTGACCTTACCACAAACATAGAAAAATCACTTTGACTGTGTGTATCTTTTGTTGACTGTGTGCTTATTATAAATACTGGCTGTTTGGCATACAAAGGGAGGAAAAGACAGTGTTTTGAAGGAGCAGAGACCTAATAGCAAAGAAAGCATCTCACACAGCATTTGAAACCAAATTTACCTTGATCAAACAGTGATTGACAGAGAGGGCAGAGTTTTTGTTTGAGAACACATTTCAAGAAATCCTTTTGAGGCATTTTGGGTTTTGCAGAGAGCATCTAGAACAAGATGCCTCCCAGGCAGGATAGTAGAAGTGGATTGCACAAGAGGTATGAGCCCATTTCCACCGAAGAAGTGAATGCCCACCCATCAGTATTATTCAATTTCCATGAGGTGGGATGTTTAGTTTTTTGCCAAAGGGTGCAAGAGGTAAAGAGTTTTTCTCATTTGACACACCTTTGCACTTTGAGGGTAAGAGACAAGCATTTCCAATTGGCAAGCCTTGACTTCAAGTTCTCCCCAAGATCCATCTCCAAAGCCACTAGAATTCCCTATATTGGCGAGAAATGGTTTAAGCAAAGCCATTTGGACTTAGATGATTACAAACCCTTCCTCAACCCTGAGCACAGAGAATCATGCCCTTCTATCTTCCCTTTCTCATATCTTTTAGCCAGCTACGCCCCTCTCATGAAGATTATCATGAAGTACTTCACTTGTGAAGAAAGATTCTCCCGAATTTATGCTTATCACATTCGATTGTTGATGCATTTCACGAGGACCAAGCAGCTAAATCTTCCTTTCTTCTTGCACAAAAGCATTGAGAAAATGGCCTCCACTGTCCAGAAGAAACCTCCTTCACAGCAAATCGCCTGTCTCTTCCATCACTCTCTCATCAAAATCATCATTCTTCATCAGCTCGAAAAGAGAGAAGTCTCTTGGGATGTTTTCATCACTCATCCGGATTTCTCCACTGTCCCTCCAGTCCATACATCCCCTACATCTCCTACTCATTGCCCCTCGCCTTCTTCTAGCAGGCCTACTCCTAAAAAGCTCGAGTTTTCTACAGAACAAGCAAAGGAACATAAAGAAGGAGAAGGAAGTGACCAGCAAGAGGAAGAAAGTGCTGGACAGCAGCATGACAGTGATGAGGGTGGACAGCAGCATGACAGTGGTGAGGGTGAACAGCAAACTGATGAGGAGGCTGAACAGCAGCCTTATGGTGACACACAGCAACATCACAGTGGTGATGAACAGCAGCATGAGCAAGAGGAAGGAAGTACTGGACAGCAGCATGACAGTAAGGGAGAGGCAGGGCAGCAGCATAAAGATGATGAAGGGCAGCTTTGTGAGACAGAGCAGCAAGGGTAGCCTCAAGAAGAGCAGCAGCCTCCTCAAGAAGAACAGCAAACTCAAAAGGATAACAAGCAAGATGACAAAGGTAAAGGGGTCATACCTTCTTCTCCTAAAAAGGCCAAGCCCCAGACAGCAAAGAAGAGAGTGCCTAGAGTAGTCACTCCAAATGTGACAAGGGCTCTCCGGAGTAAAGGCAAATTGCCAAAGAAGCCCATGTTTGATTTGCCTAGGAGGAAGAGCACTAGAATAGCCACCCAAAGCAAAGGGAAGGGCAAGGTAGAAGGAAGTCATGGACAAGAGAGTGCTTTCGACATCATCCCAATCCAAAGCGATGATAGTGAAAATGAGGCCCGGATTCTAAAAAACCTCTTGATCCAAAGAGAAGGCCAAATTGATGCATTGAAGGATAATCTTCATACAGCAAGGAATTTCAATCAATTTCTGCAAACCCAAAATAGGCAAATGAGTGTCCATATGGCTGTTTATGAGACACGGGCGACTAAGTACAAGGAGGCCTCCAAAGCCCAAGGAAGGTTGGATGAACTCATGGGCGAGTTTGATGAAAGTGAAGGCGAAGATCAGCCTAAGCGAAAGAGGCCTAGAACCATGGGGCTTAAAAAGGCCCTTGAAAAGCAAAAAGAAGAGGAAAATGCCCTTCTCCAATCTACCCATCTCACTGCATTGTTTGAACAGGAGATAGAGAACAATAAGGAGGCGTGGCTTGAGAAATTCAATGACCATTTGGAGAAGAAGTTGGAGAGGGCAAACAGGGATTTATACCTTCAAAGGAGAATGACGAGGCATTACAAAAATTTAAATCAGTTTGGTCGGCGCAAGTTGAAGGTTGCTCAAGAAAAGCTCAAGAAGGCTAAAGGGAAGCGCCCGGCACGGAAAGTGAGAAAAGACACATCAGGACTTCAGATTTTGGCCTCTGCTTCACAACATGTTGCTGAGAACCCTTGAGGGTCATGCTCACCAATTTTGGGCGTTTTTCGACATATTTTGGTTTTTTGGCATTTTTGGGTTTTTGGCCAAAACTCATGAGCTTCGCCATTTCAGTTTGGGGAATCAACAAAGGAGGAGAATGGTATCATTGGATGCCATAATTTTAGGAGCACACACTCAGCGATTTTCAGGACATTCGAAGATCATTTGCTCCCCCGAAATGGCGAAAAATGCCTGCTTTTTCTACACTCTGCCCGGTCTATCAGCAAACCTTATTTTCTGGTTTTTTACACACAGGCTTGTTTTTGGAGGACTTCCAGACATCAGATTGGGAAATTCCAGTTGCTCCAGAAAGTAGACACACAGAGCTTTCCAACGAGCTATCATGAGCCTCGTTTTGACATCGGGAAGGCTGCCAAAAGTTGCTGGCAAGTCAGGGGACCTTTCGCTGATATAATTTTTGAGTATTTTTGTAAAATTTGAACCTTTAAAAATTGTTTTTTCCTCATGTGCGTTTAGCTATTTTTGCACATGAGAAGTTATGAAAAGTCAATTTAATTCCCTCTTTTAGCATTTTTTAGATATTTTATGAGATATTTTGTGCATTGGGCTTTGCAAAGCCTCAAGGACAAGTTTAGATATTTTGAATAGGCCAATGAGAGTGCAAATTGAACTAAGAGGTTTTCCTCACTTGAGCCTATATATTCAAAGGGCTTTCAATGTAAACAAGGCTGAACTTGATGATAGAAGCAATATATGGTCATATAAGCTTTGGAAGAAATACTTGTCTCATGCTCTTGGATAGTCTCTTGGATGTTCTTAGATGATAAAAGAGGATTGTTGTTGGATTCCATGACTTGGTAGAATGGTATAGTGTCTCTTTCTTTGTTTTTGTTTTCTAGTTTTCATTCATAAATCCATGTTTCTTGCTTGCTATAGATCAGTAGAGAACAAATTTGAGACATGCCCTTAGAGGCACCTCAAATTTCCTGTTTCTTCATAGCTTCCATGTTTTCTTCTTCCTTAGTCACATTAAAAAATTCTTGATTGCTCTTTAATAACTTATTGTTGCTTATTTCATTCATGGTTTTATGCATGTTAAGTATGATTTACGGTACGCCCTGCTTACCAATAACTAGCCATAGCTCCATCCATGAAATTTCTCTTTGACTGATTAGATTGTCATTTGTTGAACCAAGGAGGTCTCGTTTCGATCTTGCCCTTTGCCTAAGACTATGCATTCTTGTTTTCAAAGTGCCCAATAACTTGAAATATTGTGTTTAGGTGTTCCGGCATAGTGATTTGAGTTGTTTGTCTCTCTTAAGTGTTTTCCCCAAAGTCTCATAGTCATTTCCCAAAGTTAGAGGGTGATATATCTCTATGCATGGCTTGAATGTTTATTTCTATGTATTGATTAGCTTAAAGTTACATTTCTCATGATTAATGGTTTGCCCTACCATGTTTATGTTAGCTATTAAACTAGTTATGCTTGAAACCTTTTGTTGTTCCCAAACTTAATGTTCATTTTATTCCATTTTGCCTAAAGATCCTTTCTACCTCGAATCAAATCGGCCCTTCAACAGCCTTGTATCACCGTCTGATTGCTTTCTAGACCTTTTCGACCCCATAGCCCAGTTGATCTGACATCTTTTTACCTATCTTATATCTTTGATCAGTTTCATCCCTCACAACCTTAAAAAACCAAAACCAAAAAACCTACTTCATAACTAGCCTAAAATCAGAACATAATAAGCAAACACACAGATATCCCTTACACAAATAGAGAGAGCCCTCTCTGAGTCCAGGAAGGCTAGGTCCTTGGGCTCCAAAGATTGGTTTGATGTTACACTGTCATTTGGCTTGTCAATCAGCCAAATCATGGGACCCTAACAGGTGCCAAGAAACTCTTGAGATATCTCTGTGGCACGATAGACCATGGGCTGAGTTACACTACCGGAAGCATGACACTCCTTGGATATACTAATGCCGATTGGGCTGGCAGTGTGGTGGATCGTAAGAGCACATCTGGATGCCACTTCACAAGTAGATCTGCTTCAGGCAGGAAACAGAAATCAGTAGCCTTGAGCACCGCTGAGGTCGAATACATTGCAACAGGTATGGCCCATTGTGAAGTCACTTGGTTGCGAAAGCCCTTCAGTGCGTTGTTCGAGCATGTGCTAGATGCCACCGTTATCCTTTGTGATAACCAGAGGGGGATTCATTTGTCATAGAATCCCGGGTTCCGCGATTGATCCAAGCATGTAGATGGCTGGCACCACTTTATCTGGGATATGGTACAGCGAGGCGCCGTAAGGCTCGATCATATAGGAACTGATGAGCGATATTCTCAAAATGCCCTTGGAGAAGGTCATGTTCCTAACCTTCCGTGAGAATCTTGGAATCATGGAACGACCCTATTCTGAGGGTCCTGTTGGACAATGAGCTCTGGGAGCTCCAAGGGGGTTTTGGGGATAGCTTTGGTGCTATAAGCAACCACAGGGCTAGGCTTGTCGAACCTAGTTGGCGTGCTTCTAACCCACTGTGATGATATTGAGATGGTTTACCTCTCTCTGATCTGTTCCCCGTATGCATCCTACCCATGGTGTTTCGGACTCAAGGGAAGTACCTCTCATTTGGCCAATGAGGTGGGAAATGTGAATAGAGACCATAGCAAGACCGATGGACGCATCAGAGATTGTCGTAATCTCTATGTCTAGGATGGCACGTGTCCAACAACTTGATCTGGGATCAAGTTTAGCGAGGTTTCGGACCTCCAACTGACTTCGGGTCAGTAAAACTAACTTCGGGTTAGTATATGACTCTCTTGAGTCCTGGTGAGGTTTCGGACCTCCAACTGACTTCGAGTCAGGTAAAACCAACTTCGGGTTGGTATGTGACTCTTTGTGAGTCCTATAGAGGTTTTGGACCTCTAGGTTGAACCTGTCAATCGGGTATGATGTCTTTGTGACTAACCCACTTTTGTTCTGAAATAAAGAGGTCAGCAAAGCAAGTTACGGTGGGATGACGAACGATGTTTGGATTGCACTAGTGGACGAAGTCCTCCCTAGTTGAGAGGGAGTGTTAAAATTGGACAACTAGGTCCAAACTCTGGGTTGTGTTGCTCAGATGACGATCCCAATATTTTTATTGGATTCCTCTTTCGGAGAGGTGTAAGATTGATCTAAAGATCATCTTGATCGGATGAGCAGAACATGTACTTTGAATTTATTTCACTTATGTGCTAGGTCGGCCTGGAATAAAATATAGACTTAAATGTCTTAAAGGACGTGTCACACACCCACAAAGATGCCTATATATTGGAGAGACTTGGAGTTCATTTGACACACATTGTGTGGAGGAATTCCTTCTCTCTTGATGGCATTGGAGCTGTGTTCTTGATACTACGTATCTATGGAGTGTTCTTTGTTTGGGTTGTTCTAGGGTTATATGTGACATGCTTGGTTGAATGACCTATTGGAGACTTTGCTAGTAGAAGCATCCTGCTGATCGCCGTAATACCACCATTCATTATCTCCGTTTTGGCTTGTCTTCCATCGATCTATTAGTATATTCTATCTCCTTCAGCATTGTGTGCCCTAATCTGAAATGGCATAGAGCATGTTCAGAAATTAACAATAAGCAAGTGGATAAGGTCGTGGAAGAATATAGGGACATATTCTCCTCACCCACGTGGGTACCTTTGCAACGTTAGGTCAAGCATTCGATCGATCTGACTCCTGGAGGACCTCTACCCAATGGGTCGATATACCGTCGCTCCATTCTAGAAAATGAAGAAATCAAGCGACAGATCCAGGAGTTGCTGCAAAAAGGGCACATCCAACCAAGTTCCTCACCATGTGGGAGACCATTGTACTTGTACAGAAGAAAGATGGAACTTGGAGACTTTGCATTGACTATAGGGCACCTAAGTTGCACTGAAACGGATACGGATACGGGGTTTGAAATGGATACGGAAAATTTTCAAAATATCTGGATACGATACGGCAAGGAAACAACATATATACATATCTATATATATATATATATATATATATATATATATATATAATTTTCATATTATCATTCATCTTTTAATCTTTAGAATCTAGATTATATATTTAAAAATACATAATCATCATCATGAATTCAACAAAAACAAATCATCATCATCAATGATTATTATAACATTCAAGTTGGCACCTTTGATTAAAATGTCAATACCCACTCATAGTTTAAAGGAATATGAGATTGTTTTCAGGAGTCGCAACATACTTCATGAAAGTATATATTTTTCTAATGAATTTGAGAGCACTAACACAGAGGCAACATAGTGAATTTGACTTTGTAAATAGTATGTTGCACAGTATCTTTGTCTAGACTCTAAAGGAGTCATGACATAGAAATATTGTTTAGTATGACCGAATATAATGTAAATTTAATCATTGTAAATAATAGCGTCTACATATTATAAATTGGACTATATTCTAGTAGCTACAACAAGAGATTCTCCGAAATTCATAGAAATAAGTAAGTTGGATTTATTTATTCACAACCTAAGATCATATGACCAAGAATCAAGATGCCACAATTTAAGAAATTAAGTATTGTGAAATATCATACTAGTAAAGAAATGTTGAGAAATTTAACCTAATGCAAAAATACTACTTCCACCAGTCAACTTTGTGGGTAACAACTTTCCTTCTTGATTTCATAGATACCTTGTGCGTTTCCATTCCAAATTCCAAGTTTTCATCCTTTAGATCTGGAATTGTTGAAAACTTGTTGACAAATACCTCTATCATGTTGTGAATCCTTTTTCAAGATAAATGCCCACTTTCATATGAGTTGTAATCAGTGGATATAAGGTCTCCAAAGAATCCAGCTGCATTTACATGCTCTGGACAAACAACCCTGGAATATATTATTACACTAAAGTGCCTAGAACATTGAAAACTTGGAAACCTGGAAACTTGGAAACGTATCCATATTTTCTGGAAACATATCCAAATTTCCTGGAAACGTATCCAAATTTTCTAGAAACGGATCAAATTTTCTTGAAACTCCTTTGAAACGTTTCCAATCTCAGGCTGACCATTTAAAAAGTGAAACGTGGCATAAACATTTCCATGTCGTTTCCAAGTCGTTTCATACACGTTCCCGTATCTGAAATGCCAAACGACGTTTCAAGAGTTGGGGGTATCGTTTCTAGTAAATTAATTGGGCACTAAACAAACTCATTGTCAGGAACAGGTATCCAATCCCACGGATCAATGACCTTCATGACCAGCTCAAGGGGGCCAAGTATTTCAGCAAGATCGACTTGAAGTCTGGCTATCACAAGGTGCCAATAGAACCCATAATGTATGGAAGAGCACCTTCAAATCCAAAGAGAACCTTTCCGAGTGGTTGGTCATGCCTTTTGGGTTAACAGATGCCCCAGCAACTTTTATGACAGTGATGGATGACATCTTGCTGTTGAAGAATGTAACTACGTTTGGTCTTCATAAATTGAACTTGAGTCAAAATATAATATATTTGTCAAAAGAAAAGCAAAAAGAATTTTTATTATTGTTGAATTGACTTGTTAAAGCATAGGTTTCATGCTTGGGTCAATTGTCATAGGTCAAGCCTCCATTGTAGGCTTTAGGATTGAGTCAAAGTCTATCTTGTCATGTTCAACTCCTCCTCCATCAAAGTCTCCTTGATGTCGGCCTCAAAAAGAATCTCTTGCAAGTCAGCTTCCCTCAAAAAACACATGTCGTACTAACCATATGAAGACACAACTGTTTGAATACTCATGTCGTCTTATTTATTGTGGGAAACAACTATATATACAAGTTGAAGGTCTTCACTCAAATGACAAGTTCGGATAAGGGATTTCAGAGAAGGTGTTTCGGTGTCATTACAGGGAAGGAGTTCGAATAGATCACAAAGATGATCTCGTGAAGAAAACTCGGATAGATCACAAAAATGACTTCAGTGCTATCATAATAAACTAATTTCAGTGCTACAAGTTGAATGCTATTACAGTGGTGCCTATCGTAGTGAATAGTCTCTGTAAAATTACAGTGACGCCTATCACAGTATCGGCGCCTATCTCAGTGAATAAGTCTCGGTGAAATTACAGTGGTGCCTATCACAGTCTCGATGCTATTACAATGGTGCTATCACTGCGAATAGTTCGATGTTATTTCAATGGAGATGATCTCAGTGCTACTACAACAAATGATTTCGGTGCTACCTCAAGTGAATGGTTTCGGTGCTAGTACAAGCATAGTAATGAGGCTTCGGTGTTATCACAGTAAAGAAGGTTCGGTGCTCGGTGCTATCTCAAGATACAAGTTTGGTGCCAACTTACAAAGACCGAAGCGTGAAGAAGGATGACTGCTACAGGAGCAAAGAATGATAGAACTAAAGAATGACATGACAAGGTTGACTTGATGGATGGAAGTAGTCTTGAGTCTAAGTTGTGAGGGTCCTGGTCGTCTCATCTTGTTTTGAATCTACTAAAGGAAGAATTTTGACCGAGTTTTCCCTAGAGTGGGGTTTTTCCCTAGCTGCGTACCTACATCTTGTGTCCTCTTCTATTTGTTGCTTCGCATTAGTCTTAATGATAAGAAAAGATAATACAAAAGAACTAATAATAATAAGGAAAACATCACAAAATAATGTCATAATAAGAAAAATCAATTAACTGCCACTCTTTGGATTTCTAAACATGGTTTCAGACCTAAGGTCATGATCAAAGGCAGTTTGAAGACCACACAGTGAAAGGAGCTCGGAATTCAAAGAATCTCAGAGACTAATCACAGGTATTGATTCGGTGTAAATTTCAGAAGGAAGTTCAATACTACAGTGATGAAATTTCGGTATACTACAATGAAAAGAAGTTGGATCATTCCAGAGAATGAGCTTGTAGAATTTCGGTAAATACACAGTACAACAAAGGAGAAATTTCGCTATAAATTGCAGAAATATTCTCGGCATATATGTTTGAAATACAAGTGTGGATTGACAGTGAAAACAAGAGATAGAATTTCGGTGAAGAAAACTCGAACCATGAATTAAGTCATCACAGGACCAAAGGTTTGTGTATGGATAACCATTGCTTGGGCTATATCTACAACAACATAGTACCTAAGTTGCACGAAACGGGGAAACGATACGAGTTTCCGAAATGGGCACGGGTATGAAACGCGAACCCCCCAAAATTTGGAAACACAGAAACGCGATATATATATATATATATATATATATATATATATATTAGAATTTAGGGCATTTAAGAAATGTTATGTGCAATCATAAAGCATACATCTAGAAGCATCTAGAAGCATCCAAAAGCATCCAAAAGATACTTTCCACGCCTAATAAAATAATAAAAAATATAAACCGAAACAAACGTAATAAAATAATATTAAACACCGGAAACGCGCCCGTACAGCCTGGAAACGCGTTTCCGTCCGTACTTAGCACGTTTCCTCAACGCAAAACAGCCCAGTATGGACGGAAACCTATTTCCAGGCCGTATGGTACGAGGAAACGCGTTTACGTTTCGTTTCCAGGGGGAAACGACCCTCTACCCAACATTTCCTGCAACTTAGCATACTACAGAATAATGTATGCCATTACTAAAGGACTAGGTTACTATCTCTTTAATGACAAAGACAGGGATGACACTACAAGTATATAAATATAACTTTGTCATAAGTTATCGAATATGAACCAAAGTATGAAGCATTCGAATAAACTGTGTCATCACATAAAGAATCTGAAGTCTGTCTATGGAAAATGAAATTCAAGCCTTGAGGATATGAATTGATAAGTCCGAGCACAAGGTACCAGCTCAAGGAAAATGAGTAAGTATTAAGAGGCACTTGCAACAAGTCTAATGAATTCAGAGGTATGTAAACTCAAGGTACGTATGTTCATAAGGTTTTAAATTTTCAATCTAATCTTAAATAGTTCATATAATCCTTGTTTATAGCTAGTCTAGGGTAAAGATTGTAACATGCATCCTTGTATTATTGGGATTACAAGTAATCTAGGATGTCAAGTAGAAATCCTTGATTAAAAGAAGGAATAACTTTTCATAGGATCCCATCCTCCATGATTACATAGAAGATCTAACTTGAGAAATTAAATCATGTTTGGTATCACATGTTTTGCTTGAAAGTATGTATTACAGGTATAAAAGATCATAGCTAACACTTCAAGGAATCCTTACAAGGTTTGTTAAGGAACATCTCCAAGTATGTATTAGATTATACATCTTATAAAATTATCTTAATATAAAAAGTACGTTCATCTTATTTTGAAATTTGTGTTATATTACTAACATCGTTATATCTAGCTATCTTGAATCATAAAGATTCTTGTTTAAGGTGATTCATCTTTTGATAAATCTACCCTCTTTACATCCTTGATTGTTCTTATAGACCCTAGACAGGTTCTCTGGAAAACCCTAACCTAAGGGTATGTTGACAATGAATGAAACCCTAACCTACTTAGGGTTATTGATGGAGTCTAAAGAAATTGCTATTATGTTTGATATAATGATGATGTCATGTTTGGGGTTTTGGTATGATCATGAAAACACTAACTTGTTAGGGTTGAATGATGTTGTCTGAAATCTCAAACCTTTGAAGTTTTGGTATAGTAGGGTTTTCTTTGCTATGTTGTGAAACCCTAAATCCTTAGGGTTTGGTTGGATCTATAAGCAAAAACCTTGTTATGTCTTTAAAGCAAAGATGAAAAAATCGCAATCGGGATATTATCGCCGAGCAGAAAAAATCGGGAAAAAATCGTAAAAATCGGGAAAAAATCGGCACATACAAAAATATTCATTTTTTTTCAATTTTTTTAATATCTAAAGCATTTACAGCATAAAATAAATGCATTGGCACATAAATATGAAAAAAAAACTAATATATAAGATGTGTAATATCATCTCTAGTGCTACATCACACATAAAACTGAATCATGTCCTGAATACTAAGTCCTGAGTCTCAAGAATCAACTCAGCCTCAAAATATCAACAAAAAATATAATAATGTATCTCATATCATGAGTCATAATGTCAACAGTCATATACAAAGGAATGTCAATGCACCATATAACCTATGGTCCTATACTATTGATTTCCTCTGCCCCTCTTGCGAGAAAATACAATAGCAATGCCTTTCTCTCTAGATGAAGAAGCTGGCGAGACTAGCAATGGGCTCTGTCGTGCTCTAGAAGTAACAAATGAAGCACCAGAACGGGAACCTGAACCACTAGGAGCTAAAGGAGGCAGACCACGTCCTCTACTGGTAGTAGTGGTAGGTGGTGTCACCTCCTCCTCCTCCTCCTCCTGCTGCTGCTCCTCCTGCTGCTCCTCCTCCTCCTCCTGCTGCTGCTCCTCCTCCGAGTCCTCCCCCTCCACTACCTCCTGCTCTATCCAATCAGGGGCTGACTCCATGACAGGCCTCTCAGCCTCAACCCTCCATTCAGCAGTGGTGTCAATCGCATCTAAAGAGATGGCCTCCATATCAGGGGTCCTCTCAAGTTGTCTCACCCACAATCTAAGATTGTAGTAGACGTAAACCATGTCATTGAGCCGCTGATCCTCCAACCTGTACAAGGGTCATAAATTAATAAATTAAATATTTAAAAAAAAATATTTTATGAATTCAAAAAATTGTTGGAATATGTTAAGTTTTTTACCTGTTGCGCTTTTTGGTGTGTATTTTTTCAAATACACTCCAGTTGCGCTCGCATCCTGAAGCGCTACATGTTTGGCTGAGTATTCTAATGGCAAGTTTTTGGAGTTTTGGTAATCTGCCACCGTAGCTCCTCCACCATGCATCTACAAGTTACAAGTTACAACAAATAAGATAAACTTATGAAGTTACAAACATAAGAAAATTTTTAAAATAATGAAAATCTTACCTGGCATTTTAGTAGTCCTATCCTGGACAGCCATGTCGAAGCTCAAGGTGCCACCTGCCATTCTGTATACCTCCATCTCTTTGGATATCTCTGCACGTTCTGATGGACTTGGCACCATCTTCTGAACATAAGTGAAAAAGCCATCCATGACCTCAGCATCAAATACAAAACCACATGAATAAGCAAATGCGGGGTTCAGGAAGAGCCCTGCAGCATGAATGGGACGATGGAGTGTGTTGTTCCATCGATCATCAATCACTTCCCATAAAAGAAGTTGTCTCTAAAACCCATCATCACCCTTATCATCATAATAGCTGCGAACAGCTTCTTTGGCCCTATCCATGGCCTCATACAAGTAGCCCATTGCGGGCTTCTCTCCATCCACCAATCTAAGAACCTTTACCAAAGGTTCACTAATGTTGCACACCTCTTCCACTCCAGCCCAGAAACTTTTCTGATATGACACCAACCTGCAGATGGCCGGTCCTTCTGATTTGCGGCTGATAGTCAAAGCACGCCACTCATCTGAAAGAAACATTCTCTTCAAATCCCACTTAGAATTCAAGAGGGATTGAAGAGAGATGAAAGTAGTGGCAAATCGTGTAATAGCGGGCCGCACCAACTCCTCCTTGTTGGTGAATGTCCTCATCAAATGAAGCACAGATCCATGATTATATATAAATTTTGTGATTCTCTTTGATGATTCTACAATATCTTTGACAAAATCAATCTTTCCGATGTCCTCCAACATCAAATCAAGGCAATGTGCAGCACAAGGTGTCCAAAATATGCTCGGATACCTCTCCATAAGCATCTTGCCAGCTAAAACATAGTTTGCAACGTTGTCCGTTATGATTTGGACAACATTTTGGGGCCCAACCTCCATAATGAACACATCTAATAAATCACATAATAATCTTGCATCTTTGACATGTGCAGATGCATCAACAGATTTTATAAACATTGTCCCCTTGGGACAATTGACCAAGAAGTTAATAAGGGTCCTACCCCTTTGATCAGTCCAACCATCTGACATCACAGTGCATCATGTGACTTCCCATGATGCCCTTAACTCTTCCAATCTCTTGGTGCAGTCAGCTTTCTCATTTTGCAGAATGCACCCTTTAAGGTCATGATATGTAGGGGCTTTGTATCCTGGGCCAACAACAGCGATAGCATCAATCGTACCCTGATAAAATGGATTGTTCCTGGCAACATTGAAAGGAATATCACTCCAAAGAAACAGTTTGCCCAACAATTTATCAGCTTCTTCCTTCTCCTTTCTTTTAAGAAGGGAGGAGATAGATGGTTGTGCCCCGGGAGTGGTTCTAGGAACAAAAAATGAGGAGGCAGCTACGGGGCTGCCTGTAGAAGAGGCTAATGCTGAAGAGCCACTACCACTCTCACGGTCAACTCCAAACCCTGATATTTGACTTTTCAAAGCTGATTAGCTGAGTTTAGTGGTTTCTATTTCTCCCAATGAGTTCATGGCTCTTTTGATTATTTCTGCATTGGTGTTTTTGCAAGGGCCTACTTCATGCCTAGGAATTTGTGCCAGGTGGTATTTCAACCTGTATATCCCCCCTGCCATGTGTTGACCACATAATTTGCAAGTCAAGTTTAATCGGTCAAACCTGTGATCAGGTTCACCAAATTCACATAAAGGATCTAATTTCCTTGGCATGTTAGAAACTTTGAACTTTGAATGTTGAAATTTGAACCTAGGGCACAAGAAAAATTGCAAGTAAAAAAATAAAATAAAAAAATTACAATTTTACATACAACATTTTCATTTTTCATTTTTTTCACAAAAAAAAACCATCAACTCAATGCAAAAATAATGGGAAAAAATACATGTTGAAACACAAGCAAAAATAATGGGAAGAAACTAAGAGCACAAGAAGAAATATAAAAAACAAAATTTAACAAACAATTTTTTGCATTTTTGACCAAAATAAACCCTCTCCTCTCAAAAAAACAAAAACAAAAACAAAAAACACAACCAAATGCAATCACAAATGATGAAAAATACATGGGTAATAGAAACCCATGGAAGAACAAGAAAAAAACAAAAAAAAGGGGGTCAAATTTGATGCCCATACCTAGAAAAACGTTTTGCCGGAGACACTTGGTCCAAATTCGATTTTTGTTCGCTTGACTTGTAAGAAATTCTTCACTTTTGTCCAATCTTGAGCCTGTAAATCACGTATCTCCCTCCTTGGCTCTCCTCCTTCCCTCCTTGGCTCTCATAAGCAAGTCTGTCCAACTAAAAATGAAAAACAAAAAACCAAAAATCGGATTATAAACTCGCTGTTGGAGGCTGCCACGATAATTTCCCTTCGACTCGCGATTTTTTCGTAATTATCGCGATAACGATTTTTTCAAAAAATCGTTGAAATTATCGCCGATAAAATCGGCAGCCTGAAAAACTCGCGATAAAATCGCGATTTTTTCATCTTTGCTTTAAAATAAGGTACTAGGAATGAAACCATAGGTATATATGTATTTAGTTGAAACCCTAGCCTAGTCTAGGTCAGTATATGACTAATGTATTGTCTAGAATATGATGTGCTTATAATATGTCGATGAATTCCTAGATATATGCGTTGACCTAATTGTTAATGGTCATGAGTCTTATGGTTTGGAAACAAGCCCTAGTCAAAGTTTGATGTTCTAGGATGATGTTGTTTGAGAAATCTAGGGTTTTGCAGCTAAACCCTCATAGTAGTTAAATTCTCTAGTATGTATAACAATCTGGAACCTATGAATCTATGTAGTGATTGCTAAAAATTTGTGAATGGAAAATCTAGGGTTTACATCAAACCCTAGTAGAAGCTATTCATGTTGTTGATTAAGCTGTGATTGGTTTTGATTGTTGGATCTCATGTATGAAATCTAGGGTTTACAAGAAATCCTAGTAGGAAATCTAACATCTGAATTCTAAAAGTTGTTAGATGCATTACTTGCTTGGATTGTTTCTAGGGTTTGTTATATGAAAGAACTTGTCATTTCATTGAAAGAATATTGAAACCCTAGATATAATGAGATTGATATTTTGATTGAGCTCTTGATGTGATTTAGGGTTTGTAACAAAACCTAGGCTAGAAGTTGAAGTATTGAAGTATAGTATCTTGTTGATTATGTTTGTAAAATGCTTCTGTTATTATAAGATTTTTGTTATGACCAACTTCATGCTTCTATAGATCTGGTTGTACTTGATATCTGAGTTATGCGGGTATATCATCTTCAAGATGGTGAAGATGTCCGTAAGAGAAGTCGCTATGAGAAGCATGATGAGAAAAATGGAAGCCCTGAAAGATTCTCCAATGTCGTAAGAAGAAATTGATCTCCCTAGATTAAGAGGGAGTCTAGATGAAAGAAATCCCCCGGGTTAAGAGGGAGGGCATATCATAGTTTTGATTGGAGAACACTTTTTGAAGGATATGTTGTTGCATGTGAAGTAGGAAAGGAGAGTGTTTGATTGAAGAATATTCTGTAAAAGATTTGGTTGATGGTCCTACTCAGATAAGTTGAGAAGCAACATTGAGTTGTCTCAAAGACCCCGAAGTTTGTGTTTGATTATGTACTTTTGAAAGTGTACTACTAATTACAGTTGTGTTTGTACAGGTAAATCTCTCGAATTTGTGATAGCATGTTGGTTACAAATCAGTTTGATCGGGAGAGATTTGTTGTTAAGGCTTTGTGAGTGAAGCATTGCCTAGGAGGACATTTGGTCGGCACTCTGTTTTGATGTCTAGGAAAGGTGGCATTGGTCATTGAGTTTTGACACGCACCTGGGTTGATGGTTAGTAAGTAAGCCTGATGGTACCTAAAGAGGTTGAAAGCTTGAGTCCATCTTAGTCCCACTCAGATAGATTGCCCTAGTCAGGAAATTAGTTCGTGGCATTGCGGTGACTAAATTGTTGAGATACCTTGGATAGATTGCCCTGGTCAGAAATCTAGTCCATGGCATTGTGGTGCCTAAAATTCTTCGTAGATGATGTGTTTTGAGATCTTCCATGTACCTCCTTGATTATATGTAAATATGAATACCTCCCTAGTTAAAAGGGAGTGTTGAAGAATGTAACTAGGTTCAGTATTCATAAATTGAACTTGAGTCAAAATATAATATATTTGTCAAAAGAAAAGTAAAAAGAATTTTTATTATTGTTGAATTGACTTGTTAGCATGGGTTTCATGCTTGGGTCAATTGTCATAGTTCAAGCCTCCATTGTAGGCTTCAGGATTGAGTCAAAGTCTGTCTTGTCATGTTAAACTCCTCCTACATCAAAGTCTCCTTGATGTCGGCCTCAAAAGGAATCTCCTTCAAGTCGGCTTCCCTCAAAGAACACATGTCAGCCTAACCATATGAAGACACAATTGTTTGAATACTCATGTCATCTTATTTATTGTGGGAAACAACTATATATACAAGTCTGAGTTCTTCGCTCAAATGACAAGTTCGAATAAGGGATTTCAGAGAAAGTGTTTCGGTGTCATTACAGGGAAGGAGATTGGATAGATCACTGAGATGATCTCGTAAAGAAAACTCGGATAGATCACAGAAATGACTTCGGTGCTATCACAGTAAACTAATTTCAGTGCTACAGGTTCAATGTTATTACAGTGGTGCCTATCACAGTGAATAAGTCTCGGTAAAATTACAGAGATGTGTATCACAGTCTCAGTGCCTATCTCAATGAATAAGTCTCGGTGAAATTATAGTGGTGCCTATCACAGTCTCGGTGCTATTACAGTGGTGTTATCACTGTGAATGGTTCGATGCTATTTCAGTGGAGATGATCTCGGTGCTACTACAACAAATGATTTCGGTGCTACCTCAAGTGAATGGTTTCGGTGTTAGTACAAGCATAGTGATGAGGTTTCGGTGTTATCACAATAAAGAAGGTTCGGTGCTCGGTGTTATCTCAAGATACAAGTTCGGTGCCAACTTGCAAGGACCGAAGTGTGAAGAAGGATGACTTGTTGGATGGAGGTAGTCTCGAGTCTAACTTGTGAGGGTCTTGGTCATCTCATCTTGTTTTGAATCTACTAAAGGAAGAATTTTGATCGGGTTTTCCCCTAGAGTGGGGTTTTGCCCTGGCTGTGTGCCTACATCTTGTGTCCTCTTCTATTTGTTGCTTGGCATTAGTCTTGATGATAAGAAAAGATAATACAAAAGAACTAATAATAATAATGAAAACATCACAAGATAATGTCATAATAATATAAATCGATTAATTGCCACTCTTCGGATTTCTTGACACTCGTGGCCCTTCACCAAATCGTTCGTGGTTGTATATCTGGATCACATCCTCATCTTAGCCAAGAGTTGGGAAGAACACCTACAACACATTCGGCAAGTCCTTCAAACCTTGTAGCAGCATAGACTATGTGCCAACTTGGAGAAGCGCACATTTGGCATGGGCCAAGTTCAATGGGCTATATCATTGATGAGCAAGGCATGCATGTCGATTCAGCTAAAATCCAAGTCATTCGGGATTGTCCAACCCTAACCACTCCAACAGAGCTTCGCAACTTTTTGGGCCTTGCCAATTTTTATCGAAGGTTTTGTTGGGATTCTCCCATATCACTTGGACTCTAAGTCAAGTAACCAAGGGCGGAGCGAAAGCAAAGTTTTTTTGGTCTGAGTCCCAGTAGAAGGCATTCTTTGAGTTGAAGCATTGTGTTAAAATTGGACAACTAGGTCCAAACTCCGAGTTGTGCTGCTCAGATGACGATCCCAATATTTTTATTGGATTCCTCTTTCGGAGAGGTGTAAGATTGATCTAAAGATCATCTCGATCGAATGAGTAGAACATGTACTTTGAATTTATTCCACTTACGTGCTAGGTCGGCCTGGAATATAATATAGACTTAAATGTCTTAAAGAGCATGTCACACACCCCCAAAGATGCCTATATATTGGAGAGACTTGGAGATCATTATAAACACATTGTGTGGAGGATTTTCTTCAGTCTTGATGGCGATGGAGCTGCGTTCTTGGTGCTGCGTATTTATGGAGTGTTCATTGTTTGGGTTGTTCTGGGGTTATGTGTAACACGCTTAGCTGAATGACCTATTGGAGACTTTGCTGGTAGAAGCATCCTGTTGATCGCCGTAATGCCACCATTCATTATCTCTGTTTTGGCTTGTCTTCGATCGATCTATTAGTATGTTCTATCTGCTTCAGTGTTGTGTGCCCTAATCTGAAATGGCATAGAACATGTTCTAAACTTAACTTGGTATCAGAGCCGAGGAGAAGACAAAACCCAATTCATGTTGAAAAGTGCAACACATCACAAGAGAAGAGCTCGATGAAGAAGGAAAGTACCCTTGAAGCTTGCCACAAAAAACTAAGGAAGGTCGAGGAAAAGAGCTAGCAGGCTGAAATATTTGCGGTCTTGTTTGAAGGTCAAACAGAGGTTTCAGGAGGTTGTTTTAAGGGCTATTAGGGAGCCGCAGAAATCTGTGTAGGGCCGCAGCAACAAAAGAACTGAACAGCGAAAGGTTTAGGGCTGTTAGAATTCTATTCTGGGTAACCGAGTGCAGGAAGAGAGGCCGAGGTTCCTGTGGAAGAAAACCGCAGGAGATGGGCTACCACAAAGGTTGTGTGGTGCCTTCCAGCACTTAGTTGTGTGGTTGTTTCACCTAACAGCGGGGCCGAGTAATATTGGATGATTTGAGGACTGTTTAGGCATGTTCTGGGTCTGGTTCTGAAGCATTTTTGTGTGGGCATATCATTCGTAAGAAGGTCGCAGTCTTGTACTGAAGCCAGAAGGAGGGCCGAGCCCTAGATCTCTGTCTGTGAAGGGTCGTGAGTCTGAACAAAGGGCTAGAAGTAGCCCTACCTGCCAAAGAAGTATAGAGAATACTCATAAGGAGGTAGCCACAGTTTTAGAATAATACTTCAGCAAAAGATTAGGGATGGAGATGATTGATGATTAGCCCTAACCAGACCAAGTTCAATAATAGGAGCCGACCTAAATCAGTGAAGCAAAAAGATATGATTCCAGGTGTTGGGTCCAGTGATGGAGGTCCTATCTAGACAGTGATTTTGCCATCCTCATCTTCAGTAAAGAAGGCTGCATAGAGGTAAGGAGAAAGTTGTTTTGGATTGGTTGATGTTACAACATATTGTTGTGATAGGCCGCAGGCCTTATCAACCTAAACCAGGGGCAGTGTAAGAGTGTTTGGGGCTGCAATGTGCCCAAAACTTCAGCCCAATGATGCCGCTGTCCCTACCTCATTTTTTTTTTGGAGGATGCCACAGTCAAGAAATGTTGCTTTGGTGGATGATAATTGTACCCATACAACAGCAGTTTGACGTCTGGTAAGTTTGGATCTGTTTTTTTTTTTTTTGCATGGTTTAAATTCTGAATTGGCCATAGAAAGGAAGCACTCCAGCGTGGATATCCAGGGCTAGATCTAGGGTTGTTTGAGTTAGGTTGAAGACCGCTCTATCACAGGAGGACAGCCGCTGGATCTGAAGCAATGTCTGGACATATTCAAGGGTTTAAATCGTTTGACGGTCCTGAAGGACAGCAGAAGGAAGCCGCCTTCTCTGAGCAGACTTGGGCATGATTTGAAGCTGTGTCAGGAAGCTACAGGATAACTATGGTGCTAGGCAACAAGGCATAACACACAGCTGGGTCAAATTAGAGGGTTGTCAAGAAGTGGACAGCAACCTAAGGAAGTAGTATGGCGTTGAAGGAACCCCTCCAAGGTAAACCGCAACCCTAGAAGGGTTTGTTTGCTGACTGTGTGATGAAACTGGGGCTGCAGTACGTGCCCTAATTAACAGTGCAAACTGTACTACAGCAGTGTCTTATGGAGGTGTGTTGGGTCCATGATTTGTGGGGCAATGTTTGGATCATGTGCTTGTCATCTTTATGATGTGCTAAGGTGACAAGGTGCCTTAGAATTGTTTTCATAAAGGACCTTGTACAACAGAAAGTGGGCACACTTGGCAATTCATGATTAGATGATTAGTAAGTATTCTGATGAGGGCAACAGGACTGGAGAAATCTAAAATTGGTACGCTGATAGAATGGCAGTGTATGCTGCTGTATTAGGGAGCCACTGGCGCAAAGGACAGTACATGTTTTGACAAGGTATGTATCAAATACCTACTATGCATTGCACGCCTTTCTATTGCAAAGAAGATATTATTCCGGGCATGCAAATCAAATCTGTGGATTGCATGAATTGTATGTTTAGCAACGCTCAAACCAGAAAATAGAACTTGTCATGCAAGCTTCAACTATTCAGGAATTGTCTGGCAAGTATTGTCTGTCAACAAGGCAACATATCAGAATGTCATAGAAGGCCTAATGGCCTGGGAGTTCTGTGTACTCAGAACTGAATGATGCCCCAACTAAGTTTCTCCTATGTGTAAAGGAAGCTAGAAAAGCTCTATCCATAAGTGGCTCAGATTTCTCCTGTTGGATGATTGGGGCAGTAACATTGATGAGCAAGAGCACCCTTATGACTATGCTGAATCTACATGGATTGACATAAAGAAAGGATGGTTCCTAGATCTGTGCAATTTAAGAGACAAATTGTAGATTTGAGATCTGTAGATTTGAAGCCCTAGATCAGTCAACTATTAACTGTAGTTGGGCAATTCTGAAAATAAGAAGCAGTGCAGAATGAGATGCCAGATATAGTAGATGAAGCCCTCAAGTGCTGAATTATGAGAGAAGGAATCATGATTGGATTCCTAGTTCTATGGGTTGCAATAAAGAAACTCTTAGAGGACTGGTTGAGGAAGCTACAGCAGATCTCCATAGATCATCAGGTAATTGTCGTAAGCTTGAAATCTTCAGTACTGTTAATGATGAAGAAAACAGCGATGCAAGTTCGAAAGGTATCTCTGTAACCGCCATTTTGAGGAGCTAAATCTGTGATTCTATGTCACTGTCATTATGACAGCGACATAGATAGACACCCATGTTTACGAGATTCATAATAGCAGTAAGCTTGTGACAGTATCAGTCTTACATTACAGCGTAATGATAGACTTGAAGTGTGAACTGAGAAGTTTTTGCAACCCTCAGTCACGTTGTTGGAGTCTTGAACCATGATCAGCACAGCCTATTTGGATAGCTTTGACTGTGGAAGAATAAGACCCCTTTTCCAAGTTGGTGTCTGGGATGCCCACATTTAAAGTAGATGTCTTCCCTCGAGAGAGAAGTTGGAATTAAGAGGGAGGATACATCTGTATATGCTCCTGAGCTAATATCATTGCTGAACGAAAGAAGATCCTCATGGCTCAAAGACATATGGCTTCAGAGGGGGAAATTCCGGAAGAAAACCGAGAAGCCATATAAATACCAGGGGTATCTAGCTACCATGAGTACAATATGAGCCTGGATCATTTGCAGAAACTGGAAAGCATCAAAGTCTGCATGGATGCGAGGGTGATGTCTAGGATATGGTTCCTAGACCACCGATCAAAGCTGGTGTCACCTCGATTTAAGATCAAGCATGGATCTGATGGGAAAATGTGTTGCCTGAAGGCACTGATTATTATTGCACCTATAATCTATTATTTCCCTTGCTGCTACAGATGGATGTAAAGACCCTTTTTTTGTGGCATGGTGCGATAAAGGAAGAGGTGTATGTGGAGCAACCTCAGGGATTCAAAGTCCAGGATCGGGACACCCATGTTTGCAAGTTGAAGAAAGCCCTCTATGGGTTGAAGCAAGCACCCAGAGCTTGGTACGAGATGATAGATAGCTACGTGATGAAGCTAGGCTTCACTCGTAGTAATGTTGATCTAAACCTTTACTTCAAGGTTGATAGAGAGAAGCCTCTCATTCTGGTGTTGTATTTGGTCGACCTCTTCCTGACAGGAGCTGACCCTCTCATTCATCAGTGCAAGAAGCTTCTTTCTTCGAGTCGAAAGACAGAACCTGGGTGATCACTATTCCTAGACACAGGTGCAGCGAGAACACAAGCGAGGGATTTTCCTTTCTCGGGAGAAAATACATTGTGAAAACTTGGTAAGGTCTTGTCTGGTAGACTATGAGAAAGTCGGGTGACAAACCTCGATAAAGCTCACGTTAAGAAGTTGGTGCGGCCGGTGACTGTTTGGGCCCATGTTAACAAATCCTACGATAACATCAACTCGTGGGGACGCGGTGTTTAGTGAACACCCGACCGGACGTATGTTGTGCAGTGAACACCTTGAGTCAACACATGGTTGATCATAACATTCACTGGGTTGGTGCCAAGAAACTCTTGAGATATCTCTGTGGCACGATAGACCATGGGCTGAGTTACACTACCGAGAGCATGACACTCCTTGATATACTGATGCCGATTGGGCTGGCAGTGTGGTGGATCGTAAGAGCACATCTGGATGCTACTTCACAAGTAGATCTGCTTCAGGCAGGAAATGGAAGTCGGTAGCCTTGAGCACCGCTGAGGTCGAACACATTGCAGCATGTATGACCCGTTGTGAAGTCACTTGGTTGCGAAAGCTCTTCAGTGAGTTGTTCGAGCATGTGCTAGATGCCACCGTTATCCTTTGTGATAACCAAAGGGGGATTCATTTGTCATTGAATCCCGGGTCTCGTGATTGATCCAAGCATGTTGATGGTTGGTACCACTTTATCCAAGATATGGTACACCGAGGCACCGTAAGGCTCGATCATATAGGAACTGATGAGCAAGTCGCGGATATTCTCATAATGCCCTTGGGGAAGGTCATGTTCCTAACCTTCCGTGAGAATCTTGGAATCATGGAACGACCCTATTCTGAGGGTCCTGTTGGACGATGAGCTCTGGGAGCTCCAAGGGGGTTTTGGGGATAGCTTTGGTGCTATAAGCAACCAGACGGCTAGGCTTGCCGAACCTAGTTGGTGTGCTTCTACCCCACCGTGATGATACTGAGATGGTTTACCTCTCTCTGATCTGTGCCTCGTATGCATCCTACCCATGGAGTTTCGGACTCATGGGAAGTACCTCTCATTTAGCCAATGAGGTGGGAAATGTGAATAGAGACCATAGCAAGACCAATGGACGCATCGGAGATTGTCGTACTCTCTATGTCTAGGATGGCACGTGTCCAACAACTTGATCTAGGATCAAAGTTTAGCGAGGTTTCGGACCTCCAACTGACTTCGGGTTAGTATATGACTCTCTTGAGTCCTAGTGAGGTTTCGGACCTCCCACCGACTTTTGGTCAGGTAAACCAACTTCAAGTTGGTATGAGACTCTTTGTGAGTCCTATAGAGGTTTCGGACCTCTGGGCTAAATGTGTCAGCCGGGTATGATGTCTTTGTGACTGACCCTCTTCTGTTCTGAAATAAAGAGGCCAGCAAAGCAAGTTACGGCAGGATGACGCACGATGTTTGAATTGCACTAGTGGACGGAGTTCTCCCTAGTTGAGAGGGAGTGTTAAAATTGGACAACTAGGTCCAAACTCTGGGTTGTGCTGCTCAGATGACGATCCCAATATTTTTATTGGATTCCTCTTTCGGAGAGGTGTAGATTGATCTAGAGATCATCTACGTCCAGGATAAACCGAGAACATGGACTTTGAATTTATTCCACTTATGTGCTGGGTCGACCTGGAATATAATATAGACTTGAATGTCTTAAAGAGCGTGTCACAACCCCCAATGATGCCTATATAATGGAGAGACTTGGAGTTCATTATACACACATTGTGTGAAGGATTTTCTTCTCTCTTGATGGCGATGGAGCTGCGTTCTTGGTGCTGCATATTTATGGAGTGTTCTTTGTTTGGGTTGTTCTGGGGTTATGTGTGACATGCTTGGCTGAATGACCTATCGGAGACTTTGTTGATAGAAGCATCTTGTTGATTGCCATAACGCCACCATTCATTACCTCTGTTTTGGCTTGTCTTCCATCGATCTATTAGTATGTTCTATCTGCTTCAGTGTTGTGTGCCCTAATCTGAAATGGCATAGAACATGTTCTAAACTTAACACATTACCTATGCTCTACACTTGTACTCGCATTGTCAGACCTGCAACAACCATTTGAAATTGAGACAGACAATTCTAACTATGCTATTGGTGCAGTTCTCACCCACAAGGGGCATTCGATGGCCTATCACAGTGAGACACACTTTTCGACACAATTCAAAAATACCCCACCTATGATAAAGAGATGTATTACATCGTGCAAGCATGCCAACAATGGAAACATTACATTCTGGGGAGGGAGACGATCATCCACACAGATCACCAACCTCTTCAGTTTATCCAGACACAATGGAAGTTGCGGAACGATCGGCATCATAAGTGGTCTACATATCTGCAACAATTCCACTTGAACATTAAATACAAGAAAGGTAGCACCAATCATGTTGCAAATTGCCTCAGTCGACCCCCAGTTACAGCATTGACTACTGTTCTCAAATATTGTGGCCACGAGACCTCTGGATGGCCACAATTGTACAAAAATGATCTAGAGTTCACCACCACATACCAGAGGCTCGTGGATGGCAAGAAAGTTCCATATTTCCACCTCTAGGATGCATTATTTTGCGACCTGGGCCACCTTTGTGTTCCTTCAAGCGAGCGT
Source organism: Pinus albicaulis (assembly GCA_034641835.2). Classification (NCBI taxonomy): domain Eukaryota; kingdom Viridiplantae; phylum Streptophyta; class Pinopsida; order Pinales; family Pinaceae; genus Pinus; species Pinus albicaulis. The sequence goes on along the minus strand of CM076574.1, from coordinate 462,492,450 downwards.
GCCAAGCTAATTTGGGAGGCACACTGCAGGGTCGCAGGACACTTTGGTGTGGAGAAAATTGTGGTCGTACTACAGAAGTACTTTTATTGGCCAAAACTACAATAGGACGTTGGCAACTATATCAGATCCTGCATTGCATGTGTCATCGCCAAGCCAACCATCAAGAAGCAAGGCTTGTACACTCCTTTGCCCACTCCCAGCCAGCCCTAGGAATCCATCTCCATGGACTATCTGCCAGGCTTTCCTTGTGATATTCCCACTTAGCATTTGGCTAAGTGAAATATCATTTTTGTCAATTTTACCATCATGTTCTATTTGCACTTAGGAAATGTGGGTATAAGGGTCCCACATATGATTTTTGACTTAGAGCACCCCCAAACATTAGAGCTAGGATAAATATTGCAGCTTTAGTGGAGTGTGGGGGCCACTTTATGGGAATTACGACCCACATGGGGACTACTCTCCCATTGGAGCGGATTTGGTGTGGGGAATTCGAGCTGGGCCCACATGGGCATTTTCGAGGCTTTGGACAAAAGGAGGAAGAGACACTCAACTTGGCATTCATTGATCACTTTGCAAATTGTCTTTTGACATAGCACACTTGAGCAAGGGCCAAGTTTGCAAGTGTTCGCACAGTGTTTACGGCGGAATCCGGCGAGGACTACTCTCCCATTAGGCCAGGTTGGTGTGAAGGTGAAAATTTGGGCCCACATGGGCATTTTCGAGGCTTTGGACAAAAGGAGGAAGAGACACTCAACTTGGCATTCATTGATCACTTTGCAAATTGTCTTTTGACATAGCACACTTGAGCAAGGGCCAAGTTTGCAAGTGTTGTTCAGCACACGAGTGTTTCTGAGCGGAGATCCCAACCCTTGCTTCGGTGGACTTTGAGTGCCAGCACAAGGAGGGAGTTCTACTCAGTCATAAGGCGTACTAGCAGCAGATAGTCTGTTTCCAGCGACAGGGACAGCTACAACAGCGCAGGGATTGTGCAATTCATGGTGGAGACACTCCGAGATTTCGAGTGAAGGGTGGTTGAGGCTGAAACTTGGTAGGAAGGTCGGGGAAGTATTTTAGGAGGGATTGCAGTCATTTTGGAGGCCTTTTGTAGAAGATTCTACAAGTCGGTCGATTTTCCCAACAGCAGAGCCATTGAGGGAAAAGAGGGTTGAATTACCAGGGTCAAGCTTTGGCCAAATCCTTTGTGCATTATTATGGGTATTTGGTGGAGAGGCTGGGATTAATTTCCCAGAATTTTCTTAGTAGTGGAGATGGCCCTAGCAGCAAATCCATTCAGCCAGCAGCGTATTTCTAAGCAGTTTCAACACAGAGCCAGGGCAGCATAGTAGTATCAGCAGTGGGGTGACATATTCTACATTGTGGGGCTTTGCTAGCTTGCCTTGAGCAAGCCCATGTGCACTCTTTCTAGCACCTTAATGTACACCGTATTTCATTAATAAAATGGCTCAGCAACGCATTTTTTTGTGCTACGTTCTAATTTAATTGTGTATTTCTGTTTTATGATTTTTATGTGTCTATGCATGCCTATTATTTACTGTAAAAGTTCCCTAGGAATATTACGTCCCTTCTACCAAGCATGGTAATGACTATGTATTTGTGGTCGCGGACGGATTTTCTAAGATGGCTACAGTGGCAGCTTGCAACAAGAGTATCGCAGTAGAGGACTTCACCAAACTCTTCTTTGAACAAATATGGGTACATTTTGGAAACATGCATAACAATATATCAAATCGGGATAGCAAGTTCCTCAACACATTCTAGTCGAGCCTTTGGACATTATTGGACATTAAGCTTACCAAGTCGACTACATTCCATCCCTAGACAGATGGCCAGACAGAGGTCGTCAACAAAATGATAGTGCACATACTACACATGTATAACTCCAAGCATCCATGAACCTAGGATGAGAGCCTTCCTTATGTGCAACACAGTTATAACAAATCTCTCCATAGCAAGACTGGTCGCAGTCCTTTTCAAATGGGTCTGGGTTTTCAACCATTGTGTCTGATTGATGTTGTCATGCCTCATGGGACTACACAGACAAAATCCACACATGTACAGTCGAAGGCTAATAAAGCAACCCGGATTATTGAACGGATCCAACACATCTGCCAACAGGTGCATGAAATCTTGGGTAAGTCCAATGCCAAGTACAAGCAACGACATGATCAACATCAAGTGCCACACAAGTTTCAGGTGGGCGACACAGTTTGGTTGCATTGCAGAAAGAACGCCTTAACGGAGCCCATTGGAAGCTCAGAGCACTCAAATATGGGCCTTACACCATCACCAAGGCTTGGGAGACAATGCTTTTGAGCTCAACATTCCCCCATTCCTTGGCCTGCACCAAGTGTTCAATGTGGACCGCCTTCGGCCATACCACCATTATTGGACACATCAAAGATTGCAGAACAGCTAACACCAAGAGAGCTAAACCCAGACTGCATGGAACAGGCCACAACTGATCGAATCATGGACATGCAAATCAAGAACACTCGCCAGTAGAAGATCCAGCTGTATCGGGTTGTCAAAGCTGGCCAACTCCTGCACCAAGGCAAGTGGTTCACCAAGGACCAAGTTCAGTAGAAGTTTCCCCATCTCATGGAGGCACTCAACGCAATGGGGACCATTACTTCGTGAGGGGCGAGGACTGATCCAGTTGGATATTGGTGGCCACCCACTTATTCCACTTGGACCCCCACCATTGTTTCTTTCAATTTCCTTAATTGTAGCACAATTTACTATTTTTGTGTCATATCCCGAATGGAAATAAACAGCAATATAAAGCACATAAACAAAGATATACAGCAACTAGAGAGAGATCATAAGAAAAACAGACAATATGGAGAACGTTGAGCCATTTTATTAATAATTAAAGATGGAATGATTACAAAAGGTGATTAGAATGATGGCACCTTGGCTTGCACTAGGCAAGCGTAGAATACTCTCAGAAGATGACTCGGAATGTTTGCTCTCTCAAGACTGCATTATCTCCAGTGCTGCTAGCACTGCTACTATGCTGCTGCTACTGTTGGAATGAACTGACTCTTTGGGGCTGCTCCCCACCTCAGAAAATTATGAAACTTTAGGAATGGCCTCACCACCCAATACCCCAAAAATCCCAGAAAGCTTTCTGGAAATGGCTGACCTCTAAAAATGACTCCCTTGAGGCACTACGCTATTCCCCAATGAGAAACGCTGGCCCTGAATGATCTGCACCAAATAATGGCCTCCGACTGTACCAAAATACTAGAATAGGGAAGGGTTGACCCCTTTCCAACTCTCCCAGGCTAAATCCCCTGATAAACCCTCAATCCGGAACCACCTCCTTCCAAGACTGCGTCCTCCCTCTCACTGACTATGCTGTCTCTTCCAGTGAATGCTCCCAACTGTGGTAGCTGCAACTCTCTTCGACAAAATACAAATGGAACTCCTCACCCGAGCAGGCACTCGAAGTCCCCCGGGGCTGAGGTTGGGATCTTCACACGGAGACACCCAGTGTACTGAACAGTACGTGCAGACTTTTCTCAACAGCAAGCGTGCTCAATGTCAAAAGACAAATAACAAAGATGCATAATCAAAACGAATCCAAATGAGGAGACCCTCTCCCTTTTTATGCTTGGAGAGCCTTGCTCTCACCTAGGCCCCACCATCAACTGCGCTGTCTCCTTGAGCCACATTGTCCCTCTCTCTCTGCGCTGGCTTGGGCCCACATTGCCTACGTTGTGTTGTTTCCTACGTTGCCACTTCGACCTCTAGGCCCCACGCCGCCAATTAAATATGTTTCTCAAGTGACTTTAGGAAATGCTTTTATCCTAAGTGTGAGTTAAGTGTCCCTCTTCACCCACTTTATTTCTAACTTAACTTTATTAAAGTAAAGTAGTCAAAATTTAATATTTCCAATTATCTATTGCTAATAGGGAATATTACAGTCCTCCCCGACAAAACGTTGCTTGTCCTCAAGCAACTGCAATGATGGATATTGTAAGATCTTCTCACTCTCCCAAGTGGCATCCTCATCTGCTAGGTTCCTCCATCTCACGAAGTACTCCCTGACTAACCTGCTCCGTAGCCGCCTCTCCTTGGTGTCAATAATGGCCTCCGGCTGTAGCACTAGAGGCCCCTCATCATTGGTGGGTGGAAGCTCCTCAGTTGCAGTCACTTGCTGTCCCAATGCCTTCTTCAGGCATGACACATGAAAAACGTTATGAATCCTGCTACCCATGGGCAGCTCCAACTCATAAGCAACCTCCCCAATCCTACATGTCACCCTATATGGTCCATAAAAGCGGGGCTTGAGCTTTTCAGCGCCCTTCTACTTCAGCGTGGATTGCCGATATGGTTGCAATCGTAGGTAGACCAAGTCCCCTACCTCAAACTGTCTCTCAACACGTCCCCTATCGGCATAAAGCTTCTGCTAATTCTGTGTTGTAGCTATGTTATCCTTAAGAGCTCGGGGTATATCCTGACTCTCTTGGATCCAATCCTTGGCCCTGGGGGCCTTGCTAACACCAAACATTACGTCAACAAAAGATAAAGCATGATACCCGTATAAAGCATAAAATGGAGACGTACCGATAGACATGATGAGTGGTGTTGTAACAGTACTCTCCCAAGTGCAACCATCGTAACCATGCCTTTGCCGCCTGCTAACATAGTTACGCAAGTAGCCTTCCAGCCACTTGTTCACTATCTCTGTCTGTCCATCCGTCTGTGGGTGGTAACTAGTACTCGAGGTCAACTCAGTGCCCACCAAACGGAAAAGCTCCTGCCAAAATCCGCCCATGAAGTGGCTATCCCTGTCACTGACAATGGTCTTTGGGAGACCGTGCAATCTGAAAACATCCCTGAAAAATAACTCCACCACCTGTGCTGCAGTGTAATGTGCCGATATGGCAAAGAAATGTGCATACTTTGTCAGCCGATCAACGACTACAAATATGCAATCCTTGCCCTGTACAGTGGCCAATCCTGTGATGAAGTCCATCGAAATACTCTCCCATTTCCCCTCAGGTATGGGAAGAGGCTGCAGTAACCCCGCCGGATGGTTCATCTCGCCCTTGCTGCACTGGCAAACTTCACACTCCCTGACATGTCGGAGTACGTCCTCCTTGAGGCCCTTCCATGAGAACCTCTCTCTGATGGCCCTATAGGTCTTGGTGAACCCCTGGTGGCCTGATAATGGCGAGTCATGTGAAGCGTGCAATATCTTCTCCTTGAGCTTGGAGCTCTCGGTCAAGAAGATCCGGTCCCTGAAGTAGATCACCTCATCCATCACCCTGTACCTGTCATATGTAACATGTTCGTCCAACACCTCACAGGCAAAACAGTCCTTGGAGTACTCTACCAAAAGTTGAGCCCTCCAGTCCGTGTCCAAACTCATCAAAGACAACGCTACCGGTCTACGTAAAAGTGCATCGGCCACCACGTTGTTCTTCCCCTTGACATACTCGATGTCAAAATCATATGCCTGGATCTTGCTGATCCACTTCTGCTGCCTCTCCTGCAACTGCTTCTACTCGAGAAAGAATCGGAGGCTGTTGTGGTCTATTCTCACTCTGAACCTGTTCCCTACCAGGTACTGCCAAAACTTGGCCAATGTGTGCATAATGGCCAACATCTCTTTGTCGTATATAGCATAGAACCATTCGTGCGGCAATAGTTTCCATCTCTCGAACGCTATAGGGTGGCCTCCCTGCATCAAAACTGCACCTATCCCCTCCCCTGCTGCATCACATTCTAGGACAAAGGGCTGCGTAAAATCTGGCAATGCCAAAACTGTACAGTTGCTCATCACCTCCTTGAGTCTGTTGAAATCCCTCTGCGTTGTATCCGTCCAACTGAATGCCCCATTTTTGGTAAGGTCTGTAAGGGGTGCAGAAAGTTGGGAAAATCCCTTGACGAACTTTCGGTAGTAGGTGTAGATACCCACAAACCCCCGAAGCTCCATCACATTCTTTGGCTCTGGCCAATCCCTGATAGCCCTGATCTTCTCCTCATGGACCCTCACTCCGTCCACCCCAATAATGTGCCGCAAGTAGAGCATCTCTGTCAACCCAAACTCGCATTTGGAGAGCTTAGCATAAAATTGTTGCTCTTCCAATATGTGCAATACAGCCTCAATATGATGTAGGTGCTCCTCCCATGTCCTGTTGTAAATCAAGATGTCATCAAAAAACACTAACACAAACTTCCTCAAGTGACTGCGGAAGATGTGATTCATGCATGATTGAAATGTGGCCGAAGCATTGGTCAACCCAAAAGGCATCACCAAAAACTCAAAGTGACTGTAATGACATCTGAAAGCAGTATTGGGAATATCCTGCTCCCTCACGCAAATCTGATGGTACCCGAATCTCAAATCAATCTTCGAGAAGAACTTCGATCCCCTTAGCTCATCCACCAATTCATCTATCCATGGGATGGGGTACCTGTTCTTCATGGTCTTCTTGTTTAGGGCCCTATAGTCAATGCACATCCTCAGTGTGCGTCCTTCTTCTTCACCAACACCACTTAAGAAGCAAAGGGGCTAGTTCTAGGACAAATGTGCCCAAGAGCTAAGAGCTCATGGATGGCCCTCTCAATCTCATCTCGGTAGGCCTTAGGATGCCTACAGGGTGTAGTGATGACAGCCTGGATACCCTGCTCCAGCTCAATCGTGTGCTCAAACCCCCTAACTGGCAACTGCCCTGGTGGTATCTCTCCGAAAACCGTGGCATATCTGTCTAAAATGGACTGTACATCTAGGTGTACGGCCTGCCCTGTAGATCCTGCCTCTGAAACACGCAGCTCTACTGCCCACTCTATGTCTTCCTTCCGGAAATCTGCCTCCATCCGGTGTGTTGAAATTATCTGTGGTGGGTAGGTGTGCATACCCCGAATCTACTAGTGCCTCCCAGTCTTCTTATCCGTCCACTCCATCTCCAAGGTCTCCCAATCAATGGTGACCTTCCCCAGCGTGATCAACCACTGCACCCCTAGTATCACGTTGGTGTCCGGAATGTCCACCACGAAGAAGTGATCTGTCAGGGTGTAAGTCCCCATAGTCACTGCCAAGGCTGGCACATACCTAGCACACTTGCATGGTCCTGTCACCTGGAACCAGTACCAAAAATCCATCAAAGCTCTCTGTCGGTATGCCCCTCCGCTCTACCAACTGGGCATCAATAAAATTGTGGGTGGCCCCACTGTCCACTAATACTGAAACACGTTGTCCCCGCACTGTGCCTCAGACATGTAGTGTCAAGTATTTGGGAACTCCTCGCAAAGAAGCAAGGGCTCCCCCGGTAGATCCAAACGCTGCACCTCCCGCTCCTGGTGGTGGAGGTGGCAGATGATCTCCCCTCTGCGCTGCGTTGCTGCCTCCTGCCTCTATCTCCTCATACTCTTCTTCCCCGCTACTGTCGAAGAAGACCTCGATGTAATGTGCCTTCCCCGCAGCACAACGGTGTCCTGGTGCCCATGGCTCCTGGCATGTAAAACATAGCCTCCTCCGCTTCAAATCTCTCCTGGCCTCATCATCCCCAGGCCCTCTGCCCTGGTTCCCCTTTGGAGGTGGAACCCTCACGTCCTTCCCCTTCGACTGGAATGTCGGTCTCTGGGGAAAAGGAGCTCTAGTCTGGGGTAGTGCATCCTGCAAATCCCAAGTCCTCCCAACTGCATCATGGAGTGTAGCTGGCCTCGTCGATCTGACTAGTCCCTGTAGAGGCTCTGCCAATCTGTCTATGAACATATAGATCATCCAGGCTGCGGATAGATCAGGCACCATCACGAAAAGTCTCAAGAACTCTGAAATGTATGTGTCCGGACTTCCAGTCTGCTTGAGCTTAGTTAGCTCAACAAAGTGCTCCTCTAGATCCCTCCGATCAAATCGCTCTTTCGGCCTCTGTGTGAACTCGGCATATGCTGTCACTCCTGAGTGCCCCAGCGTAGCTATCCCATGAAACCACCAGTCATGGGCCTCGCACCCCAGGTGCAGCGCTGCCACCTTGATGGCCTCTGGCTCTACCATCTGATTAAGTTGGAAATATATAACCAACTTCTCCACCCAAGCCTTCACCGAACACTTAGATGATCCGTCAAATGTCGGTAGATAGAACCTGCCCACAGTGCGATGTGCATCCTCGTCATGTAAGTGCCTGTTCCCCCTGTGATGGTTGCGGGGTCTGTTGTCCCGCTTGAGCTGAACGAAGTCATGGAATGTGAGGGCATCTCTGAACTCCTGACCGTAGGACTGATACTCAGCAAAGTAATCTCGCATGTGTGCTAGTTCCTGCTCCTGCTGTGCTCCTTCCCCAGTGTCTACGGCAAGAAACGTAGGCATCGTGGAACGGGGAAGTGTGTGTGATGCCATCTGTTGCGTTGTGATGTGCTCCTGCAAATGATGGGATGTGCCCGAGCCCTCTCCGATATGGAAACCCCTTGGGGTCTCACACTGTCTAGACTCTGTTGTGAACCTTTGCCCCATCTCTTCTATCCGTCTCGACAAATCCTGCACTAATTTGAAAAGAAGTTCCCCAAATTCCTTCCCGGCATCTCTTTCCTCCGCCATCGGTTCCTTCTCTTCTGCGTCCACTACTCGAACGCAATCCCCTTCCCCGAAGGTGCTCTCTAACCTCCGCTCTTGGTCTTTATACTTCCTTCCTCGGTAACAGATGTATGATTTTCCTGTTGGTGTCATAAACAATCTACTCCACAAGCTGAGCCAAGTCTATGAGCTCTGATACCACTGTAATATCCCGAATGGAAATAAACAGCAATATAAAGCACATAAACAAAGACATACAGCAACTAGAGGGAGATCATAAGAAAAACAGACAATATGGAGAACACTGAGCCATTTTATTAATATTGAAAGATGGAATGAGTACAAAGGTGATCAGAATGATGGCACCTTGGCTTGCACTAGGCAAGCATAGAATACTCTCAGAAGATGACTCGGAATGGCTGCTCCCTCAAGACTGTGTTATCTCCAGTGCTGCTAGTACTGCTACTGTGTTGTTGCTACTGTTGGAATGAACTGACTCTTTGGGGCTGCTCCCCACCTCGGAAAATTATGAAACTTTGGGAATGGCCTCACCACCCAATACCCAGAAAAGCCCAGAAAGCTTTCTGGAAATGGCTAACCTCCGAAAATGACTCCCTTGAGGCACTACGCTATTCCCCAATGAGAAACGCTGGCCCTTAATGATCTGCTCCAAATAATGGCCTCTGACTCTACCAAAATACTGGAATAGGGAAGGGCTGACCCCTTTCCAACTCTCCCGGGCTGAATCCCCTAATAAACCCTCAATCCGGAACCACCTCCTTCCAAGACTGTGTTCTCCCTCTCACTGACTACGCTGTCTCTTCCAGTGAATGCTCCCAACAGTGGTAGCTGCAACTCTCTCCGACAAAATAAAGATGGAACTCCTCACCTGAGCAGGCACTCGAAGTCCCCCTGGGCTGAGGTTGGGATCTCCGCACGGAGACAACCAGTGTACTGAACAATATGTTCAGACTTTGCTCAACAGCAAGCGTGCTCAATGTCAAAAGACAAATAACAAAGATGCATAATCAGAATGAATCCAAATGAGGAGACCCTCTCCCTTTTTATGCTTGGAGAGCCTTGCTCTCACCTAGGCCCCACCATCAACTGCACTATCTCCTTGAGCCATGTTGTCCCTCTCTCTCTGCGCTGGCTTGGGCCCACATTGCCTATGCTGCGCTTTTTCCTACGCTGCCACTTCGACCTCTAGGCCCCACGCTACCAATTAATTATGTTTCTCAAGTGACTTTAGGAAATGCTTTTATCCTAAGTGTGAGTTGAGTGTCCCTCTTCACCCACTTTATTTCTAACTTAACTTTATTAAAGTAAAGTAGTCAAAATTTAATATTTCCAATAAGCTATTGCTAATAGGGAATATTACATTTTGGCAATTTTTCGAGTCCTAAACTTCCAGAGCCGTTTTGTAACCCTAAACAACGTTGTTTTGGAAAATAGACAAACCCGTAGCTTGCAGCACGAGTTTGTAGTCGAAAGTTGTAATCCTTGGATAGATCTTTCAAACGAGGTATCATACGCGTCAAACGAAGATCGTATGTAAAGTTATGACCCCGGGCAGTTGATATACCAATTTACCCCAACGGGGGCCTGTTACCACTCAAACTAACAGGGGACCTAAAAGGGACTCCTAAAGGGATAACTGTTAGGTCAAGGGCAACAATGGAGACTTATCTCACTGTCACCTCAGCTAAGGCTCCCTACTCTTTACAAACTTTCACCGATGGGAGGAGACCCGGTATATAGCAAGTCACTTATGAAGGATAGATTAACAAATGGATATGAAGTGACCTCAATGATCCTTTCCCAGAAGGTTAAGGGAATGTGACTTGTAAAGGAATTCCCCAATCCCTAAAATCCTTGCAAAACTTTGATTCCCGAGTTGTCTTTGAAGAATTGTCTTTGATAAGAAATGGGACCACAAGCAACTAATGATGGTCATAACCTAAACAAGGAAGGGAAGAGGATCAAAGCAAGAATTTTCATTTAAAGGTGTCAAATTGATCCTATAAGGTGCTAGCCTAGGGAACACCAGGGAAAAGTTTGATCTCAAAGCTAGGGCTTGGGATATCTTGCAATCCCACTGTCGGAATTTCTTAAAATTTCGAGGAGACCTTGAGGACAGACCAGTGCAATAGGGGCTAGGAGATCGAACTTTTTATATGGCTACTTTGTCGGGAAAATGATGCCCTAGGAGGCCCAGCGTGGCTAAACCTAGAAAAGAGGGGGAAAAGGTGAAGAAAAAGGTTCTAAAGTGATCACCTTATGGTGGATCAGTGCCTAATTCCTTTTGAGGATAAGGAGTCAAGAAGAATTATGAAGAAGGATCTCGTTTCTACCTCAAGGAGGCTCTAAGGGCAACTTTGTCCAACGTCAGGGCAAAAGAGAAAGTGACCTTAAAACGTTTATACTTCGCTTGCAAATGAAGATGGTTTATCAAGATACTTTGATCTCTAGGACAATTTGTTCAACAAACATGGCCAATACAAAGAGAGATGCTATACAGAAACATAATTCCACAATGAAGTAGTAAATGCATGCAACAATTAGCCCTAAAATAGCAAAAATCCCATGATCAATGTATGTGACAAAGTAAAAGAAAATAGCATCAATATCGTACTTACATGTAAGAGAATATATCCAACCATCAATACATGTTCCAATAAAGAAGCTCCAAGATAAGAAAATCCAATCCAAACATCAAAATTCATCCATGCTCCAATTTGTCCTCCAAAAAGAAACGTGAAGTTCTCAAGAGAGAGAATGATCCAATCCAAGTGATGATACAAATTGAATTCATGGCACTCCTATTTATACACAAATTAGGAGTTTGAATTACCTAATTGGGCCTACATTAGCCCCTAAAATAAAATAATATGCAAAGTAACTAACTTTTGGTGACAAGCCCACCAAACTAGCTCACAAATAAAATAATAAGCCTCTCAGGAGGTCAAATGATAAACAATGCATGTCGTTGGGCCCTCCAGGAGACCTAATGAGGTCCATAACTGCCATATTGAAGAATACGATCCTCAAAAGTGATGGACAAGGGGGTGGCCCCTTGTTCTACAAACAATAAACCTGTGGTGCTCCCAGTGGGTGGGGAGGCACACCAATAACCTCACGGATCTCCAAGTAAGTCAAAGATGCATGTAGACCATATGTATGGGCTCAGATGTGATATCAGTGTATAAGTCATGGGTCACCTGCCAAATGTATGGTGTAACTGTGGGGTAGGTTGGGCATGGTGTACCAGGTGCATCTTCCTCATCCAATAGTTGGATCTCGAGCAATATTTGAACATCTTTGGGGATCCATGGAGTGTTTTCTACTGCTGTTGAGGCCTGTGGCTCTCTACACACACCCTACATGTGCCAATGTAGCCCTCAGGAAAATTAGGACCCCATATAGAGAGACCAAACTCAGTATGGACACCATCTGCAATCCTGCATAAGATCCAATGCGTCCCCTAGCCTTCTAGCACAACAAGTCATTAAACTAATCGGGTGAAAGAATTTACAAACCATGGACAATAGGTGGGCACTTCAAAATGGCATGCCCTTCCATAGTGGGCTTTGGCATGTGCCAATGTCTCTGTTAAAATTGGAAACTAGGGCCAAACTTCACCTTGGACAGCTCATATGATGGAGATGATATTTTTATTGGATTCCTCTTTCCGAGAGGTGCAAGATTGATCTAAAGATCATCTTGTTTGGATGAGTAGAAGTGTGATTTTGAATTTATTTCTCACACATGTGGAAATTGTCAAGGTCAACCAAAAGTCAAATGTAGGCTCATGAAGACCCAATAGATGTGTCTCCACCCTCAACGAATTGTATAAATAAGAGAGACCTTTCCCTCATTTTGGACATCATCAATCATCACATCGTTCTCTCTCCTCTCCTCATTGGTTCATACATCACTTGGAGCAACTCTTCTCTACTTCGCACGTGTGGCAGGAGGTCAATGTTTTCTAGGTTAAAGTGCAAGACGAATTGCAGAATTCTGGAAAGCGTTGACTAACGTTGTTCGAGGGTCAACACCTCACCTTTGACTTCAGTTTTCAGGCAGTTCATCCAATTGCTTGAGGCCGCATTGGTTGGCACACATCCCGAGGTATTTGGAGCAGTTTGACCGAAGTTGACTTCAGCGTTGAGTTCTGTTTTGACCGCAGAAATTATAGCAGCATTGACGGGGTTTCACTTGATTGTTTTGCGCTGACTTTCTCTCCCTTGGAAGACTGAATTTATTTGTTGTTGACCAAGCTGCTTGGAGGACAATTTATTGTTGATTTGACTAGCGTTGACTTTTTGGTTAGGGCTTCTGGTTGACTGTTGTTATGACAAGGCTGATTTGACAATATTGGGCATGTAAAAGTGTATTATGTACTCTCTCTCTCTCTCTGCTGAATTATTGAAGGGTAATAAGAAGAATTTGATCGAAGGGTTTCCCCCCACATTGGGGTTTTTCCCTGGCATTCGCCAAATATTGTGTCCTCTTGTCTTAGCTTGTCTTCTGCTTATTGTTTATGTTCTATCTGCATTTACTATTAATGTTAATGTGATTGCTAATCTGGAAATTGATATTGGGCTAATAAGGAAAATCGAAGTAAATTGCTCTTAAGCATAGAACATACCATTGTTATCTAAAATTAACATGGTATCAGAGCACAGGTGAAGACAAAGCCCAAGCAAGGGTGAGAAAAGCAATCACTGAGATTTGTTGGACAAGGACAAGGGTCAACGGCTTCCTCATCTTATTTCAAATATGAGGACAAGCTCAATGAAGTCATCTTATTTCAAATCTGATTATTGTGCATGGAAGATGTCTCTAGACTTGACTTTGGAAGAAAATGAAGTCATGGATTATGTGCAGGGAAAGGTTGTTGAGCCTCCTTCTAATGCATTGGCTGCCACTAAAATAAAGTACAAGAAAAGAGAGGTCAAAGCTAAGAAGATCATCGAGGATTCCATTCAAAAGCATTTGGTTGCTTACATCTGTTAAAATTGGACAACTAGGTCCAAACTCCATGTTGTGATGCTCAGATGAAGATACCAATATCTTTATTGGGTTCCCCTTTCGGAGAGGTGTAAGATCGATATAAAATTGATCTTAATCTGATGAGCGGAACATTTATTTTGAATTTATTTTTTATAATTTCAAATATATGAAGGTCAGCCTTAAGGTTTTATATCCCCAGCAGATGTGTCACACACCTCAATGATGGATAGATATACAGTCAACGTTGGAGATCATTTCACTCACTCTCATCACACACATCTCCTCTTCTGATTTAGTACGAGCTCCTTGGAGGCAAATTCGATTCACACGTGGGAAAGAAGACGAATTACTGCAGCAAGGGTTTGACCGAATTTACTGCAGCTCACTGCAGCTAGGGTTTCCATGCTAGTTTGACCAGCGTTGACTTTGGTCAATGCATGGTCCAAAAGGGCTGAAAATTGGTGGAGACTTCGATTTTGGAAGGCCGTAAACATTGGCACAAGAATCGAGGTCAAAAGGTTGACTGAAGACCGAGTTGCGTTAACTTTATTGCTGCTACCCTGCGTTAACTTTTCTGGGGTTGACTTTGGGTTGACCGGGTGATTGTTTTGAGGGTTGTTGTGACACAAGCTAGGTTGGCCGACCAAGAAGACTTTGTTGGTTGAAGCATCTTGTTGACCGCCGTAACGCACCACCACATTCTTTTGTTTCTGGTTTGTCTTCTATAGATCCTCTGATATGTTCTATCAGCATTTTACTTGATTGTTTATGTGATTGTTGTAGTGAAAAGTAAAGTTGCATCAAGCATAGAACATCTACATAAATTTACATGGTATCAAAGCTGAGGTGAAGACAAGCCCTATTTGTAGCAATCACCGGAGTGGATAATGGGTTTCACAAACTATGGCTTCAAGGAGGATGACAAATTGACTGGGAAGGATGACTTCCATGCTTGGAAGATGATATTGGATCTCAATTGGAAGACCAAGATGTCATGGACTATGTGCAAGGTAAAATCCAAGAACCTCCATCCACTGCTACTGCTGCTGCCAAAACAAAGTACAAGAAGGGGGAGATCAAAGCAAAGCTGATGATCAGGGAATCCATTCATAAAAGCCTGGTGGCCTATGTTCAAGGCCAACAATGCGAATCAAGTACTATTCTTCAAGAATCAATTGAAGAATCTGAAGAAAGGCAGGGATGAGTCTGTCCAATCATACTTTCTGAAGCTAATTGAAATCAGGAACAATCTGCTAGCTATTGGGGAGACAATAGCTGATCGAGAGATGGTACTCACCGCACTTGGAGGGCTCTCATCCGAATGGCATGTGTTCAACACTACCATTCTAAATAATAATGTGATACCTGACTTTGACAAAGTACTGTCAAGATGCGTTCAAGAAGAATCAAGAATGAAGGAGTATGGAAATGAAGGAAATGTTGCATACGCTGCTCATTCTAGAAAGAAGAACTCTGGTGGTCCGAAGAATAAGGGAAAAACAGGGGCCCAAGGAAAGAAGGGAAAGTGTTTCACTTGTCATAGGCCTGGTCACTATGCTAGAGAATGTCCTTTCAAGAAGGATTCTCCCGATGGTGATGACAACAACAACTGGAGGAATGGCAATCAAAGGAACAACACTTTCAAGGGAAAAAGGAAGGCTTCCTCTGTCGGAAATGATCAACTTTCCAAAAGATCAAGAAACTCCAGGTATGAGGAATCACATGTTGTTGATAAAAGAAATGAATACATTCTTGTATTTTCCCTCTCTGCTGCATCCCCACCCGATACTATGGATGTCTGGTTGATAGATAGTGGTGCCTCAAGGCATATCACTAGGTTCAAGGAAGCACTTTCTCGTATGGTTGAGAAGGATACTAATATGGAAATTATCCTTGGAGATAACGCCACATATCCCGTAAAAGGGACAGGGACTGTGACCCTCCACTTGTCTCAAGGTCAAGTCCTCCACTTGCAGGATGTACTTTATGTACCAAATTTGAAGAAGAACCTTGTGTCTATATCGGCCATGGAAGACAAAGGGTTCAATGTGGCATTCACTGATGGAAAGGTGCTCATGTGGAAGAAGAGCTTCAAGGAAGCTATCTCGATTGGGTTTAGAGTTGACACACTCTACCAGGTTGGAGGAAGTCCGCTGGGAGCAATGACATGTGATACTATCCGAAAGACTGAACTATGGCGTCGAAGGTTTGGACACCTTCACTACAAAGCCCTTCCCGAAGCAAGGAAGGTGGTGACAGGGATGCCCGAGTTTCCAAATAATCATGAAGGTGTATGTAAGGGTTGTGCCGAAGGAAAGCATACAAGGGGACCTTTCCCCTCTAGTGTCACAAAGACATTTGATGTCTTGCAATTGATCCATTCTGATCTATCTGGTATGCTGCCCGTGACATCCTTCGAAGGATGTTCATATTATATGAAGTTCATAGATGACAACATGGATATACTTCTTAAAGAAGAAGAATTAGGCTTTCATATGGTTTTGTACATTCAAAGCCTTGGTGGAAAATATGACAGGGAAGAAGATCAAGATTTTGAGAACTGATAATGGCACTGAATATGAGACAAACGAGTTCAAGGACTTTTGCAGAGAAGCTAGCATTAAGAGGGAGACCACAACTGTCTATACTCCCGAGCAAAATGGTGTTGTTGAATGAAAGAACAAGACCATTGTGGAAGCTGCCCGTGCCATGCTATGTGACCAAGGTCTGCCGAAGTTTCTGTGGGGAGAAGCTGCAAACACTGTTGTGTACATACAAAACCGATGCCCGCATTCCACTCTAGAATCCAAAAATCCCGAAGAGGTTTTCTCTGGTAAGAAACCTGACGTCTCACATTTTAGAGTTTTTGGATGTACTGTTTACTTTCATGTGACGAAAGAAAAGAGGAGCAAGTTGGATGCTTCTGGGAAGAAAGGAATGTTTGTGGGCTATAGTGAAACTTCGAAGGCCTATAGAGTCTATGTACCTGGTCAAAGGGAAGTAGAGATATGCCACGATGTCACCTTTGACGAAGATACTTCCCTGAGGAAAGTAGTTAATCTTCCAAGATCTGAGGAAGATAATGAAGCACGGCCTGGAAATCAAGAGGAACCGAAAGATGAAACAATGCATGATGTTGAAGGACCAATGGATCCGATTGATCCACCTCCTTCACTAGGAAAGAACAGGACCATTATGGAAGCTGCCCATGCCATGCTATGTGACCAAGGTCTGCCGAAGTTTCTGTGGGGAGAAGCTGCAAACACTGTTGTGTACATAAAAAACCGATGCCCGCATTCCGCTCTAGAATCCAAAACTCTCGAAGAGGTTTTCTCTAGTAAGAAACCTGACATCTCACATTTTAGAGTTTTTGGATGTACTGTTTACCTTCATGTGCCGAAAGAAAAGAGGAGCAAATTGGATGCTTCTGGGAAGAAAGGAATGTTTGTGGGCTATAGTGAAACTTCGAAGGCCTATAGAGTCTATGTACCTAGTCAAAGGGAAGTAGAGATATGCCACGATGTCACCTTTGACGAAGATACTTCCCTGAGGAAAGTAGTTAATCTTCCGAGATCTGAGGAAGATAATGAAGCAAGGCCTGGAAATCAAGAGGAACCGAAGGATGAAACAATGCCTGATGTTGAAGGACCAATGGATTGGATTGATCCACCTCCTTCACTAGGAAAGAGACCATCATGGCTCAAGGACACTCTCGAGGATGCTGAGGGACATGCTGCCCCAGGGGGGACATTTCGTGAAAGCAAGAAGCCAAGTAGATACCAAGGGTGTCTAGCAGCCATGAGTGCTAATGTACAATCTGAGCCTGGATCCTTTGAAGAAGCCGTAAAGCATCAAGTCTGGAAGGATGCTATGCACGAAGAATATGAGTCCATTATGAAGAATGATGTCTGGGATGTGGTTCCAAGACCAAAGGACAAAGCAGTTGTCACCTTGAAATGGCTCTACAAGATCAAGCATGGATCTGATGGAAGTGCTGAAAAGTTCAAGGCAAGATTCGTTGCCCGTGGCTTCTCTCAAAAGGAAGGCATAGATTATGATGACATATTTGCACCTGTGGCCCGATATACCACCATTCGATCTATTATAGCCCTTGCTGCTACGCAAGGACGGAGTCTTCATCAGATGGATGTGAAGACCGCATTTCTGCATGGTGCGACAAAGGAAGAGGTATATGTGGAGCAACCTCTGGGGTTTGAAGTCCAGGATCGGGACACCCATGTCTGCAAGTTGAAGAAGGCCCTCTATGGGCTGAAGCAAGCACCCAGAGCTTGGTACGAGAGGATAGATAGCTACTTGATGAAGCTGGGCTTCACTCGAAGTAATGCTGATCCGAACCTTTACTTCAAGGTTGTGAAGCCTCATTCAGTGTTGATGTGACAACCCTCTGCCCCAGCAACACTTCTCATTCCTCATATCCCTGTTTTTGTAACACACTCCCCCGCGAACAGCAGGACATGCACTACTTCCTAGGCCTAGAGGTCTCGCAGAGACCTGGCGAGATTTTCCTTTCTCAAGGAAAATACATTATGAAGCTTCTGGAAAGATTTGGTATGGTGGACTGCAAGTCCGTATCAACACCAATGGAGCTCAACTTCAAGAAGTCGAGTGGCAGCGCTGCTGGGCCCGTATTGTCAAATCCTACAGAGTATCGTCAACTCGTAGGGGCCCTGATGTTCGTAGTGAACACCCGTCCAAATATATGTTTTGCACTGAACACTTTGAGTCAACAAATGGTTGAGCCTCATCACCTTCACTGGGTTGGTGCCAAGAATCTCCTGAGATATCTTCGGGGCACGATAAACCATGGGTTGAGATACACTGCCGAGAGCGTGACACTCCTTGGATATACTGATGTCGATTGGGCTGGCAGTGTGGTGGATCGTAAGAGCACATCGGGATGCTGCTTCAATCTTGGTTCTGCGTCGATCTCATGGATGAGCAGGAAGCAGATGTCGGTGGCTTTGAGCACCGCAGTGGCCGAATACACTGCAGCGAGTATGGCCTGTTGTGAAGCAGTTTGGTTGCAAAATCTCTTCAGTGAGCTGTTCGGACATCTGCTAGATACCACCGTGATACTCTGTGATAACTAGAGTGGGATTCGCTTGTCCGAGAATCCAGTGTTCCACGATCGATCCAAGCATATTGATATCAGGTACCACTTTATCCGGGATATGGTACAGCGAGGTGTCGTAAGGCTCGATCATATAGGAACTGATGAGCAGGTCGCGGATATTCTCACAAAGCCCCTAGGGAAGGTCAAGTTCCTAACCTTCCGTGAGAGTCTTGGTATCGTGGAACGACCCTATGATGTGGGTCTTGTTGGACGATGAGCTCTGGGAGCTCTGGGGGGCTTTGGGGATAGCTTCTCAGAGCTATAAGCAACCACAAGGCTAGGCTTGCCAAACCTTGTTGGTGTGTTTGGGCCCCACCGTTGTGATTTTGAGTTGGTTCACCTCTCATTATCTGTGCCCCGTATGCATCCTACCCATTGAGTTCAGGGCTCATGGGAAGTACCTCTCATTTGGCCAATGAGGTGGGAAAAGCTAGAGACTAGTAGCAAGACTAATGGACGCATCAGATATTGTCGTACTCTCTATGTAGGATGGCATGGTCCAACCACTTGAAATGGGATCAAGGATAGTGAGGTTTCAGACCTCCAACTGACTTCGGGTCAGGTAAACCAACTTTAGGTTGGTATGAGACTCTTTGTGAGTCTGATAGAGGTTTCGGACCTCTAGGCTGAATCTGTCAGCCGGGGAATGATGTCTTTGTGACTGACCCACTTCTGTTATGAAATAAAGAGGCCAGCAAAGCAAGTTACGGCAGGATGACGCACGATGTTTGTTTGCACAGGTGAATGGAGTTCTCCCTAGTTGAGAGGGAGTGGCTAAATTGGACTTCTAGGTCCAAACTCCATGTTGTGATGCTCAGATGAAGATACCAATATTTTTATTGGGTTCCTCTTTCGAAGAGGTGCAAGATCGATATAAAATTGATCTTAATCTGATGAGCGGAACATTTATTTTGAATTTATTTTTAATAATTTCAAATATGTGCAGGTCAGCCTTAAGGTTTTACACCCCCAGCAAATGTGTCACACACCTCAATGATGGATAGATATACAGTCAACGTTGGAGATCATTTCACTCACTCTCATCACACACATCTCCTCTTCTGATTTAGTACGAGCTCCTTGGAGGCAAATTCGATTCACACGTGGGAAAGAAGACGAATTACTACAACAAGGGTTTGACCGAATTTACTGCAGCTCACTGCAGCTAGGGTTTCCATGCTAGTTTGACCAACGTTGACTTTGGTCAATGCATGGTCCAAAAGGGCTGAAAATTGGTGGAGACTTTGATTTTGGAAGGTCGTACACATTGGCACAAGAACCGAGGTCAAAAGGTTGACTGAAAACCGAGCTATGTTGACTTTATTGCTTCTGCCCTGCGTTGACTTTTCTGGACAGCGTTGAATTTTCTGGGGTTGACTTTGGGTTGACCGAGTGACTGTTTTGAGGGCTGTTGTGACACAAGCTGGGTTGGCCGACCAAGAAGACTTTGCTGGTTGAAGCATCATGTTGACCGCCGTAACGCACCACCACATTATTCTATTTCTGGTTTGTCTTCTATAGATCCTATGGTATGTTCTATCAGCATTTTACTTGATTGTTTATGTGATTGTTGTAGTGAAAAGTAAAGTTGCATCAAGCATAGAACATCTACATAAATTTACAACATCTCCGAGTTGGGCACATCTAAGGAGATGTATGACAAGTTGGTTAACATGTTCAAGGCTAACAACACAAACCAAATCCTCTTTCTCAAGAACAAGCTGAAGGACATCAAGATGGATAGAGGGGAATCCATCCAATCCTACTTCATGAGGATTAGCGAAATCAAAAATGATCTACTATCTGTTGGAGAGGTTATTGTTGACTGAGAGCTCACTCTTATTGCCCTTGGAGGTCTTCCCCGAGCATGGGATGTATTCAATACCACTATCCTCAACAATGACAAGATTCCAAGTTCTGATGAATTGTTGATTAGATGCACCCAAGAAGAGACAAGGATGATGGAGAAAGACATGCCTTCAAATAGGAATGATCCTACTGCATTCTCTGCTCATGCTAAAAGGAAGAACAATGTTGGTCCAAGGAAACAAGGTCAAGGAAGACCGGGATTCAAAGAAGGAAGAAAGGGGAGATGCTTCAATTGTAACAGGTTTGGACACTATGCTAGAGAGTGTCCTAATAAAAGG
The DNA here is from genome assembly GCA_034641835.2 of Pinus albicaulis. Taxonomy (NCBI): domain Eukaryota; kingdom Viridiplantae; phylum Streptophyta; class Pinopsida; order Pinales; family Pinaceae; genus Pinus; species Pinus albicaulis. The sequence continues at coordinate 462,471,605 of CM076574.1, read as the reverse complement.
GATACACCACGAGATGATGATCACAATCACAACAATTTCAAGAGAAATGGAAATCAAAGAAATAACAGGTCCAACAACAAAGGAAAGAGAAACGCTCCAGTTGCACGATATGGAAATGGTCGACCTACTAAGAAGTCAAGAAACTCCAAGTCTAAGGAATCTAATGTTGTAGAAAAGCAAAATGAATTTTATCTTATCTCTGCCCTCACTACTGCCTCTCCTCCGGACACATTGGACAATTGGCTAATTGATAGCGGTGCCTCAAGGCACTTCACTGGGCACAAAGAGGCCCTCTCAAATTTGATTGAAAATGAAACCAATTTGGAGATCATACTTGGAGACAATGCCACCTATCCCGTGAAAGGGACAGGGACTGTTATTCTTCATTTAAATCAAGGTCAAATCTATTATATGTATTATATGTACCTAACTTGAAGAAGAATTTGGTATCTATTTCGGCGATGGAAGACAAAGGATTCAAAGTAGCATTTATTGATGGGAAGGTATGCATTTGGCAAAGGAACTTCAAGGATGATTTTACTCTTTGATTTAGGGTTGATAGACTTTATCAGGTTGGAAGAAGTCCTTTGAGAGCCATGACATGCAACACTTCTCTTCAATCCAAATTATGGCACAGAAGGTTTGCTCACTTTCATTATAGAGCTTTACCCGATGTCAGGAAGATGGTCATAGGGATGCCAGAATTCAAAGTTGATCATGAAGGTGTTTGTCAGGGTTATGCCGAAGGGAAACATACAAGGGGGCCATTCCCCTCCAGTGATAGTAAGACTACCGAAATTCTACAATTGATCCATTCTGATTTGTCTGGTATGTTCCCCATAAAATATTTGGGAGGATATTTGTACTATGTTATTTTTGTGGATGCCTTCTCTCGCAAAACTTGGATCTATTTCTTAGAGAAGAAGGTCAAAGTGTTCAAGTGGTTCTGCTCTTTCAAAGCCTTGGTTGAAAATCAAACAGGGAAGAAGATAGCCTGCATCCCTTTGCAGACACCAGATAGCTTGATGTGTGACTATCTCCGCCACCTGAGCCAGCCATGTGGTCCCTCACCCATCTGTTATGATCATGTGTTTGAAGGTGGGCCTCCCGACCCCAAAGGTATGGCTTTTCATTGTGTGGTTGGGTAATTTTGTTTACTTATCATGGACACCTTTGGGCATGGATTAGTGGGGGGATTTGGCGGAAAGAGTGGATCTGGTTTGTACTCTTGTCTCCTTTATCCAATTTGATGGTAAGCCTTGTATCCTAGTCTCATGGGATCTCTTTTACTGGTTGCTAGCTTTAGGGATGGCACTACATAGGGAAATCATGATTTTGGTTGCGTGGTCCCGCTTCCCGACACCATATACATCACTCCCTTCCACTCATTATAACCCCTTTCACCATATTTCCCATCTGGGTCTACATTTGTCCTTTCAGTCTACAAGAAGTTAGCATCCCACTCCCCTTGTCCACACCTTGGGTCGAGCCTGGAACAATGCCCCAGAGGTTGATGTAGCTAAAAGAAAAAGAAAAAGCATAATTTGGCCATTCTCAACAGGAAATGTACCATAAAATGCAAAAGATGGTCGGGGCATACACATTTAGCACGTGGGCAAAAGCCAAACATGAGCTCTACCCATATCATTATGGCCATCACCCTGGTTACTAGGGTCCCTCATATTGACCCCTTTCATCATTAAGGAACCCATGATTGTCCCAACCCCTGGTGGGCGATGAACTACCCCACCTTAACATGGGTATCCACTGCTCTATATTACACATCATGATCTCATCACCTCAAGCCCTAAGCAGTTATAAAAGAAAATCAATAAAATGCAAAAGGCATATGAAGAAGGGTGGAAAAACAAAGGTCGAGGTAACTCATGTACCACGATTGCTCCCTCCTACATTCATACACCCAAGTGTGAGCTTCCCTTATTATGGCTACCCTTGTAACGTGGCATGTGGCTTGGAGCCTTCCCCTGATGCCCCATTTCGTTCCACCATTATATCATATGCCACCTACCACTTGATGGATGTACCATGAACATGTCACCCCCTTTAGAAGGAGAAAGTTGAAACCACTTAATAGGGTCCTCGGTTAACCCCCTTATTGAGCTTGGAGACACTTGTACATGCTAAATCACACTATGGAAAGGCATGCCACTATGAAGTATCCATTTGATTCCATGATTTGTAAGCTCTTTTACTCAATTACTCTAATGGTTTGTTGTACTGGAAGAAAATGGGGCACATTGGATCTTATACAAGACTGCAAGTGGGTCTCCATTTGGGGTTTGGTCTCCCTATACGGGGTCCAAGACCTCCAAAGGTTCATATTGGCACTTGTAGGGTGAGCATTGAGAGCCATGGGCATCCACCATAGCAGAGAGCAGATTGCCACTTCATGGACTCATCAACACCATTCATTGATTGCTCATGTTCCACCTTTTGGAAAAAGATGATGCACCTAGACCACCATGCCCAACCGGCTTCACACTTGCACCACACACTTAGTGGATGTTCCAGGGCCCAAATGAGGATGTGTCTCACCATGAGAGACAAAGGGAGGGCTTATTTCATCATTCTAGCCCTTATAGATAGCATACAAGCATTATTGATCCACTTAGAGACCCATGACAATGTCATTGTGCCCCCACACCCATTTGGGGACACCACATTGGATTTTCTTGAGTATTGAGGGGCCACCCCTTGATCACTATGTGGAGTCTATTCTCTCACATTGGCACACTTTGGACTCCACTAGGCCTCCTCAATGGCCCAACGAATCCTTGTATCTACTATTTTCCCTTTAGAGAGGCTTCATCTTTGTATCATTGAGCTATCTTGGTGGGCTTGTCATCAAGTCATGTTACTATTGCACATCATTTTATTATTTGGGGCTTTATTTGGCCATTTAGGCTATTCAAACTCCCTTATGGATTGTATAAATAGATGAGAGGCTCAATCATTCCTCTCATCATCACTTGGATTGGATTAGTATCTCTTAAGATTTTCGCACTTGCTTTCTTGGACGAAATTTTGGAGTTTCTTGATGCACTATGATGTTTGGATTTTCGCTATTGTCTTTGGAGCTTCTTTCTATGCAAAGATGATGAATGGATATACTATTGCCTCTCTTGTAAGTGAAATTTAATGCTATTTTCGCTTTTCTTACTTGTCGAATGAATGAAATTTTATCATTGTTCTTGTATGGGCCCTAAATAATGTGAAATTCTTCTCAAAGTCTTGAATAACTGATATATTGCATGCGTTGCTCATTGAGAGAGATAGAGTGTGTGATGTTCCTAGAGGCAACCTAGAAGGTTAACAGGCCTTGAAACTTCATCTCCTTTGCAAATAGAAGTGCAAATCCCTAAATGATCTAATTGTTTCACTTAGAAGAGCTAGCAAAAGTCATCTAGGGCTCCTTAGCATAGGAAAATTCTCGATCTAGGTTTATCTTGACTCTATTAGGCCCAAGAAGCAAGGCATTAATCCTTACATCCCTTTGGTGGTTAAAATAACCCTTCTTTTCTCTCTCTCTTCTAACTTTAGGCCTAACCCTAGAAGGCCTCCTAGGGCATCACACGAAATCATTTGCAGCCATCAAAAACCATTGAAAATCTTTCTAAAACTACATTGGGGTCTTCTTGAGAGGTCCTCCAATATTGAGCTCAATCCAACGGTGGAATCTCAAGATATTGCAAGCCCTCGCTTGAAGACCGTTCTTCTCCCTAGGTTCCTATGGGTTAGTGTCTTCACTTGGATCAATGCACTTAAATTCAAAGGGAAAATTTCTCCTTTGATCCTATTCTTCTCCCTAACCTAATCAATTCCATCTATTGTTGATCAATACCAAACCTTTGACCTAGTTTGGGTCCACTTAGGTTCTTTGTGGTCCCATAACTTTGTGGCTCAAATTCCACAAGGATTACATTGAAACCATTTCTCCTTTAGGATTCTTGGGTCTAGGATACCTCTGGTTAAGGGATATTCTCCAAACCTAGGTCTAGGTATCCCCTCAGCCCTTCTTAGAGAGTCAATCACCTTGCTGATAAAGCAAGTAAGCCAATTATCTGAGCCTCTCTTGTGAATAGGCTTCAGGAATCACTCCACATCTTATCATTGATCTATCTATCCTCGTGATTCCTCTCATATCGGGACTCCTCCCATAAGTGAGAGTCTGTAACGAGCAGGGAGCTTTAAGCTGAGGTGACAATGGGTTATCGTTTTATTGTTTCCACTTGACCTAATAGTTGCTCTATAGGATCCCCTCCTAGGACCCCTACTAGTTTCAGCGGTAACATGGCCTTCCAAGGGTAGAAATTGGAAGCATCAACCAGCTTCTCTTCATTCTTAAAGTAAGAAGAAGACATCTTGATCTGCTCAAACAAATTTCAGCAACAAATAAAACTTATGCATTGAAGAGTGCGTAAGAGGAATCTTTTATGACGAGTCTTTAATGCAAGGTTGCGGGGGAGCGCCTCCCCCCTATCGAACACGCTACCAGAGTGAATGCTTAGAGGATGATATTAATGACAAAGATCCCTATATGAATCTAGAGGTAATGATAAAGATACCTCTGGTTCAATCTATGTTTTTATGTTTTTTATGTCTAATTCATCATTCTACATGATTTCGTTGACATATATGCATCAAAATATAAAAAATATATATTATAAAAAAAGGGTCCCGGACCGGGAGCTTCTGAAAATGGCACTCCCGCTCCCAAGTAACCTTGCTTTAATGCGCGTAAGAGAGTATAAGAGGAGTGCAATGAATCCATTAAGAGATGGAGAGAGAGAGAGGGTAACACACCATTAAGAGAGAGAGAGGGGTACGAATGCCATTAAGGAAAGAGAGGTGTGAAGTGGCATGAAAGTGCCAAGTAAGAAAGGTGACATGTATTTCCATTTTGATAATAATATTATAGTATCATAAGGATAATAATAAAAATATTAATGATAATATTGATGATTATGTTGAATTTCCACGACCATGGTGTCTAGGATAGAATCTTAAATCTCTGACGCTACCAAACCAAGAATCTTGACAAAGCTACTTAGCACAACGGAACAATATAATGCAGTAAACCAATCAAGTGCACAATAACAACAATAACAACAATATATGTAACCCAACTTCGTTATATTATCAACATATAATACGGCATTCTAGGGGTCTCATACAAGGGATAATGGCCCTGAAATATCCACAAGTACAAGAATACATGATATAATGACAATCGTGTTGCTCTAGTGCACAATCACAGCCTCTATGTCGTATCTCGTCCTATCAGTCCTTTGCTTTCGTTCAGCTCTCTAGCTGCCCCGTAGTCGATCAAGAAACAACACATAGACTCCAGGATGGCTACCACCTATCACTGTTGCAAGTCACTTCTGCTACAATGAACACGGGTTGATCCAAACTGCTCTTCTAGGCTAGCCAATACCTAAGCATCAAACTACCAATCTAGTAGCTTCTTTCGTCCATCAAAGAGCTACACATTAGGCTCAATCCTTCACCCAACACACAGTTGTCAATGTCCTTCTTGTCACGCTAATCTAGGGCTGCTTTGGACACTTTCTTGTTTCCCTCCACCAACCACTAAGTGCCCAATACAACTGTCACAACTCCACTATGAAATCTACTCGTAGGAAAGGCTTCCAACCACCAAGTCAAGCCTTCCAATTGGCTCCCACGGGCTGCAACAAATCTTATCCAAACTAGTCTAAATCTAGACCCAACTCAAGGCAAAATGCATACCTTACTGCTCATTGTTTGAGGTATGTTTATCTGCTATTGACCTCGGCCTGGTTAGGGCAAGACACCATACCCAATTCTTCCTTATTTTACAACACACAAGCCCTCATAACAGTTGTGGGTTCCATTATATGTAAGGCTCCTTCTATACGCTAAAGTTCTAGGCTATTTCTAGCCCCTATTAATGCCTAATAGACCTCAATTAGGGTTGCGGCCCTACTTCAAAACCCTGTATAGTTATGCGGCCTTCTAACACACAATTACCCACACAAAAAAATACTCCAAAACAGTCATGTACTTACCTTCCTTTAGTCAGCCCTCCTACAAGATGGAAATGCCTTCCAAACAGTCTTGAAGATGCTCACCTAAGCCTTCTTCTCATTTGTTGGTCCTGCCCCTTCCTCCCTATGGCCTAAACAGAAGTGTCCTTCTCTTCAACGAGCTTTCTTCTTGCTATGTGTTGCACTCTTGGATGTGCTATAATGAATCTCATCGCCTCTTATTTATACTAAACAAGAGGACTCCAACGAATTCACCAATAGACACAACTTTTGGACATAACTAATTCAAGCCTACATGACTTGACTGTCCAAAAATCCATTATTAACTTCAAAAATTCATAACTCATCTTCTACAACTCGAATTTCAACGATTTTCGTTGCGTTGGATTCTCCTAGCCATCCTTTATCATGTCCATCCATCACATGTAGAAAATGCCTCATGGTTTTGGCCCAAATCCTTTGGGTACAAAACCCCAACCTTGGGTTCCAAGCCCACAAATGACTTTTGTGGCGCTCCAACCTCCAAACCCTGGGGCTTAGAGTACCTCCCAAGTTACTCAAAAATCAATACTCCCTCTCAGCGAGGGAGGTACTTCCAAGACTAGGAAGTAACTCATCATCTTCATCACTACTCGCAACACTCGCCCAACTCCTGGCGCTCACAACTATAGCAATCCTTGTAGCGTGAACTACGCCTCTCTCGGAAGTGTCATTGTCACTGGAAGCATCCTGCTTCTTCTTCTTTTCCTGAAATGTCTTCCACTCTCTCCATGATTCCTTCTTGGCAATTGTAGGAGCACCCTTGCTCCCCACTGACCACGCACTCTTCTTGAGCTGCAAAGTCTCCCTCTGAATCTGCAAACTCCCTTTAGAGCTCGACTCCCCCTGAGTCTCTAGAACTTGGACCTCCTTCTCTAGAACCTGTACTTGCTCCTCTAAAGCCTGCACTTGCATCTGCTTCTATGGAACCTGCACTTGCTCCTCCTGCTTCTTCTTCCCATGATCCATAGGCTTTCCCGTCAGCCTGTATAGACCATGCTCTCTAACACCAAGCACAATACCTGCGGAGCTAGAGCCTCTAGGTCTAATTCTTTCCTTTCCATTCTGGAATAATACATCAAACCCCTTCTTCTCGATCATCAAGACAGATATCATGCTATATCTGAGTCCTGGTACAAATAGTACATCTTGGACCCGCATCACCCATCCCGTCTCCATCCTAAATGGCACAACTCCCAATCCTCGGATCTCCTTCTAACTCTTGTCACCCAACACCATGTGCAACTTCGAGTCCCATTCATCTAGAGTCTCGAATACCGCCTGTCACCCTGTCATATGTTTCGACGCACCACTGTCCACGTACCATCCATCCTCATCGATGGTACCCTACGAGAAATGAGAGATCATAGAAAAGTCCTCCACCTCCAACCTCCTGGTCAGAGCATCTATCTCAACAAAAGTGGCAACGTCGACGACCTGCTTCCCTTTCTTCTCATCATCTCTCGTCTTCATCGTACATCTCAACGAAAAATGACCCATCTCGCCACAGTTGAAACACTTGATCTTACTCAAGTCCTTCTTCTGCTTACCCTTCATTCGTGCTGCAAGTGCCATGTCATCATCTGCCCTTTTCTTCAGATGAAGATCCTCGTGTCGCAACTCTTCCTGAATGAAGTCGTCCCACAGCCTATTCCAGTCTGGCAACTTGTCCCTGGAAACGATCCCCTGTATAGACCATGCTCTCTAACACCAAGCACAATACCTGCGAAGCTAGAGCCTCTAGGTCTAATTCTTTCCTTTCCATTCTGGAATAATACATCAAACCCCTTCTTCTCGATCATCAAGACAGATATCATGCTATATCTGAGTCCTGGTACAAATAGTACATCTTGGACCCGCATCACCCATCCCGTCTCCATCCTAAATGGCACAACTCCCAATCCTCGGATCTCCTTCTAACTCTTGTCACCCAACACCATGTGCAACTTCGAGTCCCATTCATCTAGAGTCTCGAATACCGCCTGTCACCCTGTCATATGTTTCGACGCACCACTGTCCACGTACCATCCATCCTCATCGATGGTACCCTACGAGAAATGAGAGATCATAGAAAAGTCCTCCACCTCCAACCTCCTGGTCAGAGCATCTATCTCAACAAAAGTGGCAACGTCGACGACCTGCTTCCCTTTCTTCTCATCATCTCTCGTCTTCATCGTACATCTCAACGAAAAATGACCCATCTCGCCACAGTTGAAACACTTGATCTTACTCAAGTCCTTCTTCTGCTTACCCTTCATTCGTGCTGCAAGTGCCATGTCATCATCTGCCCTTTTCTTCAGATGAAGATCCTCGTGTCGCAACTCTTCCTGAATGAAGTCGTCCCACAGCCTATTCCAGTCTGGCAACTTGTCCCTGGAAACGATCCCCTGTATAGACCATGCTCTCTAACACCAAGCACAATACCTGCGAAGCTAGAGCCTCTAGGTCTAATTCTTTCCTTTCCATTCTGGAATAATACATCAAACCCCTTCTTCTCGATCATCAAGACAGATATCATGCTATATCTGAGTCCTGGTACAAATAGTACATCTTGGACCCGCATCACCCATCCCGTCTCCATCCTAAATGGCACAACTCCCAATCCTCGGATCTCCTTCTAACTCTTGTCACCCAACACCATGTGCAACTTCGAGTCCCATTCATCTAGAGTCTCGAATACCGCCTGTCACCCTGTCATATGTTTCGACGCACCACTGTCCACGTACCATCCATCCTCATCGATGGTACCCTACGAGAAATGAGAGATCATAGAAAAGTCCTCCACCTCCAACCTCCTGGTCAGAGCATCTATCTCAACAAAAGTGGCAACGCCGACGACCTGCTTCCCTTTCTTCTCATCATCTCTCGTCTTCATCGTACATCTCAACGAAAAATGACCCATCTCGCCACAGTTGAAACACTTGATCTTACTCAAGTCCTTCTTCTGCTTACCCTTCATTCGTGCTGCAAGTGCCATGTCATCATCTGCCCTTTTCTTCAGATGAAGATCCTCGTGTCGCAACTCTTCCTGAATGAAGTCGTCCCACAGCCTATTCCAGTCTGGCAACTTGTCCCTGGAAACGATCCCCTTGATGAATGGCTTCCATTTTTGAGTAAACCCTTTCAAGGCAATCCTCACCATATCAAAATCTGAAATAGTCACACCAATGGCAGCAAGCTCATCTTTGACCTAAGACAACCTCGTCAGATACGAAGTCACTCCTTCACCCTGCAACATCTTGTTGGACTTCAACTTGTCCTCCAATACCAATAACTGGTTCTCGTTCTTATTCTGGAACAAATTCTGAAGAGCCATCCACATCTCATGAGCGGAGTTCTTCCCGGACAAATGTGGTATTAGGGAACCCTTCACACCATCTAGGATGATCAGTCTCGACTACGTATCCAAATCTTTGTACACTTCCAGCTCCGTAGGGTTAGTCAACTTCTTCATGGATTTCTCGGCAAACTCCCGGATCTTGTTGACCTATAAGACCAACTTGATCCTTTCCTTCCATGGACTATAGTTGGACAACCCTTCCAACCTATCCTCATACCGAAGACCGACTTGCAACTTCGACATTGTAGTGAGCCCTTCACCTACAACGTGACCAACTCCCTCTCAAGTTGTACTTTGTTGTGCACTCTTGATTTATTGTCTCTCAAAGTAGCTCAAACACGCTCTGACTCCATGTTAAATTTCCACGACCCTGGTGTGTAGGATAGAATCTTATATCTCTTACGCTACCAAACCAAGAATCTAAATAAAGCTACTTAGCACAGCGGAACAATATAATGCAGTAAACCAATCACGTGCACAATAAGAACAATAACAACAATATATGTAACCCAACTTTGTTATATTATCAACATATAATACAACACTTTAGGGCTCCCATACAAGGTATAATGGCCCTCAAATATCCACAAGTACAAGAATACAAGATACAATGACAATCTTGCTTCTCTAGTGCACAATCACAACCTCTATGTCGTATCTTGTCCTGTCGGTTCTTCGCTTCCGTTCTGCTCTCTAAATGTCCCTTAGTCCAACAAGAAACAACACATAGAGACTCTAGGAGGGCTGCCACCTATCACTGCTGCAAGTCACTTTTACTACAATGAACATGAGTTGGTCCAAGCTTCTCTTCTAGGCTGGCCAATACCTGAGCATCAAACTGCCAATCTAGTAGCTTCTTTCGTCCATCAAAGAGATACACATTAGGATCAATCCTTCACCCAACACACAGTTGTCAATTTCCTTCTTGTCACGCTGATCTAGGGCTACTTTGGACACTTTCTTGTTGCCCTCCACTAAACACTAAGTTCCCAATAAAACTGTCACAACTCCACTGTGAAATCTGCTCCTAGGAAAGGCTTCCAATCACCAATTCAAGCCTTCCAATTAGCTCCCACAGGCTACAACAAATCTTATCCAAACTAGTCTAAATCTAGACCCAATACAAGGCAAAATACATACCTTACAGCTCACTGTTTGGGGTTTGTTTCTCTGTTGTTGACTACAGCCTGGTTAGGGCAAGACACCAGTCCCAATTCTGCCCTCTTTTACAGCACACAAGCCCTCCTAACAGTTGTGGGTTCCATCATATGTAAGGCTCCTTCTATACATTGAAGTTTTGGGTTATTTGTAGCCCCTTTTAATATCTAACAGACCTCAGTTAGGGTTGCGACCCTCCTTCAGAACCCTGTACAGTTATGCGGCCTTCTAATAGAATATTACCCACACAAAAAATACTCCTAAACAGTCTTGTACTTACCTTCCTTTACTCGGCCCTCCTGCAAGATGGAAATGGCTCCCAAACAGTCTTGAAGATGCTTACCTAAGCCTTCTTGTCCTTCATTGGTCCTGCCCTTTCTTCCCTATGGCCTAAACAGAAGTGTCCTTCTTCTCTTCAATGAGCTTTCTTCTTGCTATGTGTTGCACTCTTGGATGTGCTAAAATGAATCTCATCACCTCTTATTTATACTAAACAAGAGGGCTCCAACGAATTCACCAATAGACATGACTTTTGGACAGAACTACTTCAAGCCTACATGACTTGACTATCCAAAATCCATTAGCTTCATAAATTCATAACTCATCTTCTACAACTCGGATTTCGACGAATTTCGTTGCATTGGATTCTCCTTGCCATCCTCTATCATCTCCATCCATCACATGTAGAAAATGCCTCATGGATTTGGCCCACCTCCTTTGGGTACAAAACCCCAAACTTGGGTTCCAAGCCCACAAATTACTATTGTGGCACTCCAACCTCCAAACCCCGAACCCTAGGGCTTGGACTACCTCCCAAGCTACTCAAAAATCAACAGATTAAATAAAAATTGAACGATTAAGATTGATTAAGGATAAGTTAAGTGATTTTCCATCATCTAGACTTGATTACCAAAAATCAACAGATTAAATAAAAATTGAACGATTAAGATTGATTAAGGATAAGTTAGTGATTTTCCATCATCTATACTTGATTACCAATTGAAGGAAGTCATGCTTGAAATGATAGACATGACTTGCGATTTTTAGAAATTCACACTAGAATTGTCAAAAATGTGATTTTAATCAAGGAAATTTATCCCTTAGCTGCTAATTTTCAACATTTAGATGGTCCATAAAAGAAGCAAATGACCCAGCAAATCAAATTTTTTGAGGAGATGGTTCGAGAAGGTTATTTTGAATGATTGTTTTTTGAGAAAAAAAGATGGGAAATATTTTTAGTGGTCCAAACCACTTTGGGATCAAATTTTTGGTCAACCCAACTCCTCCTTCAAGGCAAACATCTCTCTCATGGGGATCTTCGCAGCTCATCAAGGGTTCGAATTTTTTGGCCACGAACCTAGTAGTTTCTTCTTGGATCTAGACGTTTTCCACTTGGATAGGCTCCTCTCTCTCATTTTTCTATAAATTGAGCTCTAAGCTCCTCATTTTATCGGGATGTAATCGAGCTCTTAGCTCTGGAAGCTCCACTGGACTATGTACTGAATATTTTCTTAATAATAAAGAAAGTCTTTGGTGGTAAATTTTTGTGGTGTTATTCTTCCGCATCTATGGTAATATTTCTTTGATTAATTTGTACTTAATAATCTATTGGTGCTATTAATTGTTATTCCATTGATCTATTGGTGTACAGTGATCTTGCATTGATATTTGGATTAGAGAAACACTCTAGAGCTGGAAGCACTAGTGGGTTTTCAGTTGGACCCCTAGTCTTCCTTTTCATTGTGCTATCTAATACCTTGTGGATCTAACAACATATTTTTGGAAGTGTGTAGAAATCTATTTCCTGAATCAGATCTTGAGCATTCAGGGACGTTTTTGGTTGGACTAACCAACTCTCAAGGAATAGAAGTGGATGAACCCACATTGATCTCCTTCAAGAGTCTTATCAAACGAATTTTTAAAGGGGGTTCCTTGCCATAGCTTGAGAAAATTATCTACTTATTCAATCTATTTCTCTCTTTTAATGAGCTTTCATTGAATAGATTAGCTATTTTAGAGCTTATCACTTGCTTACCAAACAGCGGAGGTGTCTTCATACTCTTTGGCCTAACATTTGTAACTTTTGTATATATTTTAATCCATTTTGTATATAAATTTTTTTTTTTTATTTGTATATACGTGTATCTATCCTTCTTTCCCTTGTGCAGATCTAGCTGAAGAGGAGGTTTTGGCTTGGAACTTTCTTATAAATTTTCTTCCAGGTGAATGCTTGGGAGATCAAAGAGATATTCATCTTATTTTTGAAGCATAAAGCCTACACTTGTTTGTGATTTAAGCCATCTGTTCTCCCTCCAAAAATTTTGTGCAGATCTACCCTCCAAAGGGTCAGACAACTAGGTTTTAAAGGAAAATTTGAAGAGATTTGACGTTGGAAGCTTGGGAAAATTAAAATTTGAATTCTATGAGCCTTTTCTCCCTTGGTTGTGAGCAAAGGAGGGTCATTCCTTTTCTCCTTTGCGCAAATTTTCTTCATCTTGGACAGCTAGGGTTTGGAAGCAAAAATTTTAAGAGATCTTACATTTGAGCCTTGGAAAAATCAAGATTTAATTTTTTAGAGGCTTTGTAAATTTAAAGTTTACAACTTTACATTTTTTAGGCTTCTATCTCCTAGTCGCAAGCAACAAGAGGGTTTTCCCTTAATCCCTTGCACATTTTCTTCTTGGAGCTTGGACGTTAATTAGCTTGAGGGAAATTCATTTGGAGGAAAATTGATTTCCTTCTTGGGAGAAATTTTCTCATTATAAATTTTGTAAACCATCATAAAATTTTCTCTAATTGATATCTTGAGGAAAGGGTATTGGATTTCATATCTTTATTTTGTCTAAACCCTCTTTTATTATTTTAAAACCCTCACTCTTGTCTAAGAGGGTTTTCATTTTCTAAAAATAATAAAAAGAATTTTTTCTTGAGGAAGATTGTAGTTTTTTCCCCTTGGTATCCCACCTCCTCACTTGGAAGAAGGATTTCTTGATTGATTGAACACTAACTTGCTAGATTGGTTTATTTTCTTGCATTACCTAATTTCTAGATCTGGATTTTAACTCTCATTTTGCAAGTAGTTTCAATCACTTGTCATCTACTTGATCTAACTTACTTTTATTTTCATTGAAAATTTTCATTAGCTATTTGATCTAACTAGCATCTCCATTGAAGTTGCTCTATCTCATTGTCATTCTCTTTGCTTCATTGAGTAATTTTCGCTTGCTTCATTGGTCATTAATCTCATTATAATATAATAATTTGTGCTCAAAGTGCTGATTGCTAATTTGGTCATATAAGTGGAATGGTATTTTGTTATTGATAAATCTTAAGACATTTCACTTTTGAAGCATTTTAGTTTTAATTGTCAAATCTCACTTGGAGCACTTGTGATAATTCATATCTAATTTTTATTTTAGATCTAGTTTGCATTTCTCTAAAAGTTACCTCCAAGCATAAACTTGGTTGATAGATATTTAGGCCAACTTCCCTAACTGTCATTCAATCCACATATATTTGAGTTTGGAGCAAATGTTAAAATTTGTGACCTCGTAGTTCTCTTGTGGCCAAGCCATTTAGGAACAAAGGCACTAGGTTGTACTGAAGTCCTAAGGGGGTATTGTTAATGAGGTCGTAGCCTTCTCTCTTAGCCTTCTTGCAACAATCTCAGTCCTTAGCAAGTTGGAGGAATTGGAGAGAAGTTCAAACATAGATTAGGCATTTAATTAAAATTTACCAAGACCACTTTGCCTCACACACTTCACATACACTTTTTTGCATATTCCACACAATTGGTTATTGTACAGTTTGGATTGTGAGCTTATCATTCACTTGCAAAAATTGTATATTCTTGTACTTGCTTATTTCATTTTCATGTGCTCGTGATAATTGTCACTTAATGATATATCTTACTTTAGCATCTCCTTAAAAGTACAAGCTCTCTTCTCTTGCAAGTTCTATTTCAAATATTGTTGCTCATATCTCTAAATTGCATATTATCTCTTGTGGGTTTGATTCACTAAATACTGTTTTGCAACTTTGCTATTCTTGTAACTTGAAAGATCATTGTTTATTTGCAAGCATAGTTTTAAAAATCGACCGAGTTGACCGAGCCACACCCCCGGCCGGTCTGACTCGATGGAAAAACCAGTCCGGCGGCCAGTTTGTGACCAAGTCGGTCAAGCCATACACCGACTCGGTCACAAATCAGTTGGCTAGGCCGAGCCCGAGCTAAACCGGCCGGATAGCTCCTAGCCGGCTGCGGGCCCCCAAAACTCAAAAAAACGGACTTCAAACTCGGTTTTATCTTGCTCTTAGGTTTTTGTTTGTGTATATAACCCCTCCCCATCCTATTTAACCTACCCAACCCCTCTCAATACCTCACATCTATCTCATTGAATTTTAGTGAGCATTTGTGAGGAAATTGTGAAGAGTTGTCGAGTTGGTTTTGGAGCAGCTTTGAGGAGTCTTTTGGGCAAGCTTTGGAGCAGCAATGAGGAGCTTATTGGGCAATCTTTGGAGCAGCATTGAGAAGTTGGTTTGTTGGCGCTGCATTGAGGAGGCTAGAGGTATTTTTTTTTTTCTCTTCTAAAATTTGCCTTGGCTTGTTTTATTTATTTTGCAAATCTGAAAATGGTAAACATAGTTTTTGGTGAAAGAAATGAACATAGAATGAATAGTCTTTTTTTGTTTTCATTTTCAAATTTAAACCTTTTCTTTCCAAGTCAAAAACTGTTAAAATTGGACAACTAGGTCCAAACTCCATGTTGTGATGCTCAGATTAAGATATTGATATTTTTGTTGGATTCCTCTTTCGGAGAGGTGTAAAATCCATATAAAATATATCTTAATCCGATGAGCAGAACATTTATTTTGAATTTATTATTTATAATAAATTATATGTGCAGGTCGGCCCTAATGTTTTGCACCCCCAGCAGATGTGTCACACACCTCAATGATGGATATAAATACAGTCAAAGTTGGAGAGCATTTCACACAAACTCATCACACATATTCTTCTCTTCTCTGATTTAGTACGAGCTCCTTGGAGGACGATTTCAGCTCACACGTGGGAGGAAGGACAAATCTGTACAACCAAGTAGAAGGACGAAATTGATGCAGCTAGGGTTTCCAAGGAAGTTTGACCAACGTTGACTTTGGTCAACGCATGGTCCAAAAGGGCTGAAATTTGTTGGAGACTTCGATTTTAGGAGGCCGTACACATTGGCACAAAAACCGAGGTCAAAAGGTTGACCGAAGTTGGAGCTGCGTTGACTTTTATGTTGCTGCCATGCGTTGACTTTTCTGGACAGCGTTGACTTTTCTGGAGTTGACTTATGTTGACTCGGTGACTGATTTGAGGATTGTTGTGACACATTCTGGGTTGGCTGATCAAGGAGACTTTGCTGGTTGAAGCATCCTGTTGACCGCCGTAACGCACCATCACATTCTTCTGTTTTTGGTTTGTCTTCTATAGATCCACTGGTATGTTCTATCAGCATTTTACTTAACTGTTTGGGTGATTGCTGTAATAAAAGTAAAGTTGCATCAAGCATAGAACATCTACAAAAATTTACATGGTATCAGAGCTGAGGTGAAGACAAGCCCTAACTTATAGCAATCACCATCTAAGAAAAATGGGTTCCACAAGTTATGGCTTCAAAGAGAATGACAAGCTGACTGGAAGGGATGACTTCCATGCCTGGAAGATGATATTAGATCTCAAATTGGAAGACCATGATCTCATGGACCATGTACTGGGTAAGATACAAGAACCTCCATCCAATGCTACTGCTGCTGCTAAAAACAAGTATAAGAAGGGGGAGATCAAAGCAAAGCTGATGATCAGGGAATCCATTCATAAAACCCTGGTGGCCTACATCTCTGAGTTGGGCACATCCAAAGAGATGTATGATAAATTGATTCTTATGTTCAAGGTAAACAATGTAAACCAAGTGCTATTCTTCAAGAATCAATTGAAGAATATGAAGAAGGGTCGGGATGAGTCTGTTCAAACATACTTTCTGAAATTGACCGAGATCAGGAATAATCTGCTGGCTATTGGGGAGACAATAGCCGATCGTGAGATGGTACTCACCGCACTTGGAGGACTCCCATATGAATGGCATGTATTCAACACTACCATTCTCAATAATAGTACTATTCCTAACTTTGACGAGCTACTGTCCAGATGCATGCAAGAGGAGACAAGAATGAAGGAATATGAAAATGACAGAAATGTTGCCTATGCTGCCCATTCTAGAAAGAAGAACTCTGGTGGTCCTAAGAACAAAGGAAAGAAGGGAAAGTGTTTCTCTTGTCATAGGCCTGGTCACTATGCCAGAGAATGTCCTTTCAAGAAGGATTCTCCCGATAGTGACAACAACAACAACAACTGGAGGAATGGAAATCAAAGAAACATCAGATCCAAAGGAAAGAGGGAGGCTCCCTCTGATGAAAACAATCAACCTTTCAAAAGGTCTAGAAACTTCAAGTATGAGGAATCTAATGCTGTTGACAAAAGAGATGAATACATTCTTGTATCTGCTCTCTCTGCTGCATCCCCGCCCGACACTATGGATGTCTGGCTGATAGATAGTGGTGCCTCAAGACACATCACTGGGTTCAAGGAAGCACTCTCTGACATGGTTGAAAAGGATACCAATCTGGAAATTATTCTTGGAGATAATGCCACATATCCCGTGAGAGGGACTGGGACTGTGACTCTCCACTTGTCTCAAGGACAAGTCCTACATTTGCAGGATGTACTCTATGTACCAAAATTGAAGAAGAACCTTGTGTCTATATCAATAATTGAAGACAAAGGCTTCAATGTGGCATTCATTGAAGGAAAGGTACGCATATGGAAGAAGAATCTCAAGGAAGCTATCGTGATTGGTTTTAGAGTTGGAACACTCTACCAGGTTGAAGGAAGTCCTCTAGGAGCTATGACATGTGATACTGAACTATGGCACCGAAAGGTTTTGACACCTTCATTACAAGGCCCTTCCCGAAGAAAGGAAGGTGGTGACAGGGATGCCCGATTTTGGAAATAATCATGAAGGTGTATGTAAGGGTTGTGCCGAAGGAAAACACAAAGGGGACCTCTCCCCACTAGCATTTGATGTCTTGCATTGATACATTCTGATATGTCTGGTATGCTGCTCGTGACATCCTTGACAGGATGTTCCTTTTATGAGACAAACATGTTCAGGAACGTTTGCAGAGGAGCTAGCATCAAGAGGGAGACCACAATGTGTGTGGACTACAGTGAAATCTCTCAGGCTTATAGATTTTATGTACTTGGTCAAAGTAAGTTGAGATATGACATAATGTCACTTTTGACGAAGATGCTTGCCTGAGGAAAGTTGTAGATCTTCCGAGATCTGAGGAAAATCATGAAGCAAGACCTGGAAATCAAGATGCTGAGAGACATGTTGCCCTGAGGGGGACATTCCGAGAAAGCTAGAAGCCGTGCAGATACCAAGGGCATCTAGCTGCCATGAGTACTATTGTACAATCTGAACTTGGATCTTTTGAGGAAGCCGTAAAGCATCACGTATGGAAGGATGTTATGCACGAAGAATATGAGTCCATAATGAAGAATGTTGTCTAGGATGTGGTTCCAAGACCGAAGGACAAATCAGTTGTCACCGCGAAATGGCTCTATAAGATCCAGCATGGATCTGATGGAAGTGCTGAAAGGTTCAAGGCAAGATTTGTTGCCCAAGGCTTCTCTCAAAAGGAAGGGGTGTATGTAGAACAACCTCTGGGGCTTGAAGTCCAGGATCGGGACACCCATGTCTGCAGTTTGAAGAAAGCCCTCTATGGGCTGAAGCAAGCACCCAGAGCTTGGTACGAGAAGATAGATAGCTACTTGATGAAGCTGGGCTTCACTCGAAGTAATGCTGATCCGAACCTTTACTTCAAGGTTGTCCAGGGGAAGCCTCTCATTCTGGTGCTGTATGTGGACGATCTCTCTCTGACAGGTGCTGACCCTCTCAGTGTAAGAGGGAGCTCGATACTAAGTTCGAGATGAAGGACCTAGGACTGATGCACTACTTCCTAGGCCTAGAGGTCTAGCAGAGACCTGGCGAGATTTTCCTTTCTCAAGGAAAATACATTATGAAGCTTCTGGAATGGTGGACTGTAAGTCCGTACTGATGGAACTCAACTTTAAGAAGTTGAGTGGCAGCGCTGCTGGGCCCGTGTTAGAAAATCTTACTGAGTGTCGTCAACTCGTGGGGGGCCCTGATGTTCTTAGGGAACATCCGTCCGGACATATGTTGTGTAGTGAAAACTTTGAGTCAACACATGGTTGATCATAACATTCACTAGGTTGGTGCCAAGAAACTCTTGAGATATCTCTGAGGCACGATAGACCATGGGCTGAGATACACTGCCGGGAGTATGACACTCCATGGATATATTGATGCCGATTGGGCTGGCAGTGTGGTGGATCGCAAGAGCACATCTGGATGCTACTTCACATGTAGATCTGCTTCGGGCAGGAATCTAAAGTCGGTAGCTTTGAGCACCGCTGAGGCCGTATGCATTGTAACATGTATGGCCTGTTGTGAAGTCACTTGGTTGCGAAAGCTCTTCTGTGAGCTGTTCGAGCATGTGCTAGATGCCACCGTTATCCTTTGTGATAACCAGAGGGGGATTCATTTGTCATAGAATCCCAGGTTCCACGATTGATCCAAACATGTTGATGGCTGGTACCACTTTATCTGGGATATGGTACAGCGAGGCGCCGTAAGGCTCGATCATATAGGAACTGATGAGCAGGTCGCGGATATTCTCACACTGCCCTTGGGGAAGGTCATGTTCCTAACCTTCCGTGAGAATCTTGGAATCATGGAACGACCCTATGATGTGGGTCCTGTTGGACGATGAGCTCTGGGAGCTCTGGGGGGCTTTGGGGAGAGCTTCTTGGAGCTATGGGCAACCACAAGGCTAGGCTTGCCAACCTTGGTGGTGTGCTTGGAACCCACCGTTGTGATTTTGAGTTGGTTCACCTCTCATTTTCTGTGCCCTGTATGCATCCTACCCATTGAGTTCAGGGCTCATGGGAAGTACCTCTCATTTGGCCAATGAGGTGGGAAAAGCTAGAGACTATTAGCAAAGACTGATGGACGCATCAGAGATTGCCTTACTCTCTATCTAGGATGGCACGGTCCAACCACTTGATCTGGGATCAAGTTTAGTGAGGTCTGGGACCTCTGCCTGACTTCGGGTCAGATGAACCAATTTCGGGTTGGTTGGAGACTCTTTATGAGTCTGATAGAGGTTTCGAACCTCTGGGCTGATTATGTCAGTCGGGGGATGATGTCTTTGTGACTGACCCACTTCTGTTCTGAAATAAAGAGGCCAGCAAAGCAAGTTACGGCGGGATGACGCACGATGTTTGATTGCACTGATGGATGGAGTTCTTCCTAGTTGAGAGGGAGTGTTAAATTTGGACAACTAGGTCCAAACTCCATGTTGTGATGCTCAGATTAAGAGGCTAATATTTTTGTTGGATTCCTCTTTCGGAGAGGTGTAAAATTCATATAAAATATATCTTAATCCGATGAGCAGAACATTTATTTTGAATTTATTATTTATAATAAATTATATGTGCAGGTCGGCCTTAATGTTTTGCACCTCCAGCAGATGTGTCACACACCTCAATGATGTATATAAATACAGTCAAACTTGGAGAGCATTTCACACCAACTCATCACAAATCTTCTTCTCTTCTCTGATTTAGTACGAGCTCTTGGAGGACGATTTCAGCTCACACGTGGGAGGAAGGACGAAAATGTACAACCAAGAGGAAGGACGAAAATGCTGCAGCTAGGGTTTCCAAGGAAGTTTGACCAACGTTGACTTTGGTCAACGCATGGTCCAAAAGGGCTGAAATTTGTTGGAGAATTCGATTTTAGGAGGTCGTACACATTGGCACAAAAACCGAGGTCAAAAGGTTGACCGAACTTGGAGCTGCGTTGACTTTTATGTTGCTGCCCTGCGTTGACTTTTCTGGACAGCGTTGAATTTTCTGGAGTTGACTTGTGTTGACTCGGTGACTGATTTGAGGATTGTTGTGACACATTCTGGGTTGGCTGATCATGGAGACTTTGCTGGTTGAAGCATCCTGTTGACGCCGTAACGCACCATCACATTCTTCTGTTTCTGGTTTGTCTTCTATAGATCCACTGATATGTTCTATCAGCATTTTACTTAACTATTTGGGTGATTGCTGTAATAAAAGTAAAGTTGCATCAAGCATAGAACATCTACAAAAATTTACAAAAACTCAATCCAAAATGGCCCCTAGAATGAAAGATGTTGCTTGGGCATATGCTGAAATGGTTGATGATCAAATGCATTGCAAATTTTGTAAGAGAAAAATTAAGGGGGGTGGAGGGGGCATTCATGGACTGAAACTACATTTGGCTGGTCTTAGAGGCCAAATTACTCCATGTGAAGCACAAACATTGGGGAAATTAGGAAGGAGTTAAAAGAGCAATTTCAGAAGTTTGAGGAAGACAAAATTAGGCAAAAAGTAATAGAGGCTGAAATTGGGAGGAAGAGAAATATACAACACATGATGGCTGCCAACCCAAGTTTTGATTATGAGGGTTCTTCATCTATCCCTTGCACTAATGCATCAAACCCCTTTCACTATGTTCCTCCCTCTATGGAGTCTATTTCTGAAAAGGTTAAGGGTGCAATGAGAAATAAGGGTACTATCAAAAAAAATTGCATGCCCTCTTCTCCCTCTGATAGTGCACATGGTCCTAGTCCTCCAAGTAGAGGTCAAGTGCAGCCCACTTTAGATGCTCATTGGAAAAAAGAATTGAGAGATGTTGCTCCTGATTACATTGCTAGATGGTGGTATGATGTTGATATTCCCGTTAATGCTACTCGTTCACCATATTATGAACCTATTTTTGATGCCATATATGCTGTTGGAAAGGGCTTCAAAGGCCCTACTATGCATGAGTTAAGAGGATCTCTTTTGCAAAAAGAGATTATGTCCACTGATGATTATTTGAAAGAGTTCAAAAACTCATGGGCGCATACAGGATGTACCATCATGTCAGATGGATGGACTGATCAAAGGAACCGTACCATCATAAAAAAATTTGTCTTTTGCCCATAGGGAACCATGTTTCTAAGATCAGTTGATGCATCTGATAGGGTGAAAGATGCACATTTGTTGTTTCATCTTTTGGATGAGGTTGTTGAAGAGGTGGGAGTGGCAAATATTGTTCAAATCATCACAAATAATGCCTCTAACTATGTTCTTGCTGGTAAATTGTTAGAGGAAAAACACCCAACCATCTTTTGGACCCCATGTGCTGCACATTGCATAGACCTCATGCTTGAGGATATTGGCAAAATAGACTAGATCAAGAACACTATAGAGCATGCCAAAAGCATCACAAAATATATTTACAATCACTCATGGATATTGAATCTGAAGAAGAAACACACAGGGGGCAAGGAAATTATTAGGCCTGCCATCACTAGATTTGCAACACATTTTTTGACATTGCAATCTATGCTTGCCCAACATAGAAACTTGCAAAAGTTGTTTTCTAGTGATGAATGGAATGAATGTCAGTGGGCTCGCAAACAGGATGGCAAAGATGTGAAAAGGAAAGTGAATGAAGAAATATTTTTGAAAAAGGCAGCAGAGATTGTGAAACTTGCTGAGCCACTGGTTAAGGTGTTGCGCTTGGTTGATGGGGAAAGATTGGCTATGGGCTTCATTTATGAGGCTATGGATCAAGCAAAGGAGTAAATAAGGGTAGCATACAAGGACAGAGCGGGTAAGTATGGGCCCATTTGGGTAATCATTGATCAGAGATGGAACAATCAACTCCATCGCCCTATACATGCAGTTGGGTATTTTCTGAACCCAAGGTATCATTATAAATCTCAGGAAGCAAGAGCTTTGTCTAGGGAGGTTAGAGATGGATTGATTGACTGCATTGATCGCATGATCCCCACAGAGAGTGACCAGTTAAAGATACACAATCAGATCACTGTGTTCAGCGAAGCCACAAGTGCCTTTAGCAAGAAACTTGCAAGGATTGCAAGGGAATCAGATGAGCCAGGTAAACAAAGAATTTCAATTTTCAAATTCATATTTTATTATTTTGTATAATTGTTTATAATTTCAATTTCAAAGTTGGATATAAATTGTTGAGCTAACTAAAACTCATTTTTTGCATCACAATGGTGGGAGGCATTTGGTAGCCATTGTCCTGAATTGCAGAGGTTTGCAATCCGCATTTTGAGTCAAACTTGCAGTGCTTCTGGGCATGAGCGCAATTGCTCTGTCTTTGAGAGGATTCACACAAAGAAGAGAAACCGTTTGGAGCAAAAACAGTTAAATTTTCTAGTGTGTGTCCAGTACAACCTTCAACTAAGACGCAACCAATTATTGAACAAAAGACCTGATTCAGATCCCATTGTGTTGGAGGATATTGATCCAACATTAGATTGGGTAGTGGAGACTTGTCCACCAGAGTTTGACTCTGATGAGGATATTGGTGTGGGGATGGATTTCGATACACAGGTAGAGGCTATGCTCAATGCAGATCCACTAATAGCAGACCCAGTCCCAAGCCCTCCAGTTGCAGGTGCAGACACTTCCTCTAGTCAACCACGACGGAGGTGCATAACTCGTCTATCTCAAGGTGGTAGGGCTATAGTTCCAGTTGAGAATGTTGATTCAGAGGAGGAGCGAGTGGTTTCCCCCTCTGGTTCGGAGTTTGAGGAAGAGGACATTGGCTTGTCAGATGTCTAGCAGTAGTGATTATTCATGTTTTGTTGTGAAGGCCATTTAGAACCTCCATGTTTATGTTTTTTGTTTTGATCTCTATATCATCATCATGTATTGGACAGTGCACTGGGTGCAATTTTGATATAATGGATATATTCATGAGCCTACTTTGATCATATGTTGTCTTTTGTCTATATTCTAATGCTTTGTGTTTGGAAACATGAATAAAAATCTTTAAAATTACGTTTTTTTACAAAAAAATTAATATTTAATGTATTTTTTACAAAACCGAGTCATTGAAACTGAACCGGCCGAGTCGATACTGAGTCGGAGTCGGAGTCGGAGCCGACCCTTGGCCGAATCGGAACCCGAGTCCGATTTTTAAAACACTGTTTGCAAGTACCATAATTTACCTTTGAGCATATATGTCTTGCAAGCATTCATTTGGCACTGGTCTAACCATTATTTGCCATGCAAGATATCTTGTGAATATAATTGATTTATCTCAATTGTTGATTCTTATATGTTCATAAAATTGTATACTTGCTAATCTATCTCTAATTTATTTCAAGTTATATTGAATGGTAATTTCCTTAGTAGCGATCTCCTGGAACTTGTTATCTCTAACAAGTTTTCCTTTAGATATCGTCCTTAGGGACTACCCCCCTTGGTTTCGCTAGGAAAGAACCTAAATGGAGAGAGTTAGGAAAAGGTGACAACCCCTTCTCTGAGCATTTAGCCTTAAGGCCACACCTAGTGGGATTAGGGGCTTTTACCACATTAATCTAGGTGTGCATCCTAGGCGACAACATGACACACTGAACCTTAAACCCTACCTAGGGCAGCCCTCAAAATAGGGTGAACAACCCTATCTGGGATATTACAACAACAAATATCCTTCAATAAACACAATAATTACAGCAAGATACTTTGCCTCAACCCTAATGTTTAGAAGGCCCATGAATCCTCCTTGAATACAATAGGTCCTTATTGCTAATTGTCATCTTTATATTTCATGAAATCCTTATAAATCCTGCATTATTAGTCCTCTGAGGGTTTGACAATGCCAACAACACCACATGGCATCTCCTCATGCAAGGATATTTACACCAAATATGCAAGAAATGCCTCAAACAATGTGTTGTCACCTCAAAGCCCTCCTAGAAGGTGAAACACATTTCCAAATATGCATTAAAGGCCTTGAACAATGTGAATTTACCCCCAAATACCTCAAAAGGTGAAATATCCTTTCCAATATGTGAAAATAGTTTAAACTTTAAATATTGTGTCCTTACCCCTAAAAGTTATCCTCCAAGGGGAAACATGCCTCCAAATATGTGGAATATGCTTTGAATAATGTCTATTACCCCCATAAAGTCTCGTCAATATGCTTTAAATGCCTCCTTGCACAAAATGTCCCTCCTAAAGGGGGCATATTCATGATCAAGCAACCCAATCTTCTTCTTCTTACCTATATGGTGGGATGCTCCACATAAAATGGCAACTATTTGACCATCCAAATGCATTCAATGTCACATATCCACTGCGCAGAGGTGGGTCCCTTGTCCCACAAACAAGGGGGTCTCATACACCAATTTGGTGCATGGCTTGGCCGTGACCTTGAAATTGGATAATAATAATAATAATAATAATTCCTTCTTTAATTTCTTTCTTCGCTGCCTATCATGCACTAGGCTTCCTCTAAGGTAGAGGATTTTATTCCTTTAAGCTTTCTTTTGCTACAAACCATGCTTTAAAGTTTAAACATGTTGTAATGTAGGGATTTCCTTTTCTAGGGCTATGTCTAGTCCTTACCTACCCATAAATCATACTTTGGACATGCTTTGACGTAGGGCATTCATCTTCTAGGGTTCGCTCGCTTGCTGTTAAATTTGGCAACTAGGGCCAAATTCCACCTTGGGACAACTCATTTGATGGAGATGATGATTGCATTGGATTCCTATTTTTGAGAGGTGTAAGATTGATCTAAAGATCATCTCATTCGGACAAACAGAAGTGTAATTTTGAATTTATTCTCTCACATGTGCAAATTGTTCATGTCGACCTCAACTTAATGTAGGTTCAAGAAGCCCAATAGACGTGTCTCTTCACCCACAACAAATTGTATAAATAGAAGTGACCTCTCACCTCATTTTGACATCATTCACTCACACATCCTTCTCTCTCTTCATCAGATTGGTTTGTATAGTTTGGGTATCCTCTCTCTCTCTCTCACACGTGTGGCTGAAGGACAAATTTTTTGGGACAGATTGCAGGCCGAAATTTTCAGAGTTCAGGGGCAGTTTGACCAGCGTTGACCAAGGTGTTCTTGACCAAGTTTGACTTCGATTTTTGGTGGAAAAGTTTGATTTTTGCAGGCCATACAGCCGACACAAAAACCAAGAATTTCTGGGCTAAATCACAGAACCGAAATTGCAGAAATTTCAGACTGTTGACAAAGGCTGCATTGACTGAATTTGACTGCAGTTTTAAGGGCAGGATTTCAGTATTTTTAAGCCGTATTGAATGGCACAGAAATTGAGGATTTTAGAGCTGTTTGACCTGCGTTGACCACAGGCCTGTTTGACTGCAGGTTGACCAATTTTGACCAGAGTTTTTGTGACTGTTTTGGGTTGACTTTGACCACTGCTGAAGGCTGAATTTGACTGCCTTTGACCGAGCTTCAAAGGAGGTGTTTTGCTGTTGATTTGACCAGAGTTAACTTTCTGGTTAGGGCTGAAGTTTGACTGCAGTTGACTGCAGTTGACTGCAAAATTTGACAGGGCTGATTTGACTGTGTATTGGGAAAGTGAATTTGTTTTTTGCACCCTCTCTCTGCTGAACTATTGAATAATAATAAGACGAATTAATCAAAGGGTTCCCCACATTGAGGTTTTTCCTTGGCATCTGCCATATCCGTTGTTCTCTTGTCTTGGCTTGTCTTCTGCATTTGTTTTTATGTTCTATCTACATTTACTGTCAATGTGATTAATGGTTAATGTGATTGCTATTGGAAATAATTGGATATTGTTATTGGGCTGCTAAAGGAACATTGAAGTAAATTGTGCTAAGCATAGAACATACCATTGTTATCTAAAATTAACACTTGCTCACATCCTCCATCTAAGTGGTTAGCACAACCAAGGAACAAGGCTCCTCATCAATGATGCAGCAAAAGATATCATAAGCCATGTAACCATGCCTCCGAATAGGTGTCAAATGTGCCCAAGTGGAACTTCATGATGAAGTGTCTCAAAAAAGTCTCTATCAATACCTCCCAAGTCTTTTTCTACAAGTTGTCTCTACCATTAAACTTCAAGGATATGTTGTGCTAGTCGAGTGAATAAAGGCCATAAAAATGCAAAATGAACCATTCATTTTCAAACGGTGACAATTCTCAAAGAGTTATTATACCAGGAATAGGAAAATGATCAAAATCTCAAATTTATCTTTATTTTAGTTGAAAGTCAATAACACCTAGAGCTCAAATGTGACACCATACTAATTAGGTGTCCATACTCTACCCACCCCTTGGGAAGTCTGAAATGGCCAGTATGTGTAAAGTGTCTCATTCCAAGTAACATGTGCATGTTCCAAATCTTCTCTAATATAGGCCAGTGATAAAGACTCATTAATTCACCAAGGGTGCCTCCTGCAGCACAAAAATTGACTCCTTGCCTCTTATACTACCAAAATTACACAATAAAATATGAGGGTACTCGGCAAGCTTGAGAAAACAATACCGTGGAAGAAATGAACTAGCATATCTGCCCACAACCAGCCCATGTCTTTACATTTGCATATCAATCAATACACAAAAACGTATGAAGAAAAATTGGACCTGTGTATATGCTCACAACCAGCCTATGTGTTTATAGTTGCAAACCAATCAACACAAGGAGATATTAAGGTAGTCAACCAGCGTGAGAAAACAAGACTATGGAAGAACTGGACCTGCGTATTTGTCTACAACCAGTTTCACATTTGCAAACTAATCAAAATCAGACCACCGATAGCAGATTCTCATTTGAAATTCTTAGCCTTAGAAAAGAGCTACGTGGCTATTATTGATAACAAATAAGATCATCAACATAGGATTTGATAAACTAGTAAAGGATATAGCCATGCAGAGAATGACCATTCACACACTTATTTACTAGAAAGAAATGTCCTCCCGCAACCAATTCTATGCAGATTCTCTTTAATTGGTACATTAGACACTGCATCGATGGAGTAGGTTTGCTAAACTGGTAGAGGGATCACTAGTTATGTTCTTGTTCACCCAATCCCTGGTAGGGTGAAGGTAAGTATATGGGCCATAAGTTAACCCAGGTTTTACATTTTTGCGCTTGTTTTTCTTGGGTTATCAACTTACCAATCTCCCAGCACCTAAGAAAAAGGTCAATTTTGTTGTTTTTTTCTGAACGTGGTAGGTTCGTTCAATACTGGTTGGTTGAAAAAGGCATAACCTTGTGTCGATTCACTGGTATGGTCGAAATTTATTGAAATGTTCACCAGGGTTCCATTTTACTGTGGTCTGTGCTACTTTTATAACATGAGTTTCAGAGGAATGAGGCTGGGTTCAAGTCCAAGGCAATTATGGTTGAATAGCAACCCGTCAAACTTGGCACCTAAGCTAAAGGAAGTCCACTATATCTAGTGCAGCCTCTCCTGGCCTATTTCTTGAAGCAATTCTTAAGGTAAAAAAAGCAAAAATATTACAGGGGAAAAGGGGGAGGAAAGGAAAAAAGACATACCTCTAACCGAGCTTCGGCTCTCATGGCAGCCCAGATGGGATCAGCAGACATCAACTCGGTAAGATTTTTGGAACCTTCTGTAGGAGGCTTGGCGCTTGAGCCAGGAGGTGCTGACACAGAGGGAGACACCAAAGGCGTGGCAGAAGACGATGACTTCGCGCGGGATTCCAATTCCCTGGCCGAAGCAGCAGCAGCTGCTGCAGCCCTTGCCCCATCTACTCCCTTGCATCCATTTCCTCTATTAGATTCCACTGGTACTGAGTTTTGCTCGTGTTCATCTGTCCTGCTCTGCATATATGCAGGAAATATGCTCTCCCATTGGCGTTCAGAACCCAGAAGCTGACCCGGCCTCTTCTCCTCTTCGTTTGACAATGAATTTGAAAGAACATGGTTCCTGTCTGTGGATTCATCCCTCTTCTCTGACTGCCCATCTCCTGATAAAACCATCTTTAGGATTTTCGGTTTCGAATTGTAATTTTGTTCTCTGTTTTCCATATGGGCTCTCAAGATACCGTGAGTATGTCTGAATGTTTTTCTCGCAGCCACTGAACAGGAAAATTCCAGTGCGGAAATTTCTTGACTTACAAAACTAAAACGCATTTTGTTGCTTCTCCGTATGATTATGCTGCTATTGCAATCAATTACCCTCATGTGTTCAAATTTAGAGTGCAGCAGATAACTTGCTGCTGTCAATAAATCTGAAAGTGGTAAAGCCATTTGTTTCTACCAAAATGGAAAACAGAAACAACAAACAGAGATGCAGCCACTCCAATTGCATTGGCCGAGGAACGACCACTACGTGATACCTTTAACCGCATCTGCTGATGTTGATGTTGCTGATGAGTATCAATTAAAAACAAGAATCTCTGTTTATTTAAATATTTAAAGATTGATGCCTACAGTTATCTGATCGATATAGGAGATGGGAAATCGAAATGAAAGTTTAGTGGATAAAAATCCCTCCGTTGCAGAGACAACGCTTTTCATGCCAACCTTCGTCCCAAACACTTGTTTGATGCAAGCAAACATAACCTGTGTTATTTGACAGTAAATGAACGGGAAGGCAAAATTTGAATGGACTAAAACTCCGTTCTTTCTCGTTTTTGGATGATCAGTCACGATATTGAAAACAAAAGAAAATGAAATTTTCTGAGTTTTTAATGAGCATAAATAAGTTAAATTCAACATTTTGCAAGTTTGAATTTTTGAAAGTTTAATGAAAATATGGTTGATTGGAGAAAGTGTGGATCATAAAAATTTCATATCTATCTTCAACATTAGGAAAAAAGTAAATTTATAGAAAAAAATCTTAATTTAATAAATAAAAAATAGTTAAAATAATAATTTAATAAAAAAAATATTTGTTATGTTTTTTTTTATATTTTGTAAAATAAAAATTTGGTGATAGTCACAATATTGAAAACAAAAGAAAATGAAATTTGTACACTTCTATGGAGAATAAATAAGTTAAATTCAACATTTTCCAAGTTTGAATTTTTTAAAGTTTAATGAAAATATGGTTGATTGAAGCAAATGTGGATCACTTGTGGAAAAAAGTAAATTTATAATACGGAAAAAACAATAATTTAATAAATAAAAAATAATTAAAATATTAATTTAATAAAAAAATTATTTGTTATTTATTTTTTTGAATGGATCACGCGGTGGAAAGAAACAATTAGAAGAACTATTAGATTCCTTTGGTTGGATCAAGGTGGTTAGGCTGGCCCCAAGGTGAAGTTAAATAAATCACATGGTGGAAAGAAACAATTAAAAGAACTATTACATTCTTTTGGTTGGGTTAAAGTGGTTACTCAATCTAAGTGAAGAGAAGAAAAATAGGATAAACATATTTTCACTTTTGAAAAAAGGAGCTACATAATGTTTTTTATGGGAAAGAAAGAAAGAAAGAAAGTATTTTTAATGTTTACGAGGCTAAAAATAGCCTATGGGATAGATTGGTTCTTTATCTGGCCCTTATATTTGGCCCTTTTCTTGTGAAGTTTTACAATAACCACTCCCAGCTTATCGACAAACTCTTCGCTGAATAGATTATCCCAAGAACTAGCTGCCAAAATACCTACATAGTTTTCCCTGCTGTCTTTGAAGGCCTCGCATTCTAAAATTAAATGCTTTTCTGTTTCCACTTTTCCGGAGGAGCAAAAAATACATACTCTTTCCTCCCACATTTCTTTTGGCCTTTTCCAGCGCCCTATTTCGCAACAGAGTTGATGAGAATTAGTCCTTAATTGAGCAATAAGAATTTTAGATCTCCAAGAAATATTAGCCCCTATGTACGCCTTTTGTTGATGGTTATGCGTGGGGTTAAACTCTTCAATGTAGTACTTCTTCTTTCTCCCTAGCTCTTTCTCCCAAGTATGCTTGTGGAACTTATCCATAACAAAATTTTTTATCTCTTTACTGTTTGTAGGACACATGCTCAAGCAAATACCCCATTTACTAAACCATTTGTTATTTTGTCACATCCAAGTCTTTTGTCTTTTGTACAATCTGTCACTAAACACAACCTTAGGCCATCTACCCTCTTCCATTTGCTCAATTTTTTTCAAATACCTTATGACTCGCACCATAGAAATTGCTTCAATAGGAGCAGCCCCCATTTTACTTAACATGATAGCATAAGGAATTGCACTTTAATTTTGAATTTGTTTGTAATCAAACGCTTCTAAATTTTCTCAATTTTTTTCCACTGCATCTCATTTGTGTTGCTGGCCCATAGTTCACAACTGTAGAGAATCACCAGAATCACTAGAAGCCAAAAAAGAGTTAGAGTGGTTTTCCAGTCCCACAGCTCTGCCTCTCTACACCTGTTTTGAAGAGCATAAAATGCTTTCCAACCCCCTAAAGTTCTTTTCTTTCTACAACTATCCCAACATAAATTTTTGTTGAAGTCAATTCCAAGGTATTTGTAGTCTGCAACTTCTTCTAGAATGCTGCCTTCAAAATAGAAATTATGTTGGTTATGCTTTGTTTTGTTAGATAAAACCACTACTTTCATTTTTCTAATATTGACTTGCATCCCAACCCTTCTACCAAAATGTTCAAGGGAACGTAAATGCTCTTGCAAACCAAGAGCTGATTTAGAAATCAATATAAGGTCATCTGCTTACAGAAGAAGCCTTATAACGAATTTTCCCAAATGGATACTGTCACCCCCTTGCGAATTTAGCCACTCTTCAAGCTTGCCAATATATAACCCAAAAGGGGTAGGAGACAATGGGAAACCTTGCTTGACCCCGATATCGCTTCTAAAACTTTCAGAAATGCCAGCTAAAGTTCTGATTTTGACTTTCACCTCTTCATACAACCTATGCACAGTTGCTCTCAAATGCTTGGGAACCCCGAGTTCCTCCATTCTGCCCCAAAGCTTATCCCTAGGAACCGTGTCAAAGGCTTTTCTGAAATCAACAAAGCAACATAAAACTTCTTCGTTTTTTTCCCAAACTTTTTCAATGATGTGCCTTAAAGTTATACAATGATCAACTATGGAATGTTTAGGTCTAAAACCTGCTTACCCTTTAGCACGTTTATCTCTTTCTTCTGCCCACTTGCTGATTTTCTTTTCTAACATGCTTCCAAATAACTTTGCAAACAAGGGGTTTATCATTATGGTTCTATAATTGGAGGGATTATTGACGTCACCACTCTTGAAAAGAGGTATTGCCATACTAGCTGTCCAATCTGTGGGGAACCCCTGCTGTAAGATGTTGTTGAAAATTTTTGTGATGTGAGGTGAATGAATTTTTAAGCCCCACTTTAGATACTCTACTTGGAGTTCATCTAAGTCTTTTGCTTTTCCAACGCCCAACTTCTTGATACCCATCTCTACCTCTTGCACTGTGAAGAGTTTTGTGTCTGTGTTGACCAAGGGAGGAGGGTCAACCTTGGGATCCTGCTCATAAAGTTGTCTTGCATAGTCAAACCATTTAGAAGTTGTAATGTTGTTTTCAGTTTGCACCTTTTTCGGTTGGAGCTCCTTCCAGAATAATTTGGGGTTATTTTTCCCGAGGAAGATTAGTTCTTCTCTCCTTGAAACCATGAAATCAGCCTTTTTCTTTTTTATTATCTGCTTGTAAGCTTTGAGCTTTATGTTATCCGTGTCAGATTCTTTCCACCTTCTCCTTGCCTTTTTGCATTCCTCGTCAAACCAAGCATTAACCGGAAAGCAATTTGTTTCAGACTTCTTAATTTTTTCTCTTTTGCACTCAACAAGTGTGCTTTGAATTAAATGTGTTAATCCGTGACTATGAAGACCATGAGATGAGATTTCCTCCTTCTCGAAGAGCCTCTCTAGTGTTATTTTGAAGGTATTACAATTCTCTGGAGTCAAAAGATTCTGCCCTTTGGGGGATTTTGTTGAACACACTGAGTTTTTGACCCTAATTGCTTATTTTTGGTCCAAGAGAAACTTAAATAAATTGGCTTGTGATCTGATTTTAAGTCCCAAATTTGATCTCCAATTAGCACTTCCTCCATTTTCTCACACAAACTATGCGAGCAAATTACATAATCTACTACACTTGCTCCATTGTAAATATTGCAAGTGAAATTACCGGAATTTTCCCATCTAGTCAAACCATTACAAATGACTAAATCGAAAGCCCCACATAGTTTAAGCAATTGTTGTCCAAAGGGATTGTAGCCTTTATCCTCTGAAATTCGTTCCCACTGATGATTACTCTCTTATGTAAGCCAGATAGGGTCACTGTCTTCTTTACAACAAAGAATGCTAGCTTGTTCACCTACAGTTATAGCATTGAAATCCCCCACTATAAGGACTTCACCTAGCTGAGAATATATTGCAATATCTGTTTTTAGGGCTGCAAAGGGATCTTTGTGGTCAAGCCTCTACTTTTGTAGATTTTTGAAACTTGCGACGCAAAATAGCATGCTGCAATTCTAATGTGATTTCCATTTTCTAATGTTTTAAGCCAAACAAATTGCTTATTTGGGTCTTCTTTTTCTAGCTGAATGAAACGACCTTCTTTTTCTCTTACTAATACCATGATACCCCTGTGCCCTTTGTCATTCCTTGCTACCTTGTACCACACTTCTATCTTCCAGTACCCTTCAAACAAAGGTGTCTTGCAACCTTCATGCTCATGTGTTTCTATGAGGCAAATTATGTCTCTACCTTCCGTAATAGGCCCTAACCCAGGGCCTCGTCTCCATGGGTAACCCCTGCAGTTCCAACAAACTAATCTTAAGGAAACCTGGGTAAGACTTGATTGCTATTTGTTTTGACATGTAAGACTCACAGTTGAGTCTTTGTCTGTGCTTGCCCATAATGACCTTGCTTCCTCATTTCTTGCTGAAGAGTTTGTTGCCTCTTCTTTGTTATCATTTTGCTGCCTTGTTTTGGAAGGAGGTCCAAATTGCGCAATCATGGCTTTACCTTTATAAATCCATGCTCTTTTTCTCACAACTATTGCTGCCCTAAATTTTGTCATTTCGTCCCTCCTTTCCTCTTGTTGTTTTACAATTAAATATTCTTCTAGAAAAAACCGAGAACCCCTCAAGAGTTGCTTCTTGCTTAGAATGATATCTTTATCACGCGAGTTGGGCAAGATGACTTTTATGGGCCTGGCTCTCTCACCGTTAAGCTTACCTACTCTCCATGCTTGACATATTTGTCCTTGCCATTGGAGCTTGTCTTTCAAGAAGTCTCTGGCAAGGTCAAGAGTACATTCATTTTTCCCATAATCTTTCACCCCTTTAATAATTATGTTTGTTGCTCTATCCTGTCTTTACTTGCTTTCTCTATCTTGCATGTTGTTAACCTGAATGTTTGTTTCTCCTTCCCTCTTAGCAGAATTGCTAATAACTTGAGCCCAAGTTTTGGAGAGTTTTGTGGAATCTCCTTTCCTCCCTTCTCTTAATGTTTCTTCATTGTTGTCTATTTAGGCAACTGTTTTCCCCTTGTTCTGGGATGGCTTCACATTCATCACCTCTGTATTCTCCACTACAAATTTCTTCATGTTTTGCACCTCCGCTTTCATGCGTTGCCATTCTGTTTTCCCTATTCAGAGAGCTTCCTGCAGTAATGACACTTGTTCCTTCAAAACTTTGTTGCTTTCTGCTAAAGCCTGGTTTTCAGCTGTTATTATATGGATTGTACAATCTCTTTCCAGCTCTTTAGCTTCTACTACTTCCAACCTTTCTTTTACATTTAAGATTTCTTTCACATATAGATCAGATGACCAAGTGAGAGGTGTGGATGTGGGACTATATAAAGCATAATTATCAATGAATTTTTCTTTTCCTTTGGACTTGTTGCCAAATGCTTGCAAAGAAGACTTGTTTGAATGTTGTTTCTTGCAAAGAGTACGTTCCCTTTGAGACCTTTTTTTCCTTGTCTGCTCCCATTTTAGATGAGCTAGTCTCCGTTTTAAAATGGCCCGATATTGTTTGGCATTGACCCAAACCCACTTCCCAGTTTTGGTTGATGAGGCAATTTTCACTTGCCCTATATCATTTGTTTCCACGGATTCTAAAGTTTCTCGTCCCATTATCATGATGATATTAAGGGAAATCAAAGTCTCTGCCCAAAACTGACCCTTTGTTTTATGCTTAACTCTTCAATATCTGTTGGTCTGACCACTGAAAACTTGCTACTCTGCCCACTGTCCACTAAAAACTTACTGCTCTGCCCACTGCCCCTGTCTTCTGTGTTGCTCTCTCCACTGTCCACTACTGTCCTATGTGCTGCTTTTCTGGTGCTCTAAAGAACCTCTCTCAAACTTGCAGCCATGAAGGCAATACAACACACTCTCCATTTAATACCACCTATTGCAATTCAGCAACTCTCAACACTCCTCCATTTAAAGCATGAGTCAGCAACATAGTTTTTGACTAACTGAACGAGAGAGCCCAAGTAAACACGAGATTATGCGACAGGCATGGTAATATTGATGCAGAACTTTCTTAAATTACCGGGGAGGAGGAGACTAAAGAATTACATTGTATATTTGGAACTCAAGTTAGAACTTATTAAAAACAAGTGATGTCTCCTTTGGATGTTATTTTCTTAAGTGGGAAAAAATTTAAAAAAAATAATGAACTTAAGGAATCCTTAAGGGACCATGGTGGAGAACTTGCCTGGTATTTGAAAAAGGTTTGATTTTCACTTTTGAAAATGTGTTTGCTAAGTGCAATTTAAATAAGTATGTGAGTAAGTTTTGAAAGGAACTTTATGGATAATATATTTTGGAAGCTTTAAATGAAACAAAGGAATAGAAAGAAATAGAAAACAAGTTTAATTGTGAATTCTTTAACATGGAGTGGAAATTGGATAAGATATTTTGTGTATGGCTAAGATATTTTTCACTAAGGAAGAATGAGTGCATTGCAAAATCAAAGATGATTAAATTAATTTCTAATTATCTAATCTTTTTTCTTTATGCATTCTATAAGATTTTAGACAAGGTGCTTGCTTTGAGGATTAAATGAGTACAAAATCATATTGTCTAACCTAGCAAACAAGATTCATGCAGGGAAAATATATGCTTGATAATGTGTTGACAACCTTAAAGAGGATTGAGAGGGAAAAAGAGTTTGGTTAATCATTTCTTTGCTAACAAATGATTTTGATGAGGCTTGTGATACAATAGATTGCTCTTTTATAATGAGCATGATATATTATGGTTTGGTCATTTCTTTATGTCCATGTTGAATGCTCTTTTCTTCAATACTTCAAAATTTGTTTCAATAAATGAGGTTCTCTTGGACAAATTATATCACATGATCTTGTTGAGTAAGGATGCCCTCTTACACATTATCTTTATGATTTCAATGCAAATTTAAAGGGTGGTGTTCTTGAGGTTAGTAGAAGTTAGGGATAGATCAGAGGCACTTAAATGCTCGGGGGTTAAGGTGATTAATAACCATTTTTTTTGACAGATATCTTTTTTATATTTTAAGGAACACTTCATGGCCAGACCCTCAAGCACTTCCTTGCATTTGCATATGGTATTTAGTGAAAACTTGTTAATGTTGATTATGACACCTAGCCTAGTAGGAACATGATGTGAGGCATGTAACAGAGGTAAGTAACTTAATGAATCTATCCTAGCACCTCCTCTATGAAGCTTAAAGCACTCAATTGTTGATGATTATCTCTTATGTTATTGTCTCCCTCGAAATTTGTTTGATACAACTTTAGAATATCTTGAGATATTTTGAATTATAGGTGGGATGGCAGTTAGTTACACCAAGTCCAATTTTTGGTTGATCATTGTTGAAGACAAACCATCATGGTTGACCTAGCCATGGTGATGTATGAGAGATGGCAATATTTTTTTTCTATGTAAGAACTCCCTTTGGGATAAATATTTCTCTCGCAATTATGTGGGGGTGTTGTTTACAAAAGCCACATAGAATAATTTCAAAGTTGGTGGCATAAGGACCTTTCATTCATCGGAAAACTTATAGTTCTTAGTAAAACTCTTCAATCTCTTAATATTTATTGTGTCACTTTATGGTTTCCTTATGCTTCTCATTTTGTTTAACTGAATAAACCTCTAAGGAGTTTCAATTGGTTCAAGTTTGGAGGTCTTTAGACACTTCCCTCGCCGCTCTAGGAGGTTTTTATTGTTTCCTACAAAAGAGGATGGCTTAGACTTATTGATGTTAAGCTACAAGAGGAAATTTTATCTACGAAATATATTTCTCAATGCATGGGCAAGGATGAGACATGAATGTTTTATTTAAATTCAAAATCACCTCTAGTACGAAACATTAACTAGATAAAGGGTTCCTTCTTTATTAATGACACCATTGCTAATCTTTGGGACATCAAGATCAATGGTTCTATTATGTTTCAAAACATACAAAAGCATGGGAAAAAGTTGCATTATATCTCACTTGGCATTGGAATGGTTGTATACAAACATTAATTGATCTAAACCATTCAATTTGTCCATAGAAAGCTAGGTCATCTAATTTAGTGCATGCACTAATATTTCTCCCCAATAGTTTAGTAAAAAAGGAATTCAAGGTGGATGGGTCTTTGGGATGGAATTCCAAAGCTTGGAATATTTAGCATGATTTGTCATGAGAGTTCACTTATTTAACATCATGTGGAAATTCAAGAGATCATATAGTTAATCCTAATAAATATTATTTATAATTTCAACCTCCATACCTCAACACCTATTTATAGAGAATGGATATCAAAGGTAATTTATATCTACAAACAAAAAAAAATTATTAGTATCTTAGTTCCTACTTTTATTTGTACGAGAAGTTAAATATAAAATGGAGTTTCGTGGATGCAAAGGCAAAATCGGTGAATTACCTCCATACAGTCTACTCTTTTAGGCTTTCCTTTATGATGTGAGTCTTTACTTGGCTTCTAGTTTTAGGCAATGTTTTATAAGGGGCACCTTCCATGGACAGATCTTACAAAGGAGGTCAGCATGGACTATGGCCCAATTCAAACCACATGTCACCCACTTTTGAGATGCAAGGTTGCTTATGCTTGCTATGATTATATTTAGAACACTTTATAATTCATTTTCTTCAGTTAAAATCAATGGAAATATGTGTTTCCAAGTCACAATTATTATATTAGCCTATTCAACTTTAAAGGGGTATGGCATTACATTAGGATTTTAATCCATATGGTTTGCAAAAGTTATGTTGTGAGCTATGTTTCTTAACAATGATATTTCTCTTTTTAGTTGAAAAGAGAGAAATTTCTCCAGCAAGGAAAAAACCAATGGGATTTATATCAATAAAAGTTGTTTAAATATATCAAGTGTCTAGTTTTCCAACAATAACACATAATTTGGCCTACTACATTGAAAATTGTTATCACACTCCACCACTTATACTGCCTATGTGACATAAAATCAAAATTCCATATATTGTCTACCATGTTCTCAAAATGTTCAAAATTGTTTTATTGCCTGTTACCACTCTCCCCAACTTCCCAGGGATGACAATAGGATTGGAGAAAGGTAACCACATACCAAACTTTAGGTCATGTAGCTAGCCCTACCAGGATCAGAGAGGGCTCTCTCATTGTCACTTTTACAATCCAAGGAATGACCGAGTATCTAATGATCTTAGGGTAGGTACGTAAGCTCAGTAAATAGGTTTTGTTTGATGTTTTAAGTGTTGGGTAGAAAATTCAGTGAGTATACTGTGTATAAGGTTTTTAGGTCTGAACTTCAAGGTGAATCTGCAGAGAATATGTGAGGCAAGATAGGTAGTTTGAAAGTATTTTAATAATTAGTTGAGTATATAATGAAATGGAAGAGAGTTTGAATGAGCACTAAGGTGAATTCATTCAGTTTAGAAGAAAATAAACACAGTGTTGTAACATATGTTGTAACACCTAAATTTTTTTATTTTTCAGTGAAAATTTTTCAATTTCCCACTGTTGTCACACAGAATGTCTAGGCACCGCGACTAACGGCTCAGATTGGGGGCTGTCACCCTGATCCCCAATCTCTCTATCTAAGCAGTCTCCTTGCAAGCTAAGGGAGGTAGACCCTAACGAAAATGAAGAAGGAGAACTAGTTGGAGACCAACCAATTCATGAGACACAACTAGATAACCAAATACTTGTTAAGATTTACGAGATTTTACAGATCTAATTAGATTTGAAACTTTAAAACCAGTGCCTTATGGAGTCAAAATATCCCGTTATAAATTTAAGATCCAGTAATTGATATGTAACTGCTGCTATGGAAATCAATCAACCACAATGATATTCAATAAAACACCTTCACAATTACGCATTACATTTTTTTGTTGAAGTTACGCAATTTATCATCACTTGAAATCGG
The DNA here is from genome assembly GCA_034641835.2 of Pinus albicaulis. Lineage (NCBI taxonomy): Eukaryota > Viridiplantae > Streptophyta > Pinopsida > Pinales > Pinaceae > Pinus > Pinus albicaulis. The sequence continues at coordinate 462,432,666 of CM076574.1, read as the reverse complement.
TAGTTAATTGTTTAAATCAACTTTGGGAATATTTCAAGCGACAACGGCTCAGATCGGAGGCTGTCACCCTGATCGCCAATCTCTCTATCAAGATACGTCTCTTTGTCTATTCGTTAGATGGTGATGTTATGAAATGGTTGAGTAATTGGCCTGAGGATTATATTGATTCTTTACAAAGTATCTTCAATGCTTTTAAAGATGAATATATAAAACAAGCTAACTTGCCTTGTGCCCCTAGTACTATGCAAAGAAATGAAAGTGATCTTGTAGAGAACTCAACTATCAATAGAAAAGTCTAGGATAGTTCTTAGGATGAATCCACTTGTACCATGACAGCACAAATCCATGATAATGGTGAAGTAGAAACAACTTGTCAAATCAGTGTTGACAACGATAAACATCTTGTTAACGAATTGATTCGAATCATTAAGAATATAGAACTTAATCAAGAAAAAATAATAGCGGATCATGCCAGGGAAATTGGTTCTATGAAGAGTAGGTTATTGGCCTTAGAAGAAAAACATATCAAGGAAATGACGATCATGGAAGCAAATCATGAGAAGGAGATGAACTATATGCAAAATTTCTTCATGGCCATGAAAGCAGATAATGATGAAGCAATAAAAAACATGGAAATTGGTCAGATGTCTCTTCAACACAAATTGTTGACTATTGAAGAAAGTCATGCGAAGGAAATCAATACTCTAAATATTAAGCATTATAATCAAATGACTGTTATTCAGAATAAGTTGGAAAAAATGGAAAGATCACACATGCAAAATTTCCAACCCAAATCAGATTTGTCAACAGATCATAGGCCTCCCAGTTTGCTAAAGCAATTTCCATCTCATCACACGGAGGTCACTTTTCCCATTAAGGAAAAATTAACTATGGTTACAAAGTATGTAAAGAAAGACCAAGCTTATGTGTCACCATTGAAAAAGTATATTCAAAATAAGATTGGTCACACTACAGGTTCATTAGATGTTTTGTACAAGCATCTTCAAGATAAGGACAAGAAATATACAGTGGTCTCATTGTTAACATCACAACCCACTAAGAAGAATAAAAAAACAGAAAATAAGAAGTAAGTGGTTTGATTCGTCTGATGACTGAGAGCAACTTGACATTCGAATAAGACAGAGTCCTACAATATGCAAGATTGGACATGGCACATCTGAAAAGCAGCCTACAGACATGCCTGAAAGCAGAAAAATGCTCAACATGCACTATATTGAACACATATGATGCCACAGGGCATCCTTTGTATTGTATCTCTAACCTTACACCTTGTTATTTCAGCATTTCATTTTTGTAGTTAGAGTAGATTTACTTTTCATGTTAAGTAGAATAATAAATGAAAGAAGAGCTTCTATTTTCATGTGCTTAATGTTATATGATGATATTTGGATGGAAACTACTTGTGTAATTTTTTGTGTTGCTTGGATACAGATTCTGGATTCTCACATTCCTCCAATGAAGCAACGTGTCCCCAAGTAGAGCCATATGTTGACCACACTTTGTCAACGATCTCATAGTAGTACACCTCCATTTTTTCAAATGGGATTCATCATGTTCGACGTGTTCGCGCCATTCAGATTCCATCGACAACCGACAATTTTATGAATGATGTAAACCCATTCTGCATGTTTATGATGTAAATGATCCAAGTAAGACCATCATGTATGTAACAACCTAGGTAAGCCTAGTATGCTGGTGACGATTTCTATCCTAGGAGGTTTTTTGTCTCACTGATTTGCTTGTGTTTTTCGACACAAGTGATCGGCAAAGTTTTCCCCTCTAGCTTCACCCCAAAGCTAGGATGGTTTTTTCATCAAGATGCTAAGTGAGTCCTAGTGTTTTCTATCGAGTCTTTTCAAAGTAATATGAGAATGATCCTAGCTAATTGGCTAGACCATTTTATTACAGATTGCTAGGTCTACTGGATCATGTTTTGAGTCGCAAAATTGTGTAACTATTTGAGGGTCTATATGAATGGGTACTCCCCCTTTATGTGTCTAAATGTATTTATCTTATGTAAAGAGGGTTGGAAAAAATAATTAAATCCCCTCTCAGTCAATTAATTAAAGTTTCTGGCCAAATTAATTAAAAATCCTAAGCCAGAAATTTAATTAATTTTAGGTCCTAGATGAGTTAAAATTCTTCAAAGGCAAAATTTGTGGGTTTTAAAAAAAATAAAATTTTAAAGGTCCCAAGCCAAGGGAATATTGAGAATTTCAAGAAATTTTGGACCCTTGGGCCTTGGTGGTTAAATCAAAGTCAAAATTTTGAGGTAATTAACTCAAAAATATTATTTTTGAGTTAATTAAAATGGAATTAAATGATAACTTTGAATTTTCTCAAAATTATAATTTCGACGGTCCAAATTAAAAGATGATTAAATCTTTTCGACGATCGAGATTATTTTGACATGGATCAACTGAACTAGTCGTTGGAGATTTTATCTTATAAATTAGAGGTCTTTGTCAGTTTTTCAATCATCCGATCTTTGGATCATGCACTTGTTCTCAGAAGCTCTTGTAATTTTTTGATCAATAAAGCATAAAGACTTTGGGGTTACAAACTTTGGTGTTCCTTTTCCAGATCTATGTGGTGATATTGTCTCTAAACTCTGCTACTTCTATTGGCTTTTGATGGTTGATGGCCTCTATGGATTAATCTGCATACAGGTATCTTGTGCAGTTTTCTGGGTTTCTAAAATAGCATTTTGTTTTAATGGAAAGATTAGTTATCTATTTTTCTGAAAGGTCTCATGTTTATTTTTTAATCTCTATCAATCTTAAATTCAGATCTAAGTGTGCAGAGATCATTTTTTAAGGTTTGAGCGTTTGGGGAAGTCTTCAGTTAGACCAGCCGACTCTCAGATTTCATAAATATGAAAAAACCCATTGTTTCCTAATTTCTAAGGTTATCTTACGAAATATTTTTTGCAAGGTCTTTTTAGAGCTTGTGCCTAAATAAAAAAATTTATCTTAATTTTTTTGAATTTAAAGTTAGATGTGGCTAGTAAGAGCCTTAGATCTTCAGATCTGGGAGTGAAATCAGACTTATACTCCTCAGATCTGATAGATCTGCAACTCTTGTGCATAGATCTGTAAATATATTGTATAGATCCGTAATTTACATGTGTAGTTTTGAAGTTTTGTAACATAATTTTGAATTCTAACATTTGGGTTTTAGGATTTTCGCTATTTTTGTACATATTGGGTATTGGGTTTCTTTTTTTCACTTGTACATGATTAGATCTGAAAAATCAGCTAAGGAAATCTTCAGATCTGAAAAATCAGCCAAAGGAAATTTTCAGATCTGAGCCAGATCTAGACCTTGGAGGGCAAGATCTGGGCTCAATATTTGTTTGCAGGAATATATCTGAAAAAATCAGCCAAGGAAAACTTCAGATCTGAGCCAGATCTAGACCTTTGAGTACGTATAGGCTTTTGAGGCTATTTTTACAGGAGCTTGGTCTCTAAATTTCTAATTTTCAAGCGACAACATTATCCCAAAATTTCTAGAATTTTCAATGGTGAGATCTTCAAAGCCTTGGGCTAAGGGTTTGATATCTAAACCCTTATTTTCTGCAGATTTTATTATAGCAAACAAATCACAAATAATTAGGCCCTAAAAACACATTTTATATAGTCAAAATTGTTTAGAATTGCAAAATCTTCATTTTCAGAATTTTTGACCATTTAGGCATCTTTAAATTTGCCTAGATCTGATTTTGAAGCTTGCTGGAAATTCTGCATAACTGTGTAAAATCAGATCTGAACATTTCTGATGCACATTCTAAATAAGGTCTAAAAAATTTGAATTTTTAGTTTTTTGGCAAAAAATTACTATTTTTAAACATTGTGGGGATCATTTTCAGTATTTTCTGTTTGCTGATCTGTTACATTTTACTGCTGTTATAAACTTATCAGTTCTGAAAATTACTGAATCAAACTCTTCTGAAAGCCTTAAAATTGAAAATTTTCAAGTTTTAATATATTTTTGCTATTTCTAGAAGTATTTGGCAACTATTTTGGGCAGTTTTATCTCGCTGATCTATCACTGTTTCACTGCTGAAATAAAAATATCATATTTGAAATTTCACTTAATGAAGCCCTAAAAATTGATTTTTCTTTAAGTTCATCAATTTTTACTATTTTTAGTCATTTTGGGCATTGGTGTCGACATCGTTTGTTTGCTGATCTATGGTTTAAATTACTGCTACAATTTATATTTCAGATCTGAAATCTTGCTGAAGAATATATTCTAAGTTTGACTATAGGTTTCTAAATTGGAATTATTTGGAATATCATAAATTCGGAAATATTGGAAATATCTGGCATTTAAATTTGATGGTACTCTCATGATAACATTTTTTCAAATTTAAATGGTTGGTGATTAGCTTTGGTTGGTGATCATTGAGCTATCTTTTATTGTGATTTTAAATGACTTGAAATCGGTAGTTAATTGTTTAAATTAACTTTGGGAATATTTTAAGTAATGATAAATTGCGTAACTTCATCAAACATTGGTAATGCGTAATTGTGAGGGTGTTTTATTGAATATCATTGTGGTTGATTGATTTTCATAGTAGCAGTTACATATCAATTACTTGATCTTAAATTTATAACGGGATATTTTGACTCCATAAGGCACCGGTTTCAAAGTTTCAAATCTAATTGGATCTGTAAAATCTCGTAAATCTTAGCAAGTATTTGGTTATCTAGCTGTGTCCCCTGAATTGGTTGGTCTCCAACCAGTTCTCCTTCTTCATTTTCATTAGGGTCTACCTCCCTTAGCTTGCAAGGACATTGCTTAGATAGAGAGACTGGGGATCAGGGTGACAACCCCCGATCTGAGCCGTTGTCGCGGTGCCTAGACATTCTGTGCGACAACACCCACTAAGCTTAAAATATCGAGAGATAATTTGTTATGCTTTCGGATGGTTCATTCATTTTATATATTAATTTTGATTTAAATATGTTATTTTTATAAACATGTAATTATATATTTTTATGAAAATATTTGTTTTAAATTAAATTGTATTATAAAATTAATAAAATTTTAAAGCTTAAGTGAAAGTCATTGAAGGGGTTATCATTCAGGTAGTTTTGAACGGCTGAGATTGCCAAAATAAAAAAGGACGGTCTCCATTGATTTCGAACCCTCTCGAGCTTTTCAACATTTTGTTGAGGAGGGGGGTCTGAAATCTTGTTTTGTCACAACTACTCTTGGGGCACGTGGCATCATTTAGAGTAATTCGCAACCCCGTGGCATGAAACCAGAAACCATTGCGGACCCCCTCCAAATTTCTGCTCATGGTTTTCAATGACAATGCAGGAAACTCAATTCAAGTGTTGAGGATTCTACATCGGGTAATTTATCACTGTTCTATGGACGACCTATATACTACATAATTCCTCCATGAATCTAGATGCCCTAGTTAATGAATCGATTTTTGATCCAGAGAAAGATATTGACAACCTACTTCCTATTGAGGTCAAAGAACAACATCTTAGTAATTTGTTACAAGCCGTGATGATTTCTGGTTGTGTTGCAGTTATTCTCATTCTTAAAATGATTTATTCATCAGTGTTTTGGGGTTACTTTGCATTCATGGACATCGAAAGCTTGCCTGGTAATCAATTCTGGGAAAGGGTACTACTAATCCTTACTGCTCCAAGCCATAGATATAAAGCTCTTCAAGAGTCTCATGCTTCATTTGTTGAGACAATGATGTTTAAAGCCATCGTTAGTTTCACATTTTTCCAGACATGCTATTTGCTGGTCTGTTTTGGGGATTTTCCGTATGTCATGTCATGTTCCTATGGGTAGCAACTAGTTCCCAAATTTCTTTATAATTTTTTATAAACAATGCATTTGAGCCCTCGACCTTGACTATGATGAGAAGGTGAGCTGTATAAACCACTTCATTTCAGATATACTGTGTAATGTAATAACATCTTTTTGTCACCACATATTCTCTCCAAATGGAACTCCGTGCCCAAATAGGATGGTCGGATCTCATCATCATGAGAGTCACTCCTAATTGCTGGATCAATAAGTCATTCTTGATCAGGTATCCTTGCAAAGATTGAAGGTGGTCACATGTATCGAACGAGGGTGGTTAGGCAATCAGATTCGTCCCCAGACGTAGCCGTGGACACTACTCCGCTTCTAGAGGAATGACAGAGTGACTGGGCATATTCGAGGCCAGTGATCGTCCTTGACATAATATGGAACCTAACATTTGTTTTCGTGGCGATGGTGGTGCTCGTCCTGAGTAGACACGAAAATACTAGCATGCCCCTTAGGGTTTGGGTGGTGGGTTATGCCCTTCAGTGCCTGCTGCACATGATTTGTGTTTACTTTGAGCATAGAAGGTGACATAGAAATGCACAATAACAGAGGAGAAATTCAAGAGGTTAGAGCGGGCCATATAACAAATGATGGGTATCATTTTGGCTGTGATCATTCCAAAAATGTTCCTCATCATGTCTTTTTTTCATTGATAAATCGGAGTCCATGGGCAGTATAGATATTAGGCCAACAATGTCCATCTTTTCTCCTTCACATGATTTCAAGCTTAGTTGCGTATTTTAGGCAATAATAAGATCCATAAGAACTCCTCTCAGGACGGTATCTGATGATTCAGTGTCAGTGATTCTCTTCGACTGCAGCGCAGTTATTGTTGTAGAGATGAAAGAGATGAGGGAGGAAGTTGTTAGTTCATTTAATAAAAAAATTTCTTCTCCTTTCAGATGTCAGCACATGTTTCCTTGTAATCTAAAAGAGGAGGGATAAGCTCGTGCATTTTTTTAGTTAATAGGTGTTAGGTTAGCTATCAGATTAGTAGGAAGTTGTTAAATTATATTAAATAATTAGGCCCGCGAGCCTTTTAATATATATTAGAAATTTATAAATAGTTAGGAGGTTGCAAATTTTAAGGAGAGTCCATCCGAGATTGTTTTTAATTTAATTATTTTAGATAGCCTGATTAAGTTTTTGTTATTTTATTTTCCTAAAAGCTAGCAACAACTAGCTTATTGTAATTTCTATATATTTGATGGATTGTAATAAGAAAGGTGTGGGCTTTTGAGGCCAAGACCTTTTCAACATTTTAAACCTTTTCTCAAGAAATTCTAATTAAAGTATTTCAGCTCTGGCTTTGACATTTGTGTTTCTCGTATGTTTTTCCAGTATTTTCATGTTCTATTTCTACACATGTTCAAAGTTGTATAGAAGAGCTGGGTCGAAATAGATTGAGTTTCAATCTCTCTGAAATCCCCTGTAAATTTATAATTGTTTAAAGAGATTAGTATATCGGACTTTTGTTTTAGTTAGCTCCTCTCTGAACTGGTTATTTTTTGCCACTTCTATCTTCTCCCGGATGTGCTTTGTTTGGTTGTAGATATTTTCTATACGCATCCAATTATCCCTGATTTATTAAGTATTCTGTTTGACTCCTTAATTATCAGGAACCTCCATACATTCTTCTTTCAAATTCTTTAAAAAAATAAGTTCTTCTATCAGGCTGGAAGCTGACACTTTGTGAAATGATTCTACAAAGGAGGTATTTATTCATGAATAGGAATTGTGCATTGATTGCTAACCACCCCCAATTAAAACCATAAATCTGGCCATTGTGCTTCAAAATGTTGTTGTTCGATGACAGTTAACAACATTAAACAAGGCCTCGTAACAACTGAGGGAGCCCCTTCTGGTTCAAGGGCTAGCTTGAACCTAAAGCTTGTTGAGTTGGTTTTAGTTTTTGCAGCCAAGGACTGCCTACAAGAAACAGGAACAACACGTAGTATTGTAAACCTTGTCTAAAACAGAGTATGCATAAACATGATTTTTGCTCTTAAACTTACAATATAAACATATATGAAGAAGAATAAGTTGTATTAAGCATGAAATGATAAACATACATGAGAAAAACAGATGCTCCAAAGCATACCACAAGTATCTCAACATAATTTCTACAAATTTTTCTCCGATTTCATTCCAAATAGTTTATTACAAGAGCTCCACTACAATATGAGACTATCCAACACAAAAAAAGACAAAAGAGAGTCTACTTATAGAAAATATGGACTACGACCCTCATCAGGTCGAAATCCCATTCAAAATGGATCATAAATGCAAAATATGAGTCATTTCCTAGTTTCTAAGGAGGTTAGAAACCATTCCCTGAATTTTAGCTATACACTAGGAGTGTTTGTCCTTTACATTAATTACATATTACCTCATGATAGGAGGCAAAAACCAACCCAATAACTCTAATGACAACTCATAGGACAACATTGCCTCGAATTTGTGACCATTTCTGAGCTTGACAAGTGTCTTGGGGAATCAAATGTTGATTTGTGACACTTTTGATAGGAGGGTAACAAAATTTTTGCAGAAGCATAATATAAATTTGGAGGCACTTTGTAGGCATGTTTAAGAGTTCAAATCCACTTCTAAAAGAATGATCAACTAGCCCTATGTGTCTAGTTTCCATAACATCTTGAATTTTATTAAATGGACCCTGGAAGGCCTTCAAAAATCCATTCTCCCAAGGTTACTCAAAAAGCGTAACAGAGGGTCCAAAAAGGTGGCAGAAACATAAAAAATGAGTGGTTTTTGAGCTTTTTCTCCAAAATGATAGCTTGTCATACCATGGGGGTTCCTAATCTGTGATTTACTTATCAAAATACATGCATCATTGTAAATACATCATCTTTTGTATACCCCCAAAATAAGAGTAACAAAAGTTCATTACCCTTTTGCAATAAGAAATTTCCAGAATTCTGCAAAAATCATATAAAATGCCAAAATTGATCAAAACTTCTCAAAATTGGTTCTATGGCACCTGTGAGATATGGGCTACATATCTAAAGAATCTTCAACCAACAAGTCCAAGCTATCCTTCTCTTTGAGCTTCATTTGTGCCTATTTAAGCTTTTTCTTCACTTGTTTTAGCCTTATTTGAGAAATGGTGTTCCTGGTGCGATAATGGTTTTCCATGTGTCTTTTCAACTTATTGTTTCTTTTAGCCTTTTTCAAAAGCTTCTCAAAATTATTATTGACTCTTGACAACCAAATCTCTCTGTCCTCACTGATCTCCATGGAAATAAGCTCATCAAAGGTCAACTCTTCAGATTGATGAGTTTACTATCTTTCTCGCTCCAGCACCCTTTTGAGGCCTCTTGTTCTTGGTCTTCGTGTTTGTGTTTCAGCCTCCATGTCCTACATTTGGTCAACAATAATAATCTTCTTGCCTTTACCTTGCTTTGCCTCCATGTCTGGTTTGTACTTGCTTTGTAGGAGTTGATTCACTTTCAACTGAAAATTTCCCTGCTAAAGGAAAGTAATTTGAGATTTGGCAATGGAGAAGGCCTATTTCAATTCTGCTATTTCTTTATCTTTCTCTCTAATGATCTCTTCAGCTGATCTGACCTCCACATGTTGTGCTACCTCAACCTCCACTAGCACTGACTCACTATGTTGATGGAAAAAAGGATGCTCCTCTATCTCACATTGTTCAACAATGGTGCCAAGTGTAAGAACACTCTTGGAAGACTTAGGCGCAAATACTTTTCTTTGTACTTACTTTGTAGGAGCTGATTCACTTTCAACTGAAAATTTCCCTACTGAAGGAAAGTAATTTGAGATTTGACAATGGAGAAGGCCTCTTTCAATTCTGCTATTTCTTTATCTTTCTCTCTAATGATCTCTTCAGCTGATCTGACCTCCACATGTTGTGCTACCTCAACCTCCACTGGCACTGACTCACTATGCTGATGGAAAAAAAGATGCCCCTCTATCTCACATTGTTCAACAATGGTGCCAAGTGTAAGAACACTCTTGGCAGACTTAGGCGCAAATACTTTTCTCTTCCCCTTCTCATATGTGTGAGAAAATTCAACAACCCTGGGAGCATCTGAAGGCTGAGTAGGCATGCTAGAAGAGCCAACCTCCATTGGTTGTGTTGATGATGTAATAGGAAAGATAGAAAGGCTGATGGTAAGCGCTGCTGATAATCTCTCCAAGAAGTTTTCCCATGTCATGTTTATGGAGGACAAGTGATGCAACACAATGAGCTTGGTAATGAGTGTGATGATCTTCTATTCTACTTTGAACCTTCTTAATCATTTTAATCAAGCTCCTGTACAAATAGTGTGGCAAATCAAGTGTTTTGACAGAGGTAAAATGCACCAAAATCCTAATGTGATATCTATACAACCTAGGGAATCTTCCTTCACAAGTGAGGTACTTCATTATGAACATCATCAAAGGAGCATACTTGTTTCTGAGGTGTCTAAAAGGAAAAATATATTTTGGCTCCTCTATAGTATGAGGCTTGAGAAATTGCTTGTAGTTTTCAATGTCTAAGTCCATGCCTTTGAACCACTGCTCTCCATGAGAAGGGATACCTGTAGCTGAATCAATTAGGTTAGATGATAGGCTTATCTCCATACCTGCAAGAGTGACCTTTCCCATACTGTAGCTTGTTGCAAATAGACTGGACAACTGAAGATGATACCCCTCTTCCATGAGCATTTCACAAAATCTCAAACATTGAGCTCTCCCAAAGCATCTTCTGGCCAATGGCGAGGCATTGAGTTCATGCATTATGAAGGGTTCTAGCATGAGGTGGCACCCTCCCTTTAATATTTTCTTGTCACTTTCCATTATGTTTGTCACTGGAATTATGAAAACCTAGGGTGTTAATGAAATGAGTGAATGAATGGAAATTTGGAAAAAACAGAGTGTAGGTTTGTGTGAGTTTGGTGGATGAAATGAAGGGCCATGAAGCTAAGAAAAATTCTAGAAAAAATTGAGTAGGTCTTGTTGTGTGTTAGCTTCAATTTGTAGGTGGAATGAGGGAAAATGAGTGTGAGGAAGGTGTCAAAATGCCTAAAACACGGGAAATTCCCAATTTTGACTATGAGAATAGCTAGTGTAGTGGTAGGCTAATTTGATAGGATGAAATGAGGGTCATAGAGTTAAGTAAAAATTCTAAGAAAATTTTAGTGAATAGGGTGGTGTCTTAACTCCACAGTGAAAGTGGAATGAAGAGAAATGGGTAAGTGTAGGGTGGTAAAAAGCTAAAAACACAGGAAATTCTCAATTTATACTGTGAGAATAGCTAGTGTAAAAATGTTTTTTAGGTTAAGAAAGTGAAATAAGTGCCATGGAGCTAATAAAAAATTATGATAAAAAATCAATGAAGATTATGGCATCTTAGCTCCACAATGAAAGTGGAATGAGGGAAAATGGATGAGTGTAGGGTAGAAAAGTCCGACAAACACAGTCAATCACAAGGTTTTCACTATGAGAATAGCTAGAATTAAGGTTTGTTTGCATTTGACATGTTAGGGGTAGTGGTGTAGATGATAGGAGTGTGGCGATGAAGCATATGGAATGTTTGACTTAGGCTTTAGATGATGGGGTTAGGGTTTTAGGTCAATAGGGTAGGTGAGGGTTTGTCATAATAATTTTTTTATATGTATGGACAGTGAACAATGTGAAGAAAACATAAGTGACATGAAATGTTTTCAAACCTTCAAAATTCAACTAAACACCAGCATTAAGCATGAAGACTTACCTTATATGAGGCTTGTATAAGGTAATGGAGGCGAGCTTTGAATTGATTGGAGGTTATTTGAACCTAAAACATGAAAATTGCTTCTTTACAGTAGCATAACACCATGCTACAGTAGCGTATCAACTGGAGGCAGAAGCGTAACACCATGCTACAGTAGCGTATCAACTGGAGGCAGAAGCGTAACAACGGGAGTCAGAAGCATAACAATGCTATTGCGTAGCGCTTGCGCAACACCTATGCAGCGCTCAAAAAGGGTAACAAAGGTTGCACAACATATCCCATAAGCGTAACACCATGCCCATAAGCGTAACACTTTAGTCTAAAAGCGCAACATGGGTGATTTGAAGAGTGGCAATTGGTTTTTTAGTGGAATTTGAATGTTGTGCTTTGGAGTTTAGACACCATGGAGGGAAAGTGAGGTGGAGAGCTATTATTTTACTCATGAAAAGTGTAACAATGAGTGAAATAATGTTACCTTTTTCCCTTTATAAACTTTGAGATGACCCTTACCTTTTCCTTTTGACACTTGTAAATGACCTATGAACTTTTGCACTTGAAAATGACCTTTTGCTCCTTTAAATGAGATAAGAGGAAACAACATATCTCTTTAAAATCTTTGACGCTTGAGGTGACTTTATGGAATTTTGAAATGAGACATCAAGACAAAATTTCTCCCAAGACAGTAAGACTGCTTCCTTAAACCTTTGAATTTTTTCTCATTTGAATATGACTTTTTCAAAAAAAGATAAGCAGTCTTTGAAAAATAGAAATGACCGCTTTGTCTTTAACTGGGACAACAGGTCAAAATTGACCTCTTTTTAGCTCTTTGACAATTAAAATGATTTTTTTGGTCCTTTAATGAGACAGTGAGACAGGATTTCTATTTTCATGAGATAACGAGACAGAAATGGGTTACTTTGAACTTTTTGAAAGTTAAACCATATGAAACAAGACAAGTGGTCTTTATTTCATCTCCTAAACATGCTAGCCCCTTCCTTAGGGTTTTATGAGTGGAATGGAGGGTTGCTACCTTGTTTTAAGTGAAAATTTGAATATTTTTCAAAGGCAGAAATGAACCTAGACAATAACCTATATGAGGTGGAGTGACATAACCGTAGACCTCTTCAGCGATGATGATGGAGATAGTGACCTTGATAATGATGGTGAAGATGAATAAAATGAACAAGAAACATACTTGATCTAGACGTCTTCAATGACCAAAATTATTTTTCTGAGAACTTGTTCGAAAAAGTAAAATAAAAATAACCTATGACTTTATGGAAAATAATTGAAAGAGTTATTTTTTATCACTGATATACCTGAGCTAACATTGGATCCATCTAGGGATGGTAGCTTCTTCATGAGGTGTCAAGAACATCATAGATCAGGTAGCCTTACCATTGGGCAATGGAGTCAAACAGGACTTTGAAAAACTTTCACAAACTAGAAATGATGAACTAATTCTAGAAATAACTTTGACTAGAAAACACTAACTTGACTCTGACTTGACAACTGACTGAAATTTTTTTGAACTTTTTTGAAAGAAAACATGAGTTGAATGTAAAAGTCTCATGGCCTTCTCCTTAAGCTTCAAAATTCTGCAACAACTTCCTTATTGCTTAGACATCAAATTTAAAATGATATGTACAATGACAGTGAATTTCTTCTTCAATGATCAAGTAGGAGAGTATTTGAGGAACCTACCATTGATTGGTCCTCCCAACACTTATTACTCTTCAAGATATTATAGTAAAAATTCTTTATTACCTCTGAATGTAGTGATCTTGCAAGGTCATTTCCGTAGATTGTCGAACATTCCATGCTTACTCTTGTCCTCATTCTAGGCATCCCAGCAAAGAAAAACCTCGCCAAGCTTGAAATCATCAACTTTGGTCTTCCTATCATAAATATTTTTTATTTTCTCATGAAGATTTGAAGTATGACTGAAGAAATCGTCTCTTGACTGCTATAGATGGATCATTTGGTTGATTCTTCGTCGAATGGCATTAGGATAATTGTCGATATCTTGCAGAATTTTTATCACCAGTATAGCTAGAGAAGTAGCGAACATTGCATCAATACCATACATGAGCTGGAAAGGTGACATCCTGATTGATCTCTTCGTGCTAACTCTATCCGCCCATAGAGAATTGGTGAGCTTTTTGTGCCAAATCTTTTTTTTTTCTTGCAACATCTTCTTGATTATGTTCACCAAAGATTTATTTGATGATTCAACAAGCCCATTGCCCTGAGGATAGTATGTTGTTGAATGACCAAGCCTAATGTGATACTTGTCACAAAAGTCAATAATTTTCTTGGACTTAAAGGCTGCTGCATTGTGAGTAATGATTTTGTGGGGACAACCAAAACGAGACATAATATTGTTCTTAAGAAACTGAATGATAGCAATGTTAGTAGCTTGCCTCGTGGGGATGGCTTCAATCTTGGTGAAATAATCAGTGGCAGTGAGTATCTATTTGTGTTGAGCTGATGATGGAGGATGGATCTCACCAATGAAGTTGCTGGAATGGCGCTTGCACTTCAATTGGTTTTAAAGGCAAAGGCAAGAGCTTCCTATTTCCCTGAAATATTTGACATTCATGAAAACTCGTGACTATTTTATATACATCAGAAAATAAACTTGGCCAATAGAAGCCCACCCTCAAGATATTATTACTTGTCGTCTTCAAATAAAGATGACCGCCATAGTCACCTTTATGAAAATATGTCATCACTTTTTCTACTTCTCCTTCAACCAAACAATTCAACAACACTCCACCCGGATCTTTCCAATACAAGACACCATTAAGAATGCAACACTTAAGAGCTCTTAACTTAAAATATCTAACCTTACTACTTGGCAAGCCGGGAGGAGGATTTAAGTGTTGCAAAACATGAACTATATCATCATACCAAGGCAATAGAGAGAAAATTTCAGATACCTCAGGTAATGTTTCAGCCCCTTGTTCTTTAGATAATGTAGTAATAAAACTGATGTCCAAAGCATGGATATTTGAATCCGCCATGATCTTCACCAGGCCTTGTCCTTTGATCAGATTTGTGGGCTTGATGTCAAGTCATATTCTAACATAACAACGATCCATTTACCTTGCCGCCCTTTAGGATAATTCTGTGTAAGCACATATTTGAGAGTAGTGTTTGGAACATATGTAATGACATGAGAATGGGGAATGTAGACCCAAAAGTCCTTCAATGCTTTGATTAACACCAAGGCATATTTCTCAATGATGTTGTACTTCAAGGCTGTGTCTCTTATGTTTCTACTGAAGAAGGCAATGGGTTGCTCTGTATTCTGATTTTTATTTTGGATGAGGAAAGCATCAAGAGTATGCTCCGAGGAAAATGAAAAAATGAAAAAATCAAGTGTATAATCCAGAATAATAAGAATAGGAGAATGTGATAAAGCCGATTTAACTTGATTGAATGATTTCTTCACCTCTTCAGACCATTTTACTTCACTATCTTTCTTCAACATGTCAGTAATTTGCCTTAAGTGTTCAGCAAGATTGGGAACAAACCTTCTCAAAAAATTGATTTTTTCATTGAAGGACTGAATTTCCTTTTTTCTCCTAGGATAGTCCTGTTAGTGTCCGCCTTTTCAGCCTTCCTCCATTGATCAAACATGCTCTTACAAAGTGATCTTAAAGTGTCAAGGTCAAATTTTGTCATTTCAGTGAGCCTTCAAGCAAAATTTGCTCACTAGGCATTAGGTCTAGGGTATTGTTTTCACGCTTTTCAAAGTTGTCCAAATGTCGGTCCATGTCACCATTCAGCTGAGTGTACCATCATTCAGAGGGTTTTCATCATCATGTCAAGTTCCATTGGGTCATTTTACAACTTGTTCATGCTTCAGTTGTGCCTAGGTAAGGTCCATTTCCCTCTCCTAGGGTTTTGGAGGTAATTTCTCTTGGATGGTCAAATCATTAGAAAAACTTGTATCCTGATGTTCATACACCTTCCCCTATCATTAATGTACCTTATTAAACACTTCCCATCACTGAGATCCCCCAAATTCCTCATTTTTGCACAAAACCTAGTTTCTTGCCACAACTTGGCAATTTTCTAGGCTAGGCCTGTGTTTTTCCCTTTTGGACCCCTTCCCCTCACTCAATCTCTGATATTCCACTTTCCCCTACTTCCTAACATCCCTCCCTACTTCCCAAAATTTCCCCAAGAATTTAGATCCCCCTTATCCCTTTCATTTCGCTTCATTTCGACAAAATCCCTTGTTTCACACATCGGGATAGGTTTCACTCAAATGATGTTTCAGAGCAATAAAAGATGAATTTTGGAAAACTGAGAGAGGTTTTTGTACAAAACATGTCAAGGAAGAAAAACCTCTTTCACGTTTTACACAGGTGTAATGGTTTTGGATAGATGTCAAGAATACCGTTGCCTCAGGAGAATTGATGCACCTGCAGGAAGTAGTGTTGGGAGATTTGATTTTTGACAGGGTAAATGAAATCCAAATTGAAAAATTCCACTTGGGTTGGAAATTAGACTCCAACAGATTTCCAACGAGCTATCACATTCCCAATTTGGACACTAGGAAGGCCTCAAAAATCCTCTTGCAAAATGCACTATGTAGCGCGCTACGCATAGAAAAGTGCGCGTAGCGCATAGAGCCCCAAGGCTGGAAAACAACAGTTCATCACCCAAATTCTTATCAAACCACTTCATTTGTCTACAAGTAAGTTATTTATTCCTTCTCAGTGATTCATGGATATGCTATGGAGTTTCGAATGTGAAGAAAACAAGTGTTTGATATGGTGAAATGTAAACCCTATATCCATTGCCAAATTCACTCCTTAGGGTTTCGAAAGACATGTTAGTGATATTGTGGGGGTTTCCAGATTTGTGTTATTGAAATATATGCTCATGCTCTCTATTATTATTGGTGTCATTTCTTATGGTTTACCATAGCCTCAAGCTCTCTCTCTCCTATTCAAATCATTGTTGTCATTGCCATTACCATACCATTGTCACACTGTTATCATTTTTGTTATAACACCATCCCATATTCACTATTCCCCATTCTCCATTGACAAAGCCTAGTTATCATTGCAAGGGATGTTCTTTGTCCTACACTACATTACACTCCTTCCTACTCACTTGTCAAAATCCCCTTGTAGTCAAAGCAGTGACTGTTTTCCATTCAAACTCATTTGACAGTACCTTTATCATTATGGTTTTCCTATAGCACCTTGATACACACGTGACACATTTGGGATTAGAGCATACACTGAAAATTTTGTTTTCATCATACCTACATCAGCATATATTTGTCAGACATATTGTTTTCAGCAGCATGTCAGAGTCAAATTCATCATATGAGCAAGGATATGAGCAGGACAGTGACTCAACTGTTGAGATTGATGTACTGAGATGAAGCATAGCAGTGCACCAGTAGTGGCAACATATTTGAGAGGCCACAGAGCTTTGTTTGCAGCATCACGACGAGTACTATCTCCACCCGGGGTGGAAGGGGTCTCGTTGACTTCATCAGCAGCGCAAGTACTATCTCCACATGGCGTGGAAGGGGTCTCGCCTTCTACATCAGCGCAGGTACATTCACAGGTTCAGGACAGAGACAAAGACATGTTCCGTCATATGAAAAATCATTATTGGGCCCGTAATCACGTCTGCAAGGCAAAAATGAAGATTCTGAAGAGGAGGTTGAGCAAAGCACTAAAACGGCGGAAGAGGCCTGATCCACTTCAGATTTTGGCCAAGGCTTCATTGGCGGAGCATGATACATGATAGAGGGTCTTCGCTCCGAATTTGAGCAAATTTGGAGAAATTTTTGTCATTTTGGAAAATTTTGGTCTCAAAACAGGTTTTTCAGCCCAATGCGTAGCGCGTCGACGCGCTCGCTTATGATTGGGACACTTGCTGGAGGAAAACTTTATATTTTTGGATTTTTCATGGTAAGGTATGCATGCTCCAGTTGGACCAAAGCATTTCATCAAGTTCTGGATGATCAAAAGGGCAAAAAACACCATGAAAATCACTTTTCTGCCACCTTTTGCACCAGCAGGAAGTACTTCTGGGAGAATGAATTTTTGGAGGGACAAATGAGCTCCAAATTGAAAATTTCCACTTGGGTTGGATAGCCAACATCCAGGGCTTTCCAACGAGCTATCATGAGCTCAATTTGGACTTCGGGAAGTGCCCCAAAAGCAGGCTGAAAGGAGCGCTATGCATAGAGCTCAGGCGCACTACGCATAGAGATTTTTGGTCCATTTTTCATCTTCCAGCTCAGGATTTCGGCCAGTTGGACCAGTTTTGCTTGTGGGTGTAATTTTTGAGTTATCTTGATGTAATTTTATGGTTGGCATGTAACTTGGACTCACTTTTACCTATTCTAGATGATTCACTCCTAAAAAAGTAAAAATCAAGTGAAAGAATCACTTTCCTTCCTTTTAGAGGCAAGTTGTTTGGCTGCCTATATTCTAGCTCCTTGTTTAGAATTAGTTGAAACTGCTCCTAGAAGGAGGAATTCGACCCCTAGAGACATGGGAAGGGGTTAGGATAGTCTATATGATGTAATTTCTCAATCATTTTCAGAGGTTGGAGAGGTTGGACTCTTGGGAAGATTTTGGCACACTATTGTACATATTTTTCATATTTTGGCTAAGGAAAGATCAGAGGTTTTGCAGCACCTGTTGGGATTCTTGTGGATTTCAGTTCTTGATGGTGTTTTCTCTCAGTTTATTGTAATTTATTTCATGTTTAATGCATGCCATTCCCTTATTATGCTTCTGAAACTAAATGAATGAGTAAATGAGGTTGAATCCATTGTTTCAGTGCTCTGCCTTTAAATTTGTTTAGTTTTACATGTTTTCGCCAGTTTGGAGAGGATCCATGTTCTCCCTTGCCCTCTTCAGCTCCTTGTCATTATGATCCAACCTGATCAAAAGCATCAAGACTACTGCCTACCTTGCCCCAACTCGAATTCTGCAAAGATCTGGCCTTATCCCTGGACCCAAAATTGTTTTTCCCATTTCTCCAACAAAAACCCAAAAAATCAAAATCAAAATTTCCTATCTCTTTACTAGCCTAAAATCAGTATTCCTTGTTTATTATAAGTCATCTCAACCCCTCTGAAAACCTTTTGCCGAGATAGACCCGGAGAGAGCCCTCTCTTGTCCTCGTAGGGCTAGCTACGAGGCTGAGCGTGGTTTGATGTAGCCTTGAGTTTTACCTTATTTCAGCCTAAGGTAGATTTGAGCGCTAACATAGTGGCGACCATACTGGGGAGAAATTGGTTTGCTGGTGGGTGTTATTTGTTTTATAAGCTACAGACGGAGTCTAAAGTGACGCCAGGTAGCCTTCGAACTGCTCTTGCTCTGCGAGTGCATAGTAGATAAACGCTGCTTCAGTCGATCTCCGGTCTAGCTTGTAATCGTAACACTTAACTTATAAATTGCCCCAGTACATGTATCTAGTTCAGATCTGATGGTTGATGGTGGACAACGATCAGACATAAGAAGGCTGAAATCATTCACTTGGTGACTCCAATTCAAAATCTGGAGGACTGACTCTTTCTCTGAGAAAATGGAAGGATCTTACACAAAGTTCAGGTATCTAAAGTGGAATGGTATTCAGGATCTAATCTACTTTCTTGTAAACTATTTTCTCGCCGTTCTTGAAGCTGTCCTGAAAGTTTTTCAGAATTTGTTGTATGAGAAAGGTGATCAAAATCTTCACTCGACCCATTCAAAAAGTGTAAATGCTGAGTTTCCCTTTGATCCTGGTCTCCTTACTTTTCCCACATATTATGATGACTTTCTTCAGAGTGATGGGCCTAAAGAAAACAAAATTGATCCCGCAGCTCTTGTACATACCCCTAAACCTTGTAAAATTCCAGATCGGTACAAACCTCTTGTTTTACCTTCTGTTCTCCATGCTTTCCCTGCAAATTATGACCTATATCTACCAAGATTTGACGGTGAATGTAACAATGTCAACGTTGAGCAACATGTGCAGAATGTTGAGACTTTTCTAGATCTTTTTGAAGTTGATGATGAAGATGTTAGTATTAGGCTTTTTGCTCTTTCTTTGCAAGGCCAAGTGAAGAGTTGGTTTAAAGCTCTGCCTGATGCGAGCATCTCGGATTACCAGCAGTTCGTCACAGTTTTCCTCGACAGGTGGATGATCAGACATAATTTTTTGTTGATTATAGAAGAGTATAATCAGCTCAAAAGAATGCCAGGGGAGACAGTACAACAATTTTCTGCCAGATTTAACCAAGTTTATTATTTGATGCTAGTTGATATAAGACCTTCTCCTAGATCTGCTCTCTTGCACTACCCGGGTGCCTTTGATCCGGAAATGGAGTTTCAGCTGAGAGAAAAGAATATTGCAACACTTCACGAAATGCAGAATAAGGCAGTGAATGTAGAGGCTCATTTGCTGATCTTGAGGGCAAGGTTGAAGGAAGAAGAGATGAAAAACATAGATCCGGAGGTAAAGCTTGACATGTCGGTAGGTGCAGTAGAAGAGATGATACACAATAAAACCACAATGAATGAGTATAATGTTGAAGCCCATGGCTCGCTGATCGAGGAAGAACAAGTTGCTGATCCAAAACATTTTGTTTCTTATCCCAGTTGTCGTAGTGATTGTTTTATAGATCATTTTGAAGAAGAGAGAGCTGTTGACATGATATGTATGCTTGATGATTTGCCTCATTTTGATCAGTATGATGATGATTATGTTCTCCAAAAAGAAGCTAATCTTGCAGACGAATCAGCAGCTAGTTTGTGCGAGGAGGAAGTTCACTTTCAGCAGCTCGAGTACAGTGATCAACCGATACATATCAGCTATGACAATGACGAGGAAAGTGCAGCATATTTTGAAGTAAGTGAGGGACCTTTGCCTTATTGTTTTGATTCGTTTCAGTTTATCAGAGATAACTACCATGCAATCAGAAATCAAATGTCAACAAGTCTTGATCTGGACCATCTTGAGCGCAATGAAAACCTTGTTCAAGACTTCTCATATTCAGATTTCCAGCCCCCGAAAGCCATTGATTTTCAAGTTGCAGATGAGGACATGGAAGCTGGTACATGTGATCAAATGATACAAGGTGACTCTGTACCATTCTGTTTTAAATCATTTCAGTTTTTGAGAGAAAAATTGCATAGTAAATCTTCAAATGAGCAGCCTGTAGCATCAGATTTGCAGCCACCAAATGAAATGGAAGGTCAGATTATAGATGAAGTCGTGGAAGCTGAAATACATGATTTAATGATGCAAGAGGATTCTGTACCCTTTTGTTTCGAAGCATTTCAGTTTATAAGGCAGAATCTTCGTAATATCTCTCAAGAAAAAGATGAACAGCCAGTAGGATGTCATACAGTTTCAAGGGATACAGTGCAACAGTCTTCTCAAGTTTTTGATGATCCTATTGCTCGTGTGTTGGATGATGTTTGTTGTAAAAATTTTGCTCCATTAGCTAACCATGTGCCCGAAAAGAATGTTGATAGTAATCTTGTTCAAAAGTCAATTTCATTGTGTTGTTCAACAGATTTTTCATATGAGGAGATTGATGAAGGAGACTTTTGTTCTGTTTGTAATCAGCAACAGTGTTTGGTTATTCACGAAATTCAGGATCCTTTTGGCAGCTTGCTGCAATCACCAAAGAAAGACAACATAGAGGTGAGAAATTTTTTAAGATTAAGGTATGGAGATTATATGGATCAGAGCAGTGATGTGTTAATGGAAATCATTAGCTATGTGTATGAAGATCCTTTTGCAGTATTCTTGAAGTCCTCTAGTCAATTCATGCTTTGCAAGTTTATCAGCAGTCAGCTTGAGTTCAAATTTCCATGGGAGTTGCCTTTTGATTCTTTCCTTTTCCTGTGCATCAGTAAGCATGTGGGAAGAAATCAAACAACAGCCAAGATGCTTACATGGTTGCATTGGTTGTTTCATTTCACTTGATCAGGTGATGAATGAAACTGTTAGAGTAGGTTGTATTGAATAAGCTTCATATTGAGCATATTTCCAGTTTGTCGGTTGTGTTTAAGTATCGAGTCAGTTCTTAGTTGAGTGAGATTCAATTTGTGTCATCAAGTCATCAGTTTTCAGTCATGCATTTCAGTTTGAGTTTTTGATTCCATTGCCCAATGGATAAGGCACTGGTCTGCTCTCCCAAAGATCTGTCGTTCTTGGCACCTCCAAGGAGCTACCATCCCCATTGGAGCCAATGTTAGTGTCCGCCTTTTCAGCCTTCCTCCATTGATCAAACATGCTCTTACAAAGTGATCTTAAAGTGTCAAGGTCAAATTTTGTCATTTCAGTGAGCCTTCAAGCAAAATTTGCTCACTAGGCATTAGGTCTAGGGTATTGTTTTCACGCTTTTCAAAGTTGTCCAAATGTCGGTCCATGTCACCATTCAGCTGAGTGTACCATCATTCAGAGGGTTTTCATCATCATGTCAAGTTCCATTGGGTCATTTTACAGCTTGTTCATGCTTCAGTTGTGCCTTGGTAAGGTCCATTTCCCTCTCCTAGGGTTTTGGAGGTAATTTCTCTTGGATGGTCAAATCATTAGAAAAATTTGTATCCTGATGGTCATACACCTTCCCCTATCATTAATGTACCTTATTAAACACTTCCCATCACTGAGATCCCCCAAATTCCTCATTTTTGCACAAACCCTAGCTTCTTGCCACAACTTGGCAATTTTCTAGGCTAGACCTGTGTTTTTCCCTTTTGGACCCCTTCCCCTCACTCAATCTCTGAGATTCCACTTTCCCCTGCTTCTTAACATCCCTCCCTACTTCTCAAAATTTCCCCAAGAATTTATAAGCCCCTTATCCCCTTCATTTCACTTCATTTCGACAAATCCCTTGTTCCACACATCGAGATAAGTTTCACTAAAATGATGTTTCAGAGCAATAAAAGATGAATTTTGGAAACCTGAGAGAGGTTTTTGTACACAACATTCCAAGGAAGAAAAACCTCCTTCACTTTTTACACAGGTGTAATGGTTTTGGAGAAATGTCAAGAATACCGTTGCCTCAGGATAATTGATGCACCTGCAGGAAGTAGTGTTGGGAGATTTGATTTTTGACAGGGTAAATGAACTCCAAATTGAACAATTCCACTTGGGTTGGAAATTAGACTCCAAGATATTTCCAACGAGCTATCACACGCCCAATTTGGACACCGGGAAGGCCTCCAAAATCCTCCTGAAAAATGCACTATGTAGCGCGCGGCGCATAGAGCCCCAAGGCTGGAAAACAACAGTTCATCACCCAAATTTTTATCAAACCACTTCATTTGTCTGCAAGTAAGTTATTTATGCCTGCTCAGTGATTCATGGATATGCTATGGAGTTTCGAATGTGAAGAAAACAAGTGTTTGATATGGTGAAATGTAAACCCTATATCCATTTCCAAATTCACTCCTTAGGGTTTCGAAAGACATGTTAGTGATATTGTGGGGGTTTCCAGACTTGTGTTATTGACATATATGCTCATGCTCTCTATTATTATTGGTGTCATTGCTTATGGTTTACCATAGCCTCAAGCTCTCTCTCTCCTATTCAAATCATTGTTATCATTGCCATTACCATACCATTGTCTCACTGTTTATCATTTCTGTTATAGCACAGTCCCATATTCACTATCCCTCCTCCATTGACAAAGCCTAATTTTCATTGCAAGGGCTGTTCTTTGTCCTACACTGCATTACACTCCTTCCTATTCACTTGTCAAATCTCCATGTAGTCAAGGAGTGGCTATTTTCCATTCAAACTCATTTGACAGTACCTTTAGCACTGTGGTTTTCCTATAGCACCTTGATACACATGTGACACATTTGGGATTAGAGCATACACTGAAACTCTTGTTTTCACCATACCTACATCAACATATATTTGTCAGACATATTGATTTCAGCGCCATGTCAGAGACAGATTCATCATATGATCAAGGATATGAGCAGGACAGTGACTCAACCGTTGAGATTGATGTACTGAGATGGAGCATAGCAGTGCACCAGTAGTGGTAACATATCAGAGAGGCCACAGAGCTTTATTTGCAGCATCATGACGAGTACTATCTCCACCCGGGGTGGAAGGGGTCTCGTTGACTTCATCAGCAGCGCGAGTACTATATCCACATGGTGTGGAAGGGGTCTCGCCTTCTACATCAGCGCAGGTACATTCACAGGTTCAGGACAGAGACAAAGACATGTTCCGTCATATGAAAAATCATTATTGGGCCCGTAATCACGTCTGCCGAGCTAAAATGAAGATCCTGAAGGCAAGGTTGAGCAAAGCACTAAAACGGTGAAAGAGGCCTGATCCACTTCGGATTTTGGCCGAGGCTTCGTTGGCTGGGCATGATACATGATGGAGGGTCTTCGCTCCGAATTTGAGCAAATTTGAAGAAGTTTTTGTCATTTTGGAAAATTTTGGTCTCAAAACAGATTTTTCAGCCCAACGCATAGCGCGTCGATGCGCGCTTATGATTGGGACACTTGCTGGAGGAAAAATTTATATTTTTGGATTTTTCATGGTAATTTATGCATGCTCCAGTATGGCCGAAGCATTTCATCAAGTTCTGGATGATCAAAAGGCCCAAAAACACCATGAAAACCACCTTTCTGCCACCTTTTGCACCAGCAGGAAGTACTTCTGGGAGAATGAAGTTTTGGAGGGGCAAATGAGCTCCAAATTGGGAAATTCCACTTGGGTTGAATAGCCAACATCTAGGGCTTTCCAACGAGCTATCATGAGCTCAATTTGGATGTCGGGAAGTGCCCCAAAAGCAAGCTGAAATACGTGCTATGCGTATGGCTCAGGCGCGCTACGCATATAGATTTTTGGTCAATTTTTCACCTTCCAGCTCAGGATTTCGGCCAGTTGGACCAGTTTTGCTTGTGGATGTAATTTTTGAGTTATCTTGATGTAATTTTATGGTTGGAATGTAACTTGGACTCACTTTTACCTATTCTAGATGATTCACTCCTAAAAAAGTAAAAATCAAGTGAAAGAATCAGTTTCCTTCCTTTTAGAGGCAAGTTGTTTGGCTGCCTATATTCTAGCTCCTTGTTTAGAATTAGTTGAAACTGCTCCTAGAAGGAGGAATTCGACCCCTAGAGGTGTGGGAAGGGGTTAGGAGGTCTATATGATGTAATTTCTGAGACATTCTACAGGTTGGACTCTTGGGAAGATTTTGGCACACTATTGTACATATTTTTCATATTTTGGCTAAGGAAATATCAGAGGTTTTGCAGCACCTGTTGGGATTCTTGTGGCTTTCAGTTCTTGATGGTGTTTTCTCTCAGTTTATTGTAAGTTCTTTCATGTTTAATGTATTCCATTCCCTTCTTATGCTTATGAAACTAAATGAATGAGTAAATGAGGTTGAATCCATTGTTTCCAGTGCTCTGCCTTTAAATTTGTTTAGTTTTACATGTTTTCGCCTATTTGGAGAGGATCCATGTTCTCCCTTGCCCTTTTCAGCTCCTTGTCATTTTGATCCATCCATAGACCTGATCAAAAGCATCAAGACTATTGCCTACCTTGCCCCAACTCGAATTCTGCAAAGATCTGGCCTTATCCCCAGACCCAAAATTGTTTTTCCCATTTTTTCAACAAAAACCCAAAAAATCAAAATCAAACTTTCCTATCTCTTTACTAGCCTAAAATCAGTATTCATTATAAGTCATCTCAGCCCTTTGAAGACCTTTTGCCGAGATAGACCCGGAGAGAGCCCTCTCCTGTCCTCGTAGGGCTAGCTACGAGGCTGAGCGTGGTTTGATGTAGCCTTGAGTTTTACCTTATTTCAGCCTAAGGTAGATTTGAGCGCTAACAAGTCCAAGGTTTGAATTGCTTCAATCCTTGAAGGATATATCCTAATTCCATCTTTTGATATGATATGGCCCAAAAATTTAACTTCCTCCATACTGAAAAGACTCTTCTTTGGGTTCGGCGATTTGCCAAACTTTCTACATATCCAAAAAACTATTTTCTAAGTGTTGCAAGTGTTGCTCATTTGTCTTGGAAAAAAAAGTAATATTGTCAAAATAAATGACCAAAAAGACATCCTTTTCATTGGTGAAAGCAATGTCCATTGCTCGCTTAAAAGTAGCCCCTACATTCTTCAATTTGAAAGGCATTTTGGCATACATGAAGTTACCCTAAGGTGTTGTGAAGGTTATATTTTCTTGGTCATCTGGATGAACTAAAATATGATTATACCTGGAGTATCCATCCAGCAATGAAAGTCTATAATATCCAACTACCCTTTGGAGAATATGGTCCATATTTGGTAGTGGGTGATTGTCCTTCAATGACACTTTGTTCAGATTCCTGAAATCAATGTACAAGCGAATCTCTCATGTATTCTTCCTCACTGGCACTAGATTAAACATCCAATTTGAAAGCAAAGAGGCACTATGATATAAACAATAAATAATCTATTTACCTCCTTCTGAATAGAGGGCAACAACTTTGGATTCACTCTTCTTAGCTTATGGCGAAAAGGTTTCTGATTCATCTTCAAGGGAATAGTATGCTAAATTATGCTCTTATCATAGACTTTCAAATCAGAATATTACCAAAAAAATACATCAACAAAATGAGACATAAGCGTTGCATATTTACCTTTCATTTATGCACTCAATTATTTTGAAAGTTTTACCATCTTTGGCTTTTCTAGAGTGCCAAGATTGAGATCTTCCACTCCCACTTATGTCAGTAACATGGTCGGTTTGCGTGCAACATCATCTTGATCAAAAATATCTTCCAAAGGTACTAAACCTCTTGGAATGGAGTTATCTTTTAGCTGAAGCACTTGCATCTCTGCTGCATGGATTTCTTGATCATCTTCATAGCACTACTTATCCATTTGAGAATTCACAAATTCCTCTTCTGTCTGCAAGAAGTTGCTGATATGTTTATCATCTTGAAAGACCTGCCAATACTGGACATTCTTTGGGACAACAGGGTAGTTTTTGACATTTATCTCATACTTCTTATTAGGATACAATGGGATTTTGAACAAGCTGGCCAAAGTGGCAAGAGAATCAACAATAACATTGTTCTCCCTTGGGATCAATGATAAAATGTACTTGGTGAATGTCTTAAGGATGTCTACCATTGCATTTTGATAAGCTCACATCCTTGGATGCTTGGCCTGGTATTCCACTTTGACTTACTTTATTACTAACTCGAAGTCGCCATATACAAAAATATTCTTGGCACCTAGCTTCTTGAGAATTTTCAGACCGACTATCAAAGCCTCATACTCAACTTCATTGTTTGAAAATTTGAAAGCCAGCTTGTAGGAGGACATTCGAACATTAGGGGAATATTTAATGACTGATTTAAAGGGTTGTGAATCCACACTCAAATGCCAACCCCTTGTTTTCCCAAATCTCCATCGAAGTCCATGGTCCACAAACTACTTTCCTCATCCAGAAACTCCAAATCAGATGGTTGAACTTTTCTTGTTGTTTGAGAGAGTTCTGTAGTACCAAAAACTTTCGTTTTTTTCACTGTTTCATCACTTTTTTGAGGTGATGCACTTGGTTCCAAATCACTTGGCACTTTTTCACAAATTTCTGCATTTTCTAATTGTAAAACAAAATTTGAAAATTTAGAATTTTATGCTTTTTCTTCAATCAAAAATTCAGAAGATGTTGAACATTCATCATTGAACAAGACAAAGGAATCTAAATTTGTATGAACATCATGTATAGGATGGTTATTTTACTCTTCTTGAATTTTTATCATGTACTTCATCTTAATTTCCCGGTATAGTTTCCTAATTTTCCCAAAGACGGGAATGGTAGCATATGAAAAGTCAAGTTGTAAGGTACCTCTAAGCTTCGCTCCCCATGACCGAGAAAGCAAAATTCCATATCTGGGAGGGATATCAACCACAACAACATCCATGAGCACATTATTGGGTGGGATTTTCTCTAATGACACCATTAGGTCCTTGATAACGCCAAGACATTTCACCCTCCCTGAATCAAATGAGTAAAGATCATGATAAGGTCTTGTGATGTCCAGTCCTAATTTGTCCATAATGGCCTTTGGGCATGAGGTTGTGAGAGGCTCCAGAATCAAGCATGGCGTTATGAAGGATAAATTCATGGATTTTGAGGCTTAGATAAAATGGAGGGACCTCATTATCTTCTAAATCGCCATCAACAGCAGGACCAAAAAGAAGCTTAGGGTGATCATAACTCACATTAACCATGTTGGAAATTTCATCAACTCTAAGAAACTTAGCTACTTAAAATTTGTACTGATCATTATTAACTATTTCAGTTAGAGGAATGGAGACTTTCAATTTTGTAGTTTCATTTTCAAGACTAAAAATGGCAGAATGTTTTTCTACCTCTTTCAATGGTGCATCTTTCTTCTTGGGTTGATATTTGTGTGAAGAATCTTTATTCTTTCCTCCTTCTTGGGATTCTTTATCTTTTCTTTGACCTTTGGAAGAAGCTTCATTTCCTTTAACATGATTAGGAACAACAAGTCCTTTGTCTTTACTTTGATTTGGGGCAACAGTTTCTTTGTGATGAACATCTACTTGAGCATTATGTTTTTTCTGATTGGAGGTTATAGGAACATTCCTATTCCTCAAACAATATTGTCTCTACACTTGAGAAATAGAATTCTGATATCCCCTGTGATAATCTTCCATGCGCACTGATAACATGTCATCATTTGACAAGACATATTGTTGATCATCCGGTGCACAAATTTCTGCAAAAAATTGATCTTCTTCAGTGAGGAAAATAGGTTGTTGATTTTCCTCAAATAAATGGTTCTCGCCAGTAATTTATTCTTCATCATCTTCATCAGGGCCTTCAGTATAATTTTGTTGAAATGGAGTGCGAATTTTCTACTGACTTTGTGGATCCTGACCCTTCTGTTCCCTTTGCTTGATCTTGTATTGAGGCTATTGATTTTGACCCCTGAAATTGGGATTTCTACTAGAGGGTTCAGCTTGTCGATCAACGATGGACATTTTATCCATCATCTTCTCCATGGTCTTGATCAAGGTATCTAATTTTCCCTCTGATGAAGTGGATGTTTCTTCATTGATAGTGACTCTTTTTTTCTGACTTGATTTTAGACTTGTTGATGATCAAATTAACTTCCACGCTCATTGCATTTCTCTTCTTTTATTCAAGAGTTGCTGGGTTTCTTTCCCTCAACTCCTAGGCCATGTCAAGATTGACACCATCAGAATAATGAAGTAAATCAAGGACCATAGGAGGCTTGATATTCTCAGGAACTTAATCATATATTTTATTGAATATAGCTGTAAAGTCTTGGAGATACTCATTGGGATTACTTTTCAAGGTATTATACTCAGCTAAAATATGCAATGGATTTTTCTTCTCTTCCCATTTCTCCATAAACAAGTCAATCAAATTCTATGAAGTACCTATTGAACCAGCTGTGAGAGAGCGAAACCGTTTCTTTACCTCTCCAAAGAAACTCTGTGCAATGATGCACATCTTGGCATCGTGATTGTTAATCTCTTCAAGATCTATGAAATCAATCACTTTGGCAGCGTGATGATAAGCTGTAACCTCTGATGTTCCATCAAAAAGAGGAAGCTTCTGCCCATAGTTTTGAGGTAATGGTGTGAGCTGAAGCAGTAGGATCAACAGAGAAAATCTAGCCATGACTAATAGAGGAGGTGGTGGAGGCGTTGATGGAGTGAAAACTTGAAGAGGTAATGAAAAAATGAAAGAAGTGGTTGATGATGTAGCTATATGAGAAGGTGTAATGACAGGTGAAGCAAAAGCCTGCTTCTGATATCGGAAATAAGCCTTGTCTGAAGTTTCTTAAAATTTGTCCACCAAGCCCTTGAGTTTGTGAAAATTAGATCGAACTTCACTATTGGCTTCGGAATGAAAAGACTCAGAAAATGGTGCAAAGGACTCGAAATCGAAAGGATAAAAGGTGGTTTCTAAAAGAAAAGTTTCAAACTTAGTTCTAAATGAAGAATTTTCATATTCTAAACTATAGAATAAATCTTCTGAAGAAAATCTCGTAGGCATAGAATTTGATTTGACAAGTGGAGGAATAGCTCTTCCAACCTTCCAAGACTTGGTTTTATGCTTTCTAAAAATATTCTCAGGGCATACACAATTGGTGAGGGATTTGGGTCTGGATTTGACCTGGTATGTCCTTTAGGAGCCATAGGAATTTTGGACTTTGGCTCAAATTTAAGAATTCTACTTGTTTTGAGTGCTAGAGCTTGTCACTACATTTCAAAATTTCAGAGGATTAAATAAATATTCCCAGGGAATGTTTAGAAATCGCTCCCCGGAAACAACGCTAAGAATGTTATCACTCTCCCCAACTTTCCAAGGCTGACAATAGGATTGGAGAAAGGTAACCACAGACCAAAATTTAGGTCAGGTAGCTAGCCCTACGAGGACTAGATATTTCTCTCTCGTTGTCACTTTTACATTCAAAGGAATGACTGGGTATCTGATCATCTTAGGCTAGATATGTAAGGTCAGTAAATAGGTTTTGTTTGATGTTTTGAGTGTTGGATAGAAAAGTCAGTGAGTAGACTGTGTATAAGGTTTTTAGGTCTTAACATCAAGATTAATCTGTAGAGAATATGTGAGGCAAGATAGGTAGTTTGAAATAATTTTACTATTTCATTGAGTATAGGATGATATGAAAGAGAGCTTGAATGAGCACTGAGGTGAATTCATTCAATTTAGAAGAAAATAAACACAGTATTGTAAACCTTGTCTAAAACAGAGCATGCATAAACATGTTTTCTGCTCATAAACTTACAAGATAAGCATATATGAAGAAGAAGATATGGTATTAAGTGTTGAAAAGAGTAACTAGGTCGGTCTTCATATTGACTATGTTATTATGTATTTTATGTAAAGAATAAAACAAAGATAATAAAATGTATCTTGTACTTGCTTCATGGGTTTCATGAGCAAGATTTTATTATAGGTTAAATACAATTCTTCTTGATGTTTATCTAGGTTTTGTCTTCTTAATATCAATGTAATAAGTGTCATATATGAAGGATCTAAAAATGCTCCAAGACTAAGTCCAAAAACCATGGAAGAGTAGCTCTCATTATCCATCACTTCAATCGCTGGAAGAAATGCTATATTGATGTATCAAGTCAACCTCCCTACAACATGACAAGTCAAACTACTAGTAAGAGGTATGGTCGGCCTAAATTAAGTGAATGCACTCCTATATATACACAGAAGATGCAGATTTCTCTGCGGTTTGAAGTGCATAAGTTGCAGATTGTTGTATGAAGAAAAAGAGCAGATATGTTCTGGGTTTATGTAGCTATTGATACAGATTAAGTAGAAGATATATGCGGTCATCTGTGGAGATAGTTCTCAATCATCTTTGAAACAGTTTGCTGTAGAATTTTAGTGCGGAATAGATCACCGAAAGTTGCAGTGCGGACCTTTGATAGCGTAGATAAAAAAATTTCAAGCTGAAGAAGAAACAAACACACTTGATGATACCGTAGTATAACAAAGTGAGTCTGTCTACTAAGAACAGAAGTGCGGACTACAGCTGAATGTCCATGAAAGCTTGTGCGGATAAAATTCTGAAGTGGTTTCAGAATTAAAGGGTCTGGTTCATGCAACGTTTAAAGGGTAGTATTAAAGTGCAGATATGTTTGAGAATAGTATGCAGAATATTTTGAAGCAAGATTGTAGATAAAAAGGTGAAATTGGTGTTAATCTCCAGCTCTTATAAATTTGGATCAGTGGTCTGGAAGATTCTTGTAAATATTCCACAAAGAAAGAGTAGTAAGAAGGTGATATAAAAATAGGAAATTAAATATGAGATTTACTTTCCTAAGTACAACCTATATATATATATATATATATATATATCTCAAGCAACCGAAGATTCAACTGAATGTTCAAAGGAAGTACTGGTGTAGAACAATGCAATTTGTTGAAGAGAAGAAGGGCCAGAACTGAAGGACATCAAAGCAGTAAGGACAAGGTCTTGGATGCATAAATATGTCAAGGGTTTGATTGTGGGTCATGGCACTTGTCATCTGAAATCTATAAGAAGAATTTCTCGTGGGTTTTCCTCTCCAAGAGGGAGAGGTTTTGCCCTAGCTCTAGGAGCCTAATAATTGTGTCTTGTGTCTCATGTCTTTTGATAATTGACTTGATGAAATATTTAATAAGCTAACAAGGAAAATACATAAGGTACTCAAGTAACCTCACAAGTAATTATCAAGAAGAGAATTTTTGTATTAATACCAGCCCTACAAATTCTCAACATGGGATCAAAGCTAAGGTGTTGAACTCAAGGGATGCTTGAAAAAGAGACACTCTAGGAAGCGAAGATCAAAGTTTGGGTTGAAAGGGAAAATCAGTTAGCACAATAGAATTCAAGGATTCAAGAACATCTAAATTTGAATTTAAATTTTTGAAGATATACTTTATCATCAAGGATTCAAGAACATCTACATTAAAGATTTATATCTTAGAAGAAAATCTTGACTTCATCTTCAAACAATCATCGAGGAAGCTGTTGAAGGAGAAAGTCACTCTCTCAAGTAAGTATCTATGACTTTATCTAAATCTATCAAAATGTCTTCTTTGAAAGGAAAGCAATAAATTGGTTATGGTTTCAAACTTTCCTGCATGTAATACAAGTACAATGAAGTCATGCGAAATACATGAAGGGGGATATAAGAGCCCAAAGGATTCTTACAGAATCCATAAAAGAGGTATGGTTAGCCTAAATTAAGTGAATGCACTCCTATATATACACAGAAGATGCAAATTTATCTGTAATTTAAAGAGCATAAGTTGCGGACTGTTATATAAAGAAAAAGAGCAGATATGTTCTGGGTTCATGTAGCTAATGATACGGATTAAGTAGAAGAGATACGCGGTCATCTGTGGAGATAGTTATCAATCATCATTGAAACTGTTTGCTGTAGAATTTCAGTGTGGAATAGATCACTGAAAGTTGCAATGCAGACCTTTGATAGTGTAGATCACAAACTTCAAGCTGAAGAAGAAACAAACACACTTGATGATATCGTAGTATAAAAAAGTGAGTCTATCTACTAGGAACAAAAGTGCGGACTACAGCTCAATGTCCATGAAATCTTGTGCAGATAAAATTCTTAAGTGGTTTAAAAATTATAGGGTCTGGTTCATGCAGAATTTAAAGGACAATATTAAAGTATTAAAGTGTGAATTTGTTTGAGAATAGCATGCAGACTATTTTGAAGCAAGATTGTAGATAAAAAGGTGGCATTGGTGTTAATATCCATCTCTTATAAAGTTGGATAAGTGGTCTGGAAGATTCTTGTAAATATTCCACAGAGAAAGAGAAGTAAGAAGGTGATAGAAAAATAGGAAAGTAAATATGAGATTTACTTTCCTGAGTATAACCTCACAAGTAATTATCAAGAATAGAATTTTTGTATTAATCACCAGCCCTCCAAATTCTCAACATGGGATCAGAGCTAAGGTGCTGAACTCAAGGGCTGCTTGACAAAGAGACGCTCTAAGAAGCGAAGATAAAAGTTTGGGTTGAAAGGTCAAATTAGTTTGCAAGGAAGAATTCAAGGATTCAAGAACATCTAAATTTGAATTTCAATTTTTGAAGATATAATTTATCATCAAGGATTCAAGAACATCTACATTAAATATTTCTATCTTAGAAGAAACTCTTGACTTCATCTTCAAACAATCATCGTGGAAGCTGCTGAAGGACAAAGTCACTCTCTCAAGTAAGTGTCTATGACTTTATCTAAATCTATCAAAATGTCTTCTTTGAAAGGAAAACAACAAACTGGTTAGGGTTTCAAAATTTCCTGCATGGAAGACAAGTATAATGAATTCATGTGAAATACATTAAGGGAGATATAAGAGCCCAAAGTATTCTTACAGAATCCATAAAAGACTCTCCCATCTTCGAGGTATCAAATCTAAAATCATCAAAAATAAATATTTGAGAAATTGGTGGAGCTATTCTCTGTGAGTACTGCAGAAGAAGCAATCTCTCTGAGATCATCTGCAGGAAGTGTGAGAAGTAATGTCTGACATTGATATGACAAAAGTGGTGTTGGAATCTCTACTAGATGAATAGGGAAACTTCACTTCAATTTTATACGAGAAGAAATAAGCCACACGATTTCACAATTTAGGGTCTCTATGTAAAATAGAGGAAACAAGATTGAAAGCCAAAGGTGTTACAGGATCAAGGGAATCATGCCTTTGCAACCACGTCAAGGAATAAAGGAAGACTCACTAAGTTTGGTCCTCATAATAGTATGAAGAAAGCACGATGCTTTGGATGTAATGAAATTGGGCATTATAATAAGAATTGTCCTTAATCTGAAAAGGACAAGAGAAATAGGGAGGAAGCCCATGTCTCTGAAAATGAGGAAAGAACTTGATCCAAATAAATGTAAGAAAGAAGAAACGAGCGATCTCCACTATGATTGAGATCATCTTCTCCTTTTAAGTGATTTCTGTTGACTGTATGACAGGAAGTAGTGTAACATTCTGATCGAAGCATGATAGGATCTCCTGGTGTAGCAGCTCTGGGTAAAACCTCTCTAATAACAATTATGATGGAAGGCAGTCATCAAGATCAAGGGTCATCATGGAAACAAATTTATGAGATGTGATGACATATTGATGGAGTAGGCCAAGGAAATGAAGCTCTTCATTCTTAATAAATTTCTATAGGATGACTCAAGGAAAAAAAGTATGAGGTATGTATATATTTATATGCTGACAAAGGATGCTATGAAGTCATGTCATATGGTTGCAGGTAATGGAATTCTCTATTTATAAGTATGATCTATGGAGGAGTATCTCTTGATGCACGAACATATGAAATAAACATAATATGTCCTCATTGAAAATGAGGTGGTTGTACATGAACGAGAAACTAGAAAAGTTGTAAGTTCATGGGAATGGAGAATGTGCAGAAAGGAAGAGATCATGAAATGCAACCATGTCAAGAGGTAGTTATCATCCCGAAGCCAAGAAGATGTGACTAGGGGATCTCCTGGGAGGATATCTAGAATCTGACAGAAGTCTCTTAAATAAGAAGACCCTTGACAAAACATATCATTAGGAGATGTGTCAACCTGAATCGAGGATATTGATGCCTACAGGAAGATGTCATGGTGAAAGATCATCACCGAGGTAAATTTTGTTTTAAAAGGTTCATATGTATATGTTTATCTGGAAGAATTTGTGCAGGGCTACTAATCATGAGAAAGGATGTATGATCCTTGGAGTTCATTCGAATAAAATAAATATGGCATAACGGTGAACCAGATGAGAAGGACTGATAAATCACTATCTGATAGTGGACATGACTCGTGACTGAAAGTGATGGATGATCCGTGCCCTATGAAGCCAAAAATTGAATATTCATCAAACACCAAAATCCATGACATCGAGGGGAGGAATTCTTCATGAGTAGCTGGAT
Organism: Pinus albicaulis; assembly: GCA_034641835.2. Taxonomy (NCBI): domain Eukaryota; kingdom Viridiplantae; phylum Streptophyta; class Pinopsida; order Pinales; family Pinaceae; genus Pinus; species Pinus albicaulis. The sequence goes on along the minus strand of CM076574.1, from coordinate 462,397,559 downwards.
TGCTACTACAGGACTCTGGTTGAGAGGGAGCCTGGTGGTAAATTTCTTACTTGGAAGAAACTTGTAGTATGTCCTTTCTATGTTAAGAGGGAGTGAAGTATGTGATTCTCTATTACATGTGTCATGCACTAGACCAAGACTAACAACCGTAAGTCTTAGTGAAGGCCATGTGAAGAGAATGGATAGACACATAATTCTGGAAGACATAATGGAGGATTGGGTAATCATCTGGCATTTTATACTCTTTGAGAATGAGATATGGAATTCAAGATAATATTAGTCGTGGAACGACATACTTTTAGGGTTGGCTACCCAAGAGAAGAATAGTCCAAGAAGGTCATACTCTGGGAACACCTAGGTGGGGTATGTACCTTGGAGATACAATGACTATGGTGTATATTAGTCATGTGTCTCACCAGCATTGTAGTCCATTGTCTCGTTGAGATATGGGGTTGTTAGTCAAGGCCTTGCACTAGGAAAATGTTAGTTGATATGATGCTATATAGATGCGATTACCAATCTGATTCTTCTTATGAGATTCTTGAGTTTGAAAGTGACCATGTACATGTATGAATACCGAGCCCTAATAAGAGGGAGTGTTGAAAAGTGTAACTAGTTTGGTCTTCATATTAACTATGTAATTATGTATTTTATGTAAAGAAGAAAACAAATATAATAAAATGTATTTTATACTTGCTTCATGGGTTTCATGAGCAAGATTTTATTATAGGTTAAATATAATTCTTATTGATGTCTATCTAGGGTTTTTCTTCTTGATATAAATGTAATAAGTGTCATATATGAAGGATCTAAAAATGCTCCAAGACCAAGTCCAAAAACCATGGAAGAGTAGCTCTCATTAGCCCTCACTTCAATCGCTGGAAGAAATGTTATATTTATGTATCAAGTCGGCCTCCCTACAACATGACAAGTCGACCTACTAGTAAGAGGTATGGTCGACCTAAATTAAGTGAACACACTCCTATATATACATAGAAGATGCATATTTCTCTTTGATTTGAAGAGCATAAGTTGCAGATTGTTATATGAAGAAAAAAAGCGGATATGTTCTGGGTTCATGTAGTTATTGATACGGATTAAGTAGAAGAGATATGTGGTCATCTATGGAGATATTTCTCAATCATTGCTGAAACAATTTGCTGTATAATTTCAGTGCGAAATAGATCACCGAAAGTTGCAGTGCTGACCTTTGATAGCGTAGATCACAAACTTTGGGCTGAAGAAGAAACATATACACTTGAAGATACCGTAGTATAACAAAGTGAGTATTTCTACTAATAACAGAAGTTTAGACTACAACTGAATGTCCATTAAAGCTTGTGTGGATAAAATTTTGAAGTGGTTTCAAAATTATAGGGTCCGGTTCATGCAATGGTTAAAGGGAAATATTAAAGTATTAAAGTGCTGATTTGTTTGAGAATAGTATGCAGACTATTCTGAAGCAAGATTGTAGATAAAAAGGTGACATTGGTGTTAATCTCTAGCTATTATAAAGTTGGATCAGTGGTCTGGAAGATTCTTGTAAATATTCCACAAAGAAAGAGTAGTAAGAAGGTGATAGAAAAATAGGAAAGTAAATCTGACATTTACTTTCCTAACTACAACCTATATATATATATATATATATATATATATCAAGCAACCGAATATTCAAATGAATGTTCAAAGGAAGTACTAGTGCAAAATAATGCAAATTGGTGAAGAGAAGAAGGGCCATAACTGGAGGACATCAAAGCAGTAATGACAAGGTCTTGGATGCATAAATAGGTCAAGGGTTTGATTGTGGGTCATGGTACTTGTCATCTGAAATCTATAAGAAGAATTTCTCGTGGGTTTTACTCTCCATGAGGGAGAGGTTTTTCCCTGGATCTAGGAGCCTAATTCTTGTGTCTTGTGTCTTTTGATAATTGACTTGATGAAATATTTAATAAGATAACAAGGAAAAGACATAAGGTACTCAAGTAACCTCACAAGTAATTATCAAGAAGATACATTTTGTATTAATTACTAGCCCTCCAAATTCTCAACATGGGATCAGAACTAAGGTGCTAAACTCAAGGGCTACTTGAGAAAGAGACACTCCAGGAAGCGAAGATCAAAGTTTGGGTTGAAAGGTCAAATCAGTTTGCAAGGAAGACTTCAAGGATTCAAGAACATCTACATTTGAATTTCAATTTATGAAGATATACTTTATCATCAAGGATTCAAGAACATCTACATTAAAGTTTTCTATCTTAGAAGAAACTCTTGACTTCATCTACAAACAATCATCAAGGAAGCTGTTGAAGGAGAAAGTCACTCTCTCAAGTAAGTATCTATGAATTTATCTAAATCTATCAAAATGTCTTCTTTGAAAGGAAAGAAACAAATTATTGAGGTTTCAAACTATCCTGCATGGAATACAAGTACAATGAAGTCATGCGAAATACATGAAGGGAGATATAAGAGCCCAAAGTATTCTTAGAGATCCATAAAAGGCTCTCTCATCTCCGAGGTATCAAATCTAAAATCATCAAAAAGAAATATTTGAGAAATTGGTGGAGCTATTTTCTGTGAGTACTGCAGAAGAAGAAATCTCTCTGAGATCATCTACAGGAAATGTGAGAAGTAATGTCTGACACTGAGATGAATAAAGTGGTGTTGGAAGCTCTACTAAATTAATAGGGAAACTTCACTTCAAGTTTATAAGGGAAGAAAGCCACACATTTTCACAATTTAAGATCTCTATGTAAAATAGAGGAAACAAGATTGAAAGCCAAAGGTGTTATAGGATCAAGGGAATCAAGCCTGTGCAGCCACACCAAGGAAGAAAGGAAGATTTGATAAGTTTGGTCCTCAGAATAGTATGAAGAAAGAACGATGCGTTGGATGTAATGAACTTAGGCATTATAATAGAAATTTTCCTTAATCTGAAAACGGACAAGAGAAATAGGGAAGAAGCCAATGTCTCTGAAAATTAGGAAAGAACCTAATGCAAAGAAATATAAGAAATAAGAAGTGAGGGATCTCCACTACAAATGAGATCATCTTCTCCTTTTAAGTGATTTCGGTTGATTGTATGATTGGAAGCAGTGTAGCATCCCGATCGAAGCATGATATGAGCTCTTGGTGTAGCAGCTCTAGGGAAAAACTCTCTAATAACAATTCTGATGGATGGAAGTCATCAAGATCAAGGGTCATCATGGAAACAAATTTCTGAGATGTGATGACATATTGATGGAGTAGGCCAAGGGAATGAAGCTCTTAATTCTTAAGAAATTGCTACAGGATGACTCAAGGGAAAAAGGTATGAGGTATGTATATATTTATATGTTGACATTGTATGTTGTGAAGTCATGCCATATGGTTGTAGGTAATGGACTTCTATATTTAGAAGTATGATCTATGGAGGAGTATCTCTCGATGCACAGACAAATTAAATCAACATAATATGTCCTCATGGAATATGAGGTGGTTGTATATGAGTGAGAAACTAGAAAAGTTGTAAGTTCCTAGGAATGGAGAATGTGTAGAAAGGAAGAGATCATGAAATGCAACCATGTCAAGAGGCAGTTATCATCCTGAAGCCAAGAAGATGTGACTAGGAGATCTCCTGGGAGGATATGTAGACTCTGACAGAAGTTTGTTAAATAAGAAGGCACTTGAAAAAACATATCTTTAGGAGATGTGTCAATTTGAATAGAGGATATTGAAGCCTACAGGAAGATTTCATGGTGAAAGATCATCATTGAGGTAACTTTTGTTTTAAAAGGTTCATATGTATATGTTTATCTGGATGAATTTGTGCAGGGTTGTTAATCATGAGAAAGGATGTATGATCCTTGGATATGATTCGAAGAAAAGCAACATGGAATAACGGTGAACCATATGAGAAGGTATGATAAATCACTTTCTAATATTGTACATGCCTCGTGATTGAAAGTGATGGCTGATATGTGCCCTATGAAGCCAAAAGTTGAAGATTCCTTAAACATCGAAATCCATGACATCGAGGGGAGGAATTCTTCATGAGTAGCTGGATTGCTGCTATAGGACTCTGGTTGAGAGGGATCCTGGTGGTAAGTTTCTTACTTGGAAGAAACTTGTAGTATGTCCTTCCTGTGTTAAGAGCGAGTGACGTATGTGATTCTCTATTACATGTGTCATGCACTAGACCAGGGCTAACAACCATAAGTCTCAGTGAAGGCCATGTGAAGAGAATGGGTAGGCACATCATTCTGGAAAACATAATGGAGGATTGGGTAATCATCTAGCATTCGATACTATTTGAGAATGAGATAGTGCATTCAATATAAGAGTAGTCTTAGACTGATATTCTTTGAGGGCTGGCTACCCAAGAGAAGAATAGTCCAAGAAGGTCATACTCTGGGAACACCTAGGTGGGGTATGTACCTTGGAGAGACAATGATTATGGTGTCTATTAGTCATGTGTCTCACCAACATTGTAGCCCATTGTCTCGTTGAGAGATGGGATTGTTAGTCAAGGCCTTGCACTAGGACAATGATGGTTGATATGATGCTATATAGATGCGATTACCAATCCAATTCTTCTTATGAGATTCTTCAGTTTTAAAGTGACCATGTACCTGTATGAATACCTCCCTAATAAGGGGGAGTGTTGAAAAGTGTAACTAGGTCGGTCTTCATATTGAATACGTAATTATGTATTTTATGTGAAGAAGAAAACAAAGATAATAAAATATATTTTGTACTTGCTTCATGGGTTTCATGAGCAAGATTTTATTATAGGTTAAATAGACTTCTTCTTGATGTCTATCTAGGGTTTGTCTTCTTGATATAATTGTAATAAGTGTCATATATGAAGGATCTAAAAATGCTCCAAGACTAAGTCCAAAAACCATGGAAGAGTAGCTCTCATTACCCCTCACTTCAATTGCTGGAAGAAATGCTATATTGATGTATCAAGTCGGCCTCCCTACAACATGACAAGTCAACCTACTAGTAAGAGGTATGGTCTACCTAAATTAAGTGAACACACTCCTATATATACATAGAAGATGCAGATTTCTCTGCAATTTGAAGAGCATAAGTTGAGGATTGTTATATGAAGAAAAAGAGAGGATATGTTCTGGGTTCATGTAGCTATTGATACGGATTAAGTAGAAGAGATACGCGGCCATCTGTGGAGATAGTTATCAATCATCGCTAAAAAAGTTTTCTATAGAATTTCAGTGCGGAATAGATCACCGAAAGTTGCAGTGCAGAACTTTGATAGCATAGACCACAAACTTCGGGCTGAAGAAGAAATGGATACACTTGATGATACCATCGTATAAAAAATTGAGTCTGTCTACTAAGAACATAAGTGCGGACTATAGCTAAATGTCCATGAAAGCTTGTGCGTATAAAATTATGAAGTGGTTTCAGAATTATAGGGTATGTTTCATGCAACATTTAAATGGCAGTATTAAAGTATTAAAGTGAAAATTTGTTTGAGAATAGTATGCAGACTATTCTAAAGCAAGATTGTAGATAAAAAGGTGACATTGATGCTAATCTCCAGCTCTTATAAAGTTGGATCAGTGGTCTGAAAGATTCTTATAAATATTCCACAGAGAAAGAGCAGTAAGAAGGTGATAGAAAAATAGGGAAGTAAATCTCATATTTAATTTCCTAACTACAACACACACACACACACACACATATATATATCAAGAAACCAAAGATTCAACTGAATGTTCAAAGGAAGTACTGGTGTAGAACAGTGTAATTTGGTGAAGAGAAGAAGGGCCAAAACTGAAGGATATCAAAACAGTAAGGATAAGGTCTTAGATGCATAAATAGGTCAAGGGTCTCATTGTGGGTCATGGTACTTGTCATCTTAAATCTATACGAAGATTTTCACGTGGGTTTTCCTCTCCAAAAAGGAGAGGTTTTTCCCTGGCTCTAGGAGCCTAATTCTTGTGTCTCATGTCTTGTGTCTTTTGATAATTAACTTGATGAAAGATTTAATAAGATAATAAGGAAAAAACATAAGGTACTCAAGTAACCTCACAAGTAATTATCAAGAAGATAAATTTTGTATTAATCACCAACCATCAAAATTCTTAACAGGGATTACAGCTAAGGTGCTGAAATCAAGGGCTGCTTGACAAAGAGACACTCCAAGAAGCGATGATCAAAGTTTGGGTTGAAAGGTCAAATCAATTTGCAAGGAAGACTTCAAGGATTAAAGAACATCTACATTTGAATTTCAATTTATGAAGATATACTTTATCATCAAGGATTCAAGAAAATCTACATTAAATATTTCTATCTTAGAAGAAACTCGTGACTTCATCTTCAAACAATCATCAAGGAAGCTGCTGAAGGAGAAAGTAACTCTCTCAAGTAAGTATCTATGAATTTATATAAATCTCTCAAAATGTCTTCTTTGAAAGGAAAGCAACAAACTGGTTAGGGTTTCAAACCATCCTGCATGGAAGACAAGTACAATGAAGTCATGTGAAATACATGAAGGGAGATATAAGAGCCCAGAGGATTCTTACAGAATCCATAAAGTACTCTCTCATCTCTAAGGTATCAAATCTAAAATCATCAAAAGGAAATATTTGACAAATTGGTGGAGCTATTCTCTGTGAATATTGCAGAAGAAGAAATCTCTCTAAGATCATCTATAGGAAGTGTGAGAAGTAATGGCTGACACTGAGATGACTAAAGCAGTGTTGGAATCTATCCTAGATGAATAAGGAAGCTTCACTTCAAGTTTATACGGGAAGAAATAATTCACAAAATTTCACAATTTAAGGTCTCTATGTAAAATAGAGGAAACGAGATTGAAAGCCAAAGGTGTTACAGGTTCAAGGGAATCAAGCCTTTGCAGCCACGTCAAGGAAGAAATGAATATTTGGTAAATTTGGTCCTCAGAATAGTATGAAGAAATCATGATGATTTGGATGTAATGAACTTGGGAATTATAATAGAAATTGTCCTTAATCTGAAAAAGGACAAGAGAATTAGGGAGGAAGCCCATGTGTCTGAAAAATGAGGAAAGAACCTTATGCAAAGAAATCTAAGAAATAAGAAGCGAGGGATATCCAATACGATTGAGATCATATTCTCATTTTAAGTTATTTATGTTGATTGTATGATAGGAAGCATTGTAGCATCCTGATCGAAGCATGATAGGAGCTCCTAGTGTAGCAGCTCTGAGGAAAACCTCTCTAATAACAATTTTGATGGAAGGAAGTCATCAAGATCAAGGGTCATCATGGAAACAAATTTCTGAGATGTGATGACATATTGATGGAGTAGGCCAAGGGAATGAAGCTCTTCATTCTTAAGAAATTGCTACAGGACGACTCAAGGGAAAAATGTATGAGGTATGTATATATTTATATGCTGACATGGGATGTTGTGAAGTCATGTCATATGGTTGCAGGTAATGGAATTTTGTATTTAGAAGTATGATATATGGAGGAATATCTCTCAATGCACAAACATATGAAATCAACTAATATGTCCTCATGGAATATGAGGTGGTTGTATATGAACGAGAAACTAGAAAAGTTGTAAGTTCTAGAATGGAGAATATGTAGAAAGGAAGAGATCATGAAATGCAACCATGTCAAGAGGAAATTATCATCATGAAGCCAAGAATATGTGACTAGGAGATCTTCTAGGAGGATATGTAGACTCTGAGATAATTCTTTTAAATAAGAAGACCCTTGACAAAACATATCATTAGGAGATGTGTCAATCTGAATAGAGGATACTGATGCCTACAGGAAGATGTCATGGTGAAAGATCATCACTGAGGATAGTCCAAGGTCTGAATTGCTTCAATACTTGAAGGATCTATCCTAATTCCATCTTTTGATATGATATGGCCCAACAATTTACCTTCCTCCACAGTGAAATGACTCTTCTTTGGGTCCAACGATATGCCAAACTTTCTACATCTTTGAAAAAATATTTTCAAGTGTTACAAGTGATGCTCATCTGTCTTGGAAAAAATAGTGATATCGTCAAGATAAATGACCAAAAATACATCATTTTCATTAGGGAAAGCAATTTACATTGCTCGCTAAAAAGTAGCCCCTGCATTATTCAATCCGAAAGGCATTTTGGCATAAATGAAGGTAACCCAAGGTGTTGTGAAGGTTGTTTTTTCTTTATCATATGGATGAACTAAAATCTGATTATACTGAGAGTATCCGTCCAACAATGAAAGTCTAGAAGATCCAACTAACCTTTGGAGAATATGGTCCATCTTTGGTAGTGGGTAATTGTCGTTCAATGACACTTTGTTCAGATTCCTGAAATCAATCCACAAGAAAATCTCTCCTGTCTTCTTCCTCACTGGCACTAGATTAGATATCCATTTGGAAAATCTAAGAGGCACTATGATACCAATAGTAAATAATCAATTTACCTCCTTCTAAATAAAGGGCAGCAACTTGGGATTCATTCTTCTTAACTTCTGGTGGAAAGGTTTATGATCCAGCTTCAAGGGAATAATATGCTGAATTATGCTCTTATCATAGAATTTCAAATCAGAATATTCCCAAGAGAATATATGAGTGATTTTGAAATTTTTACCTTTTATTTCTACACAGAAAGATTTTGAAGTTTTTACTATCTTTGGCTTTTTTGGAGTGCCAAGATTGAGATCTTCCACTCCCACTTCTGTCGATAACATGGTATGTTTACGTGCAACATCATCTTGATCAAAAATATCTTCCAAAGGCACTAAACCTCTTGGAATGGAGTTATATTTCATATAAAGCATGTGCATCTCTGCTGCATGGATTTATTGATCATCTTCATAGCACTGATTGTCCATTTGATAATTCAGAAATTCCTCTTCTATCTGCAAGAAGTTGCTGATTTGTTTATCATCTTGAAAGACCTACCAATACTGGACATTGTCTAGGAAAATAGGTTAGTGTTTGACATTTATCTCATACTTCTTATTAGGATAAAATAGAATTTTGAACATGCTGGCCGAAGTGGCAAGAGAATGAGAAATACCATTGTTGTCCCTTGGGATCAATGATAAAGTGTACTCAGTGAATGTCTTGAGGATGTATAGCACTGCATTTCAATAAGTTTGCATCCTTGGATGCTTGGCCTGGTATTCCCCTTTGAATTTATTTATTACTAACTCAGATTCGCCATATACATATATCTTCTTGGCACCTATCATCTTGAGAATTTTAAGACTGGCTATCAAAGCCTCATACTCAGCTTCAATGTTTGAACATTTGAAATCCATCTTGTAGGAAGACATTCAAACATTGGGAGGAATGTTTAATGACTAATTTACAGTGCTGTGAATCCAGACTCCAATGTCATCCCCTTCTTTTCCCAAAGCTCCATCGAAGTCCATGGTCCACAAACTACTTTCCTCATCCGGAAAGTGCAAATCGGATGGCTAAATTTTGCATGTTGTTTGAGATAGTTTTGTTGTACCAAAAACTTCTGTTTATTTCATTTTTTCATCACTTTTTTGAGCTGATGCACTTGGTTCCAAACCACTTGGCACTTTTTCACAATTTCTGCTTTTTCCAATTCTAAAACAGAATTTGAAAATTCAGAATTTTCTGCTTTTTCTTCAATCAAAATTTCGGAAGATGCTGAAAATTCATCATTGAAAAATATAAAGTACTCTAAATCTATATGAGCAACATGTATAGGATGGTTATTTTTCTTTTCTCAGCTGCTGATCATGTACTTCATCTTACTTTCCTGGTATAGTTTCCTAATTTGCCCAAAGACGGGAATGGTAGCATATGAAAAGTCAAGTTGTAAGGTACCTCTAAGCTTCACTCCCCATGGATGAGAAAGAAACATTCCATATCTTGGAGGGATATCAACCACAACATCATCCATGAGGACATTCTTGGCTGGGATTTTCTCTAATGACACCACTAGGTCCTTGATAAGGCCAAGACATTTCACCCTCTCTGAATCAAATTAGTAAAGATCATGATAAGGTCTTGTGATGTCCAGTCCTAATATGTCCATAATGGCCTTGGGCACGAGGTTGTGAGAGGATCCAGAATCAAGCATGGAATTATGGAGGATAAAGTCATGGATTTTGAGGCTTAGATAAAATGGAGGGACCTCACTATCTTCTAAATCACCATCAACAACAGGACTAAAAAGAAGCTCATGGTGATCACCACTCACATTAATTGTGTCAGAAATTTGATCAACTCTAAGGAACTTAGCTACTTGAATTTTTTACTAATCATTCTTAACTCTTTCAGTTAGAGGAATGGAGACTTTCAATTCGGCAATTTAATTTTCAAGACTAAAAATGGAAGAATGTTTTTCTACCTCTTTCAATGGTGCGTCTTTCTTCTCGGGCTAATATTTGTGTGAAGATTCTTTCTTCTATCCCCCTTCTTTGGCTTCTTTATCTTTTCTTTGACCGCTGGAGGAATCTTTGTTGCCTTTAGCATGATTAGGAACATCAATTCCTCTGTCTTTACTTTGATTTGGGGCAAAAACTTATTTGTGATGAACATATACTTGAGCGTTCTATTTTTTCTGATTAGAGGTTATAGGAACATTCATATTCCTCAAAACATATTGTCTCTACACTTTAGAAAGAGAATTCTGATATCCCCTCTGATAATCTTCCATGTGCACTGATAACATGTCATCATTTGACAAGACATATTGCTGATCATCCGGTGCACAAATTTCTGTAGAAATTTGATCTTCTTCAATGAGTAAAATAAGCTGCTGATTTTCCTCAAATAAATGGTTCTCGCCAGAAATTTCTTCTTCATCATCTTCATTAGTGAATTCATTATAATTCTATTGAAATGGAGTGCGAATTTGTTGCTAAATTTGTCGATCCTGACCCCTCTGTTCCCTTTGTTTGATCCTGTATTGACGCTACTAATTTTGACCCTTGAAATTGGGATTTCTAATGGAGGGTTCAGCTCGTTGATCAATGATGGACATTTTATCCATCATATTCTCCATGCTCTTGATCAAGGTATCTAATTTTCCCTCTGATGAAGTGTATGCTTCTTCTTTGATAGTGAATCTTTTTTTTCGTCTTGATTTTATACTTTTAGATGATCAAATTGCTTCCACGCTCATTGCGTTTCTCTGGTTTTCTTCAAGAGTTGATGGGTTTCTTTCCCTCAACTGATAGGCCATGTCAGGATCAAAACCATCAGGATAATGAAGTAAAGCAAGGCCTAGAGGTGGCTTAATATTATCAGAAATTGAATAATATATTTTATTGAATCTAGCTGTAAAGTCTTGGACAGACTCATTGGTATTCCTTTTCAAGGGATTATACTCAGCTAAAATCTGCAACGGATTTTTATTCTCTTCCCATTTTACCATAAACAAGTCAATCAGCTATTATGAAGTACCTATTGAACCAGATGTGAGAGAGTGAAACCATTTATTTACCTCTCCAGAGAAACTATGTGCAATGATGCGCATCTTGGCATCGTCATTGTCGATCTCTTCAAGTTCTATGAAATCAATCACTTTAGCAACGTGGTGATAAGTTGTAACCTCTGATGTTCCATAGAAAATAGGAAGCCTCTGACCTAGTGGAGTGAGCTGACGCGGTAGGATCAACAGAGAAAATCTAGCCATGAATAATAAAGGAGGTGGTGGAGGCGCTGATGGAGTGAAAAGTTGTAGAGGTAATGACAGAATGAAAGGAGGGGTTGTTGATGTAGTTGTATGAGAAGGTGTAATGATAGGTGAAGCGAAATATTGCTGCTGATATTAGAAATAATGCTTCTCTGAAGTTTCTTGAAATTTGTCCACCAAGCCCTTGAGTTTGTGAAAATTAGACTAGAATTCACTATCAAATTCATAAGGAAAAGACTCAGAAAATGGCACAAAGGAATCAAAATTTAAAGGATCAAGGGTGGTTTCTGAAAGAAAAGATTTAGACTTATTTTTAAACAAATATTTTGTTTCAGACTTAGTTCTAAACAAATATTTTTCAGATTTTGAATTATAGAACAAGTCTTCAGGAAAAAATCTCGTAAGCAGAGAAAATTTGATTTGATAAGTGGAGGAATAGCTCTTCCAACCTTCTGACACTTGGTTTTATGCTTTCTAAAAATACTCTTAGGGTCATACACAATTGGTGATGGATTTGGGTTTGAATTTGAACTGGTATGTCTTTTTGGAGCCAACTTAAGATAGGAATTTTGGAATTTGGCTCAGATTTAAGAATTCAACCTATTTTGAATGCTAGAGCTTGTCACCTACAAGTATAAATTTCAAAGGATTAAATAAATATTCCTAGGGAATGTTTAGTAATCGCTCCCCAACAACGATGCCAAGAATGTTATCACTCTCCCCAATTTCCCAAGGTTGACAATAGGATTGGATAAAGGTAACCATAGACCAAAATTTAGGTCAGGTAGCTAGCCCTACAAGGACCAGAGAGGGCTCTCTCGTTGTCACTTTTATAGTCAAAGGAATGAATGAGTATCTAATGATCTTTGGCTAGGTATGTAATCTCATTAAACAAGTTTTGTTTGATGTCTCTAGTGCTGGGTAGAAAAGACAGTGAGTAGACTATGTATAAGGTTTTTAGGTTTAAACTTCAAGGTGAATCTGTAGAGAATATGTGAGGAAATATAGGTAGTTAGAAAAAAAAAATTATAATTCATTGAGTATAGGATGAAATGGAAGAGAGTTTGAATGAGCATTGAGGTTAATTCTTTCATTTTAGAAGCAAATTAACACAATATTGTAAACCTTGTCTAAAACAAAGCATGCATAAACATGATTTCTGCTCATAAACTTACAAGATAAACATATATGAAGAATAATACATGGTATTAAGCATGAAATTATAAACATACATGAGAAAAACATATGTTCCAAAGCATACCACAAGTATCTCAACACAATTCCTGCAATTTTGTCTCCGATTTCATTCCAAATAGCTGATTAAAAGAGCTCCACTGCAATACGAGACTATCCAACTCAACAAAGGACTAAAGAGAGTATACTTATTGAAAATATGGACTATAACACCTCATCAGGTCTAAATCCCATCCAAAATGGATCATAAATGCAAAAGATGAGTCATTTCCTAGTTTTTAGGGAGGTTAGAAATCATTCCCTGAATTTTAGCTATAAGCTAGGAGTGTTTGTCCTTTACATTAATTACATATTCCCTTTTGATAGGAGACAAAAACCAACCCAATAACTCTAATTAAAACTCATAGGACAACATTGCCTCGAATTTTTGACCATTTCTGAGCTTGACAAGTGTCCCGAGGAATCTAGTGCTGATTTGTGACATTCTTAATAGGAGGGTGACAAAAATTTTGCAGAAGCGTAACAAAATTTTGGAGAAAATTTAAGAGTCTGAATCCACTTATGAAAGAATTCTCAAATAGGCCTATGTGTATAGTTTCTAGAACATCTTGAGTTTTACAAAATGGACCCAGGGAAGGCCTTCAAAAATTCATTCTCCCAAGATTACTCCAAAAGCATAACAAATGGTTCAAAAAGGTGGCAGAAACATGAAAAATGAGTGGTTTTGAGCTTTTTTATCGAAAATTACAGCTTGTCATGCCATGAGGGTTCCTAATCTGTGATGTAGTTATCAAAATACATCCATCCATGTAACTTAATCATCATTTGGATGCCCCCAAAAAAAGAGTAACAAAAGTTTGTTACCCTTCTGCAATGAGAAATTTCCAGAATTCTGTAAAAATCATATAAAATACCAAAATTGTTCAAAAATTTTCAAAATTGGTTCTATGAAACTTGTGATAGATAAGCTACATAGCTAAATAAGCTTCAACCAATAATTCCAAGCTATCCTTCTCTTTGAGCTTCATTTGTGCCTCTTTCAGATTTTTCTTCACTTGTTTCATCCTTATTTGAGAAATGGTGTTCCTGGTGCGATAGTGGTTTTCCATGTGTCTTTGTAGCTTATTGTTTCTTTTATCGTTTTTAAAAATCTTCTCCAAATGATCATTAACTATTGACAACCAAATATCTCTGTCCTCATTTATCTCCATGGCAATAAGCTCATCAAAGGTCAACTCTTCAGATTGATGAGTTGACTGTCTTTCTCGCTCCAACGCCCTTTTGAGGCCTCTTGTTCTTGGTCTTCTTGTTTGTGTTTCAGCCTCCATGTCCTACATTTGGTCAATAAAATTAATCTTCTTGCATTTACGTATGTTTGCCTCCATGTCTTATTTGTACTTGCTTTGTAGGAGCTGATTCACTTTCAACTAAAAATTTCCCTGCTAAAGGAAAGTAATTTGAGATTTGGAAATGGAGAAGGCCTCTTTCAATTCGTCTATTTCTTTATCTTTCTCTCTGATGATCTCTTCAGCTAATTTGACCTCCACATGCTGTGCTACCTCAACCTCCACTGGCACTAACTCACTATTTTGATGGAAAAAAGGCTGCTCCTATATCTCACATTGTTCAACAATGGTGCCAAGTGTAAGAACACTCTTGGCAGAATTAGGCTCAAATACTTTTCTCTTCCCCTTATCATATTTGTGAGAAAATTCAACAACCCTAGGAGCATCTAAAGGCTGAGTAGGCATGCTAGAAGAGCCAACCTCCATTGGCTGTGATAATGATGTAATAGGCAAGATAGAAAGGATGATGGTAAGCGCTGCTGATAATCTCTCCAAGAAGTTTTCCCATTTCATGTTTATGGAGGAAAAGTGATTCAACACAATGAGCTTGATAAGGCCATGATGAAAAATACTAGTGTGATGATATTCTATTCTACTCTAAACCTTATCAATCAATTTAATCAAGCTCGTGTACAAATAGTGTGGCAAATCAAGTGTTTTGACAGAGGTAAAATGCATCAAAAGCCTGATGTGATATCTATACAACATGGAGAATCTTCCTTCACAAGTGAATTAATTCATTATGAACATCATCAAAGGAGCATACTTGTTTATGAGGTGTCTGAAAGGAAAAATATATTTTGGCTCCTCTCTAGCGTGAGGCTTGAGAAATTGCTTGTAGTTTTCAATGTCTAAGTCCATGTGTTTGAACCACTACTCTCCATGAGAAGGTATACCTATAGCTGAATCAATTAGGCTAGATGACAGGATTATCTCCATACTTGCAATAGTGACCTTTCCCATACTATAGCTTCTTGCAAATAGACTGGACAACTAAAGATGATACCCCTCTTCCATGAGCCTTTCATAAAATCTTAGACACTGAGCTCTCTCAAAGCATCTTCTAGCCAATGACGAGGCATTGAGTTCATGCATTGTGAAGGGTTACAGATTGAGGTGGTGCGCTCCCTTAAATTTGTTCTTGTCACTTTCCATTGTGTTTGTCACTAGAATGATGAAAACCCTAGGGTTTTAATGAAATGAGTGAATCAATGGAAATATGGAAAAAACATAATGTAGGAAAGTGTGAGTTTGGTGGATGAAATGAAGGGCCTTGAAGCTGAGAAAAATTCTATAAAAATTTGAGTAGGTTGTATTGTGTGTTAGCTTCAATTTTTAGGTGGAATGAAGGAAAATGAGTGTGAGGAAGGTGTCAAAATGCCTAAAACACAGGAAATTCCCAATTTTGACTGTGAGAATAGCTAGTGTAGTGGTAGGGTAAGTTGATAGGATGAAATGAGGGTCATAGAGTGAAGTAAAAATTCTAAGAAAAATTGAGTGAATAGGGTGGTGTCTTAACTCCATAGTGAAAGTAGAATGAAGGGAAATGGGTAAGTGTAGGGTGGTAAAAAGATCAAAACACAGGAAATTCTCAATTTATATTGTGAGAATAACTAGTGTAAAAATGTTTTTTAGGTTAAGAAGGTGAAATAAGTTCCATGGAGCTAATAAAAAATTATGATAAAAATTCAATGAAGAGTATGGCATCTTACTCCACAGTGAAAGTGGAATGAGGGCAAATGGATGAGTGTAGGGTAGCAAAGTCTAGCAAACATGGTTAATCACAAGGTTTTCATAGTGAGAATAGCTAGAATTAGGGTTTGTTTGCATTTGACATGTTAGGGGTAGTGGTGTAGATGATAGGAGTGTGGTGATGAAGCATATGGGATGTATGAGTTAGGGTTTAGATTATGGGGTTAGGGTTTAGGTCAATAGGGTAGGTTAGGGTTTGTCATAATAAAATTTTTATATGTATGTACAGGGAACAATGTGAAGAAAACATAAGTGACATGAAATGTTTTCAAACCTTTGAAATTCAACTAAACTCCAGCATTAGGAATGAATGCTTACCTTATATGAGGCTTGTATAAGGTAATGAAGGCGAGCTTTGAATTGATTGGAGGTTATCCAAGCTTAACACATGAAAACTTCTTCTTTATAGAAGCGTAACACCATGCTACAAGAGCGTAACAACTAGAGGTAGAAGCGTAACAACGGGAGGCAGAAGCGTAACAATGCTGCTGTGTAACGCTTGCGCAACACTCCAAAAGGGCAACAAAGGTTGCACAACATCTCCCAGAAACATAACACTGTTGAGCCACAAAGATGTCCTTTTCTTTCACCAAATTCCACTTCATTTCCTTTGTCCTTTATCAGTTATAGGCTTAAAAGATCAATAGGATTGATTAAAGTCACTTTAGGAATGCATACAATAACTGACTTACTAAACTTTTGGGGTCTTGTTGTTGTAGTAATTTTTGACCAGACTTAGCTACATAATGCAGCCATTCTGTAGCTAGTCGCCTATTCCGCAGCTATCTTCATGTTCACACAAGTTACAGGTGTCACTTAAAGTAAAAACGCATATGGTTGAATTCCAGAACTCACCTACATTATTCCTTGCTCTCTACGAAGTCTGAGCAAAAATATGCAATTGGTTATGCACGTGGAGGAAACCCAAACTAAGAAGTAGATTCCTACCAAGACAAGGACTCTACAGATGTCTTCAGCAAAGTACGAGGCCTCCACAAGAGTTCTAATTTGATTTTAATTGAAAAATACACTTATCCCTATTTCTTGTCCAGGGCAGTTATGTATTTCTCTTATAAGAATAACTTGGGAAACCGAGAGACAGTTAGTTAGTTAATGTTTTATTGTTAAGTTGTCCAAGACTGTAATACTCTGTTTTTGAGGCGTTTTCCTTTAATGAAAGAAGAACATCTTTAATACATGTTCTGAAGAAATCTTGAGGAGATTTGTGTGCTAATCTGGTGGTAGAGGGCCCCTACTGCTCGAGAGGCTCTGTGCATATTGTTTAGATAAGTAACTTTAGCTCTGTTTCGTTCCTAATTTAGGCAGTTTTCTGAACTTTATGTTTTATGCTCACTTACATTGAATGTTACAGCCAGTCTTGTTCTTATGAATTGTTCCAAAATATCACTAACACTGAATAAGATAGAGCTGTAGTATTTCAGAGATTAATTGCATTTTAGTTCAGCTGTAGTATTTCGGAGGTTAATTGCATATTAGTTCGGTTTTGTTTAATGTATTTGAAGTTTTATTAGCTAGTTGTATTCTAGTTCTGTTAAATTAGACTTAAAGGCCTTCATTATTTACAAACTACTCTTGTTCTTAATCTCTGCTAATACATCATTTTCATAGGAACAAGAACTGGTAATGTCATTTTGAAGTCTTGACTGTTCTGCAATTTCTCATAATTTTACAAACTTGCCTTTTTCCAAAACTATTCCAAAAGATTCCTAACCCTTGAATGAGGCTTAATAGTGACATTTTGAGTTGCAGAATGGATTAATTTCAGTGTTATAAGTTAATTTAGAGTAGGGCTCCTTACTATGTTGCAGATAATATTTTCCAAATGTGTTCCAACAAATTTCTAACTATGGATGAGATTTTCTCTGTGATAATTGTAAGTTGTTGATTACTTAGAAGAGCCTCATTGCATTAAACTTATCCTTTTCTCAAGTTGTTCCAACATACTTCTAGTGAAATGAATTGGATTGATTTCATGTTATGAGTTATTTTTTCTTGTCAAGTTTTGAAATCTGTGAATTAGCATTTTCTGTTCTTAGATGCCATACATAGTTTAGAATATATTTTGCTCTGTTTTGGTGTGACCAATAACTTCTCTTTGTCAAACACTTAGTTCTTTTCCTCTTAGCATAAAAACACAAAACCAAAAACACTAGAAAAACACTAAAACACAACGAAGTAGGAAGCAGATACCTAGGCACATATAGTGCACTTCACTTCAACAGTTTACTAGCCCTGGTTGACAACTTATGACATCAATTTAGGAACACTAAGTTGAGCAGACAAACACCACGCCCATAAGTGTAACACTTCGGTCTAAAAGCATAACACGGGTGATTTGAAGAGCAAAAATTGGATTTTTAGTGGAATTTGAATGTTGTGCTTTGGAGTTTAGACACCATGGAGGGAAAGTGTGGTGGAGAGCTATTCTTGTACTCGTGAAAAGGGTAACAATGAGTGAAATAAAGTTACCTTTTTCCCTTTATAAACTTTTATATGACCCTTACCTTTTCCTTTTGACACTTGTAAATGACCTTTGAACTTTTGCACTTGAAAATGACCCTTTTCTCCTTTAAATGAGATAAGAGGACAAAACATATCTCTTTAAACTCTTTGACACTTTTGGTGACTTTATGGACTTTTGAAATGAGACATCAATGCAAAATTTCTCCTTTTAAATGAGATAGTAAGACTGCTTCCTTAAACCTTTGAAATTTTTCTTATTTGAATATGACTTTTTCAAAACAAGATAAGCAGACTTTGAAAACTAGAAATGACCCCTTTGTATTTGACTGGGATAGCAGGTCAAAATTGACCTCTTTTGAACTCTTTGACAGTTAAAATGACTTTTTTTGTTCTTTAATGAGACAGTGAGACGTGATTTCTATTTTCATGAGATAATGAAACAAAAATGGGTTACTTTGAACTTTTTGAAACTTGAACCATATGAAACAATACAGGTGGTCTTTATTTCATCTCCTAAACCTGCTAGCTCCTTCCTTAGGGTTTTATGAGTGGAATGGAGGGTTGTTGCGTTGTTTCAAGTTAAAATTTGAATATTTTTCAAAAGCATAAATGAACCTAGACAATGACCTATATGAGGTGGAGTGACATAACCCTAGACCTCTACAGTGATGATGATGGATATAGTGACCTTGATAATGATGGTGGTGATGAATAAAATGAAGGAGCAACATACTTGATCTAGACCTTTCAGTGATCAAAATTATTTTCTGAGAATTTGTTCGAAAAAGTAAAAAAAAATTGACCTATGACTTTACGGAAACAACTGAAAGAGTTATTTTTGATCATTGACATACCTGAGCTAACACTTCCAATATCTCTAATTGATACCATCCCACTTATCTAGTGTCCATCATATATAGATATTAATATAAAATTTTTATAAATCATATCTAACTCCTAACGGATCTGGACTAAAACTAAAAATGAGGTATCTGTCAACCCAAATTCGTGAAATGAAATACCACAATAAGTATGAACCTTGAGACATCATCGCAATAGTTGATTCCCCTTGTGCTCCTTTTACAGCTTCCACAACAACTTGCACACCCTTATCACCAACCAAATTATATAGCAAATAATAAACCAAAGAACCATGTCAATACTAAGAAAACTTATGAGAAATAGATTTTCATGGATTCCTAGATTTTGTTATTGACGTTAGAGGAATATAAAATATCTCCAAATAGATAATTGTGCCCCACCTTGGATAAATAATTTTCTATGCCATAACTCCTTGTATAAGTGAGAAAAAATCATGACCTGGAATTGGTCCGTAAATCACTAATTCTATGTAGCCATTTTATCCATAATGGGGGTTGAAAAATGACCAATTTGTGACCCACTCAATCACCTTCTGCGAATCTCCATAAACATCCAATGCCTCTATTGATAACCACTTTTCACAGAATAAAACCCCCCATAGGGAAATGACCTCTGCATAAGTATTAGATCTTATTCCCCCATTCCAGTTGAAATGATAATGGTAGCCAAGTTTTATGACAGGTTTTATGACAATGTAAGCACCACATCTGCAGATGTTGTTTTTTGTCACTTTGTCAAAAAAAACCCCGAGGGTAACTACCCGTGATGTTCAATGGAAGAATGTTTCTTGCATGTCCCTTACTAATCATAGGTCTAGATTCATTGAAAAAAGATACAATCCTTATAAAAGTACAATTTAAATTCGAGGGATAATTTTCAAATGTGTGTGTGTGTGTGTGTGTGTGTGTTTGCAACACCAAATTCCCCAAATGATATATAATGGAAGTGTATGATATTCCTTATAATAATACATCTAGTTCTGCAAACATGATTCCAGTGAATATGAGTTTCAATCTACATAAATGTTTAAAATATGCATCACTCATACCAAATCGCAACTGAGGAAGGACATTTAAGGAAGAGGTGGATCACATCCTCCAAATCTGATCCACATAAAATACATCTACCCGGGCCGCTGAAACCCTGATGACATAAATTATCCCACATCAATACCTTAGTATTCCTAGCCAACCAACCAAAAAATTTAAGCTTTAGTGGAATATTCCAACCTTATATTTTCTTAAACCATCTTACATTCTCCGAATGTTGAGATGGAGGAGTGATATAGCAATATGCTTCCTCAACTAAGATTTGTACCTGGATCAAATTACCATCCCAAGTAAAGATATTATCATTTTCAATAAATGAAATACATGCCAATGAAAGGTTATGCACATATATATCCCAATGTGTATCTAGGACACCATATAGACCATGATCTCGAGACCTATCCCATATTGGATATCGAAGACCAAAATTTAATTTAATTTGATTAATATAATATATAGCCAAGTTATGAATTTGTATAATAAGAGGTTCAGGAAAGATATGGTCATGAAAAAAACCACAAATGGGATCACGATTGAACTCCACCTTAACATCAGACCCAATTTTCTATTTTAAGTTCCCCAACATCCAATGTCTAACTTTCATCATACCATTCCAGATATACGAGACAACGACAAAAAATTGAGCACCCTCCTTAATCCAAGTCACCAAAGTTTTGTTCTGAAAATACTTCTCCTTAATGATCCACTTCCAAATACCATCTCACGATAGTTCCCTCCATAATTTATTCATCAAAAATTCCTAACCAAGATTTTTGATATCCTTTAAACCCCAACCACCATCTTCCTTTCTCAATGCAATGACCTCAAGACAAGCTAGACATATTTTATGAACATCTTTAGATCCTTCCAAAATAAAATTTGAGATAATAGAATTAATCATCTTGGTTATGTATTTGGGTATAAAATAAAGATGTATCCAATAAAACAAAATGATCCATAATATGCGCTGAACCATAATCAACCTACTACCGAATAAGAGCCATCTATGAGACTAAGTAACTAACCCGTGCTCAAATTTTTCAATCAACCAATTCCAATCTTTGATGCCAAAATTATTTGGTTTAAGGTAGAAACCTAGATACTTGAATCCCATGTCCAAAGAAGCACACTCAACTTCAAATAAACCACCAATATCCAAGATGTCAGCCGCATCCGGGGATAGTGCAATCAACAAGGATTTCAATTTCCTCATGTATAGGTTAGTCACATCTCCAAATAGACAGATGATTTGATGTAATACCTTCCATTAAATAACTAACAACTTCCTGAAAAAAATTACATCATCCATAAATATTAAATGAGTGATGTATGAAATAAATATTAAAGAAATAATGTTTTATGAACTAAATATGTAATTTAAAGTACAAAGCATTCCCATGTAATGATACATGTGTGGATGTTATCTCAAGGCATGATCTAATTTGACAACCATCCTTTTCACCTTCAAATAGGTATGCATGTTTGTATATGTTTATATATTATAATCTTTATCAATATGAATTAAAAAAAAGAAAGGTGGTTCTTTATATTTCTAACAAAAAAGCTCCACAAGTGTATTACACTCAGGAATATTTATCAATTATTATCCATCACACCTTTGAATCATTGATGTTCATTGAACCAGTCACAATCCAGTGAAAAAATTGCTTATAAGTCGTATAGCGAGAAATCTCAAGGCTTATTAAACACTGCAGTTCTCAAGTCTACCACATTGTCCTTAGGCATCAATAATCTTGCATAAGTAAAGGAATTCAAATGAAGAAATGGGAAATATTGTTCCTTCATCATACATTGCACACAACAATGAGGAGTGAAGATATTCCCATTGTAAGCATGTTTTCATTATAAAAATTTGTAATCATTGCTTAATTATATTACTTTTGATTGCTAAACATTTTGACACTATGGAAGATCATGATATATGAGTCTTTTTGTATCAAATGGTATATATAACAACAAACATTAGCCTTGCCACATAATCAAAATCCCATTGAAGATCCCTACATACATATGCACTTTGTGCATTCACATACATATTATACAATTGGGTGGAGGATTGTCACCAAATTAATTACTTAAGCACCATCCTCACTCCATTCGTGCTTTAAAATTATTTTAGCATTTACCTTTCACTACATATGACTACATTTAAGTTTTTATCAAGGTGGTAATACCCCTAAATTTGGCAACTAGGACATCAAAATCCATTCACTTATTACCTCTCGCTATACCTAAAGTGTTGAGCTTGTTGGTAGTTGTTGTTATTGCTGTCAATTCTATTCATTGATGTTAAGTGATGTCAGTTTTAGGGGGATTTTGTTGTGCTTGATGATATATTCATAGTGTGCTAATTCTATGATGCCTTGGTCATTGGTGTGTAAACTATATTTGAAGGAATTTTATTTACAAGTGATTAGATCAAAATCACATGAAACGTGCATGGTTGGATATCCCTCCCCAAGACCTTTCCAAGGGTATATGGCGCTTGATATAACTCCCAAGGAATGAAGAGAAAATCAAGGTTAAAGTTTTGCAAGTTCAAGCATGGTTCTAGTTGGTCATGGTTCTAGCGTGGGCCTCACTGGATTGGTGCCAAACTATAGAATGAAAACTGAGGAGGAAAAGCGATAAGCGGTAAGCTACTGGTTCTAGCCCATGATCATAGGGAGCTAGGATAAAAAAACTTAGGCACTTGTCGAACTGCTTGGTCCTTCAATGCATAAGAAATAGAAATGGGCGACAAGCGATGAGCAGCAGATGACACAGAAGCAAGGCCCTTGGTCACAACCCCTAGTTACAGGGCGCCCAAACTTACACCAAGGTGCTTATCATACCACTTCCTGAGAACTGTTTTTCATGCAACTAAGAAATGAGAGAAGAGTGGTGGGCAACACACATGGTAGGGCAAGTGACGTCTCCACATAAGTATAAGGTAGCTATGACATGGAATCTAGGTAGCAAGAATATATGGTTATCAATCCGTCAGGTTAGAATTCAAAATCATACAAAGAACACAATGACAAGGTGGTAGGTGCAAATTTTTGGCACATTTTTCTAGGTGCCAAGTGGCACAAACAAGTGGTAGGTCAATGACATGGCTCAATGAGATGAAGACATGGTAGTGACATGTATAGTGATGATGCAACATCTTGAGGTGAGGAGATGTGGCAAGTGATTTTGGCCTTTTTGGGTGGCCAAGTGGACCTTTTTTGAGTGACACGTGGCATTGATGTGGCATGACAGGTGGAAATAATGATGACATGGTAGGCCCTGATTGGTTGATGTGGAATAACACATGGCAGACTATGATGTGGCAGATGATGTGGAAAACCTCAGGATCAACAGAGGGATTAGTTTTGCAAAGGTTTTCAGTGTTAATATTTTTTTATGGGTTTCATAGTTGTATGAAGGTGGGGCCATAGACCACTGCCCACCGCCCAATGGCAAGGGAACAAGATCTCATCCATAAATTGTCATTGATAATCCAATAGACAGTTCATCACAATATATTTGATAAACTTATACTTCAAAATTAAAAATATACACTATTACAATTTTATATCTCTTTAGATTTATAAATATGTAGATTATTGTTAATAATGTATGCATGTGAATTAAAATTATGCAAAAAATAAAGAACAATGAAATAAAATATCACATACACATTTGGCACAAGATATGATCTAGGAAACCCTTCCAGGAGAAAAACCTAGTTGGAAGGTGAGGTCGCTCTGCTCTCCTTTTCTGAAGAGAAAATGTATGCAAGTACAAAGAAGTATGGCGTGTGGCTTGTGGGCAACATCAGTGCAAAAATATATGGGAAGCAAGTTTTTCTCCCTATTGAGTTCCAAGTGGATACCTTCAGGACAACAACAAATTTGAAGCTTGATCTCTCTGAAGCACAAAAACAAACAATGGCACAATTGAATGAACTTGATGAGATCTGAAAAGATGTCACTGTGGAGTACTAAAAAGGTATGCTTTTGATCATTATTTCAGTGGCTTTTTAATAGAATTTGTGAACCTTTTTGTGTCATGAATTTGGAAAGTAATAAGGAACTATAACAAAACACATGAGAATTGATATGCAAGACTTATCCATTGATAATGGTTATTTTCTATACAGGAAAAGGAGAAAACGAGGGATTGTCGTTCCAAAGGAAAGGACAAAGTCGAGATAACTGCTGTCCCTCTGGACGAGAACCGAACGCAAACAAAGATAAACAGATCAAAGCAAATCGGCTCGGAAAAGAAGGAGAAGACACCAGCTCAGTGCAAAAGAAAAGACAGGATGAAGAGTTAACAGTTTGGCGAATCCCTCAGGATCTTCGATCCTGAGGGATCGCTGCTTTATTTACCTTGTCACTTGGACATCTCCGCCGTCGTCTTTATATAAAGAAACAACACTGTTAGTTTGAGAGGAGAGATATAGAGATGAAGGATACGTTTTATGTAATTTCTGTAAAACATCAGCTTTGATTATTAAGTTTCGTTGAGAACTGGTTCAATGTATTTTTGACCGATGCATTAATGAAAGCTTGGTGATTGTTTCATCTCTGCGACTGAATTAACTTCAAGCGGTGTATCCTTGGAGGCTAAGGGCCCGGCCCCGAAGGACACTTGCTTCTGTACCATTACGGCTTTATTTCTGTGTGGTTTGTTTATCATTGTATTTGGTAATTTGGTATGTTTTATAAGTTCATATTACATGCTCTGTTAAAGATTGAATCATTGAAGTTTTTGCAGATAAAATCGTGTGTTGACTCCGCATCAAGTTATTAATCCTTTCAAGAGTTCATTGCATGTTCTTACCGTTATGTTACAGAGCTGTTATATTAAATGTTCATGTTGTGTGCGTTTCTAATTTATCAGTACTGTTCCATAATTCATTAATCGTTATTGCTGTTCCTTTAGTGTGATTTGTGTGAATTGCTTTTGGAGTGAAAGAATGTTATTTGATTGCATAGAGAGTATTTGAGTTAATAGGTTACAACCCGCGGGACTTAGTTATTCAATTGCTGTTCCATTTTAGACTTGCTGTTCTATTCCAGAATTGCTGTTCAATCCTTTATTCGCTTTGCTGTTCCATTTACTTGCAGTTGTTGATTTGGCGTGAGAGATGATCTAAGGCTGTAGTGAGCATTGACAGTCACTGTCTAGCTCCCAGGCTCGTGGTCCATGCTCTAGTTTCCTTTCCATCAGTTTCCAAAGGGATGGGTTATCACTGCCGAACCCTTGACTGATAAGCTGTTGAGTTTTCTGAGTGTGTGATTTATTCTTTGAAGTAATTTAGTTACAAGCAAGCATCCGTTTACTCTTGTATTTCTTAAGCACTGTACTACTAGCATTACTCTGACAAATGATAGCCTCGGATTGAGTCACTCTTTGTAATGAAAAAACGCTCCCGGATTGACATATTAATGTGAGGTAATTAGAGGTGAAAGAGACCAAAAACTAAGGTAAGAACCCACGTGCGGAGCATGTAAAAGGCCCGCTCCACTATCCGCTTTGGCTCAGGGACTTCATGGAAGCTGCTGAACAGGCTGCACCATTTTTTTGAGTGGGCGACTGCGTACTAAGCAGAAAAGACCGGAAAAGAATATCAAACCCCCATCCAAGCCTGAAAAAGCTAAGGGGCCGGTGACCCTTGGCCGAACGACCTTCATAGACGAAATCTATAAGAAAACAGAATCTCAGCCATCAGTAGGCCTTAAGAAAAACATTTCTAAACCGCCTACTAGTTCCCTTCAGGCCACAGGATCACCATCTGTAGCCTGCGCTGAGGTGCATAGTCAAACTGAAGAGCAGGACTTTCAAGAAATTGAAAATTCTACGCCTGAATTATTGCAAGAAGGGAACTCTAGCAACTTTTGTGAAGGAGAAGGAGAAACAGGGGAAACCAAGAAACCAAAATCCCCTATTGAGACAAATCAACCTTTAGATAGCCCAGATAAGGGGAGTGCTGCGAAAGTCATTGTTGAAGGAATTCAATCTCCTCAGACACCTGGTATTCCCATTATTCCAGATAAAGGAAGCGCTGTTAAGAAGATCCCTGTCAAAACCGTTCCCACTCAACCTAGGAATACCCTCCTAGATATCCCATAAGGTTATTGGCATATATTCGATCCCATGGCTCAAAACCAACCAAACGCTCAAAACCAGCCAAATACTCAAACCTCTACATTACAATATCCTATAGTGGATTCTGCAGCAAATGCACCCATGAAAGCTATCCCTCTTCAGCATATCCCTACATTCCACGGACTCACATCAGAAGATCCGGATGCATTCTTATTCGAATTCGATGTGTTATGTAGGGGGTATGATTACACCACCGATCCCCAAAAATTAAAATTATTTCCCTCTACATTAAAAGGGGCTGCTTTAAGATGGTTTATGGGGCTAGGTGGCGGGGTTATCAACAATTGGGATCAAATGAAAGAATCCTTCTTAAAAAAATATCAGGATTATTGTAGGTCTAGAGAATTAAAAGATGAAATATTTCAAATGTCAGCCAGACCAAATGAAACATTAGAGGAGTATGTGGAACGTTTTCGGTATAATCTACAAAGATCTCCTTATGCATCGCTACCTTTACCTGATAATGTGTTAAAAACTGCATTAATGAGGGGCATGAAGGAACAATGGATTGAAACATTAAACATTATGGGCAAAGGGGATATTTATCAAGAGAGTTTTGCTGACATTATTGATTTGTGTATCAGGAGTTCGAGAGGCAGCACAAGAATAAAACCGACAGAATACGATTGGTTTGCCAGAGATAACAAAGTATCAGCAGAAGGAGTAACACGCGCAGAAATTGGAAATCTATTAGAAAATTTTAAAACTGATATTATGGGGACACTAACTACACAACTTGATATTGTGCAGGCTAAACAGAAGCAGCTGGAGGCAGAACAGAATTTGGCAATCTTCTGCCCCCGATGCAGAAAAAAACATAGCCACAAGGAGTGTCCATTGGATAAATTCCAAACATGCGCCATCTGTACAAAAGATCACCTTACAGAGAGCTGCCCCTCACTTCCTGGATTGAAAGCGGTATATAAGGAAGCAGAAGAAGAACCAGAATCGGTGAATTCGATCAACCAGCGCCGCCAGTGGCAGCCGAGACAACCTGGTATGTTTTCGGACCCAACCTCTTTCTTTCAAAACCCACAGTATAATGCTCAACAATATGGTATGTGGCAAAATCAATCTCAACCCCCATTTACAAACTGGTCACCACAATCGTTTCCTTCTTCAAATTCATGGCTGAATCAAACAAGCCAAACTGGTTGGCCGAATTTCCCTTATACTCCACCATATTGGAAAAATGGTCCATACCCTTCACAGTGGACTCCCTCTACTTCACAAAGTTCACCCTGGCAGACAAGCTGGCAAAGACCGATGTACCACCCAGCTGGAACTATTCCGCTCCCTCAACCTACTCTGCCAGCTTTACAACAAAATCCCCAGTCTAACCTGAGACCGCAACTCCCAGCCCAACCCGATCCCAATCCAAATAACAGACAGGTCCAATCCATCCAAATCATAGAATCACCGGAAGCAGGACCCGATTTGAGGGAGTGCAATGACCTTCAGTTAAGATCTGGACGTATAATTGAAACTGAGGGAGATAAAACAGTTCATATTGAAGATCAGTTACCCAGAGAACATCAGTCACAACAAGAGGATGTAAATAAGAAACAAACTCATAATCAAGCAACCACATCCTCTCCTCTGTTCCCAGAACGATTAGCCATACCTCGATCCATACAATATCCTGACTTTGACATTCTGGGAGAATTACAAAATCTGTACATAAAAATTCCATTCCTCCAAGCCATTCAAGACATTCCCATATACGCAAAAACTATAAAAGAATTGTGCATAAAGAAACCAAGGAGGAATATAACAAATAATCCAAGAGTCCAAGTAGTCGGTACCTTATCTGACCTATTGTCCGGAAGAGAAACACCCCTTAAATATGAAGACCCCGGGAATCCAATTATAACTGTTCAAATTTATGGTCAGACCCTGTCTAATGCCTTAGTTGACCTAGGGGCTGCAATTAATATTTTAACAACCACAACTTGCCAAAAGCTCGGCATTACATCTGTAGAACCCACCTCTACTCTGTTGGAATTGGTTGATCGATCTGTGGTTAGACCAGAGGGTACTCTACATGATGTCATGGTCTCTGTAGAATCCTGGGAGTATCCAACCGATTTCCTGATAATTAATCCAAAAACCCGACTTGATGGACATCCACTAATTTTAGGTAGGCCTTGGCTTGCCACTACGGATGCCTACATTGGCTGTCGGCAGGGAAATATGACCATAACCAGAGGACCGAATAGCAAAAATTTAGTTCTATATCCTCCAGCGCAGCCAAGTGTCACAATGATTAAAACTAATAAACACCCTGTATCATACCTTACTGATAACATCATATCTCCATTAACTATACAAGAGGCACTCGATTTTAAAGATCAAACAGAAGACGATGCCATTAATAATTTCATTACTCAAACTGAACCTCGCACACAGTGTCACATGATAGAAGCAACATTTGATAATGAATTGGAAGAAGATCCCCTGAAAGATATTCATGACCAAACGATACCTGTTACTTCTGTTGCACATAGTAAAACTGTGGAAATTGCACCAGGGAAAACTTTAAACATCAATGCTAATCTCACACCTGAACAAGAAACAAAGCTCATCCATTTGTTAACAAAATATCAAGAAGCATTTGCATGGGACTACCCTGATATGAAAGGAATCGATCCCCAATTATGTACACACCACATTTATATAGAAAAAGATGCCAGACCTGTGCGTCAGCCGCAAAGGAGACTTAATCCCCATCTAAAAGATGTTGTAAAAACTGAACTTGAGAAGCTTTTAGATGTGAATTTTATCTACCCTATTTCTGATAGTAAATGGGTCTCTCCGCTTGTGGTGGTACCAAAAAAGAACGGGAAATGGAGAATTTGTGTGGATTATAGGGAACTAAACAAGGCAACACAAAAGGATCATTTTCCTCTTCCTTTCATAGATCAAGTATTGGATACTTTAGCAGGGAAGAAGTTCTTTTCTTTCCTGGATGGCTTCAGTGGATACAATCAGATTCAGATTGCCCCTGAAGACCAGGATAAAACTACTTTTACTTGTCCCTAGGGAACATTTGCCTATCGAGTTCTACCTTTTGGCCTATGTAATGCTCCTGCCACATTTCAGAGGGCTATCCTTAGTATTTTTGCAGATTTAATAAATGATGGACTTGAATTTTACATGGATGACTTTACACCATATGGAGATGATTTTGATCCAGCTCTAGACACCCTAGAAAAAGTCCTACAACGCTGCATTGTTACCAGGCTTTGCTTAAGCAACGAAAAATGTTTCTTGATGATGACTGAAGGGCTTATCCTAGGACACTATGTCTCAGCAGCCGGCATTCAGGTAGACCCAACCAAAATCCAAATACTTTTGCTTATTCCCACTCCTACTACTCAAACAGAGGTATGCAGCTTTCTTGGATTTTCCGGTTATTATAGACGATTCATAGAGCATTATTCGCACATTGCTGCTCCTTTATATGCACTGACTGGTAACGTTGATTTTCTTTGGACAGACAAATGTGACCGTGCTTTCGAGGATCTAAAGAAGCTTGTATCCACAGCCCCAGTCCTTCGAGGACCAAACTGGGACCTACCGTTCCAGATATCATCTGATGCCTCAGATACAGCCATTGGCGCAGTCCTTGGGCAGGAAGAGGATAAAAAACCATATGCTATCTATTACATCAGCAAAAATTTATCCCTTGCTGAATTGAATTACACTGTTACTGAAAAAGAATTCCTAGCTGTAATACATGCTGTCAATAAATTTAGACATTATATTACAGGCTATCCTGTTATCTTGTATACAGACCATTTTGCTATAAAATATTTAGCAAATAAGCCTGTCACAAATGCCAGAGTAACTCGATGGTTAATATTATTGCAGGAATTCGACATCACAATCAAGGACCGGCCTGGCAAAGAAAACCCTGTAGCCGATTTTCTTTCGAGAATACCAAAATCAAGCGATGCAGCAGCAGTTGAAGATCGATTTCCAGATGAGCACCTGTTTGCTGTTGCCGTTCAAACACCCTGGTATGCTGATGTTGCCAACTACCTCGCAGTAGGTAAACTACCAAAACATTTAACTCCTAATGAGCGCAAGCAGATTATTCAGAAAAGTTCTCGATTTTCGTGGATTGGAGGCTATTTGTTTCACACAGGAGCAGACATGCATATCAGGCGATGCGTTAGAGAGGATGAAATCTTCGACATCCTAAAAGCCTGTCACGATGGACCGTGTGGGGGGCACTTCGCTGAGCGTAGAACTGGACATAAAGTATTGCCGACAGGATATTACTGGCCTACGATCTTCAAAGATGCAAAGAAGTTTGTCCAAGCCTGTGACAGCTGCCAGCGAGCAGGACGACCTGGTCAAGCTGATGAGATGCCTCTGAAACCACAGTTAGTCATCGAACCATTCGAGCGGTGGGCTCTTGATTTCGTTGGACCCATCAACCCTTCATCAAATCAGAAAACATATATTTTGGTGGCAACAGAATATGTCACCAAATGGGTTGAGGCAGAAGCATTGCCAAGAGCCACAGAGGATTTTGTTATACAGTTCCTGTTCCATCTATTTGTTCGTTATGGCCTTCCCAGAGAAATAATTACAGATGGAGGACCACAATTTGTTGGGCATAAATTAGCTGCAACACTTAACAATTATCATGTCCAGCATAAGATCACTACTCCATATCACCCACGGGCGAATGGGCAGGTAGAAAGTAGCAATAAGATAATAGAATCAATCCTAACGAAAACCATTGCGTCACATAGGCGTGATTGGGCTACCCGACTACCTGAAGCACTCTGGGCCTATCGAACCACATGGAGGAGCACCACTGGTTACTCACCTTATCAACTAGTGTTTGGAAAACAACCTATTTTTCCCATAGAATTCGAAATCCAAACACTGCGAACAGCACAGGAAGTTGGCCTAGATTTAACTGAGGCACAACTCAATCGACTACAACAGATCAATGAATTAGACAAAATTCGGCTCTCTGCACTACAAAATAAAGCATTAATTCAACAGCAGCAAGCCAAATGGCATGATGCGCTCATCAAGAACAAAGTCTTCCACGAGGGAGACTGGGCTCTGTTATACGATTCTCGGTTTCGGGACTTCCCTGGAAAACTTCAGACTCGATGGTTGGGACCATACGAAATCCAGAAGGTGCATGACAACGGAACCCTTACTCTAATCACCATTGACGGTTCTGGATATGCATTCAAAGTAAATGGCCACCGAGTCCGTCTCTATCGTAAACCACTCACTCGGGAATCCTTCTACCAGCAGCTACGCCGAGACACTGATATGGAGATCTTAGGAGAGGAAGAGAAATCTTCCTCACTTGTAATTCATTAAGGGTTCATTTCTTTTTGCAATTTGTACATAAGTTCTTGTTTTTTTGAGTGGTTCTTGTACATAAGTTTGAATTAAATATTTTCTTGTCATTTTTGCTGTTCCTTTTCTTTCATAAAGTTCGATTTTTGCTCTTCTAAAAATAGCATATGCGTGTTTTTGTATGATGTTGGTTTCGCTTGTTTTGCTGTTCCTTTTCTAAAGGAACAACATTCGGGATCTCTGCTGTTCCTTTTTCAAAGGAACGGCATTATTACATTTTCCGCTGTTCCTTTTGGTTACCACTGTTCTTTTTCTTCAAAGAACCAACATTCTTTTATTGTTGTTGTTCCTTTTTCAAAGGAATGGCATTTTGAGTGTTTTTATAGTATTTTTATTTTTGCTGTTCCTTTTTCCCAAAGGAACGGCATTTGCATTTTTGCTGTTTTTTATCATCCGTTGTTGTTTCTTTTTCAAAGGAACACCACTCGCATACTTCTGCTCTCCTTGTGAAACAGCTTATTCTTTTGTTGATCTAAATTGAGGATGCTTCTTGCCCGTCTTCTTTCTAGTCTTTAAGATACAGCTATGTATTTGTGCAATGAAATATAAAATCACAACATACCGAAATCTGCAAACCATAAATCGCTGTATCTATAAGGCTCTGCATTAGTAAGAGGACAAATGGAAGGACATACTTATTTCTTACCTTTTGTTGACATGGTTTTACTAATTTTGCCCTGATTGGTTATCTTTATCATGCTGACTCCCTTAAACTTTTTTTAGTACTTGGGAATAAGAGCAAAGAGTTTATATCTTCCTATTGAGATAATAAGACTTCTTCCACCATTCCTACTCTTAAGGAGTGTTGAGCCACCCTTTGTGTATAAGGAAAAGTATTCTATGAAAAAGAAAAATATGTGAACATGATATGTCAAGTGTCAAATGCAGGATAGGGGGTCTCATCGAGAGCCAGCCTACCATGATCATGAGGATGGCAGTGAAGTGGCATTCCCATTCTGGCCACCACACCAGGGATATGGTCCAAAAGGTATATCAAATAAACAAACCTTGGAACAGGAGGTCTCATTACGAGCCGGCCTGCCCATGTTTCGCTCCTTCCTCGTGAATGGCATTATGGTTAACTGGTCACCAAGCCAGCATAATGGTCTACATTTTGACATAACAACATTCCTAAGTATACACAAAGGATCATGGTTTCGAGGGTAAAAAAACAACTCTGCCAAGGTTATGGACACCTGTTGGCAGCAGAGTACTGTTAATGGTATTGAAGTCACCTTGCTTACACCAATGGGTAAAGATACTAATATTCTTTTGTTTCTTATCTCCTAGGAACTAATTATATGTCATTTCTCGATTTATATATCGCATGAATATTTATCATTACCAATCATGGCAACGGAAGTGACCATGACCACTTGAGATTGGCAAGTACGATACATGCCCTATCCATCAGCCTCAAATCATAACACAGCAGCCTCTTATATAATATGCGATCAATTATCCGCCTCGATTTCGGTAATTCGTTGTCCTTTTCAACATGGCATAATTCCATATGCTGTTCCTTTCTGACTTGATTGCAGACCGGGTGCCGCTCCTTTATTTGCCGGCTGGGACAGCCTGTCACATTGCGGGGGGGGAGGTTAACCTCATCATTCCCTGTATTACGTGTCAACTTACCATTCGGGAAAGCTAGTATACGACGGTTTGGCATGGTTTAACGGCATGGCATTTCTATTTTTGTCACAAGTTGCTTTCTGTTGCACTGTTGCATACTCTGTGTTTTTTTGAAATCTTGTGATTATCACCCTCTCTGTGTTTCAAACAGAAAACGTAGTTGCCGTTCCATTTAGAATCTACAGTGAAACTATGGGAGGAAGGGCAATTCGAAGTGAGCCTCAACAGCTGACGATCTCCGCTGCTGCCCGGGAGATCCTGGAAAGAGCAGGATGGTTGAATTATTTCAATCGCCTACAGGAGTCCAATGAAACAGTAGCGATGGAATTTTTGCAAAATTTACAAGATGACCACTCCACAGTAAGAGGGAAGCGGATAGCGGTCACTGATGCCATAATTGCAGAAGTTTCAGGACTACCAGCCACCGGACCGGTATGGACATTAAAAAAGGAACGATTACAGAAGGTCATGGAAATTTTCCAAGACGAAGGTCAGAATTTGACAATTAAGGGGAAGGGAGTTCTGCCAGCAACCCTAGGAGAACCCTGGACGGAGCTAGCAAGAACAGTGCAGAGTTACATTACCTGCGAAGGAAGGAAAGACGTGGTAAGACCACGACATCTTAAACTTTTAGCTGTTTAAAGCAGAGATGCTCTGTAAATTTACCTGCACTCCTGAACTCCTTACTGCATGATGCTGCACAAAGTATAAAAAAGGCACAGCACATAGAGTCAGTCGTTAGTCACCATGGGTTGATACGACTAGTTGTTAGTTATGGTCTCACCCAGCAGCAGAGCAGCTGGGAAGAGCTGATTGCAACGATTGAGGGGGGATTGACAGAGCCATCCCCAAAACGCAAACATTCTATAAGCACACCGGAGTGTTCGGCAAAACGTAGAGAACATGTTGCTAGTACATCAGAACAACCAGAGATACATCAAGAATCGGCAAAGCGCAAGCATGCCATTGACTCACCCGAGCAACCAGAGGAACCCATAAAATCAGCTCGGTTAGCTCAGATGAGAGGAAGCATAGATAAGCCCAGAAAGTCAGCCCGGTTGGCTCGGATAAGAGGAAGGCTGGAAAAGCTTCAGGGGAGCACCAGCCAACCAGTGATAATTGAAGATGAGCAACCCGAAGAAGAAGCAGCCGAGCCTTCGGGAACAGATATGGAAGCAGAAACTGAACAGGAGGAAGAAATGGGACAGCGGGAAGATAGCCCATTACAAGACCTACTGGGAGATGATGACTTGGCCGCAGTCCTAGCCAATATGAGTAAGTATGGTCAACCTTCTAGTTCAGAGGACCCCCACGACAAACCCCAAGAAGAAAACATGCCTGTTCATGATGAAGAGGAGGAAAATACTGAACGGGAACAATCTGTTCCCAGGTCACAAGAGGAAATTCTAGAGGAAGTAGGAGCAGAGACAGCATCTGCTCAGGAAGAGATAGAACCAGTCGAGGTTCCTACCCCTGAACAGCCAGAGCAGAGCAGTGAGGAAGAACCCCGAGAGGAAGATTTAGCAACTAGTCATAATCCAGTCTGTAGCAGACAGACTGCTGTTCCTTCGAATGAAACATTGGAAATTAAGAAGTTGCAGAGGGAACGGAATAAATTGTTGAATACGATAACCCAGCTCAGACAACAAATTAGGATTCTGAAAAAGAACCAGAAGGTAAGAAAGACCGGAGGGAGGAAAAAGAAGGCCAACAAGCGGCCTGCTGTTCAAAACCCTACTGAGAATCCAGCTGCCGTTCCAAATGATGCTGAAGAACAAACGGGTGTTCGCGTTAAAACAGAAAAGGATGATATAAGGATCAGTGACAAGCAAATTCAGACAGAGGCACCACCCTCAGGGGTAATAAGGGTTCTGAAATCCAAACAACATAATAAGAAAGTTCAGGTAAAACTCCCGGCCTCCACTGACCTATGGAAAAAAGATCCGAAAACGAAAACCTTGCATAAGATGGTGAAGCAAGCCCAGCAAGAAGCCGAACAGCTTAGAGAGAAAACGGTTCCCCGAGAAAAATATGAAGAGTTACAGCAGCAATTAAGGGACGTCAGTCAATCCAAAAGCCAGGCCTTTGAAGGTTGGAAAAAGGAACAAGAGGAAGGTGCACAGGTAACCAGTAGACTAAATACTGTTATCAAACAGATGAATGACTTGTGTTCTTTATACAATGATGTTTTAGCATGTAGGGCTCCTGCTAAAAACTATGCTCTATTTTTATTAGAACGGTATTTACAATTAAAAATCAAAGTTGTTAAAGCAGGCACCCCTATACAAATTAATACCGTCAATGACTTTATAGACTGCTGTAAGCATTATGGAGTGAAAGTCCAGAGATTGTTGTGTGAACTTTATTTGCACGACCTTGTGTTAAGTCAGGAGACTGAATTAAACCCTGGCCCTTTCATTGGAGACATCCAATTCCAAGCATTCATTTCATTCGGGGTTAATCAGATTAAGTGGCTCAAAGCCTATGACACTTTCCAGGGTCAGGAAAATGGTCTAGATTTACGGGTTAGGGCTGAGCCTAGGAACCCAGTACAGTTGTGGAAAGCTCCTAGATATCTTATAAAGGCTCCTGGTGCCATTGAAACATTAGGACCCATGCATGAGGCACTCATTCAAGAGAGTTTAGAGTATTTTCTTTCCATCAAAGACTTGGCCATTAATGCAGCCAAATTTCGATACCGAATCTCTGATCCACACATCCAGCTCAGAGAACCATTTAAGTATGAGAACTTTGAGTTAGCTGCCGACCGTTTGAACCTCTATGGCGAGAGCATTCTGAAAGCAGGGTCATCCTGGTTAGGATATAGATTTCGCACTCCAATTATTTGGCATCCTGCACCCGGATACCAGGCCCTGTATGATATGCCTGAGGGGCAAACAGGTCAGTTCTTTGACTATCTAATCACTCAACATGGTTGTAGGCCTCCGCATGAGACTCCTTCTCCAGCATATTCTCTCACTGCATTGCATGTCAACTACAATGTTTTCATGAGGACATGAAACAAGGTAAGCAGGGGGGTGTGTGGAGTACTAAAAATGTATGCTTTTGATCATTATTTCAGTGGCTTTTTAATAGAATTTGTGAACCTTTTTGTGTCATGAATTTGGAAAGTAATAAGGAACTATAACAAAACACATGAGAATTGATATGCAAGACTTAGCTATTGATAATGGTTATTTTCTATACAGGAAAAGGAGAAAACGAGGGATTTCCGTTCCAAAGGAAAGGACAAAGTCGAGATAACTGCTGTCCCTCTGGACGAGAACCGAACGCAAACAAAGATAAACAGATAAAAGCAAATCGGCTCGGAAAAGAAGGAGAAGACACCAGCTCAGCGCAAAAGAAAAGACAGGATGAAGAGTTAACAGTTTGGCGAATCCCTCAGGATCTTCGATCCTGAGGGATCGCTGCTTTATTTACCTTGTCACTTGGACATCTCCGCCATCGTCTTTATATAAAGAAACAACACTGTTAGTTTGAGAGGAGAGATATAGAGATGAAGGATACGTTTTATGTAATTTCTGTAAAACATCAGCTTTGATTATTAAGTTTCGTTGAGAACTGGTTCAATGTATTTTTGACCGATGCATTAATGAAAGCTTGGTGATTATTTCATCTCTGCGACTGGATTAACTTCAAGCGGTGTATCCTTGGAGGCTAAGGGCCCGGCCCCGAAGGACACTTGCTTCTGTACCATTACGGCTTTATTCCTGTGTGGTTTGTTTATCATTGTATTTGGTAATTTGGTATGTTTTATAAGTTCATATTACATGCTCTGTTAAAGATTGAATCATTGAATTTTTTGCAGATAAAATCGTGTGTTGACTCCGCATCAAGTTATTAATCCTTTCAAGAGTTCATTGCATGTTCTTACTGTTATGTTACAGAGCTGTTATATTAAACGTTCGTGTTGTGTGCGTTTCTAATTCATCAGTACTATTCCATAATTCATTAATCGTGGTTGCTGTTCCTTTAGTGTGATTTGTGTGAATTGCCTTTGGAGTGAAAGAATGTCATTTGATTGCATAGAGAGTATTTGAGTTAATAGGTTACAACCCGCGGGACTTAGTTATTTCAATTGCTGTTCCATTTTAGACTTGCTGTTCTATTCCAGAATTGCTGTTCAATCCTTTATTCACTTTGCTGTTCCATTTACTTGCAGTTGTTGGTTTGATGTGAGAGAAGATCTAAGGCTGTAGTGAGCATTGGCAGTTACTGTCTAGCTCCCAGGCTCGTGATCCATGCTCTAGTTTCCTTTCCATCAGTTTCCGAAGGGATGGGTTATTACTGCCGAACCCTTGACTGATAAATTGTTGAGTTTTCTAAGTGTGTGATTTATTCTTTGAAGTAATTTAGTTACAAGCAAGCATCCGTTTACTCTTGTATTTCTTAAGCACTGTACTACTAGCATTACTCTGACAAATGATAGCCTCGGATTGAGTCACTCTTTGTAATGACAAAACGCTCCCGGATTGACATATTAATGTGAGGTAATTAGAGGTGAAAGAGACCCTTTTTATAGCTCTACAGTCACAAAGAACATGTATAATTCAATGATGGAGGACCAAGTGGCATGAAAAATTCATCAAAGTAAAAAATTTCAAGTTGCAGGTGATTGGGCTCTTCTCCTTGATTATAAATTTAAATATTTTCAAGGAAAATTTCAAACACATTGGATTGCTCCCAATGAAATAGAAATCGCTTTTGATAATGGGGCAGTTAGAATCAAGACTATTCATGAACAAGGAATCACCTTCCTTGTCAATGGAGATAGATTAAAGTTGTATCACAAGCATTCTTTCTTTATAAATAAAAATTTCAAGTTAAAATAAATATCTTTGAAGAATTTGTTTCTCTTTTAAAAGAGAAAATTTTAGCAATCATCAACATCATCAGGAATTATCAACATCCAGCAACAACAAATTTCAAAGCAACAATTAATGAAGTTGAAGACAAAATTGCAGAATTTGCAACATTCTGTAGCTGATTTCACATTTTATAGCCAGTTTATTCCAAGAATACATTGTGGACTTGCAAGCAAAAGAGAACTTAGTACACCAAGAGGTATGCCTTATAAGGTAATTATAGAAACGTTGAATCAAATTTCATTTAAGAAAATTATAGATTTATGACTTGATGGATTTATTAAATATTATATACACACCTTTGAAATAATGACCTACAATTATGACTTTATCCATATCCCATATCCCATCACTCATACTACATATGTCATTCAATCGTACCAAAAATCTCCCTCATCGCGTGTGAATAATATGAATCCTGCAAATTATAACGATCCTACAAAATCGGATCTAAAAAAATCATGGGAAATTATGCATCCAAGAGGGAGAGTTCTACTTTAACAGTACCACCGCATTCAAACATCCATATCATTTTAACCATGCCACTGCCAAGTTTCATCCATTTCATCACCCATTTCTCCATCAAAAAATTGTTAAAGAGATAATTCAAAGGTAAAATTTATTTATCACAATGATGGGTGTTAATGTTCGATATGAGCCAAATGGAGTAAATTTTCTCAGTTCCTAATGACATGTCCAAGAAAATTTACAAAAATAAGGGTGGCTTAAGTTCTTAGAGAAATTAAATGGGCATGAAATTTGAAAAACATGAGTGGGAAAGCGTTGGCTTGGTGAGGGATCCATGATGGAAGAAAAGGCAGGAAAAAAGGCTCCACAAAAATTATAAAAGGAAGGAAGTACACTTCATTTGGCATTCTTGGCTTATCGATTTTATCTCTGTTGTTCGAGCTGCTAAGCTAGGTCACTTACTGTTTAGAACGATTTTTCCGAGTAGAGAACTCACCCTTTCTTCGGGGGCCTTCGAGTGAGACCCTAGATAGGTCCATCCATTGTCATCCTTGTCATCCAGGGGAGTTTCATTGAGAGAGTTCTAGCATTTGTATTCAGTTTTCCCCAACATTGCGTATTTATGGAGGACGCATAGTGGTTCTTATGTGGCCATTGCAACACCATTCCATAGGTCTATTATCGAGAGAATTTTGGAGAAGGAGGTTATTGGGTGAGTTTGGAGGTTGGAAGTGGAAACTATCTTTAGAAGCTATTTTGTAGTCACTAAGGCCAGCGCAAAGGAGAGAAGTTGTGCACATGTGGGAGATAATGTCTTAGCCATTGGGGTCGTTGTTTGTTGGGAGAAATAAGGGAAGTGTTGGTGGAGTTTTTTGCTGCATTTTAGGAGTGTTTTAATGGTGTTTGAGCAGACTGCATGCTTCAGTAGTCACTAGAGAGCATAGGGCCCTTGGGGGTCGATTTTGGAAGGTCAAGATTTGACCAAACCATTTCTGGGTTTTGGTCAGACTATCTTGAGGAGCCTAGGAGTAATGTTTCAAAATTTTCTAAGCATCAGAGGTGGGGTTTCATCTATTCCTTTGCAATATCTAATGTAGAATTGCTGGGACAATGCAGAGCATCAATTGGGCAGTTTTCTGGGTATTATTGTTTCATCTGGGTTTTTCTCCGCTTTCCAAAAAGTTAGCCTAAGTGCATTTCTTCCATATATTTGTACTCTTTCCCATTTCTATAATAAAATGGCTCAACTGCTTCCATGTTTATAATTGTTCTGGGTGTTTACTGCATTGTTTAAAATTTCTATGGTGCAAATTTATTATTTTCTTGCATAGCAATATTTTTCCTATTTTGGAACATTATAGTAGTATCATAGCTTAGATCTTGGCTCAACTGTGGGAGGAATATCAAATGAACGAGGAGGATAGAAAATATATTACTTATAGGAAGAAAAGGTACCAAAGTAAAGAGAGGTAGATGGAGATCACTTTAGACATTGAGGACCGTCGAAAGGAAGTGATAGTAGAGGATATTGAGAGCTCAAGGGAAAGGAAGAGATGGTCTTTGATAGTCCCTTGAAAGCCTTGAATGATTTGGAAAAGGGGTAGAAGGAGATGTTAAGTGAGATCAATATGTAGAACTGAGAGCGTAGAACTCACCGATATTTTCTATTTGGAGAGACTTCCAGAGCCTCTAAGTAGTACGATCAACCTTCACCTACTGCGCAACCACCATCCTCTAGTGGGAAAGCTAGAGCTACGATGCCTTCTTTCCTACCCTTAGCACTGGAGGAACACGTAGGAACTGATGAGGGATATTATTTCAGAGTATGGAAGTCCGTGGGAGAATATTTCAAAGCAACACTATGTTTTAGACTTTATTTCCAGCTCAAGTAGAATGAGAGGGGAAGGAACTATGGAGGCCAAGGCATGCAGATATCTGATTTGCAACATACCATTGGGAGGATGTTTTTCCCCACTTATGATGGAACTACCAAGTGCACAATGCATGCTTGCGTGGAGAAGCTGGACACATATTTCCAGCTCAATAAGATGACGTAGATGGAGGCCATTAAATTGACCACTTTGCATTTAGAGGGAGAGGCACATGACTGGTGGTTTCATTGCTTGTATACTTTGGGGCATGCCAATGTGACTACCTATGAGGACTTCATGTGGAAATTAGTGGATCATTTTTATTGGGGGGGATTAGGAGGCCCACTTCAGGGAGCTGACCCAAATCAGATAGAATATACATCCTGAGCATTATATTTTTGAGTTACTGCAAGTTTCAGTCATGGTGCCTAATTTGTCGGATGCTAGGAGGGTGTACATATTTGTAGAGGGATTGATAGAGCCATTGCATGGAATGGTGTAGTCACGCAGACCCTCCACTTTTATGTAGGATGTGACTTGTATGAGGGATTTGTAGGGGGCCATCCCAAGACCCGGGTACCTTTCCATCATGCACTCACTACCCTCAGAAAGGGGGTGATGCTAGACCACCACCTGTGCAAAGAGAAGCTCCAGGGAGAGGAAAATTGGATGATGAGACTAGGAGAGACCTTAGGAGGAGGAAGATGTGTTTTACATGTCGGGACACGTGGGCACCAAGTCATCAATGTACAGCAGGCAAGGCCCACTATATAGAGGTCTTCTGAGACAATGATCAGGAGGATGAGTTGGAGTTGGAGTTCGATTGAGAAGACTGCGAGGGACAATGTTAAAGAACATCACCACCACCACCTCCTCTAGGAGGAGTATATTTTACACCATCTGGGGGATTCCTTGCATCTTTATATTAGGTACCCAAATTTCTGACCATGGGGATCAAAGCCATTGTGCAGGGGTAGCATGTATCAATATTAGTTAATAGTGGGGCCACCCACTGTTTTATTAATGCTCAGATGGTCCAGAGGAGAGGCGTCACCACTGTAGAGTTTGAGGGGTTCTCAGTGCTAGTA
This sequence comes from Pinus albicaulis, assembly GCA_034641835.2. Classification (NCBI taxonomy): domain Eukaryota; kingdom Viridiplantae; phylum Streptophyta; class Pinopsida; order Pinales; family Pinaceae; genus Pinus; species Pinus albicaulis. The sequence goes on along the minus strand of CM076574.1, from coordinate 462,355,729 downwards.
TCGAGGGACAAGACTATGCAGTGCAATCAGTATGTTACTGCTATGATAGTGACTGTGGGGAACTATTCAATGACAGATCATTTCTTCGTGGTGGAAATATGAGACACTAATGTGTTGATGGTGTCCAATGGATGTATTCCTTTCTCAAGTTACCATCGACTGGAGGCAGCTTGTGATGGAGTTTACCAAACCAGATGGTAAGCTAGTAGTTCTTCGGGGTATGCACTCATATCCCCCACAGACAATTTCAACTCATCAGATGGAGGAAGACTTGAGGCATGGGGAAATAATGTGGACAGTGGAGCTGAGGATTTCATAGGCTGGGGGATAGACCAAGCCACCACTGCCAGACATACAAGATGTTTTGAACAAATATGCATTAGTCTTTGGAGATATACCACCTGGACAACCATCGTATAGGGGGTTCGAGCATACCATAGAGTTGGAGCCGAGTGTGCAGGAAGTCATTACCACCCCCTATAGGCATCCCAAATCCTATAAGGGTGAGATTGAGTGGGCCATTAGGGAGTAGTTGGCGTTGGGCTACATTAGGTCAAGTTATAACCCCTTCACTTCTTCAGTCGTGTTGGTGAATAAAAAGGACAAGACTCTGTGTATGTGCATTGATTATAGGGCGCTCAACAAGAGGACATTGAATAATTGGTATCCCATACCACATATTTATGAGTGGATGGATGAGCCTAGAGGAGCTAAGTTCTTTTCTAAGATAGATTTGCAATCGGGGTATCATCAGATCCAGGTGAGGGATCAAGACATTCCGAAGATAACCTTTAGATGTCATTATGGGAATTTCGAGTTCCTAGTCATGCCTTTTGGGTTGACTAACGCCCCTGACACTTTCCATTCATGTACGAACCATGTTTTCAAGGGGAAATTGAGGATATTTGTGTTGGTTTTTTTTATATGACATCTCGATCTACAACAGGATGTGGGAGGAGCACCTACAACACTTAGAGACGGTGTTGCATATTCTGGAGGAGCAGCAAGGATGAGTTTCCCAAGTGTGAATTTTTTCTAACAAAGATGATTTACCTAGGACACATTATTGGCGCAGAGGAGGACAAGGCGCATGAGGAGAATATCAAGGTCATTCAGGATTGGCTGGTGCCTAGATATGTGACAATGTTGAGGGGGTTTATGGGCATTTACACTTATTATAGGAATTTCATTAAGAGCTTCTCACAATTGGAGATACCCTCACAGATATGATCAAGAAGGGGGCCTTTGCATGGACATATAGAGCTCAGACAAATTTTGATCTCCTCAAGGAGGTGATGAGTAGTTTCCTGGTATTGGCACTTCTGAATTTCACGTAGTCTTTCACATTGGATTGTGATGCATCGAGAAAGGGGATTAGGGCAGTCTTGTCCCAATATGGTCACCCCATTGCTTTCGAGAGATGAAAGCTATTACCACATGAGAGGTTGTATTACATATACGACAAGGAGATGTTGGCCATAATGCATGCATTGGCCAAGTTGTAGCAATATTTGGTGGGTAACCGATCCAGGGTGAAGAGAAATCATAACAACCTTTGCCACTTCATGGGGCAGGAGGGCCTCAATGATAAGAAAAAGAGGTGGGTCAGCAAGGTGCAAGCCTATGATTTTGATATTGATTATGTGCGGGGAAATCAAAATGTGGTTGTCGATGCACTATCCAGGAGACCTGCAGGGTTTTCACTCATGAGCATTTTCCATGACTGGAAGGCACAGTTGTTAGTTGAGTACTCCAAGGATTGACGAGCATGTGAGATCTTGGAGGGAATTCATGCAAATGAGCGCTATCGGGTGATGGCTGAGGTTATCTACTACAAGGGGAACATATTTCTAGTTCAAGGCTCGCAGTTGAGAGAGTGGATACTTCTTGCAACTCACGATTCTCCATTGTCAGGCATCAGGGGTTCAATAAGACATACATGGCTGTGAGAGAGTGCTTAACATGGAAGGGCCTCTAGGGGGATGTGTTGAGATATGCACAAGAGTGTGAGGCATGTCATAGGAACAAGGGGAGATTGAATCACCCAAAAATATTATTGCAGCCTCTCCCCATTCTTGAGGGGAAATGGTAGGGTATCTCTATGGAATTTATCACGGGACTTCCCGCAGTGCAAGGGACAAATTGTATTTATGTGGTGGTCGATCGATTGACCAAGTATGTACGTTTATTTTCCATTTTGAAACGGTATTAAACTTATTAGGTAGAAGATTTCTTCTTTAGGGAGGTCTTCCACCTACATGAACTTCCTAAGACTATAGTAAGTGACAAAGACAACCAATTTATGGGGGGATTTTGGCAGGAGATTTTCAGGCTAGTGGGCGCAAATTTGACCCCGTGCACTAGTTACCATCCACAAAACGATGACAAGGCAGAGAGGGAAAACAAGTGGCTATAGGTTTATCTCAGGAACTACGTGACCAGGCAGCAGAAGGCATGGATTCGTTGGTTGCACTTGGGAGAGTACTACTACAACACCACACATCATATGTACATCGACATGACTCCTTTCCGTGCTCTATATGGTTATGATTATTTGTATTTTGTTGACATCGTTTTTGAAGACAATAGGGCCCCAAAGAACAAATATTGGATCCAAGAGAGCTAAGATATCCTCAAGGCTCTTAATAATAATTTGCTGACAACTCAAAACCAACAAGAGTTATATGCTGAAGGCAACGGGTTGAGAGGCATTTTGAGGAGGAGGAATTGGTTTTCTTATGATTGCAGCCATACTGACAGTCCACTTTGAAAAAAAAGGCGGCCTAGAAGATGAAACAACGCTTTTATGGAACTTACGGGGTGATTAGGAGGGTTGGAGAGGTAGCTTATGAGTTGGAGCTGCCACCAGGGAACAAGATCTACAATATTTTTCAGGTTTCATTTCTGAAGAGGGTGTTGGGGCAGCAGGTTATAACAGTTGTGGAGTTGCCTCTGGTTGATGGTGAGGGGCATCTGGTTTTGGAACTGGAGCCCATCCTAATGACTAGGGATAGGAAGTTGAATAGTAGAAAATTCAGAGAACATTTAGTGCGTTGGAAGAGCTTGCCGGATGAGGATGCCAATTGGGAGGGTGAACACATACTTGAGCATCAAGAACTGAAGTTGCTTGGGGACAAACAACATTTTGGAGGGGAGGACTATAATGTCCCTTCCTAAATTATTTTGGAACAAGAATTATTTGTACATTTTGGGGGTCAATTTTGGTGAAGTCGGCGCCAATTTTATTTTCATTAGAAGACTTAGGAGTTAGAAGTATGTTAATTTTATGTTATGTTGTTTTGTTGGTGATATATGGGGACCACCCACACATGAAATATGCACTCCCTAAGAAACTGGTTCAAAATTCATGAGTGGGAAAACGTTGGCTTGGTGAGGGACCCAGCATGGAAGAAAAGGCAAGAAGAAAGGATCCATGAAAGTTATAAAATGAAGGAAGCTCACTTCATTTCGCATTCTTGGCTTATCAATTTTATCTTTGTTGTTCGAGTTGCTTAGCGAGGCCACTTGCTCTTTAGTACGAGTTTTCCGAGAGGAGAACTCACCCTTTCTTTGGGGGATTTCGAGTTCCACCCTAGATAGGTTCATCCATTTTCATCCAAGGGAGTTTCATCTAGAGATTTCCAGGATTTGTATTCAATTTTCCCCAACAATGCGTATTTCTTGAGGACACAGTAGTGGTTCTTGTGTGACCATTGTAGCACCATTCTGAAGGTCTATTTCCAGGAGAATTTTGGAGAAGGAGGCTCAGTATATTTGTAGGCTATTGGGTGAGTTTGGAGGCTAGAAGTCGCAACTATATTCAGGAGCTATTTTGCAGTCATTGGGACCAGCGCAGAGGAGAGAAGGTTGGCACATGTGGGAGATACTATCTCAACCATTGGGGATGTTGTTTGCATGGTGAAATAAGGGAAGTGTTGGTGGATTTTTTTGCTGCATTGTAAGAGTGCTTTGTCGGTGTTTGAGCGGACTATGTGCTTCAACAATCACTGGAGAGCATAGGGCCCTTGTGGGTTGATTTTGGAAGTTCAATATTTGGCCAAACCATTTATGGGTTTTGGTCGAGCTAGCTTGAGGATCCTATGAGTAATTTTGCAGAATTTTTGAGTACCAGAGGTGGGGTTTTCATCCATTCCTTTGCAACAGGTAGTGCAGAATTGTTTGGACAACATAAAGCATTAGTTGGGGGCAATTTTCTAGGCATTATTGTTTCACTTGGGTTTTTCTCTGCTTGCCAAAAAGGAAAGCCCAGGTGCATTTCTTCCATATATTTGTACTCTTGCCAATTTCTATTATAAAATGTCTTAGTTTCTTCGAAGTTTCTAATTTTTCTGGGTATTTATTGCATTGTTTAAAATTTCTATGGTGCAAATTTATTATTTTCTTGCATAACATTATTTTTTCTATTTTGGAACATTACAAAATATAAGCAAGTAGATAAATCAATAGCCACTAGTGACCATAGACCTTGATGAAGCCAATAATCTTGAAACAAATATGACAACCGAGCCTACATATAGCCAAAGTATTACAAGGAATATCTTGAAAATTGACTTCGCTAAGCATCAAGTTAATGAATATTTGGAGACCTTAGAAAATAAGACACAACAAAAGGTAAATAATTTCCCAGAACCGGAATTTTAGGAATATATTTTGCATAATCATTTGATGTATGATTTACCTGAAGAAGAATACAATACTACTTCTCATAAGGATCAAGAGACTATCAATGCCTTAAAGCAAGAAATTTATAACCTGGAAATTCTAAATAGGCACATAAAGGATGAAAATGAAGTAATAATAGCTTAGAATTACACTATGTTGCTCATAATGTGTTACTGGTACAAGAAGAAACAAAAAATCAAAACAAACAATAAGTTTTTTAGGTCGAATATTAGAGGATTATAGGGAAATATTTTGATGAAGAAACCACGACGATCATTGGATGAAAAGACCAAAAGATCAAAGACCAATCTATATGTGCTTATTCAGACATGCGAGGCAGTCCTTTGAGGGTATCTCTCTAAGTTTTCAAATTTTGTGCATGAGGAAATTCAGTACCTTCAACGTGGGGGAATGTTGAACCTCTGAATTGTCCTCCTTTTAAAAAACCCCTTTCATTTTTCCTTATAATTTGTTAAACATTTTTCACTTCATCTATGAATTACAAGTCATTCAGGTTATGCAAACCAAAGGTAATTGTCAATTCTCAACTCAATGTCTATGTTTTCTTTATGCAATTGTTTTAAACTATGCTATAACTACTAAAAGATGTACATTTTACAACTAACTGGACTTTCTGTAGCCAAATCATAATTTCTACACACTTGTATGAGTTAGAAGACAATTAAGACACGAGTAATTTCCAAAATTTCATCTACATGGACATACACCTATTGGTCGTAGCTGGGAGCTCATGGAATGCGTAGATATCATTTGTCAAAGTAGAAGTCAACGTGGCTATGGAATACTGGTTTTGTGCAGAGTACCAAGCGACCGACTCTACCGTCAAGAGAGCGTGGAAAATATCAAGCGAGCGAGATCTAGAAGTCTATAATCTTAGCTGATGATGTGTTAATAAAAGTGCTCTCATGATTCACTCATTCAGTAGTGAATCATGAGAGAAAATTTCCTAATTTGATTTAAAAACTTAGATATAAAACTCATAACTTGTTTCTCGACATTAGTTTCTTAAGTTGTTAATTCAGAAGACATTATAAAATGATTCATTCCATAAGCGAAATATATTCTGGTATTAATTTAGTTCATATTGTTGTTAATACTCTCTGGAGAAGACTCTTTTTTAAGTAATACAGGCACTCTGTTTGATGGCTCAATTGTGATTGTGTTGACAAGTCAAATCCCGTAATCTAAATTCCTAATATATCGCGCTTACTAGGAGGGCCCCTTGTGGAGTTGTGAGAGATAGTGTAGTTATTTTTTTCAAAATTTTTATTCCATTCCTTACGCTTAACAATTAGATTAGAATTTTCTTCAATTTAGTTATTTAAATAGTTAGATGTTTGAGATGCTTTTTTTTTTTCAATTCTAGATTTTCTTATTTGTCTTTGGTTCATGACAAGTCGAGCGCTTGACAATAAAAAAATATATCTAAAAACATTTACTTTATTATTAGTCTCATATTTATACTTTAGATGTTATGATTAGTTCTGGATATGAATGCGCACATCAATAATCTTAGAAGTCTTTCACATTTGAAATCTTCTCAACAATCCATTGCTTTTCAATCACTACTATTTAGAATAGTTTCATTTCCAAGTTTTATAGAATAGTTCTACTTTCAAATTGATAGATAGCTTTCCTTTCCAATCCTTTATAATAGACTCATTTCAAGTTTCAATTGATCATATATATAATGGAACTATTTCAAAAGATTTATAGAATAAATTTCCTTTTTCAAGTGAGTTAGATTAGATTTCATTTCATTGTTCAATAGAATGTATTTCCATTTCTTGTTGAATAGAATAAATTTCCTTTTTCAAGTGAGTTAGATTAGATTTCATTTCATTGTTCAATAGAATATATTTCCATTTCTTGTTGAATAGAATAAATTTCCGTTTCTTGTTCAATAGAATAGATTTAAATTTCTATTCATTAGAGTAGTTTTTTCCTTGAGCAACAACATAGTTTACTTTGAAGTTTGAAATGGCCTTTTTAGAGAAAACATGTGCGTGTGCTTATATATATATATATATATATATTCTCATTTGTAATTAGTTTAACTTCTTTAAATGAAAATATATGTCCTAGAATATATGGTGTATGTACACTTCACAAGTTCACAATCCCTAGTCGATAATTTAATGAAGTAATTTAACCAACAATTAATTACCCAACATCTGGTTTCTAACATAAAGTTGTATGTATCCTACATGAGTTAGTGACTAAAGCCTCATATAATTCAAAATTAATTATTTCGACCTTATATTATAATTTCACATTACATAATTTCATGTCCATTCATCCCTTTCTACAAAAAATTGTGTCTCTCCATAGGATTACGAAACTAAAACATTTTTTTGTTGTTGTTGTAAATTATGCTACTTCTATTTATATTAATATACAGTAAAAAAAATTATAGAGAGAAGCTTCAAGGTGGCTCGTATGGATGCTTGCCATTCTTGTTGTTCCAAAAATAAGTCTGGAAAAGCATAAGCAAGACACTGCCCACTGTAGGGAAACCAATATCTATAAGAAAATATGTCTAATAAGTCACCATTGTCGAACAATAACAATATGGAACAAACATAGCCTAGAATTGATAACATAAAAAGGAATAACATGAAATTAGACATTTGGGAGCAAAGGGGCCTATCCCCAGAATTCCGTGTAGCTTAGGATCGTCCGGGACTTCCTCAAGCATTGAACACCCGTGGAAGGAGTTTGAAGAGGAGGCATCGAAATGTGAGACCTTAGTTTTACCTTTCCTATCAGCTTCTCCGCAACTGAGGTCTACTAGAGCAGGATAAGAGTTGGGCGTGCCATGAACCTCCATAGCAACATGATCCTCCTCCATAACACAAGTGCCAAAATTCCTGGAATCTTCACTAGATGAAAGAACATTTTCCTTGCCCAAAATGTGTCGCTTAACAAAAATAATATATGTTTTGCAGTATCTGGGAGGTGGCTTGCGCCAAACAGTAGATTTTCTAGAGTCGAAGCGAGCTTTCTTCCCAGACGGGGATTCCTCCATACCGCTAAAGTCAGCATGCCGCAAGTGATAGGGAATCTTGGAGGACAGGGGGGAAAGCCAGAGCAGAGGCGGCAACAGGTGTGTCCCAAACTTAGTACCCACCAGATGATAAAAGTCTGTGGCACACATGAGGAGGTTGACGAAAATGCGTGATTGATCCAGGGTGAGCTTGGTTCGCCAAACCTGCGAAAGAAGGTCATCCCAGACTTGTTGAATATCCCATAATGCCCTAGCTAGAAGGTTGCAAACGCTCCAATAATTTTCATTCATCGAGCATGAATTGATATCCCCCCAACGTTGCATAAGATCGCGCTCTTCCATATATTTTTCAAGTTGGAAGATTTGCAGCGAAATTACCTCTTTTAAGTTGTTGAACTTGGAATATTGCCTCTTGTCTCTCTAAGATGCCCCTTCCACCCCATCCCGTGTGACCCCCCTGCGACAGCGCATGCATTGTCGCATCATTTTCCTATGCCAAAGGGTGAAACTGCAAATTTTGCGAATGCTAAGTACATCCAAGAGGCTTGTATGCAGCACACCTCGACACAGAATTCAAGACCATATAACCCATGTAGTATAATACCTGGTACCATGGCCATTAATTAGGCCCATCTCCTCCTCCTTTCGTGAATTCAAGTCACATGACACACCATTAAGAACACCTCCTCTCTGTTGCTTAAAAAGAACACAATTGGAAAGGGCAACGAGGTATATTAAATACCCTCCCCCCCCAAACCCAAGCCTTACGTGGCTAGCGGGGGCCATGTGCCCCCAAACTGTACTAAGTGTCACCCGCATTCGGGGGGTGATAATACTAAAGCGCCAAGGCTTCACACTTGGAATTGAATTGAGCATCCTGAACTTCTTGGAAGGGAATTCTAAAAATTTATTGTCATTGTCCACACCACGGTTGGCCAGAAAGCCAACAAGGGAGTTGGATTTTCTTTTAACGTGGATGAATAAGAAAGCATTTGACGAGAGATCCTTGCCAACTAGTGAAGCCCACGATCCAATCTCCAGCTTGAGGATATTTGGTTCATTGTGGAGTCGTTGCGAAGTTTGATAGCCATGTTAAGAATGACTTGTGAGTCCCCTTCAATGAATGTAGGAATTATCTCGTGATGAGTTACGATGTTGAGACCAAGTATTACCCCCTCCAGCTCAGTAGCATTGTTGCTATCCCAACCTATAAAACCGTAATAGGTATGGAAAATGTGCCCTTCACTATCCCGAATGACTCCCCCATACCAAGTGTCCCCAGGATTTCCTTTGGAGGCGCCATCAAAGTTGAGTTTGTAAGAAACTCATAAAGGCAGAGACCAAGAATCAGTACTTTCAGTGGAATGGGTAGGGATATTATACAAAAGAGGTGTAGATTGAAGAAGATTCCAATTTTTCCAGATTCTCTGTTCATGGGGAAGAGAGGGATAATTAATTGTCTACCAATATTTCAGGCCAATAGTTTCTTGAAGATATTTTTTGAAAATCATCTAGGTGGTTTCGACAGAGCTAATGTTATCCTTGAATATACACTTATTCTTTTCCTTCCAAATACACCATACAAGGAGACCTGGGATGAGCTACCACAATCTAGTGAGGATGGGAATTTGAAAAGGATTGTGGTCCCATCGTCTCATAGTCACGACATGTCATTTTGAACCCGTTGAGTGTGCTTGCAGAGTATGGAAACTTGATCCCAAAGATAGTTAGCATAACCACAAGAATCTGACAAGTGATCAATGGTTTCAATATGTGCGTTTCACATAGGACATTTGGAAGGCCCCTGAAATCCCCTTTTGAGCAGATTTTCCCAGGTCAGGATCTAATTTTTTCTTAGCAGCCAAAGAAAAGTAGCCACTTTAGGCTAGAGACTGGCTCTTCAAATGGTGTTCCAAATGAGATCTAGAGGCTGAGGGTCCTGAGGAATAAGGAGGTGATAAGCTTCCTTGGTAATGTATGAGCCTTTGGTCTGATGTCCCCATCTCAGAATGTCATTTCCTTCCTTGGATTTGATATTTTTTTTTTAGTTCTTCCCAAGCCTCCTGAGGTTTCTCCTTCCCCCATTTCACTTGCCAAAGCTCTGGGTGTTTCCAATATTTGAGATGTCGATTCAAATTGTTAATCCAGAAATGCTTCATAGTATTGTTACCTCTGCCTTCCAAGAGAGATTTCCAATTTTGGATATTAAAGAGGCTAGCTAGGCTTGGAAGCCGCTGCTAAGAGTCCTCCTAGAAATGCGCCTAATTATTGTTGAAATGGCACCCAAAGGGGGCTTCTAATTTAATTTTACCTTGATTAAATTTGAAGAGAAATTGTAATTTCATCTCATGACAACTTGTTTTAGTTAACTAAGTCATAATGACTGAGTTAGCTTAGGAAATTCGAGTTGAGGGTCAAAGAGGAGGCATGTAGAGTTCTCCCATGGTTTAAGGGGGTCCAGGTATAGTTATTTGTGAGTTGTAATTAGTTAACTCAAGAAATTGAGTTAAAATCAGTTTAACTAGTTCTAACTAAGTGATGATCTAGTTAGAGCTCCATTGAATTAAATCTGATTTAATTCACAAGTAGTGATAAATCAATTAATTGATAATCTGCCATAAATAGTTGATGCATGTCAGTTCTAAGGAAGGCCAAATTGAGATTGAGGTTAAAGGGATGATAACTATCAGTTGTATAATTTTAAAATTGCATAGGTTGGTTATAGAGTCATCTGGAAGTCTATGATGCATTGCACAATAAATTCTGGTTATAGAGTCATTGGTTAATTATTTTACTGATTTTTCCTGGATTAGAGTGAGACAATTGGTAGAGTGCAGGAGTTTCTCGGTGAGAGAAATCATTGTATTGTTTCATGGTATTGACTTTATACAATATATAGATAGTGGGCTTTTAGGCAGTGTGTTCTCCCCAAATACATCTTGTGTTGTGTGATTGATTGTCTCTTTCTCTTACTTGTTATGTGATTGTGCAATCGTGTTTTGTTTCCGCAAATTGTAGAAGGATTCAATATTTTGTTTTAGTACATTACAATATAAATTTGAATCCCGCTGTTATATTTTCTACAATTACCATTTCTGACTTCCCAATAACTATGCTGCTAGATGAGCTGATATTGATGACTGGTAGCCTTCCATATGAGGGAACCATTTGGCTCAGGAGTGAATCTGATAAGATCTTGTTGGGGCCAAGTGGGGGCATATTTGTGATACCAAAGAGTGGCCCAAAGGGTTGGGCCATTAGCCATCTAATTCCACCACATTTTTTCTCCCATAATAGTGTAGCTCAGCCCAGGATCCCAGAGTCCTAGGCCACCAATAGATTTAAGGGTGCAGACGGTAAGCCAGTTGACCAAGCCCCACTTTTGTTTTTTCTTTTGACTGCCTCCCCATAAAAAGGAGCGTTGAAGATTTTGGATGGATTTGAGAACCCATTTAGGAGCTGCCAAAACTGAAAACAGGTATAGGGGCATAGGTTGGAGGACATATTTGATGAGGACAAGTATTCCAGCAAGGTTGAGAGCGCGAAAGGTCCATTAGTCAAGTTTGGTTGCAATTTTTTCCAAAATCTTGTCCCAGGAAGAGTGCTTGATGGCAGAATACGTAAGAGGGGAACCCAAGTATTTGGAGGGGAGAGAAGAGATGGAGAATCCCAAGATTTGGGAAATATTATTTTGAGTAATGATTGGAGTGTTAAAGAAAAAAAATATTCCTTTGAGTATTCCTTGGTTAATGGCGGTTCTAGAGGCTTTAGATAAGACTTTGAGAATGGATTTAAAGGATCGAGCTTCCTGGACTGAATGATGCCCCATTAAAATATTGTCATTAAAAAATTGTTGATAGGCATGGTGGGGCACATTGTGAACTTGAATTCCTTTGATATGTTTATTTCTAACAACAACCTTGAGGGAGCGGCCCAGGCCTTCCACCATGAGAACGAAAAGGAAAGTTGAGAGTGGATCACCTTGATAGACTCTACGATATGGGGTAAAAGTGGCATAGGGTACTCCATTGACAAGAACTGAAAAAAAAGAGAGGAAAGAAGAGTCAATATCCATATGATCAATTATAGGAAGAAGCCAAAGGTATGAAGGATTCTTCGAATGTATTCCCAACTAAGATTATCGAAAGATTTAGAGAGGTCAAGTTTTAGGAGCATACCAGTCTGTTTTGTGACCTTGAGAGAATGAATAATCTCATGCATGAGAATAATTCCATCTAAGATCTGCCTTCCTTCCATATATCTAGTCTCCTCGAGGGATATAAGAATGGGGGGAGAGGCTTCAACCTCAAGGATATAACTTTAGATATAAATTTTTAAATAACATTGCAAAGAGATATAGATCGATACTTATTAGGAGTGGCAGCGTTCGTATTTTTAGATATGAGGGCCAAGAATGTGGAGTTCAACGCTGGCAACAACCATTGACAACTGCGAGATTCTTCAACCAGATCCCCAACTTATTCTTTTAGGAGATCGAAAAATTAATGGAATAAGTTTGAAGTGAAACCATTAGGACCAGGAGCTTTATCTCCTTTTAGAAAAAAGACAACTTGTTCCACCTCAATTAGCATAGTGGGTCTCATGAGCATATGATTTTGATCTTCTGTGATGAGTTTGGGAATGTTCTGCATAATTTGATTGATGGATTCCAACAAGTTATTATTTGATTATGTGAGAATGTCCTTGAAGTAGTTTACTAATTCTCTTTCGATATCATCGTGCTCCTCCAATCTATCTCCATTTTCCACTTTCAAGTAAGTAATGTGGTTGTGCATGCGATGCCGGATCGTGGATCTGTGAAAATATTTTTTTATTGCTTTCGCCTTCCTTTAGCCAATGGATTCTTGATTTATGCTTCCGGAGGATTTCCGCTTGCTGCCTTCGATTTTCCAACAATTGGGAGAGGTTTTCTTCCTGTTGAAAAGTATCTTTCGATCTGCCTTCAAGAATAATTTTCTACTGGAGGTTGTCCATCTTTTGTTCCAGAATATGCTTGCTTTGAAATATGTTACCGAAAGCCACTTTGTTCCATTCTTTGAGTTTAAATTTCAAAGCCTTCAGTTTTTGTTGGAAGATATACATCTTTTATCCTGGTAAAACCATAAATTTTTTCCACTAGTGATTGACCATTTCCTTAAAGTTTGGATGAATGAATAAGAATTTCTCAAACTGAAATGGTTTTTTGGCACCCAGGGGTTGATTCCAGTGCAAAAAAATGGGCCAATGAAATGAACCTACCATAGGAAGAATGGTAGTGGAAATATCGCCGCCAACAAGGGAAAAATCTTTAGTGATAATAAATTTGTCCAAGCGGGAGGATATTTGTTGCGACCCCCCTCTTTTGTTGTTCCAGGTGAAGAGTCCATTAGAGGTGGGGATGTCGACAAGAGAATTATTCCCAATGAAGGTTCTAAAATTTTCACTATATTCATCAATACACAATCTCCCTCCTTTTCTTTCAGATAAGTTAGTGACCATGTTAAAATCTCGTCTAAGAAGCCAGAGCTGGCAGGTGAGAAAGGTTTTTAGATGGGTGATAAATCAAGAAGTTCAAATTTTTGAGCTTGAGGCTGAGGACTGTAGACATTGGTAATGTGACCATGAATAATGGAGCCAAGAATGTGAAAAGAGGTATGCAGGACATTATGACTGGCAACTAAGGTCAACGGTAACTAAGGTTTGGGTCCAAGCGATAGCCAGCCCTCCCGAAGCTCCAAGGGCATCTATAGCCACCACTTTGCATCCTTTCCAGAGACGGGAGAGAACACTATCAAGGAAAGAGCTTGAACATTTAGTTTCATGCATAAAAAAATTGAGGTTTTGTCTTCAACTAACATTTTCTTTATCAGACAGTTCTTATTAGATCTATTTAAGCCTCTAATATTCCATGAGATAATATTAATTTAGAACGAGTATAGAAAGAATAGAACTATGTAAGATGGGGATAAGGCCCTGATTCCACCAGTTGACCGCCTAGCATTATAATCCTTTGCATATGTGTTCTTATACCTCTCTTCTTTGTCTCTTTTATGGGCCATTTTCCATATTTTTAAAATCCACCTTGAATTCCCAAAGTGGGTTGGTGCCTTGCTTTTGAAAGGAAATATTGCAATATCTCGATTTGATGGGGGGTCATTGTAGTGAAGGGATTTCGCTTGCATGCTTTCTCCAACCTCAGCATTTCTAAGTCCCCATAATCGATGCTTTCTGGTTCCTCCTCCATGGGTACTTCCTCTTGGTGTTTATCCTCTTTATTCTTGTCACCAAACTAGGTTTTTTACCTAGATCGAGTTGAGGTTCTTCTCTAGGTTGCTTCTCTGATTTCTTGGTCTAAGTTTCTGGTATGTTTTTCCTTTCTCTTGTACTTATTTTCTTGTTAGACTGGCCTTCTTCCATCGATTGATCCTGAGGGTCCTTCGGTTGATTCTACAGGGCATCAAAGCTATTGCTTGTTGAGGGAGCTGAAACATTGGGTTGTCTTTTTTTATTCTATTTCGTTTGTCCTGTCACCTTAGTGAATCCTTTAGTGTCTGGCGTATCTACATAATTTTTGTTTGCTACCGGCTTTTGATTCAGAGGAAAATCACGGAAAATATTCCTGTGCTCATGGAATTTTCAGCATTAGAAAGGGACATGTTCATAATCCACTGGTTGGATCCATTCGAAGTCGTCATGCATTAGGCTAACAATGTCTAGTAGGGATTTTTATATTTGTACTTAGACACGGATTATGGCATATGAGGTATAGTGGATTTTCTTGGTTTCGTCTGCTATATTCACAAATTACCCCAAGGCATTTCCTATGTCTTTGAGAGTGTACTCAACCCAATAATCCTATGGGAGTGAGTAAATCCTGATTCAAACTTGGGCCCAAGTAAAATATTTCTTGTCAGGGTTGAAGCGCTCTACCCAGTTTCTGAGGTAGAGGCCTACCGAGTTGAAGAAATATGGCCCTCCATCCATAATCCTATGTTTTTCTTCGAAGAAGGTAAATATTACTATGAAGAATCCTTTGGAGTCAATTTGGAGGTCAATGTACCCTTCGGTTTCCATCTCACCACAATCCATCCAAGAAAAGCTCTTTCAGTGGGCCAGATCCTAATAAATTTGTCGATCAGGGCGCGATCTTTCATGAACTGAGTTTTTTCATTGATCCTTCAGGCGAGAAGGAGGATTTGGGGCTGCTATGTAGACTTGGGGATGAATGTGGACCCTAAACATGAATTGGTCTTAATAGGCTGTGAATTCGTTGTGGTGCTAGGAATTGTTGTGGTAGCATCAACTGCTTTCGATATGCCGTCAATCGGAGACTCCACAGGAATGGAGCCATAAAATTTGGTGGTGAGAGGAGGAATACTAGGCTAGGAGGGACCACAAGGTCCCTCTTTCAGGCCTTGACATAGAAGCCTACCATCAACACCGGGGCACTGACTAGGCTAGATTGAGAAATAGGGATGGACGAGGATGAGGGCTTGGCGACGATTAACCCTAGGTTTCCAAATTCTTAGAAACCCTAGCAGAACATTAACTAAAAATTTAGAATTATGCAACTACGACATTATTATGCACTACATAAAGTATTTTTTTCTATAAATGTGGTAACTTTATAAAATTTTGTGCTTTATATCATTACATATAAAAAGAATAAATAACACACTTCTTCCATGTTAAAGAGAGGTTGCAATAGGTATATCTAACGGTGATGCAGGCATGGATAGGATCTAACTAGAAATCCAAATTATGAATCTGAAAAGCACTTTATGACACCCAACCAAGTGAAATAAATCCCTTTTTATGCCAACTTCCGATCGAGTAGGAGGACCTGCAAGGTTTTAACACAAAATTTTATAAAAAAACACCATATTCAAGTCTTTATATAACACACAAACAGGAGGGCCAACTATAAAATATATGCCCCTGAATCATGACTGTGGAACATGATACTATATATGAGTGCGGGGAGAGCATTTCCTTTTTCTTTATCATGGGCCCATTTTATCTCATAGGCCCCTTCCTTATTAGAAATATCCTTTCATCAATAGAACATTGCTTCACTCCCACAACATATAGCCAACATAATAAACCTTGGTCCTCAGTGTTCTAACTTCATGATTACATGTGACCTTACCTCGTTTTTAAATGCTTGGGGAAATATTTCGGTACATGTCACCTCGACTGTCTTCAAACGAGCTCAAAGATTCAACTACGCTTTGTAACCATAACATATAACCAACAAACATAAGCCATGGGCCTGGACCTATTTTATTAACACGTCACCCTAGTGATTTAAGCATCCACATCACCTTGAAGCTTTAACCATCCATGACACCCTGATCTTTTATTTCACCGTGCACTTTTAAATTTCCTCGGGAGATAAACTTAGGGATGTGAAATTCTCTACTAATTTTTGACCCCAACCTCCATTAAATGATGAATTCACACATTTACTTCCTCCACTCCTTTTACTTTTCACGATGTGAATTCTTTCTATCAATCATAATTTTGTTTTCCATCAAGTGTTGTCCCTGACACTTTAAGTTTGTCAGAACTCACACATCACCAGATGCATTGGAAGTCCACGTCACCCAGACACCTCTTCATCCTAACCTTCCTAATATAAGTGTAATTCTTCAATCGTCTAAGATAGCAATCTCCAATGGACAAAAATATTTTCCGTTAATAATTAGTCTCAACCTCTTTTATATAATGGATTCCCACAAGATCAATAAACTAAGTCTCACATTCTTGTGCTTTCAATTTCCCCCTCTCTCAGTAACACTCTTCTATGCCTTCTCATCTAATGGATATCCTCTTTTTCATTGTGCCACTCTGATCACTTCCACTGTGCACCTTGATTTAATTAGATCGTTGATTTGACTCATTGATGAATGATCGATTACAACCTTAATGCCTCCAGATTTTTATCTCGACATAAAATTATTTTAGATGGTCAATATTCACCTTCTCCATGCAACGACAATCACCTTACATTGTCCCCCCTTACAGATCCTAGTTAATGATCACACCAAGGATCGTTTATCAATGCTTGTGTGCATTCACCACAAAGAAGGACCTGATTCCTCTGTGTTTAATTTAGGTTCTCGGACGCTCTCCATCTTGATCCTATCATAGGAATGTGCATTGGACAAAGGATTAAATTTATACTTAATGAAACACTTAGCAAATTATTCGATCAATGTATATGCCCATAGGAAATCAAGAGACTCAATCCATACAATTAGCCTAGTACACGTGAAACAAATTGTTTCTCTATTAATTTCAATAGTGTAAAAAATTATAGTAGGCCTCTCCTTGGCCTTATTTACATTAACCGACCCCTGATTTGGCCTTGGTCCTCTCAAAATTTACAACTCAATCCATACTATTTACTATTACACACTCCCTATCTTCCTCTTGGCTATTTTTTATACAAAAATGATTTTGAACTATCATCAGTTCAAATCCGCTAAACACATAGAAAATTCCTATTCTAGGACTCTCTAGATCCACATATATTTCAAGAGATATAACCTACTCTCAAATATCTCTAACTTTCACTCAACATTCTCGAGATTTCTTCTTAGAATAAAATCTAGTTACAACATCCTCACTCCTATATACAATATTTCTAGATTTCCTAAAAAACATAGGAAATACAAATAATTAAATAATCATACTCAATCAGGGAACCAACTCCCTTAGTAAATGAAGGAACCATAGGTTTAGTAAAAATTTATTTTGACTTGGAGGTAAGATGCTCATGCATCATACTCCCAAGGTGAAAAAAATTCATCGTCTCTCGACCTTATGTTTTCATACACTGATAAATCCTCCTGGGTCCCAAAATTTAGTTTGTAGATGCCTATCTTCTCTGCTACCTTGTCGTCGCTCTGTTGCCCTTAGTTCTCCAAATTTTCACACTTTATGTTGGTGCTACCTGTTATAGTCCATTTGGTCACATCTAGTCAATAGGCATACAAACCAAATCAATCCACATTCGTGAACATGTTTTCATCATCCCTAGACAAAGCCCTAAGCATGACCTTTCCAAATGACTAAGTTTCTAAGTCTAGCTACTAAAATAAATTCTTTTAAGATTGAATACACCTTGCCCCTTTAGAGACATGCATTAAGTGCTGGTAGCTTCCTTCTGCACCAAATATGGTCATCAATAGTTCGCTCCTTGTTGGGGGTGCGTTGATTATATAAATTCGGGAAAATTTAAAATATTTCCGAAGCTTTCTCTTCTAGAAGCTTCCAGGGGCTGTTTTAACCATTTACCTTGGATAAGAAGCTCGAGTCCTATATAATCCTATCTTGGAGACCTCACCTCTTATCCATTAACCTCATCCTCCCATCATAAGTGGATCTCAAGCTCATTATGTTAAATCCTAAACTACCATCCCTCTCTTATAAATCCATTGTCATCCATATCATCAAGGTTGGCTTTTGGAGATTGATCATGCCTTCATGCTATTGCCTTGAATCTAGGAGAGTCATCATCTTCATGCATTGGGGTGACATTGAGGTGTGCTTTGTGACGAGGTAGGACAAGATAACTTGGGGGAGATCTCTACAAGATCAACTACTATTATTGGTTGTAAACTCTCTCCTATTTATATTAATACAAAGAGTATCATGTTATCCTATATGTGTTATGTTATGTTTACATTAATGTATTTCAATGCCTCTATGATTCATTGACTAAAGTAATTAACTTATGCTATGTAGATTTTGTAGATCCTTGGCTTGTTTTGGTTGTATGTGCGTGTTCTAATTATAGCATTTGGAGCTAATATTGGAGCTTACAATCTAGGAGGAAGGTGAATATTGTGACGAATTCCAAGTAAGCCTCTTTCCCATTCTTCAATTTCTCCAAGGGAGACTCTATATTATTCTCTTTATGTTGTTCTAGACCAGTCCACTAGGTCCAGGGAAGATAATTTTGTCCACAATCGTAAATTCCACATAACAAATTAGTGACCATAATGGGGTTTTTTTTTTTGGAAAAATGAAATCTAAAACATGCAATTTCACACAAGGGATTGGCTTTGCAGAGACCTAGAGACTCCCTTGAGCACAACTCTTTTCCTGTGAAAAGCTCGTTAAAAAATGAAACAAATATCCCTCCAATTCGAGTCTTTGATTAAATCTCATAAATTTCCAGTCAATTCTTTCACTTGATCTTGTAAATGAACCTTCATTCCATCAACCTATTAGTAACCAATACTCTACTTAGGTACATGAAATGAATCTTGGGGGGAATGCATCTCCAATTGAGTCATGATGCTAGGGGCATTCAAACTTATTTCAAGCATATTTTTTCTCTATTTCAAGCTTGTGTAAAAATGAAACCACTTTCAAGCATAGTTTTTCTCATGTTTCAAGCTTGTGTAAAAAATGAAACCATCTTCAAACGATTTCAAGGATAACTTCCCATGTTTCAAAATTGTGTAAAAATGAAACCATTCTCATCCTATCCATTGTGATTTTCCTTTTTATCAAATTGTTTTTTCAAGACGAGCCTTGGTTTTTTTCATTCCATCGTCACCATCTTCTTGAACGATCATACACTTTCACTTGATTTTTTTACCCTTTCCTGAGGAACCGCTGGGATGAGTGGTATTATTAGCCAACATCTTTACCTTTGTGTGTTTTTAGCAGTTCCATCATGACCAGAACTAGTTGCTACCCTTGCTACCACTCGTTCCTCCAAGAGGATTCCTCTTTAAGCTCTTTTTTGACTCCCTAAACATGAAAATATTTCTGAGCACTTGTCTTTTCGAAATGGTTAAATTAAATGAAAAGAGGTATACTTAGTATAAGTTTAACCATTTTCCGGATTGAGATACACTATTTATGAAAGAGGAATACCTTAGTCAAACATGGCTAAGAGGTTCTCCTGAGTATTGTTTCCTGCCTTTTCAAACTCAAGAGACAACTTTACAAAAAAGAACCGTTGGAGTTATATTTTTTGCCGCTTTTTCAAAATATATAAACATGAAAAAGGAGTCGAGTTTCACCTTTGCTGGAATCGTAAAAACATCAAACAACGATGGACTCATCGAACATGATGGGACCAAACCACTCCTTGTCAAGGTTTGTTAAAAATACTCAGAGGTATTCATCCAAAGGATGGACTTATAGATCAAGCATTTGTTATCCTCCTCAAGCTTAAAAAATAAAGAGGTACTGACCATAAATGGTTGGGGAAATTGGGACAACAAGGTACTCCACCTATTAATGGTAGTGTGTCACTATTGAACTTGACACTCTTTCACTTCATCTCTGTGACCGCTGAGTTGGGAAATCTGCTTGTCTTTTGGTTCATCACACCATATAAAAGCCTCTGCATTAATTTTTGGGTCAATGCTGCCAACTCCATATAGTGTCGCTAATATGTTCAGGAGAAGTCATTCAGTTGATATTTGTTACGGTAATCCTAAGCCTTCATTTAATGCTTGTCATTCCTGAACCAATTCCACATCAAAATTATTTTGTCTCAAATCATGATACCTGTTTCATGTCTTTGATGGGGGATACATTAAGGACCTCCTGCAATGGGTTGCTTCTTGTTGACATCAACTCATTATCTAGGAATTTGACTTAGAAATTCCCTTTGGTATCTTGGAGCTTGCATACATCAATGACAAGTTTTCTCTCTCTTGACGCCAGGTTTTCATCATTGGCCTTTGACCAAAAGATTCTGTGTGGTGTTTGACTTCAACTCATTCATTCAAACCATACAGATTTAACTATAGTACCTTGAGAGCCATTGACATCATCGGTGGTTTCTCTCGCATCCGTTAACGACTTAAATCATTGGCAGGTAATCCGATGGTTTCTACCATGTTCGACTCCAACTCATTTATTTGCATGGTTAAACTCATACATTATAGGATCAAGTGAACGAGATATAAGACCCCAGATGTAGTTTCATCCATCTGGGTTTTCCTTTTAGGATTAATACAAGATTACAAAGTATGAAATATATGATCATACAGACATTCATCCAATCATGGGTCCACTCTCTGTCATTAGTGGACAAACTTCTTGATCATTGTATATATAATATTAGCTTATGTGTTTAGCATGGGTATGCCTCCCTCAACAAACATATCATAATGAAAATGTATTGTAATAGATGATGATCTCGACCCGTTGTTCTTGATCAAAACTTGTCACAAGGTAAATCACTTTAGTCATCAACTATCATTTCTGACTTTGTGCCTTAGGGGGCAGTCTGTTATAGGCCATTTCGTCACATCTGGTCAATAGGCTTGCAAACCGAATCAATCCACATTCGTGAATATGTTGTCATCATATCTACACAAATCCACAAGCATGACCTTTCCAAATGACTAAGTTTCTAAGTCTAACTACTAAAAATCAGTGTTTTTAAGATCTAATGCACCCTGCCCCTTTAGAAACATGTGTTTAATGTTGGCTACTTCCTTTTGCACCAGTGCTGGTCAGCAACAACTTTATCCTTGATGGGTGTGTGTTGATTCTATAAATTCAGAAAAATTACAAATATTTCCGAACATTCCTCTTGCAGAAGCTTCCAGGGTTATTTTAACCATTTACCTTGGATATGAAGCTGGAGTCCTATTTTATCCTATCTTGGAGACCTCACCTCTTATCCATTGACCTCATTCTCCCATCATAAGTGGATCTCAAGCTCAATATGTTAAATTATAAACTACCATCCCTCTATTATAAATTTACCGTCATACATAGCATCAGGGTTCGATTTTGGAGATTGATCATGCCCTCATGCTGTTTCCTTGAATCTAAGAGAGCCATCATATTGATACATTAGGGTGACATTGCGGTGTTCTTTGTGACAAGGATGGACAAGTCAAATTTGGGAGATCTATACAATATCAACCACAATGCTTGGTTGTAAAATCTCTCCTATTTCTATTAATACAAAGAGTATCATGTTTTCCTATATGCGTTATGTTGTTTTTACATTCATGTATTTCAATACCTCGCTGATTCATTGAATAGAGTAATTTAATTATACTACGTAGATGTTGTAGATCCTTGGCTTGTGTTTGGTTGTATGTGCAGGTTCTAATTATAGCATTTGTAGCTACGATTGGAGCTTACAAGCCAGGAGGAAAGTGAAGCTTATGATGGATTCCAAGTATGCTATTTGTCTTCCTCGGTCTCTTGTACCTTCTCCTGGATGTCTTCCTCATCAACATCCATAATTCATCAATTACCTTATCAAGCTCTGTTCTTGACTAAATTTCACTATTGTTACTATCCACAGCCTGTTGCTTATCCTCCTCTATTATAAGATTTATAAGACTCTTACCCAATTCTAGTTTACATACCCCCTTATTAACCTTCTATTCACACTTTGTAGTCCTATGCTCTCATTGATTTTTAACACAATTTCCTTTTCCTCTAAGTCTTTTTTTGCAAGCTAAATATGTAGCCTTTGGCTTTCTATCCTTCCTTCCAAGAAATTAAACTCCTTGTACAATTCAAAAAAATAACTTTGAATTATGCCTGTGTCCTCCATGCAATATTCATTGCTTGGATCTTCTATCAACCAATCCTCCATTAGCTTTATTCTATCATTTATGCTTATTTCATCTAGCATGAGACATTCAATTAACATTGGAGTCTCCTAGAGAATGTCTTCATGAGGCATTCCTTCATCTTCTACACTTGCATAATCTCCATGAGATGATGCTGGTTCATCCTCCTCTAGAACATAAATTAAGTCATGTTATTATTCGACAACCTCCCTATAAAATCCATAATCTTCAAGGTCAATAAACATATGCTCAATTAAAAATATCTCTATTTCAACCATCCCTTTTAAAAGTCTTATTTCTTCATCAACATGTACAACACATTATTTAAATGTTGATAATCACATTACAAACCTACAATCATACACAAAGTGTTAGATTAAAAAACAAAAGGCTCATAATTAGTTACCACATCTTCATGTTCATCCGAACTAATCCCATAGTTCATCAGGTTGTTTATAAATTCCTCCTTGACATTTCTGGCTCATTCTGCATCACAGAATAAGCCTTATTCAAAAACAACGATTTCATAATCAATTGCTCCGAGTTGTTCCTTCAACCTATCATACATCCTCCCCCTTAGCTTCCTTTGAAAAGGATGTCAAATCACCTTCTTCTTCTTCATTATCCAACTATATCTTTGGTCTTCCTAGAATTCCTGTAAAAACTATTTCACATGATTGAGTTTTTCTCTTAGCTCAACCATCTCCTTCTCGAATTCCTCATCACTCATCCTCTTTATGCCAACTGGTTTGGCATTATTCTTCATCTAATTGTGACTTCTCCTCTCTAAACCCTTGACATGAATATTAGTATCCACTCTTTTTTTTGGGTAATTTAATTGATCTTAAATTACTTCATTAATTTTAAAACAATATTTGTGAACTTATGATGTGCATGTGCACCATATTTGCTAGGAATCCTAATTTTGGATGAAACTGATCTAAATATGGGTGAATGTTAGATTTGATAAAAGTGTTATTAAAAACACGTTATTTTCATTAAATCTACTTAAAAATTAATTGAAATCCTGTTGATGGTGCTGGACCCACCAACATTCAGGGTATATTCCTGATATGAAGTCCCAGCTAGACCTCACACCGTTTGGAGTAGGAGTCCCAATAGTGGTGTGTTAATGATATGCCTATGATTTCATAACGCATAGAGTGGCACACAATGTCTTTGGTGAGAGAAATTCTATGACCCGGAGAGTCAAGTGCAATGTATGACAGTTCCAACACATGAAGGGAAAGGAAAGTGCACCTCTTGGAAGCCTGTAATAGTACGCAGCTTGAAAGGAACACACGAGTGGAAATAAATCACACAAAATAATAAGAAGAATAGTCCACAAGTTAAAGGTGGCAGATTAATACATCAACATGCATGCAATAAGATACATACAAATGCAAATGAAATAGTTCATAAGCATATGCGTAATTTAAACAACATACATAGAAAATACAACAAGAGTAGTCCTACTATATTCACAATATATGCATGAAAGCGTGTCGGCTTTGAAATTTATTAAAAGTGATAGTTCCAATCATACATACAACATCTAATAAGCCACTAGCCCTAATAGTGGAACATGAAGTCTACAACAATTGCTCCTCCAAATAAGTACACTCCTTCTACGCTACAGAGAAGCCAAGGCTCACAAAAATCCCAAGCTTTTCCTAAGCCTAAGCCTAGCCAAAAGCTTGGATCCCAAAATATCATTACGAGAGTTATGAAGATATATTTATAACAAAAGGGGGGTGACCCTTGGAATACCCCTTTTGTGACTCTTAGAAACCCTTCATGACTCTTCAAATTATTACATATGACTCTTCACATTCCAACAAGGAAACTTGTAATATCACTTTTACAATAATTACAAATAATATTACAATTTCCACTTGTACCCATATAAGACAAAATAGGGTATAGACAACTTGAAAACCTAACAAGACAAAACACTATGATGTTGGAGTTGGGGTGAGCTCAAGACGAGAATCTTGGAGATGGTGTCTCTTGGTCACACACTCATGCGAAGCTTGGTATTGTGTGATGGTCTCCCAAATTGCGAGACAATGTCAGGATGGAAGCAAACCCTTGTCTCCATAACATCCGGGTACAACGTCTTGGAACCGATATTCACCTCTTTCTCGATCAGGAGAAACATTATTCTGATCTGAACAGGGCCACCGATGCAAGTCTGTAAGATCTGTTTGTTCACCTCCAAGTCCTGCCGGGTGTCCATCTACTCTAGCTACTCCAGGTACTGATCAATATCATGCCAGACTTGTTGTTCTGAATTAACATTTGAACTTTGGCTTTCTCTAAGTCCACCTATGACTCCATTTTCTTCACTATTGTAAGTAGTTCTACCTTGTATCGAATTGTCCACTCATGCACGATGATGATGGCAGCTTGTACATTCTTAAGGATCTTGAAAAACTCTCTGCTCTGCCATTGCAATTCATGTAAGTGTACATATGCCTTATGTATGGTCACAAACTCCTCATAAAGGTCCCACACAGTGTCTCCAAGTGTGTATACTTCAGTAAGTATCACTACTCGTATCTCCTTACAATAAACTCGTGAGGAAGGTGCGTTATGCGTAGCTGCACTGAGTTGTTCATTCTCTTATAAGAGTGCCTATATATTATGGGCCAACTTATTATTCTCGACCACCAAACAATGAGTGTTAGATCTAGAAAATCCTGTGAAGGCCAAGCTGAAATCGGAAATGACATTTGGATTCTTGCTGGTGTCTACCACTATCAGCCTTTATCTCATGAATGCAAGTGATGCATGATCATCCGGGAAGTTATTTCTTCACGCTTGTACAATATTCTTCTAGAGTTCATAAAATGATAGATTGTACACATCCATGACCAGATCATCATCCAGGGGAACTATCTCCCCTTCCTCGCTCGGGGTTGGCTCTGCAGTTGGAGGTGGTGGAGTCTGAATGGTGACCTAAGGTGTGTTGGGCATCAGGTCCACATATTTATCTTGTGGCTTCGATCCCAAATCCATGTCTGCAACTTCAATCAACTGCTCAATCTTCTGAGCAAGCTCGCGATCCTGCATCTGTTCACTCTCTCCTTTTGCTGGTTGATCTTGTTCCTACTCTTAACCCTGTATAGGTATCGTCTCTTCTAATATAGTACCTTTCCTTCCTTCTTCTTCCTGCTTCTACTTTTCCTCCTATTCTCTTATTCTTAACTCTTGTTATTCCCTTAGCTCTTGTTCTACTTTTTGCACTCTTAACTTTGCTTCCTCCTAGATTTTCTTCTCTCTCTTTCTCCGCTTTTCTCTTTGCTTCCTCTACCTCATCTTTACTTCTATTTCCAAAGTTGTTTGTTGAATGATAGGACCTACTTGCACATTCCAGATTTTTTCCTTCTCTGCACTATCAACATCCTTACTATTTCCCTTATCATGTGTCTGGCTATTGTCTTCTACCATTGTCTCTTCCAGAATTTTTATCATTTGAGGGACAACTTGAGAATTACCAGCTATGTTTATCATCTCATGTGGTCTGGAGGAGTTATAAAAACTCTTCCATCGTTCCTCATTTGGCCACCAGTATACCTCGCTGACCCAGTTGTAGTGGAATTGCACACATCGGTCCTTGCAAATTCCCTTCATATCATACATATTGAAGTTTTTTTTACTGAATTCAAACTTCACTATGATTTTCGATTCGACATCTACAAATTTGAGGTTCTTGATCTCGTATAATCTGATATGAAAAGGAATAGCGGGCCATGGTGCCTTCTTCGTCATGTGCAGTGTTGCTGACAACCCTATGGCGATATGGTAATCTACCTCTTGCATTACAGGCTTTTAGGCGACGTATCTTGGAAAAATATGTGGCAGCTTTTCCCTGCCGAATACTTTGATCAATGTGCCATCCAGTAAGGTGAACCAATCTACAATATTTGATATCGCCTCCATTACTCTCTGTGACATGCAAGGTGGGTCCTTCTGAAAGATAAGCCTGTAAAGAGGGATAATGAAGTGATATGTTAGCTGCTCCATAACTCCTCTATGGCTACAATCCAAAAGCAGCTTGCAATAGATATGCATGGAAGTTTCTCAGTGTCCACATCCAGTTCATGCCAAGAAATTAATTTTATGCACCGATCGCATCCAATATATATGGAGACATAGAATATCACTTGCTTTCCCTTGGGAAGATCTTGGGCTTTTGCTACATGGGATCTTAGCTGATGAGACAAAATGTATGACCAGTTGAAAAAATTCCTCTCATTCACTACCTGGTTCAATAAGGTATCCCGCCTTTCAGGAAAGGTCTCTATACTCGGTTGGCCTTATATTCGACAAGCTAGGATGACCAAAAGCTGGTAGGCCTTCCTAAGTGACCTTGTATGGTACATGTGGGTGGGTGTATGTATAAGATTTGATGGCTCCTTCACCCAAATATTGACGATTTCCCTTGTGTTATCATGGTTATGAGTGGCATAAAACAATGAGTCCATGATCTTCATTGGCTCAGGAAGATGATACATCCATTGTAAGTCTGTTTCCAGAAAAGTAGCAAGATTTTGTCTGCTGGTGTTGCTCAATGTCACAGTTCTCTCATCAGTGTGTGAGAAAACCAAACTGATCACAACCACACACAGGAAGGATGGATATCTGCATGCAACCCTGTATAGTCCTGACTGCTTGATGCTGAGATACACCTGTCAGTCCTCTAGTTTTCCTGAAATTATTTTGTGAAATGATCTTTGATCTGCTGCCATGCGAGTTTTGATCCATTTTATATGAGAAATTGAGTGTCTACATAAAATGGAAGGTTATACAAAACTTTCCCAAGTGCTTCCCTAGTTTTGATTTCAATAGTTTCTTTTGAGGTAACTCTCTTGGGTGCCATTGTAACAGTGATTGCTGGAGAGGTGCTCAAAAAATGTTGTACCTATGGGACATAAAAGACACTCATGGAAAATATATACTAGTTTTAAGAAAAAATACTTTCAAGACATTTTCAAGCAACAAAGTGGGCCTCTGACGGGAAGGATTGCATAATTTTCACTAGGAAGAGGGTATGAATGTCTGAGGGAATTACGCACTATGTAGTCCTAGTATTCAGGGTTGAAGCTTGAGGACTGAGACTGCGTAATGCGCAGTTCATCCTGGGTAGTGAGCTGGGAGAGATTGCGCATTGTGAAATCTCAGTGGCCAGGGATGTAGACTGAGCCTTGTAACTATACAATACATAGTCGGTCCAACCTATATTTGAACTACGTATTTCTACAGGCCAAGTTCTCAACTTGAGCCTCCATATTGCACAGTGCATAGCTGGGCAAAGTGAAATCAGGCCAAGGAAATGAAATATCTTCCTAAGGGAAGTGTGGAAACTACTAGATCTGAGTGATAATGACGGCCTGAGTGAAAATTTGAATAAGTGTAAGTGAAACAAGAAAAATCAAGTTCAAAAAATAAGTAAACGGGAAGAAAACCAAATCGGTGAGGAGAGTCACCGCAACGATGACCATTGGTGAAAAAATGAAGAAACGAAAGGAAAGCGATAACTTGAAAAAAATTATACAATCTAAAGAAAGTTAAAAATCAGACATGCATGTAAATAAACAAGCAATACAACATTTACACAAGCCAAATGAAAAAAAGTGATAAAAAAGTGACCCACAATGATAAGTGAAAAACTCACCCGAAAAAGTGACAATGATCGTACTGAAGGTTCCCTGATCTCCTCGAGAATGCTAGAGCTCTAAGATTGAGTGTGCTAATGATATCTAGGGGCGTCAATTAAATAACTTTGAGAAAATTAGGGTTTATGATGCCAGTGCCAAAAATCAAGGGAAAAGCGACACATGGTGACAATTTCCAAAAATAGCAAGTGTACCTCCTTTGGGTTACTAAAATAGATCCCTAAATTTTAGGGATGGTTTTTTTTTTAATATTTTCTTATTTTTCTAGGAAAACATGCCATGCACATCATTGGGAAGGATTGCGTAATTCTAGAATTGGGCAGCCTCTCAGCTCAGTGCATTTTTCACTTTTTGAGCTCAGTGAGTGATTGTGCAGTTTCTGTGTTGCCTGTCATGAATACATAGTTTTCGAGCTCAAGGCTGGGCTGCTAGTCATGACTGCACAGTTGTAGTCATTAAGGCTTTATGCCCTCATGTATTGCGCAGTTTCTGGAGGCATGCCCAAAAATGTTGTGCAAGACTTAGACAGGAGGTTAGCTTATGACTTAGAAAAATTAATTAAGTGAAAAGAAAGTGAACACAACATAGATAAAGGATAAACATCAGTAAAACCATGAATAATTGATAAGATAAGCTCCTGTGGAAAGAAGGTTAGACTCCAAAATCTAAGCAAAGGCAAAATTTTGGAGGGTGGTTGTAGCCACTACAACAGTTCGCAACACACTAGTAGAACTCTAACTCTATGAAAAAATATTGTTCATCCAAAAATAGTCTCACCCTTTTGGAAGTATTACTCAGTTCATTTATTATCACAACCTCCTCACTTGGTTTGAGTTACAAACATGGCCCCATCCATCCTTTTCATCGGTGGCACATAAACCAAGCCAAGTCAAATTGAGTTGTTTCGATTGGGGATGAGGACTATATAAGTGTGCAAGTAAAATAAATTGTTAGAGTCTTATTTTCATCTCTGGTGTTGCTCCGCTGCCAGTAGGCCTAGACAGTACCTTGACACAAACATTTCTCTACTACCATCAAGCTTGGAAAGTACCTCGGTGGAGTTACTTTCTTTATCTCTGTGCGCAAGAAGCTTTTCTCTTTCGACCTTTATTTAATTTATTTTAATTTTTTGTGTTCAAAGAACTGTGCATAGGCACGTATTTGTTTCATGGGGCAAAAGAGGGATCTCGACTTATTAAGAGCATAAGAGGTTGTTCCTTCAGAGAAGTATGTTTATGTACACTTCTGACATACTTGCTAAGGTTTTCCTCCTCTCCTTACTCTACTCGACTAGGTTGACAAGGATTAACCGAAATAATAAAATTGATTTAGAGTAGGTGGTACCAGTTAAAATCCAAACATCGTGATTTCACTTGTGAGTTTCTCCAAAAAGGAATGTATTTTCCATCATATTATCATCAACTTTAAATAATGTAAGATTTACACAAAGAGAAGGAATAAACAACAAACCAAGCATTGATAGTAGAACAAATTCCTCTTGGATTCCACCATGCTTGCTTCAGAAGCCAAACATGGTCTCATATAGAAACTAACCTGTAACTGAAAATAAGAAAAGGAAAGAAGCAAAATCAAAACAAATGAACGTAAAGAAAATCAAAGCAAAACAACAAAGAAAAACAAAACTCTACTCCTACTCCTAACCTAAGCAAAAAATAGGCCAAGTCACGTGAAGTGATACTTCCATTGCAACCATCAGTGCATTGGTTGGCGTACATAGGTGAGGGAATGCAAGTCCAGAAAGATAAACATGCATAACAATAAACAAGAAATATAAGACATTTCAAACCAAAACGTTCGAAGTTTGAATACGCACACAGAAAAGTAATGGCAAAAAGCACACACAAAACATTCCGCGTGCGTATCATGGTGTTTAGACACATCACGTGTCAAATATTTGCAAACATAAAATTTTGAACCATGAAAGCGAGCAAACCTAGAGAAAGAATAAATTTTTTGTTTTGCCACGGTGCTCGCAACGTATGACTCATCCAACGGTTGAGAGATAGGATCGTATAACACAAGTGGAGAATTCGAAAATTGTAAAGTTTATTGATCTTAAATATGTATAATGGAGTGATGAGGATCCTCAAAATATTCAACACTCTTCTGATCAGAGGTAGAACTGACCTCAAGGCTACGAGAACCTGACATAACCATCAAATTAGGCTGAAGTGCGTTGAAAAATTGAGGAATTTATAAGTCATTGGAAGATAGATCATAAAAAAACGATGGTTTTGAAAAATCAACAATAGGAAAATCAGAATCGTGAACAACCAAATCAATGAAAAGGTCATGATAACCACGACTAGAAATTTCAAGATCGCGAAAAAAGGTATCCTCATGATCTGATAAATCGTACAGAGGGGAAGATGAAAATTGAGAAATTTCACTCTCTGCACTTCCAGAAAGGAAAGATGATAGATTGGGAAGATAGTGAATAGAAGATTCGTCCTCTTCGCATCTAGATGAAAAAGTGACATCCCATGAGTTCTGCGAATGTTTAAAAGTATTAACATTATTAGAAAGTAACTTCTCACAAGATTCAACAGGAATGATAGAATCATAGACAATGTCAGAATGATGCGAAAGAGTTGTAGAAGGAAGGAGGCCATCCTCCAGTGCAGATTCTTGTTCAACAATGGGCTCTGCCACATACTCATCAAAGATAACATCGCAAGTTGGCTTCTCAAAACCAACTCCATCCGACACTTGATTCTTGTGAATACCGAGAGAAATATTTGAAACAGGAAAACATAAAGACTCACAATCTGGAGGATCAATGGGACCAAAGGATGGAGGATGAGGAGAAAACACTTCATCATAATCATTGGGCTTTCAGTCCAAAATTGCATAGGAATTTTGAATATGTGGGGTGGGAGGAGATGGTGGTTCATGAACATGTGAATTCTGAATATTTCCCACCGCAACCCACAAAATTAAAGCTGTTAGATGAAAAGTGGATGGAGGGTTGCTTGGGAAAACACCCTTGTTTGTCATAAATTTAGAAGTTTACGAGCAAGGTTTGCTGGGTGTGATTTGAGAGATTGTAACACGTGCGGAGTAAGTGAAATATGAACAAGATATAGGAATCTTCCGGTCAAGATATCCTAGTCGACTTCATCTTGTAGAAATTCAAAATAGAGATGCAAAAAACGATTATGAAAACGAGGTAATGAGTCATTAAGCGATTTTCACAATTCTAAAATTTTATTGCACAAAAGTTTATGATCAAATTGGTCAAAAATGCAAAATAGTTCTGTGACAAGATGTTTGAATGAGTGAATAGAGCGACTGGTCAATGTGTGACACCATTGCCTTACATGCCCTTCGAACGTGCGAGTGAACAACCAACAACCAACATCCTCAAGGGGAATGTTACTCTCTTTGCAAAATTGAAGAATACATTCAGTATTATCAAGGATGGTTGTTTCACCCTCGCCATTAAATTTGAGATGCGACAAGTCATTGATGATATCCACCGACACTTGAAAATTGAAATTTCTAGAAAAACATGTCGGGAGTAAGATTTGGGAAGAAGTCATAAAACTGAGTATAGAAATTGAAAATAGACTTCATGGGCCCAGCTTGTCATTTGGCCCTCCTAACGATGGAATGTTGAGGGTGTTGTACCCACCCACATTCAAGGGATCTCCCAGATATTAAGTCCTAACTAGACCTGGCACCGTTTGGAGTAGGAGTCCTAGTAGTGGGGCGTTAATAATCTGCCTTGGATTGCATAACACATAGAGTGGTGCACGATGTCTTTGGTGAGAGAAAATGTGTGACCCTACGAAGAGTCAAGTGTAATAGATGATGATTCCAACACATTAAGGGAAAGGAAAGTGAACCCCTTGGAATCTTGTAATAGTACATACCTTGAAAGGAACACACGAGTGGAAATACATCACACAAACTAACAAGCGGAATAGTCCACAAGTTAAAGGTGAAAAATTAATACATAAAAACACATCCAAAAAGATACATATAAATGAAAACAAAATAGTTCCTAAGCATATTCATAAGTTAAACAACATACATCACAAATAAAACAAGAGTATTCCTACTATATTCACAATATATGCACGAAAGTGTGATGGCTCTGAGTTTTATTAAAAGTGATAGTTCCAATCATACAGACAACACCTAACAAGCCACTAGCCCCAATAATGGAACATGAAGTCTACAACACCTTCTCCTCCAAATAAGTATACTCCCTCTATGCTACGGAGAAGCCAAGGCTCACAAAACTCCCATGCTCTTACTAAGCCTAAGCCTAGCCAAAATATTGGCTCCCAAAATCCCGTTACAAGAGTTATGAAGATATATTTATAAAAAAAGGGGGGTGAATCTTGGCATGCCCCCTTGGTGGCTCTTAGACTCCCTTCATGAATCTTCAAATTATTACATATGAATCTTCACATTCCAACAAGGACACTTGGAATATCCATTTTACAATAATTACAAATAATATTGCAATTTCCACTTGTACCCATATAAGACAAAATAAGGTAGAGACAACTTGACATCCTGAAAAGAAAAAACAATATGATGCTAGATTTTGGGTGAACTCAAGCTAGACATCTTGGACATGGTGTCTCTCGGTAACATACTCATGCCAAGCTTGGTATTGTGCGATGGTCTCCCCAAACTGTGAGATAGTGTCAAGTTGGAAGCGCACTCTTAACTCCATAGAATCCAGGTAC
Source organism: Pinus albicaulis (assembly GCA_034641835.2). Taxonomy (NCBI): domain Eukaryota; kingdom Viridiplantae; phylum Streptophyta; class Pinopsida; order Pinales; family Pinaceae; genus Pinus; species Pinus albicaulis. The sequence goes on along the minus strand of CM076574.1, from coordinate 462,323,037 downwards.
AATGTCTTGGAACCGGTCTTCACCTCTTTCTCGATTAGGAGCAACATTGTTATAATCTGAAGCAGGCCACCAATGTAGGTCTGTAAGTTCTGTCTATTCACCTCCAAGCCCTCCCAGGTGGCCATATTCTCCAGGTACTGATCAATATCCTACTGGGCCTACCGTATATCCATACATATGAGGCCTAAATTTTTCCAATGAATGAGGTGAGCTGCTTGTTGTTTTGGATTTACATATAAAATTTATCTTTCTCTAACTCCACCTATGGATTTATCTTCTTCACTAATGTAAGTAGTGCGACTGTGTATCACATTTTCCACTCATACACAATAATGATGGAAAATTGTACATTCTTAAGGATCTTGAAAAACTCTTTGCTTTTCCATTTCAATTTATGTAAGCGAAAATATTCCTTATGAATGAACACAAAATCCTCATAAAGGTCCCGCATAGTGTCTCCAAGTGTGGATACTTCAACAAGTATCACTTCTCTTATCTCCTCGTGATAGGCCTGTGTGGAAGGTATGTTTTTCACTACTGCATGAAGTTTTTCATTCTCTTGTCGGAGTGCCTATATATTCTATGCCAACTTCTTATTCTTAGCCACCAAACATTGAGTGTTAGATCTGGATGCTCCTACAAAGGCCAAGCTGGCATCGGTAATGTAGTTTGGATTCTTTCTTGTGTTTTCCACTATCACCCTTTCTCTCATGAATGCAGGTGATGCATGATCATCCGAGAAGCGATTTCTTCGTGCTTGTACAATCTTCTTCTGGAGTTCATCAAATATAAATTGTACACATCCATGACTGGATCACCATCAAGGGGAACTATCTCCCATTCCTCGCTTGAGGTTGAATCTATGACTGGAGGTGGTGGAGCCTGAACGATGACCTGAGGTGCGCTAGACATCAGGTCCACATCTTTATCTTGCAGGTCCGATCCAAACTCCATGTCCCCGACTTCAATCAACTACTTAATCTCCTAAGCAAGCTCCCGATCCTGCATCTGTTTGCTCACTCCTTCTACTGTTGGGATATCTTGTTCTTGCTCTTCAACCTATATAGGTGTCATCTCTTCTATTGTAGCACATTTCCTTCCTTCTTATTCCTACTTCTGATTCTCCTCCTATTCTCTTTTTCTTAACTCTTGTTCTTCCCTTATCTCTTGTTATGCTTTATGTGCTCTTAACTCTGCTTCGTCCAAGATTTTCTTCTCTCTCTTTCCCCCCTCTGCTCTTTGCTTCCTCTGCCTCATCTTTTCTTCTATTTCCAAAGATGTTTGCTGAATGATAGGATCTTCATGCATCTTCCAACTTTGTTCCTTCTCTGCACTGTCAACAACCTTCCTCTTTCCCTTATCATGTGTCTGGATGCTATTTTCTATCGTTGTCTCTTAAGGAACTACTATCGACTGAGGGACAACTTGAGAAGTCCCAACTATGTTGATCAGATCATGTGGTTTGGAGGAGTTATAAAAATTATTCCATGGTTCCTCCTACGGCCACTGATTTACCCCACTGACCCAGTTTTAGTAGACTCGTGCATAGTGGTCCTTGAAAATTTCCCTAAGATCATACTGATTGAAGTCTTTTGTACCGAATTAAAACTTCATTATGACTTTCATTTTGACATCTGCAAATTTGAGGTTCTTTATCTTGTATAATCCAATATGCAAAGGAAGAGTGGGCCATGGTTCCTTCTTCGTCCTGTGTGGTGCTGCACCCAGTGGCGATATTGTAAGCTACCTCTTGCATGAAAATTTTGTTGGTGGCATATCTTAGCAAAATATGTGGAAAATTTTTCCCACCAAATACTCCGATCAATGTGCCATCGGGTAAGGCTAACTAATCTGAAATCTCTGATATCGCCTCCATTTCTCTTTGTGACATGCAAGGTGGGTCCTCCTGAAAGATAAGCCTGTAAAGTGGGATAATGAAGTGATCAGTTAGCTTCTCCATAACTCTTTGGCTACAATTCAAAAGTAGCTTGTAGTAGATATGCACGACTGTTTCTCTTGGTGTCCACATCTAGTTCATGCCAAGAAACTGATTTTGTGCTTAGATCACATCCAATATGTATGCATACATATAGAATCTCACTTGCTCGCCCTTGGGTGGATCCTAGGAATTTTCTACATGGGCTCTTAGCTGATGAGCTAAAATTTCTGACGAGTTGAGAAACTTCCCCTCGTTCACTGCCTGATTAATTAAGATAGCCCACCCTTTAGGAAAGGTCTCTATACTTGGTTGGCCATATATTCGGCAAGCTAGGATGACCAAAAGCTGGTAGGCCTTCCTGAGTGACCTTGTATTGTACACGTGGGTGGGTGCATGTATAAACTTTGATGGATCCTACACCCAACTCTTGACGATGTCCCTTGTGTTCTCATGACTTTGGGTGGCATAAATAAGTGAGTCCATGATCTTCAATGTCTCAGGAATATGATACATCCGTTGAAGGTCCATCACTAGAGAAGTAGCAAGCTTTTGTTCGCTGGTGTTGCTCAATGTCATAGTTCTCCCATTAGTGTGTGAGACAACCCAACTGATCACATCCACACGCAGGAAGGATAGATACCTGCATGAAAAACTGTATAGTCCTAACTTCTTGATGTTAAGATACACCTATCGTTCCTCTAAGTCTCCCTGAAAGCCTTTCATAAAATCAAATTTGATCTGTTACCTTGTAAGTTTTGATCCATTTTATATGAAAAACTGAGTGTCCACATAAACTAGAAAGTTATCTGGAACTTGCTCAACTGCTTCCTGAATAATTATTTCAGTAGTTTCTTTTGAGGTAGCTCTCTTGGGTGCCATTGTAACAGTGAATGCTAGAGAGGTGCTCAACAATTGTTGTACCTATGGGAAAAAAAAGACACTCATGGAAAGTAAACATCAGTTTTAAGAAAAAATACATTGAAGACATGTTCAAGCAGGAAACCAAGCCTCTAACAGGAAGGATTGCACAATTTTGACTCAGATGAGGGTCTTGTTTCCTAAGGGAACTACGCACTATGCAATCCCAATAGTCAGGGTCGAAGCTTGAGGACTGAGGTTTCACAATGCGCAGTTTAGCTTGAGCAGTGAGTTAGGAGAGACTGTGCATTACACAACCTCTGTGGCCATGGATATAGAATTAACCCTAGAATGACATAATGTGTAGTTGGGCCAACTTTTACTATTTACTATGTATTTCCAGAGGCCAAGATCTGAGCTTGAGCCTCGAGATTGCACAGTGCCCAATTGGGAAAAGTGAAATTAGGTCACGGAAATGGCAGATCTTCCCAAGGGAAGTGTGGACGAGAAAATATAAGAGACAATGACTATTTGAGTGAAAATTTAACTAAGTGTAAATGAAACAAGACAAATCAAGTGAAAAAAATAAGTAAATGGGAAGAAAACAAAATCGGTGAGGAGAGTTGCTGCAACGATGACCATTGGTGCAAAAATGAAAAAATTGATGCAACACTTGTGAAAGGCAAATGATAAATTGAAACAACACTTCTACAAGCTAAATTAATTTAAAACTCTAGAATGCATGCAAAGAAATAAGCAAAACAACACTCACACAAGCCAAATGACAAAAAGTGACATAAAAAGTGACCCGAAACGATAAGTGCAAAACTCACCCTGAAAAGTGACGATGATCGCACAAAAGGTTCCCTGATCTCCATTTTTGGAGTGAAAAAGTAAAAAGATTAACAAATAATAAAATAATTAAACTACTTTTTAACCGGTATTTTCAACTTATCTCCCTAAGGTTTTAATCAAATTTCAAGCTGGAGTACTCGTTGGAATAAAAATTTAATTCCTCGTCCAAGGAGTACCCATGTTGCATACTTTTTGTGGACCGTGTAACACGCAAAATGAGAAATACATGAAAAAATGTGATTACAGTCACGTTTTTAATGTATTTCTCATTTTTTCGTGTAGATGGGTCCATCGAAAGTATGAAACATGGGTGTTCCTTGGATAAGGGATTAAATTATACATCCAATGAGTGTTGTCTCTCGAAATTTTAGTAAACCCATAGGGAGATAAGTTGAAAATATGAGTTGAAAAAATAGTTTTTTCTTTTTTCCCTCTAAAATTTGATGATGTAATCTAATATTATTTTATTATTTTCACTATTATTTTATAATTTCCTTAGGAGGCCCATTTTAGAACTCAAAATAACATTAATGAAATTGACCAAAGGCTCAACTAAACTATCTCAATCTGATATAATGGTCTGCAGGATCCTAAAATGTACCCAGACTCGTTCAGAGAATAGCCGGGAAATGACCTCTGTTGTGATACACTTCTTGTAGGAAGTCAATATGGCCATCTAATTAGAAAATATGCTGACGACCACAAATACATAGTCATTCCTATGATTGGTAGAAGTAAATCCAAACATATAGTCCATGGAGATGGATTCCCATGGCCGACTAGGAGTAGGAAAAGGAGTACAAGCCTTGCTTCTTATTCATTGGCTTGGAGATGGCACATGAAACACAATATTTGATGTATTTTAAAAAATATTGTTGGATATTTGGCCAATAAAAATACTTTTGTAGAATGAACACAATTTTATCCACATCAAAGTGTCGTGCAACTCGAATGTAGTGTGCCTCCCAAATCATCTTGTCACACTCGTGTGAAGGAACACAAATGTGGCCCATGTAGAGTAATAATGCATCCTAGAGGTGGAAGTCTGGAACTTTCTTGCCATCTAATAGCATCTGGTATGTAGTGGATAACTCTGGATCATTTTTGTATAGTTGTGGCCATCTAGAGGTCTCGTGGCTGCAAGAGTTGAGAACAGTGAATTAGTGCTAAAACTAGGGGCCAACTGAGGAAATCTACAACATGAATGGTGTTTCCCTTCTTGTATTAATATTTAGATGGAATTTTTGCATACATGTGGACCACTTTTGATGGCGATCATTATGCAACTTCCCTCGAGTTTGTATAAGCTACAGGGGTTAGTGTTCTGTGTGGATGATCATCTCCTTCCCATAATGTAATGTTTCCATTATCAACAAGCCTACACGATGGAATACATCTCCTTATCATAGGTGGGGTATTTTAGAATTGTGTCAGAAAGTGTCTCCCTATGATAGCCCACCAGATGCCCTTACTGGGTGATAACTACACCAATAACATATTCAGAGGCGTATGTGTCAATTTCAAATGGCTTGTGCAGGTTTGACAATGTGAGTATTGGTGCAGAGTAGAGGCTGTGCTTCAACTTAAAAATTTCCTTCTGTTGGGAGGCATACAAGAAAATATATTATTTCGCTCCACATTTGGTACCCGAATCAAAGGTCAAGTGATATGAGAGAATCCAAACATGAACCTCTGATAAAAATTGGCAAGGCACAAAAAATTGCAAAGCTCTGTTAGAGTGGTATGGGCTGGTCAATCTAGAATGGCTTTGATCTTAGCCAGATTGAAATGCAGACCTTTCTCATCAATGATGTGACCTAGATATTGGACCTGGATCATGCCAAAGGTGCATTTATCCAAGTTGGCACATAATTTATGTTGTCGTAGGGTTTGAAGGACCTACCGAATGTGTTTCAAGTGCTCTTCCCAACTCTTGCTAAAGATGAGGACGTTGTCCTGATACACAACCACAATGAGTTTGTAAAGGGCTGCAAGATGTCATCCACAGCCTCGTAAAATTTGCAGGGGAATTTTTTAACCCGAAATGCATGACCAACCACTCAAAAAGGACCTCCTTGGATTTGAAGACAATGTTCCATACATTGGTAGGTTCTATTGGAACCTGGTGATAACCAAAATTTAAATTTATTTTGTTGAAATACGTGGCCCCTTTCAAGGTCATCAATCCATAGGCCTCCTTGGATTTGAAGGCGATGTTCCATACATCGGTGGGTTCTATTGGAACCTGGTGATAACCACAATTTAAATTGGTTTTGCTGAAATACGTGGCCCCTTTCAAGGTCATCAATCCATGGGCACTACAAGGAAACGACCCTCTAGAGGATGTTTTTGAGGAACCCCTTATAAATATACCCCACACATCTGTTTATAGCGCAGGTTACTAGATGAGGTTGGCGGACAGAGGTTTTTGTGGATGTATTTCATCTGGTGCGCTCATCACCGTAAAATGCACCAGTGTGTTTAACACGAGAAAGCACCGGTGTGCACAAAACATTGGCACACCGGACATCGTGCGCTCCTTACACACTTGTCCGATGCATTTCATTTCTATAGCGCACCATTCCTTTACAACACTTCTGCACTAGTGCCTCATAAAAAGCGCACGAAAACAGAAATCACCTGGTGTAGAATGAAGAAAATGCACCAGTGCACCCATAAACCCCATGCACCAGAACGGGGTTAAATAAAAACAAATTACGGCCAAAAACTGCACAAAAAATTGGCACACTAGACACCGTGTGCTCCATACACACCCACCCAGTGCGTTGTATTACTGTAGAACCTTGGTTCTTTACAGAGAATCCGCACCGGTGCTTCATATAAAGCGCACGAAAACAGAAACCGCCTGACACAGAATGAAGAAAACGCACCGATGTGACCATAAACCCCACACACCAGAATGGGGTTAAATAAAAAAAAAATTACGGCCAAAAAAATGCACAAAACATTGGCACACTGGACATCATGCGCTCCGTACACACCCACCCGGTGCGTTTTATTACTGTAGCGCCCCAGTGCTTTACAGAGCATCCACACCAGTGCCTCATAAAAAGTGTGCGAAAACAGAAACTGCCCGGCGTGAAATGAAGAAAATGCATTGGTGCATCCATAAAACCCCGCGCACTGGAACGAGGTTAAATACAAAAAATTACGGCCAAAAAAATGCACAAAACATTGGCACATCGGTGACCGTGCGCTCCTTACGCACCCTCTGGATGCGTTGTATTACTGTAGCGCATTGGTGCTTTACAAACTGTCTGCATCGGTGCCTCATAAAAAGCGCACGAAAATAGAAACCGCCCGATGCAGAATGAAGCAAACACACCGGTGTGCCTATAAAATCCCGCACACCGGAACATGGTTAAATAAAAAAAAAAATTACGGCCAAAAAACCACATTTTTCACTTTTTCCAGTGCTACAGATCTCTCAAGCACCAGTGCAATTTATCCTTGTCTGAGCCGCCCTTACATCGGTTCTCCCATTTCATTCATTGCATGCACTACTGCTGTGCATTGCCCACCAATCTCCAGCTTTAATTTTGCAAAACGATGGACATTTTTTTTTTTGCAAATTATACAACCAATATGCCTCCTCGATGAGCAAATGTATAGGGATTTTTCTTGTTTTTCCATAATTAAGCCTTTTAGAGGATTAGAATTTCAAATAACCTTTTAAAAGGAATATTTTTTTTTTTTTGGTCGCGCGATGCGCTCGAGCCGTTCGGCTCACATCGGTCTTTGGTGCTGCCTGTAAATTTACAGGCCGCACCGCAACCGGTGCTAACGGTATCCGCACTGGTTCCAGGGCCGTACCGATAGCCGCACCGTGTTATTTTAAAAATTTTAAAAAGTGTGGTGCGATCGTTTACCAAGCCGCAATGTTTACAATGTGGAATAGCGACAACATGGTGTGTTGACAACATTACCCGCCCCAGGGCGGATAATTTAGTCAACGCACTGTGTTGCCACTATTCCACGTTGTCAATGGTGCGACCTGGTAAACTGGTGTTAACGGTATCCACACCGGTACCGAAGGCACACTGTGTTATTTTAATTTTTTTTAAAAAGTGCATTGCGGTTGGTTATCTGGCCGCACCGTTAACCTAGTAGAATAGTTACGACGCAGTGTGTTGACCAAAATAACAGCCCTGGGACGACTATTTTTGTAAGCGCACGACTTTCCGTATTTCCCTGCGTCGATGGTGCGACCTTGTAAAAGGCTGCACCGTTCACTATGTCACGATGGCAAGAGGCTAGTCCGCTGACTTAACTATACGCCCCGGGGCATAGAGTTTTGTTAGCGCACTACCTTCCTGACACCATACATAGTCAACAGTGCGCTATAAATTTTTCTGGAGCACCGTCCTCCAGGCGCTTAATATTATTAGGTGCACTGAGGCCGATGCACTCCATAGAAAGACGCACTGGGACCGGTGCGTGACTGTGTTTTTGGCACACCGAATGTTTTTTTATTTTGTTTTAAATTTTTTTTTAATATATGTATATTTCTAAATACATGTCTCATTTAATAAAAAAATTGTGTTTAATATGTCAATAATTCAGAGACGTGAAAGGAGAGAAGAGGGGGAACAACAACAACAAAAGGCAGAGCAGTATAACATGGTTCGCCTGTGGGAGGCACGAGAGAGGGAGAGGGATGCGTACCCTCGCCCTATTACAGCAGCTACGTAGGGGATCCTAAAGCAAGTAGGCCTCCTCAAGTTCTATGAGGAGGCTACTTCCCTAAAGGGCCATAGTTTGTTTTTGATATATCTTATCCGAAGGTGGAATACCAAGCAACAGGCTTTTCGGGTTGGTATCAACCAGTGGTACATGCCCACTGAGGTGGATATATGCTTCATTACAGGGCTATCGAGGAGGGGTGGATTTTCCCTCATTCCCAGAGGTTCTGACTAGCTGTGTAGCAGAGAGTCAATTAGTTTACTCCCAGAGATACATTGGAGAAAATGTACTATCTCCTACAGAGTTTTAGGTTGCTGGAGGTCAGTTACATATTGGTGCATTTGGTAGGGAGGAGGTGCAGTGTCTCTCACTTATCATTTCGACCATTTCGCACAACACCACTGACGGGCAACACATTAGTTGCTCACTTCTATATTATGTTGATTCTTTAGTATAGGAGCCACGACTTTTCAGGTGGTTTGCCATTTTTTTGTGGCAGTTCTGTACAGCCTTAGATAGATGTCGTGCTCATGCACAAGGAAGGGTGAAATTCCATTTTGCTTTAGAGATTTTTTGTTTATTTTTTGGGAGGTTTCCAGAGACAAGGCCTACTTTTATTTGGTAGCCTCGTAGGATGACGTTTGAGGCACGTATGCACATGTGGGGGAATATGATGCCCAAGAGGGGCGACATTGAGTTTTTCACGAGGATATTGCAGGATGCACTGGAGTTGCTAGCCAGTGTTGATGAGCATCCCTTTGTTATAGTCCCCTGTCCTTACACGGGTTTGGATTGGCGACGGTGTGCCAACATCCTCTTCACAACTAATGAACTGCCAGATGATAGAGGTAATATTACTATTTTATATATTTAAATTTATTCTAGCATGTTCTTTAACTTGTTTTTATTAAATTGTGTAATGAAATTGTCTAATTATTGTTGTGTACTTGTATATATTTTGCGAACATTGGCTCTTTTGATGGCGAGGAGATGCTGGTACCACCACATGATCCAGGTGTGGATCTTGATGATGATCAGGGCATGCAAGATCCTGAGGATCATCATTAGGCTGGTGCTAGGCGCGGTCGACTTGATGCTAGATACCGGATGGAGTTGGGCGACCAACTCAGTGCATTGATTTTTGAGGCGGGCATCAAGCCCGCTCATTACAGAGACATAGAGGCTGATGATGGGCTATTATAGATGTGGAGAGGCATACCGCATGACATGTACAACCTGATGCGACATGTCGTAGGAGTTATGATACCTGTTACGCGATTGACGAGGAATTTTGAACATTATAGGCATTGTCGAGACGCAGCAGGTGATGGACAGTCCACGAGCAGCAACTCTTCATCTCATGATCGTTCACGTCGCGCTGCGCTAGATGAGCATGAGCCTCCACTAGAGTCCAACAACAGTCATCATGGAGATGAAGCTGGACCATCGGCCACATCCAGTCAGCAGCCTGCAGCATCCATCAATACTCATAATCATGAGCAGGCTGGACCATCAACCGTCGAGGCTGCACCATTGACTGAGTAGGCCTCCACTAGTACTAATATTGATGTTGTACTATCACCAGCTGATCCATGACATTTATATTATAGTCATATATTTTTAACATTATTCAGTTATATATATGTGGTCCATGTATTTTATGTTCATGTTTCAGTTGTACTTAATTTACATGTTGGTGATCATCATGATGTGTATATTGTTAGGTCATGTTAGATATGTTCATTTAATGTGCAGCTTGTAGATAGATGTGTATGTGATAGCATGAGTTATTTGACATGAGATGTATATTTATGTTTGTGTTGTGATGATGTTAATATATAATGTTAATTGTGTTTTGTTAGATGATCATGATCACGATGGTAACGATTTTGAATGTGTTTTTTAGTCAAATATGATGTTTGTATGATGGTTATCATGAATGTGATGTTTATTAATTAATTTATTACTAAATGATCATGATATTGTAAAATTGTAATATTTGTAATTCCAATTGTATGTAAAATTCTAAAATTGTAATTGTAATGGTATATATGTAAATTTGTAAAATTGTAATAGTAATTTTTTAGTTTGTAAAATTGTAATTGTATATATGTAAAATTCTAAAATTTTAATTGTACGTGAAATTGTAAAATTGTAATTCTAATTGTATGTAAAATATTTGTAAAATTTTAATTGTATTACTGTGAATTGATTGTAATTGTAAAATTGTAATTGTATGTCAAATCCTAAAATTGTAATTGTAATTGTATGTGAAATTGTAAAAATGTAATTGTATGTAAAATATTTGTAAAATTTTAATTGTATAAATGTGAATGAATTTATTAAAATTTTTAAGTTTGTAAATTTTAAATAATTGTAAAATAATAAATCTAGAATAATATGATTTATTGTAACATAATATAGTTTGGAAAATAATGCAAGTAAATTCATGTACTTTAGAATTATCATTGTTTTATTATGATCTTAGATACAAAAAAAGAACTAATTTATACAGTACGCCATTGATTTTGAGATAAACATAATTGCAAATTATCAAGTGAATTATTGATTTTAACATTAACACAATGAAAATTACCAATTAATTCAAAATACATATTATAATGTTTTGAAAAAACCATCTTAAAAAGTGTAAATATTGATGAAATAACACATGTACCATATCACTCTTGGTTCTCATGATCACCCTCATTATCTTCCAGCTCGCATGGCATGATAACACTATTGCTCTCAAAAATATGTTTTGATCTAGGGTCATGTGTCAATACAAACCACCAATCCCTATCCAACACATCTGGGTAAAAAAACACCTGGTTGATGTGTTTAGGGAAAACATAGGGCTCCTTAGCTTCATCTTACATCTTTCTAGAGTTGATACATATCAGCCTACTATCGCGATCTTCCTTTACATTTCCGATCAAAGGTGTCCCACCACTTGCACCTAAAAATAACACATTGGAAAGAAGAGAAATCCACTTCAATGATCTCTTGTATATTTCTGACGTAACCTAATGTCCCTCATACTAGGTTGTGATCATGGTGGATAGATCAAATAGATTTATCGAACTTGACTTCCACTCCACAGTCTTGTGTGATGTTTCTAGCATCGGAATTTTCTGTGTGAAAATGGTGTCCATATGCCCACATAGATGGGAACAAATGCACCTATTATAAAAAAGTTAAAAAAATCATAGTGTCATGTGTCTTATGATAACCCAACAGTTAAAATATGAAATGTACATGTCTTAATATAAGTTTCAAATTTACATATAAACTAAAAATATTATTACCGAGTTGCTGCACCCAATCCCCACATTTAGCGCATCCTCTTCAGCACGCAGGTAACGACCGATAACATCATATTTCTCTTTGACTTGGTCAGCAACCCAACTGTTGGGGCATATTTTTGGCATATTTTCTTTTAAATGATCGGGATAAGGCACACTTCTACGATTCAATCGTCTGAATTCTTTCCTGTCACTATCCCATTTCATCCTCTTTTGTTTGTACAATGCGACCCACGATTGTGTTGCTTCAGAATTGTAAAGAAAAAATTTATTGATTGCTTCAATTTCTGCATTCGCTGATGAAATCAAACCAACATTATATAGTACTTAGAGATCAAAATATACATTATATCGAAGTTCAACATGAATATTAATTAATTTTTTTAAATTTGAAAAATTATAAGTCGCTTACTCTTTATCAAGCACTTTTTTCCACTCATTTGGAGCAACTCCCCTTCTCTTTTGTCTTCATCCCTTTCATCGTCCCAAGTCACCGCACTTGGTCTGTTTTCAATCTACTTGATGTACTAACTGGCATAAAATAAAGACTCATATGATATGTACCCCTCTGCCATAGACCCCTCGGGTTTTACCCTTTGTCAAACAAAACCTTTCAATTTCTTCATGTACCTCTTGAAGAAGAACATCCAACAACAAGAATTAACCACCCCAACTAATTCAACCTCATCTACTAGGTGGATTAGAAGATGAACCTGTAATTCCATGAAACTCGTTGGCAGTTCCTTCTCAAACATAAAAACAATCTCAACTATCTCTTGACGCCACCGTGGAATTCTAGCCATGTCCTAGGTCTTGAGGAATTCATGTTTCACACACCCACACACGAACAAAGGATAATGACACTGCAAAGTTATAAACACGTGCAATAATATACAAAATTAGTTATGTTTTATGATCCCCACATGGGATAAAATTTATTAATGTAACAAATAATAAATCATGCTTTTGACATTATAGTACTCTTAGAAGATTCAAATGCTCATGCGATTTCAACCCCGAAAAATGGTCATCCACGGTGAAGAAACACCATAGTGAAGACCTGTATGAAGTTGGCACCCTCACACGCATTATAACTTCCTTTTCCAAAGAAATATCATCTTCTTTTAAAATCCATGGGACATCACCTTCTTTGAAAAACCATGAATTAGAGGGACGTACGCCTGCGATCCGTACTTTCTAATCGTCTTGGCCAATGTTTCTTTTTAGTTTTTAAAGTAATAAGATCTTTCCTAACAGCCAATGTGTCACTTTTTTTCGAAGATATGTGCCTCCATAAAGAAGATGAAACATTTTTAAATATATGCATGTGATATAATAAGTGGGTAATCTTAAGATGCTCCCAATATGGAAATTCATTAAAGATAGATTTCCTTTCATCCTAATGGGAAATTTCTCAACATATGTGTCGAAGAAATCTGGATCATCGAACATAGGGACCCCATTTGAATTGAACATTTCTATGAACTCCTTCTCCTTCTCTCTCTCATATGCTCTAAGACATTTAGCTGGTGTCATTATTGGAGGCCTTTGGGTTCTCTCTCGTTTACCATTGAAAGCGGATGCTGCTCTTATGTAAGGGTGTTCTTCTGGTAGGAATACCTTGGAGCAATCATACACTGGCTTTCATAGGTCCTTGTACCATCTATATTTCATAGAAGGTCCACAACCTTTACATCCAAAATGCCCTTTTGTTACAAGACCTGCGAGATTATATTTGTATACATTAATTAATATGCATGGCAAATTAAATAATATCATGAAGATCAGAACAAATATTACAACGAATTAAATAACTAATATGTGAAAGAATATTCTTACGTATATAAACAAATCAATAAATTAAACATGTAGTTTACAAGAGAAAACTCCTAAGCCTGGCTAATCATGTGTCGTGTGAGCACATATGCCATACAATGTAAAACTCCTCTCTGCTTCAATGGGTCTTGATACATCATATACATTTATCCCATCCCATACTTCCTTCAATTCATCTACCAGTGGTGTTAAGTAGACATCCATATTCTTCAATTGTCTTCTACGAGGGACTACGAGAGCCAACATAATATGTTCATTCTTCACGGACAACCATGGGGGGATATTGTTATTGATCACTAATATAGGCCAAAAATAATAGTTGGTGTTCTGGAGGGAATATGGATTGACACCATCCATGGATATGCTGAGTCGTAGACTTCATATTTCATCCTTGAATTTTTCGGGCCATGTATCCTCTATATGTTTCATGGCTATTGAATCAGTTGGGATTCGCATAACTCCCAACACAATTCTCTATGAGGCATGCCATCCCTGCAACATAGCTAATTATTTGCAATGAAAGAGCCTTTGAATCCTTGGGATTATAGGCATGTGCCTCAATATCTTAAAAAGAGGACCAATACGTGATTTAGCCTTCTTTTTTGATTTATCATACCTTCCATGCCCACATTTTAGACACATCTCTCTTTGTACGTATTCTCCTCTATATAGAATACAATCATTTGGACATGCATGATATGATATGTACTCAACACTCAAAATTTTCAACAATTTCTTTGCCTCTTCGCAGCTACCGGGCAAGACATTATCACTTGGAAGAACCTTGTATTTGAATAACCTATAGTTGGTGATCATGGAAAAATATATTAATAAATGTACATTAATGTCGATATAATTATTAACGTGCAGAAAATTTACCATTTGTAATGTTCATTGTAGTGTATTGATTATATTTCAAATTTATATAAGGGAGTGCTTTATGGTAACTTACCTCAAAAGTTCCAAGAAACATGCATTCGACAAGCCAAAATTTGCTTTCAAGTTGTACAGTAACGTCGTTGTCCCCAACTGGGTAGACTTTGACTAACCTATAGGTCCAAAGAGGGGTGGTGAAAGAAAATTTAAGGCCTTCGAAAAAGGTGTCAGTGATATGAGCACCATCCCCTAGCTAATCATCGTTTTGGAATGCATCTAACAACATTGTCTCCATGGCAGTCGTATCCCTTACGTAAACATCCATACCAACCTTTATTTGAATGCCTCCATTGCCAGCTTGTGAAGAACTATTATTTTTGTAGTCATTCCTAATTGGTGAATCTGGATGTAGCGAGAATTGAATCGGTGGTTGATTCAACCATTCTTGGTATCGTTCCTCTCTGATTTTTTCTCTTAATTCAGTGTTCTCTCGATTTTACATTGTTATGGGGTGCAACAAAAGATGGTAGGTAGGTCGTTCATCATCACTAGAATCCTAATAATTAAAAAAAAAATATTTGAACATGATTAGTACAAAATATATGATATCAATTAGTAACCACGTTGACAATATTGCATGATTATAAATTGGTTTGACGTTGAAATAATTACATATTAATCGATATATATACCAAACAATTATAATTATAATTACCATCATTTTCCCAGGATTGCAGCTAAAAGATGCAATATTGTTACAATTGGCAGGGTGAAGCGGCTGTCCATTTGCATCTACCAAATGCGCCTTGTGGTATGCAGCTCTTGATAAGAACTTCTGACGTTTTGGAGCAGTTTGAATATTTTGTGCATCTGAACTCGATGTTGAATCTGCATGAACTTGCAAATTTGTATACATTATAAACTTAATTAAGCTGTGCATGATTGACTGCATGGATAAAAAACATAAATTCAATTAGATAGTGAAAATATAAAACAAATCTGAAGTAAATATTACGTCTCGAGATGGATAGGGAGAACTCCGCGATGGACTTTGAGAAATATTATGGAACGAGTTGGATTTTGAAGAATTTTCCATTCCATATAATATATGATATTTTCTCGCTACATTTGAGAAAAAAAATAATAAATTTTGGTGCACACACCTAAATGTAATTTCGGTGCGTAATATACAGATAACCGCACCGGTGTGTTTTTGGTAATGTGTACCAGTGTCGTTTTATACCCAGACGCACCAGTGCGGTTCGATTAAGGGACACCCCGGTGAAGAATACCCGCAAATAAAAAAAAGCACAACTCTATTTTATTTAAATGAAAAAAAAGTGGTAAATTGAAAAATGGGCGGAAAAATGTTTTCGAAAATCTAATTTAATAACACATTTCTTTAAATACTAAACACTTTTTGACTTATTTCACTATTTTTGCAAAAACATTCAGCCAGAGATTTGCAGGATACATACCTGGAGCAAACAGAGCACGAGAGCACTGTGGAGCAAGGAAATACATTCGAACAGAAGTATTCAGACAATCAGAATTCGAAACCTTTGGTGATTCAAACCTTGTACCATATAATTTCAAACAATGTGAGTAAAGTTTATTGTTTTTTTTACTTTTTTTATTTTTAACGATAAAAGAAAAAAAAATCATTTTTTTTAATGCGGTAAAAGAAAAAAATAAAAGTTTATTGTTTTTTTAACTTTTACTATAGTTTTCAGAAACAAAATTAAAAATAAATCCATTTTTAGAAACAAAAACCCTAGATTCTTTTTGTTTCTTCCCTTTCTTCTCCCTCTTTCTGTAATTTCAAAATTAGGGATTTTCAATTTAGATTTATAGGGTTTGTATAGTCATAAGACATCCAACCCATGGGATGAATTGCATAGTCGGATCCCAATCCGTGTCGACCCTTGCGTGAATTTTAAAAAAAAAAAACAGTTTTTTTTCCTCGGTGCGCCCTGCGTAACATAGCGCATCGGTGCACTCTGTTATACCAGTGCACCGCGAAAGTAAAGTGATAAAAAAAAAAATTTGTTTTTATCAGTGCGCCATATGTAACATATGGCACCAGTTCACTATTTCATTATGGCACACCGTGAACGTGCTGTTTCGCAAAAAAAAAAATCCATTTTAGAAACAAACCCTAGATTCTTTTTATTGCTACTCTTTCTTCTCCCTCTTTCTGTGATTTCATAATTAGGGCTTTTCAATTTATATTTATAGGGTTTGGATTGCTAAATATAAGCCTAAGACATCCAACCCACGAGACAACTTGCATAGTCGGATCACAATCCATATCGGTCTTGCATAATTTTTTTTTTTTTTTTTTCGGTTCATCCTATGTACCTGAGTGCACCAGTGCTCTCTATTATCCCAACACACTGCAAAAGTACTGTGACAAAAAATTAAAAAAACAAAATATTTTTTCTTAGTGCGCCATTTGTAAAATATGCAGTCGGTGCGCTATTTCATTATGGCGCACCGCGAACATTCTGTTTCGATTAAAAAAAAAACTTTCAAAAAATACAAACCTTACATTCTTTTTGTTTCTGCCCTTTCTTCTCCCCCTTTCTATGATTTTAGAAGTAGGGCTTTTCAATTTATATTTATAGGGTTTTTATTGCTAAATATAGACCTAAGACATCCAACCGACGAAACGATTTGCATAGTCGGATCCCAATCCATGTCAGCCCTTGCGTGAATTTAAAAAAAAAGAGATTTGTTTGCATCGGTAAGCCTGACGTAACCTAGCACACCAGTGCTCTATATCTCACAAGCACACCATGTAAGTAATGTGATAAAAATTTAAAAAACAAATTTTTTTATCGGTGCACCATATGTAAAATATGGCACCGGTTTATGCTACAAAAACTAACACTGGACGATTTTTATTATTTTATCATGGTTAATCAGTGCGGTGATTGACATGTAAGATGTCGGTGCTCCTTGTTGACATAGAGCATCGTACGGTCTATTATATTGTTTGTGCGGTGCGTTTCTAAGACACCCACGCACCAGCGTTGGTGCATGAACCATGAATGGCGCACCGTTTACTTGAATTTTTTTTTTACTTGAAAATTTGATAATTTATTTATAAATATATTAATGAATGATATGGTACAGGTTTGAGATTGACAAAGAAATGACTGACAAAATATCAATCAACAAAAATACTGATAACACATCAAGGAAAGCAAAAAAGGCAAGTTCTTTGTAAATTCTTTACAAAAATATTATTTTTGAACTATATGTAAGTTTAACTAATATGTATTGTTCCTTGTGTATCATGCGAAATTACAAAATGACGAAGCTTGATAAGATTATTTTACGATCTAGGACCGAGAAGAGCGTAAAAGCTTGATGGAAAAAGTGCAAAAAGATAGATGAGGTGAATGAAAAATATTGTCGATCAATATGAGTTTTCTTTTTTTAATTTTCATTAATAATATAATTAAAATTATTAGACATGTGTCAAACGATCTATTAATTCATATGTTTAACGTTCTACGAGGGACCAACAACTCGGAAAGGAAGTTGTTCTAAGAAAGAAAATAGAACATGCAAATGAAAATGAATTGCTCCTTAGCTCATATGGAGTGGTGCTAGAGGTTAGCGAAAGGGGGAAAAACTTTTACAAAAGTTTGAGGGATCTAGTGGAACGAATGTATAGACATTCTTTCCACTTACAATACAAAAACCAATCCAATGATTCCAAGAACCAAATTTTATCTAAACTACAAGAAGAGTTTCCAGAGAATTGGTCAATGAGACATGTTAGAATTTTAATAGCAAAAACGTACAACAAAAAAAAAAAAGGAATGAAAAAGTAATATTCCTTTAAACGTTTGTCTAGAATTATTTAAAAATATCTTTTTTGTTATATTTACTTTTCATATATCAATATAAAAAATAAATAGTTTATTGTCATGTTACATTTTCAGGAAGATTATGAAAATTTCAAAAGATGAACAAGCTGATATCAGAAATATGCCAGTAGGAATGTCCAAAAAGGTGTACAAGGAGATGGTCAAAGAAATGGACAAAATTGCATCGCAGGAGGAGCCATCTCAAAAACAACGTGCTTCAAATGTAATATATAATCATTGAATTTTTTGATCATTAGGTACAATAAATAAACAATTTAGCATTAAATATTAATTTTCAAGTATTTTCTTGCAGAAAAGAAAAGAAAATGGAACCCATTCAGCACATAAAATAGGAGGACAAGGAAGAAAAGGGTTGATATCTAAGTTTGTGAGTAATTGTTACTTCCTTATAACAACTTAACAAGATTTCATTTTTGTATTTTTAAGTTGTTTTACAAAAATCATCATTGAATGTCTTCAAATAGGTGCTAACATACAAAGAAGAACCATTAGAGGAATTGATTGAAATTGGGTTAAATATGGGTTGTGAATATATGTTGGCATATCAGAACTTCATTGTGGAATTTGTAAGCATCTATCGATCTTGTTTTACTTAGCTGCATCTATAATTAATAGAAAAAAAAAATTATATTAAATATATGATTTGTTTGGGGTATAAAACTTGCGGGAAACAAAGTATGGAACTGTGCCAATAGATGAAATATTGAAAGATGGCATGTTACATGGTTTTGAAAGAATGTGTATAGTTTATGAGACAGTTTTTGCAATGGTACGTCATTTCTTTTCAATTTACATTGATGTATATTATTTAATATTTCAATTTTCATTATTCTCACCAATGTATATACACTCATTACGGTTTATTTTTATGTTTGTAGATGGAAGGTGAAGAAGAAGAAAACAATAAACACCGTGAACAAAACATTCCTGAAAATAACCCAAGTCATGGAAGTAGCTCTAGCAGTGACAGCAGTTCAAGCAAAGAATGATGATCACTATGTTTGGATATCAAAGCAAGGCGTTGTATTTTTTGAAAAATTTCTATGAAATCAAACATTTTATTTAATGTAATGGACATAGTGTCCCAATTGAAAGACAAAGGGATACCAATAACTATCCCATTTTGTATGACAAAGAATGTCTTATTCATATATATATATAATAAATATGTTTTAATTTATTCTATTGCATTCTCCATTTTCGTTCTCAAATGCACTAATAAAAATCTAATTCATATGAATATTGTTATAAGATATATATGTGTTGACTTTTGATGAATAATGAATTTAAGAAAACCACAATAATTATGATATGATATAACAAATTAATCCAAACATCACATTCAAATGCATTAATAAAATTTTAATTAATATGAATATTTTTATAATATGTGTCGAATTTTGATGAATAATGAATTTAAAACAATCACAATAATTTCACTGTCACAGGTCAATGTTTCTAAAAAATAAAAATGAAAATAGGTGCGTGTCAGTCATTGTACACCAGTGCGTTTGTATTCTTAAGAGTACCGGTGCATTTCTACGACCTATGGGCACCACAAAAATACCAAAACCAATTAAAAATATCGAGGCGTTTGTGCGGTATGGCACACCGGTGGGTTTATGTGTCTATACGCACTGGTGCCACTCTACGACCTATGGGCATCGCATGAATACCGAAACCAATTATAAATCTCGGTGCGTTTGTGTGATACGACGCATCGGGGCATTTGTAATAAATATGTAAACGCATTTGTACACACTATGGGCACTACATGAATACCGATACCAATTATAAATCTCGGTGCATTTGTGTGATACTACGCATCGAACGTTTGTCTGAATAATGCGGCGTCGGTGCATTTGTACGACCTATGAGCCTTTAACACGAATACGGAAATGCAATTATAAATCTTGGTGCATTTGTGTGATACTGCGCGCCAGTGTGTTTCTATAAGTCTACGCACCAGTGCGTTGATATGACCTATGGGCACTGCACAATCCCAAGACCAATTAGAACAACCCCATGCATTGTATCACCAACACTACGCCCGGTGCGGTTTTATACCTTAACGGCCCGGTGCATTCTCCTTCGACTGCCTCGGGGCACCTTCTACATGTATGCACCGGTGCGTTAAAGGCATAGTAGCACACCAATAAAAAAAAAACATCCGTAATAACCTCCAGCCACCCATTTTTTTGGTCTTGGGTTCGACTCCGTTAAAAGCTCCACCAAAACCTCTGTAACCATAAACAGATGTTGTAGCAAATATTTTTTTGAAAAATTTGGCCAATTTTATAACACTAAAAACCCCCTTTATAACCTTCGCTAGAGGGTCTTTTCCTTGTAGTGGGGATTGGATACTTGTTCTTGATAGTGATTTTATTTAGTGTCGAATAATAAATGCAGAGTCTCCAGGTCCCATCCTTCTTCTATACAAGTACAATTAGGCTCCGATAAGGTGAGGAACTTGGCCAGATGTGCCTTTTTTTTAACAACTCTTGGATCTGCCTCTTTATTTCTTCCTTTTCAAAAATAGAGCAACGGTATATCGAACCATTGGGTAGAGGTACTTTAGGAGTCATATTGATCAAATGCTTGACCTGATAGTGCGAAGGTACCCCTGTGGGAAAGGAGAAGATGTCCCTGTATTCTTGCTGTGTTTCCACGTGTGGATGAAACACATTGGAACCCTTCGAGCTTTCGAGGGGCCATGGATGTGGCTATGATCTTATGGCCATGATATTACCCTTACTTTGAGAATGAATAAAAAATAAAATAAAAAATTATTGGTCTGGGAGATGATCTTACTGCATTTCTTAGAAGAGATGAAAGAGATTGTGGTATGTGGGGATAACTTTGGTATATTATATAACTTTCTGCCCAAAGTAATAATAATAGTGCAAGGAATCAACTCATACACAACTTGATGCTTCCACAAGTATGGTTGGTCTAATAATACTTCAAAAAATTCAAGAGGAGAAACGTCACACAATACCTCATCCATGAAGGGTTTGATGTTGTAGGGAATACAACATTGTTGGCTGACGTGGAGATCTCATCATTGGTGGAGCCACCTGATGGTGCATGGATGCAGGTGTGGTGTGGTCGGTAGGCCCAACCGCTGAACTATCGCTTCTAAGATGAGGTTCTTTTGGCTCTCGTTGTCGATAATGAATTGCAGTGGAGACTCCTTCACCCACATCTATGAGTGGAAGAGATGCTCCCCTTCCTCTGGATCTTTGGGATAAATATTCTAGATCTTAGTCATGGAAACAGTGGCACTGGGCTCTGCATCAAAAATTTGCTTCCCTTTTTCATTCCCCTTGTCGGGTTCTGACTCAGAGTCAGAACATGCATCTGACTCTGAATCCTTCAGCTCGGCGACTAGTTACTGTTTGGATCAACACTCACTGGTGTTGTGAGTGGGGCTCTTATGGAACTCACACCACTTTCCTGTGTCCTTATTTGTCTTCATGGTGTTGTCCTTTGATTTATTCTTTGATGGGTTGTCCCAGGTCACCTCACCTTATATTTTTCCTTTGTTTTGTGGTTTTGGGATGCCTTTCCCTTGCTTCTGATTCACAGATCCAAAATCCCGCTTCTTCTATTTAAACTTCTACTCGATGTTGATAGCATATCGATAAGCGGCACTGAGGGAGGATATTTCCAGGAAATCCATTTCATCTTGGATGTACTTATGTAAACACCCATGATACTTGAGTACCAAATGTTGCTCGAAGTCCTTGATACCCAGCTCCGTGCGAAGGGAATGAAAACGAATTTTAAACGCTGGCACATCTTGGTCCTTTCCCTATTGTAGTGTGGTCCATTTTATGTATTTATCTTCATAGCTCTTGGCAGGGTAATATTTTTTATTAATGGCGTCTCAGAAAGAATTCCAAGTGGGTGCGACTAAAAATAGTGAGGATTCCCTCTCATCCATTTGCTTACAGTAGGTTTCCCAGCATTCCTTGACATGGGGGGCAGATTTAAGGAGTGAAAAAGTAATATTTTCCCTATTGGAAAAATAATGAAACGAAAAATATCTTGACTAGATTTAACCATCTGTCTACAGCGTCTGCATCTATTTTTCCTTCAAATATAGGAATGTCAAAGTTTACCTGTACCTTGAAGGGAGTGGCGCCTCCAGAGTGGCTGTTGGATGAAGATGCGCCATATGTGGGCAGTCGTTGAAGGATTTGAGCAAAGTTATCCATCATCACGTTCCTTTGTTTCTCGAGAGCCTCCTCGAGCAGTATTTTGATAGGATCTCCTGCTCCCTCGTCTTTATTTTCTTCCGCCATGGGAGGTCGTCGGGGTTTGCGAGGCTGATCTTGCAAGGGTTCAACCAGATCGAGCCCTAACTCCTTATACCCTGACCTCGTTGTGGACATGTAAAGAAAAAAAGAGAAAGAGAAGACTGATTTGATACCACTGACCCATATTTATGTAGGAATGAAATGAAATACAGATTTAAACATAAACATGAAGCTACAATGAAAACTCAACTTTAGTTCATTAGTAAAAAAATAATGAAAGGTGTTTAAATGCAAATTGGAAATAAAATAGCTTGAGCGATGGTACCTTATATCTAAGAAGAGATGTTGCAGCTACATGCCTCTGAACTATATTACAATGAGGCTCACAAACATTTTTATTATTAATAAAGAAGGGAAAGCCCCAAACATGTAGAGATTTTATAAATGTTTGTGATGTATTAGTAGACTCTCCTGATATAAAAATTATATCCATTGTTAATTACATAATCCTTCTACTTAATTCTTTGTGGAAATTTAATTGCCAATTGCAAAAACATGACGAAAAATCAATTGCACATAACACATAATTTTTTACCGAGAATGCATAAAGCTAAAAACCCCAAATATCATATATTATTTATATCATGGATCATGAAACAATCTCATACAGAACTCTAATCTAAGAGTTCCCAATACAATATACAATCGTCTCACACTTTCATACAAAAATTGGCTCACACATGCACCAATTTACTACCTCCTGACAGCCTGCCTCCACTGCGCAATCCCTGCTGATGAAGATCCCTGAATGAATTCGATCTTGCCTTACCTTCACTGTGAAATCATCATTGGCATCTCCAATGTGTGTGTATATGCATTGAATTCACCACTATAGTCACAACTGATAGTCAACTAGGCCCTTTCACCTATCTCTCAACTGGGTCTCCACTATATCTGACATGAATGTAGTTAACAGTAGTATTTCTTCAGTTGCATGTGAGACCACTACTTGTGAATTAATTAAATAATTAATTCACTGATCTCTCACTAGTGTATCTTTAGTTACAACTAGTTACAACTAGCACAACTGAGTTTAACTCACTTAACTGAGTTAAACTAAATAACAACTCACATAACTACACATCCAACTCTGTTACAACTTTGTATCACTCAGTTACAATGAAGTCCACTGCATGGTCCACCAACCAACCACTTCAACTCGAAATCCACTTAGCTAACTGATTTTCCACTTCAGTTAACTATTTCCAAGTGCTCATTGAAAATAGATAATTATTTATTGTCTAATTTTTGTTAAGGGCTTAACAAAAATCGACATGCATTCTAATTTTAGACATGCATTCCACGAAACAACTTCGCACATGCATTCCAAACTTAGACGCCCATCCATCCATATAATTTTCTCAACCATCTATAAATATATTACTGCTAAAAATAGACTTTGATCCAAATTCTAAAAATAGACATATCACCTAAAAATAGCCTGCAGGCTCCACCTAGTGTAGGTGCTTAATTTTCACTAGGATCATCATCTTGTTGAATCTCAACACTCCCTCTCAACAAGAAAGGGATTATCCTTCACCCCGATCGTGCCTATATGGTATTCAAATTTTCTCTTGGTGAGCACCTTCGTCAGAATATTTGAATCTTGATCTTCTGTAGGAATGTATTGAAGCAACATGATCTTCCGCTACACACAATCTACGATATTGTTGTGTAACCAGCTCAAAAATAAGAAAAGAGATATCAACGCCTTGAGAAATGAGCCACTTCGAGGGGGCAACCTCCGATACATTACATAAATGAACAATTCTTGGATGATACAATTTACAAAACCTCCTTTCTATATATAGGAGTCCATGGGGCCATAATGTAATCCTAGTGGGCCACAATGTAATCCTAGCCGACCTAACAATAATAATTTAAGGGCACAATAATAACAAAATGGGGGTTGCAAGGGTACAATAATAACAATAAGGGGGTTACACTAACAACAATAAGGGACTATACTAGTAATATAGGGACCTAACATGCCCCTCTCCTTCAAAAAGGTGTTGTCCTCAACACTTGAGTAGCTTTGGGTGCTTCTGTATAAAATTCTCATCCTCCCATGTAGAATCTTCAGTGGGTAAGTTCTTCCACTTGATGAGATACTCCGAAATTGATCGATTCCGTAGTTGTCGAGTTCTTGTTTCCATGACCGCTTCAGGTTCCAATATGATTTTTCCTTCCTCATCAAGTTCTGGCAATATTGTTTGAACTGGAAGATTTTCACCTATAACCTTCTTTAAGCATGAAACATGGAAAACTGGATGTACTCGCGAAGAAGCAGCAAGCTCCAATTTGTATGCCATAGAACCAATCTTTTGCAACACCTTGTAAGGACCATAGTACTTTGGTGATAATTTATTATCCTTCTTAGCTTGCTTGAGGGACATTTGTTTGTATGGTTGTAGCCGTAAAAATACCCAATCTCCTACATCAAAACTTCTCTCGCCGCGATGTTGATCTGCCTGTTGTTTCATTCGATTTTGTGCCAAATTCAGGTTATCCTTTAAGAGTTGGAGAACTTCTTGCTGATGCTCGATGTGATCTTCCACTGCTTGAACCTTCGAATTTTCCTTAAAGATGATGTGATCGATGGTGGATGATATTCATAAAGTGCCATAAATGGGGTCATTTTTGCTGCAGTATGGAAGGAAGTGTTATACCACCATTCAGCGAGAGGTAACCACTTGACCCATTGTGTTTGTTTATCAGATACAAAACAACGAAGGTATCCTTCCAAACATTTATTTACTATCTCAGTTTGACCATCAGATTGAGGATGATAAGATGAGCTATGAGCTAATTGAGTACCCAAACAAGAAAATAACTCCGTCCAAAAATTTCCGGTAAAAATGGGACTGTCGCTCACAATAACCCTTGGGCTTCCATGTAGCTTTTGAATTCTGTCCATAAATGTAGTAGCAACTGTACTTGCTTTAAATGGATGAGATAATGCACAAAAGTGTGCATACTTGGTAAGTCTATCAACTACCACCATGATGACATTCTTGCCTTCGGATTTCGGTAAACCTGTGATAAAATCCATTGAAATCTCCTCCCAACGTTGACTTGGAATGGATAAAGGTTGTAGAAGTCCCGGGGTCTTAATTGTCTCCACTTTATTCTGCTGGCAAACCAAACATTCCGCCACAAACTTTTGAATATAAGATTTAAGGCCATCCCAAAAAAATTCTTTCTTCACCCTATGGTAAGTTTTTAAAAATCCTGAGTGTCCTCCTAAAGGAGAAGTGTGCAATTCCAGAAGAATCTTTTTTTTTAGTTGGGAATTCTTGCAAAGATATAAGCGATCTTTGTACCATAAGGAATCATTTTTCCAACTAAATGTATCAGATGTACTAGGATCTTGCTGCAACTTTTTAATGAGTGTCCATACATCTTTGTCCTTCTTCCATTCATCTCTTGCTTCAGTTATCCAATCTGGTTGGATAATAGAAATGGCACAAAGCAATGCTCCCACCTCTTCATTCTTTCTTGAGAGTGCATCTGCAACAACATTAAGCTTTCCTTTTTTGTAGATTATTTCAAAGTCATAACCCAACATCTTTGTGACCCATTTTTGCTGCTCTTCTGAAGATAGTCTTTGTTCCAAAAGTGTTTAAGACTATCATGATCAGTTTTTACCTTGAAGTGTCTTCCCATTAGGTAAGTTCGCCATTTCTTTAGTGCATGCAGTATTGCTAACATTTCCTTCTCATAAATAGGCTTTTGTAAATACTTTCCTTTGATTGGACGACTTTCAAAAGCAATGGGTCTTCCTTCCTGCATTAAAACTGCACCAATTCCATTTCCTGAGGCATCACATTCCACAATAAAGGTTTTTGGGAAGTCTGGTGTAGCTAAGACCGGTGCTAGGCACATTGCCTCTTTAAGACGTTCAAAGGCCTTAGTTGCTTCAGGAGTCCATGAAAATGCATCTTTCTTCAATAATGTTGTTAGAGGTTCTGCTATTCTCCCATAATTCTTAACAAACTTGCGATAATACCCTGTTAACCCGAGAAATCCTCGCAACTTCTTTATGGTTGTGGGGACTTTCCATTCCTTAATGACTTTAATTTTGTTAGGGTCTACTTTAACACCCTCGTGAGATACAATATGACCCAGATATTCCACCTCTTGTACTCCAAAGAAACATTTGGATGTTTTTGCATACAATTGTTTCTCCTGCAATAGTTTGAGCACCCTGTCAACATGTTCAACATGATCCTTCCAAGACCTGTTGTAGATTAGTATATCATCAAAAATACTAGCACAAATTTTCTAAGGAAGGGTTTGAAAATGGAATTCATCAACCCTTGAAATGTAGAAGGTGCATTGGTAAGGCCAAAAGGCATGACCAAAAAATTCATAATGACCCTCATGAGTTCGAAATGTTGTTTTTGGAATATCTTCAGTCTTCATTTTAATTTGATGATATCCTGAACGAAGATCCAACTTGGTAAAATAAATTGCTCCATGTAATTCATCCAATAATTCATCAATCACAGGAATGGGAAATTTATCTTTAATGGTGAGTTTATTGAGCTCCCTATAATCCGGACACATTCGCCATGATCCATCCTTCTTGTGTACCAATACTACAGGAGCAAAGAAAGAACTTTGACTAGGTTGAATTATAC
This sequence comes from Pinus albicaulis, assembly GCA_034641835.2. Classification (NCBI taxonomy): domain Eukaryota; kingdom Viridiplantae; phylum Streptophyta; class Pinopsida; order Pinales; family Pinaceae; genus Pinus; species Pinus albicaulis. Next base: position 462,295,797 of record CM076574.1, on the reverse strand, counting down.
CCGCCTCTAACATTTCTGCAATCATACGTTCAATTTCGCTCTTCTGGAAGTAAGGATATCTATAAGGCCTGATGTTTGGAGGAACACTTCCTGGAATCAAATGAACAGCATGATCATGATCACGAATAGGTGGGAGTCCTTTGGGAGTTTCAAACACCTTGGAATGATTGTCCAAGACTTGTTGGAGATCTACAGAAATAGATGATTTTGATGTCGGAACTTCTAGTGAGCATAATTGTGCAATTACGCCTCGTTTTTCTTTATTTAGAAGCTTTTTCATGACATTAGAGCTTATTATTCTTCCCGGATTCCCTTCAATACCCTGTAATTCGACTTCCTTTCCTTCTGAAAATTTTTTCAAGAAAAGTTCTTGAAAATTAAAAGCTACCGTCCCCAAAGATTGTAACCATTGTACTCCTAGTACAACATCAGCACCTCCCATAGGAATGGAAAGCATTGGAATAGTCAACACATATTCCCCCATGGTTAGCTTGATGTTATTGCATTTTCCAGAGCAATTTATAGTTCCTCCATTTGCAACCATCACTTGACATTCTGGTGCTGGGTATAGGAAACAATTTAATTTCTTGGCTACCTTACAATGAATAAAATTATGGGTGCTACCTGAATCAATCAACACTATTACCTTTTTCTTCTTGATCCGTCCTTCTATCTTGAGAGTTTGAGGAGTGGTAATTCCTGCCAGTGCATTACATGATATGGTCGGATTCATTTCTTCCTCTTCTAGGGCCGGTTCTTGGTGTATATCCTCTTCTTGTTCATTTTCTTCTTCTTCTTCACAATCTATGTAAAATAATTTATTTTCAGCACACTTATGACCTTTAGTGTATTTGCTATCACAACTGTAGCAAAGCCCTTTTGCTCTTTTTTCTTCCAATTGTTGTGGTGTCAACCTTGTAGGTTGGGGAAATCTAGGCGTAGCAACACTTCCTTCTTTATAGAATTGAGTGGTAGGCTTCCTTGTCGCCATAATTTTACATTCAACTTTTCTTGCCAACCTGAATGCCTTCTCCAATGAATCGGGTTCCAAAATTCGAACTTCATGTTGGATGTTATCCTTTAAAGTGCCTATGAAGAGATCAATCCTGTGTTCCTCTGGAATATCAGTTACCCTTATATTCAATTTTTGGAAGTCCTCAATGTGTTGCCCCACGAAACCCTTTTGTTTGAGATTTATCAATTGGCTAAAGAAGGTGTTGCTCTTTGTATCCTCATAATGTGCTATCATTTCCTCCGTAAAAATTGACCAAGTGACAATTTTTTTACGGGAGCAAAGCCATCGATACCATACAAATGTATTTTGTTCTAAATGTAAAGTTGCATTGCGTACCTTTTGTGTGTTTTGCATGTTATGGAGATCAAAATATTGCTCCATCTGTAGTATCCATGTTACAGGATCCTTTCCATAAAACTTCCTCATATCCATCTTTGGAATATGGTGGTTCTTCCCGCCAACATTAGAGTTTATGAAATCATAATTAACATTTATTTTGTTCTCATCATGAGGTTCTTCTACTATATTTTCACCATTAGGAAACCTTTCTTGTATCAACTTTGTCAAATTTTCCATGTCTTCTTTTAGAAAATTCTTCATTTTTTCCATTTTATCATCGATCTTAGCTTCCATGTCATCCATCTTAGATTCCATGCCAACCTCCATGCCATCCATCTTAGCTTCCACGCCTTTCTTCAAACCGTCCATATTCACTTCCATGCCATCCATCTTAGCTTCCATTCCTTTCTTCAAACCGTCCATCTTCACTTCCATGCCTTTCTTCAAAACTTCCATTTCATTTTTTGTTGCTCTTTGCGAGAGTGAAATTTGTTGCACTTGCTCTTGTAATTTTGATAGATCATGTTGCAATTATTCATCTTCATGAGTCATGTTAGAGCCTTCTGAAGGCTTAATGGGTGTTGAATTCTTTTTAGGCGCCATTTTAGAATCCAATATTGATACCTTTTACTTGCTTTGAAGAGCTCGATATTGAAATTGAATTATATTTGTAATTGAAAATATTCAATATATAAAATTCAGCCCTGTAGTAGCCCTCTGAAGCTTCTTTCAAATTCCATAGGTATGATCTAATTTGGATTCCCCAAGACAAAGTTGTGTCCAATCTCCCACAATGACCTAATTCTGGACTAGTTCAGTAGAGAAAACTTGTAGGACTTTCCACGTGTCACTGTTTCATCCTTTGTCTCTGAAATTGATAGCCAAGAAACTAAAGTCCGTGTAATTGAGACCACTTTTTACAGCACTCAAATCCACTGCCCAGAGAGAGATTTATTGAACTTTTCCCACGATCACCTCTTTGAGATGAAATTCAGGAGCCTGAAAAAGCACTACCTTCCACAGATCATATCTCCAAAAATATTGCGAACCAAGCTCTGAAATTTTTTGAAAAATTTCCTCAGGATTTCAGCTTCGCACCATATGAATTTCAGATTCTCAACCTTCGTATAAAATTATAGCTCAAATTCCACGATGACCACAGAGTTTGAAAAAGACTCGATTTTAACAGATGATATTTCATATTATTGCGAACCAAGCTCTGAAATTTTTAGACAATCTTCCTCAGGATTTCAGCTTCGCACCCTAAAAATTTCAGCTTCTGAAAATTCGTAGAAAAAAAGTTATAGCGAAAATGCCACGATGACCTGTTTGGAGCAGCGAAACCCTAGAATCCAAAGCTCTGATACCAAATGTTGTGTAACCAGCTCCACAAATAGAAGAAAAGAGATATGAACGCCTTAGAAATAAGCCACTTCAAGGGGGCAACCTCCAATACATTACATAAATGAACAATTCTTGGATGATACAATTCACAAAACCTCCTTTCTATATATAGGAGTCCATAAATACAATAATCCTGGGTCGTAATGAATCCAGCTTAACGAAGGTTCCTAATTTAAGGGCACAATAATAACAAAATGGGGGTTGCAAGGGTACAATAATAACAATAAGGGGGTTACACTAACAACAATAAGGGACTATACTAGTAATATAGGGACCTAACAGATATGATGATACTTGATATCTATATGCTTATATCTATCATGAAACACAGTATAAATCAAGAGTTTGATGCAACTTTGATTATCACAATGAATCACTATAGGATCTAAATGAGAACCGAACAAACCGACCAGGATCTTCCTCATCCAGATAGCCTTACATGCAGCTTGACTTGTTGCAATGTATTCCGCTTCTGCTGAACTGAGTGCCATAGATCTCTATTTCCTGCTGTACCAAAAAACAACTGTAGATCCGATACTGAAAACCCCTCCTGATGTGCTCTTTCTGTCCGTTGGGCTGCCTGCCCAATATGCATCTGTGAAGCTATGCCACTTCAGTTAGCTATTTCCAAGTGCTCATAGAAAATAGATAATTATTTAGTGTCTAATTTTTTGTTAAGGACTTAACAAAATCGACATGCATTCCACGAAACAAATTCGCACATGCATTCCAATAAGGCAACTACATGCCTCTGAATTATATTACAATGAGTCTCACAAGCATTTTTATTATTAATAAAGAAGGGAAAATCCCAAACATGTAGAAATTCTATAAATACTGTGATGTATTTCCAAACTTTTCTGATCTAACAATTATATCCACTGTTAAATACATAATCCTTATACTTAATTCTTTTTCAGAAATTTAATTTCCAATTGCAAACACATGAAGAAAAATCAGTTACACATAACAAGATTTTTTTATCGGGAAAGCATAAAGCTAAAAAATCCAACTATAAAATATTATGTATATCATGGACCATGAAACAATCTCATACAAAACTCTACTCCAAGAGCTCTCATTACAATATACAATCGTTTCACACTGTCATACAAAAAATGGCTCGCACATGCACCAATTTACTGCCTCCACTGCGCAATCCCTGCTGATGAAGATCCCTGAATGAATTCGATATTGCCTTGCCTTCACTGTGAAATCCTCATTGGCATCTCCAATTTGTGTGTAGATGCATTAAATGCACCACTATAGTCACAACTGATAGTCAACCGGGCCCTTTCACCTATCTCTCAACTGGGTCTCCATTGGATCTGACATGCATTTAGTTAACAGTAGTATTTATTCAGTTGCATGTGAGACCACTGATTGTGAATTAATTAAATAATTAATTCACTGGTCTCTCACTAGTGTATCTTTAGTTACAACTAGCACAACTGAGTTTAACTCACTTAAATGAGTTAAAATAAATAACAACTCACATAACTACACATCCAACTCTGTTACAACTTTGTATCACTCAGTTACAACGAAGTCCACTGTATGGTCCACCAACCAACCACTTCAACTCGAAATCCACTTAGCTAACTGATTTGCCACTTCAGTTAACTATTTCCAAGTGCTCATTGAAAATAGATAATTATTTATTGTCTAATTTTTTGTTAAGGACTTAACAAAAATCGACATGCATTATAATTTTAGACATCCATTCCACGAAACAACTTCGCACATGCATTCCAATGAGGCAACTACATGCCTCTGAACTATATTACAATGAGGCTCACAAGAATTTTTATTATTAATAAATAAGGGAAAACCTCAAACATGTCGAAATTTGATAAATACTGTGATATATTTCCAGACTCTCCTGATCTAACAATTATATCCACTGTTAAATACATAATCCTTCTACTTAATTATTTTGCGGAAATTTAATCGCCAATTGCAAATACATGCATAAAAATCAATTACACATAACAAGATGTTTTTACCGGGAAAACATAAAGATAAAAACCCCAACTATCATATATTATGTATATCATGGATCATGAAAAAATCTCATACAAAACTCTACTCCAAGAGCTCTCAGTTTAATATACAATCGTCTCACACTGTCATACAAAAACTGGCTCACACATGCACCAATTTATTGCCTCCTGACACCCTGCCTCCACTGTGAAATCCCTGCTGATGAAGATCCTTGAATGAATTCTATCTTGCCTTGACTTCACTGCACAATCCTCATTGACATCTCCAATGTGTGTGTAGATGCATTGAATGCACCAGTATAGTCACAACTGATAGTCAACCAAGCCCTTTCACCTATCTCTCAACTGGGTCTCCACTGGATCTGACATGCATGTAGTTAACAATATTATTTCTTCAGTTCCATGTGAGATCATTGCTTGTGAATTAATTAAATAATTAATTCACTGATCTCTCACTAGTGTATATTGAGTTACAAATAGCACAACTGATTTTAACTCACTTAACCGAGTTAAACTAAATAACAACTCACATTAATACACATCCAACTCTATTACAACTTTGTATCACTCAGTTAAAACGAAGTCCACCACATGGTCCACTAACCAACCACTTCAAATCAAAATCCACTTAGCTATCTGATTTTCCACTTGAGTTAACTATTTGCAAGTGCTAATTGAAAATAGATAATTATTTATTGTCTAATTTTTGGTTAAGGACTTAACAAAAATCGACATGCATTCTAATTTTAGACATGCATTCCACGAAAAAGCTTCGCACATGCATTCCAAACTTAGACACCCATCCATCCATATAATTTTCTCAACCATCTATAAATATATTACTACTAAAAGTAGACTTTGATCCAAATTCTAAAAATAGACATATCACCTAAAAATAGCCTGCTGTCCCCACATAGTCTAGGTGCTTAATTTTCACTAGGATCATCATCTTATTGATTCTCAACACTCCCTCTCAACAAGAAAGGGATTATACTTCACCCCGATCCTATCCCTATGGTATTCGAATTTTCTCCTGGTGAGCACCTTTGTCAGAATATCTACATCCTGATCTTCCGTAGGAATGTACTGAAGCAACATGATCTTCCACTGCACACAATCTCTGATATGATGATACCGGATATCTATATGCTTAGATCTATCATGAAACACAAGATTAATTGAGATATTGATGCAACTTTTATTATCACAATGAATCACTGTAGGATCTATACGAGAACCGAACAAACCGACCAGGATCTTCCTCATCCAGATAGCCTCACATGTAGCTTGACTTGTTGCAATGTATTCCACTTCCGCTGAACTAAGTGCCACAGATCTCTGTTTCTTGCTGTACTAAGAAACAACTATAGATCCGATACTGAAACCCCTCCTGATGTGCTCTTTCTATCCGTTGGGCTGGCTGCCCAATCTGCATCCATGAAGCCATGCAACTTCACCTCATCCGTTTATCTGTACCATAATCCATACTCAGATGTGCCCTTGAGATATCTTAGGACATGCTTTCTTGCCTTTCAAAAGAGCTTGGTAGGCTTAACCATTGCTTGAATAAGCTGGTTCACCGCACAACATATGTCCAGTCTTGTATTAACTAAATACATGAGCGAACCCACCAACTGTCGATAGACAATAAAATCCACTACCTCTGCCGATGTAGCATCCTCTTTCCTCCAGTTTCCTAGAAGAGGAGTATCCATGGTTTTGCAGCCCTCCATGTGAAAATTACCGAGTATCTCCCTTGCATACTTGCCTTGAGACAAAAATAGTTCACCTTCTCACTGCCATATTTCCAATCCAAGGAAATAGTAAAGGAGGCCCATATCCTTCATCTCAAACTCCTTTGCAAGATCCTCCTTGCATGACTGTTTCAGCTGCTCATCACTAGTTAGTATTAAATCATTAACATAAAGAACAATGATTAAAATCTTACCCTCCACCACAATCTGGTATAGGTTTGCATTTTCCTCACTCTTGGTGAAGCCAAGTCCAGTGAAATAGTTGTCGATTCGAGTGTACCAAGCACGGGGTTCTTGCTTCAGCCCATACATTGCTCTTTTGAGTCTACACACTTGCGACTCGCTATAGAAGATCTCAAATCCTTCAGGCTACTCAATGTACACTTCTTCCTCAATGATCCCATTAAGGAACACAGTCTTCACATGCATCTGATGAACGTGCCAACCCATCTACACTGAGAGAGAAAGCATGGTCCTGATGGAAGAATACCGTGTGACAGGTACAAAGGTTTCTTCATAATCAATCCCCTCGATCTGTGAGAAGCCTCAGGCCACAAATATTGCCTTATAATTTTTAACACTCCCATCAACAAATTATAATTATGGGGTGTTTCTAGTCACAATACATTTGCTTATGAGAGCCATGTATCCAGTATACCAGTTAGGAGACTGTCTTTGTCTGCACTGTGAAGTAGGGACTCCTAAATTCTATGCTGCATCAAGCTTCAACCTCTCAGCTTCTGTGGTATGCCTTCTTCCAGTTCTGATGTTTAGCTCCATGTGATTGGACTCCTCCACTCCATGAACCTCCTCCTGTGGCTGATCCACATCTAGAGACTCATCTTTGGGAACAAGCAGTTCCTCCTCTGCATGCAAGTCTAACTCCCTCTCAAGCAACAACTTCATGGATTTCTCCTCGTTGAATTTTATATCCTGTTGCATCACAGTTATTCAACTGTCTGGAAAATACACACGATAATTATGGGGTGTTTCTATGTACCCCACAAATATCCCAACTTCAGTAGTCGACTCCAGCTTCTTCCTGGCATTCTTGGTCACATGCACATAAATAGATGAGCCAAAAATCTTAAAATGAGAAACATCCGGTTTCTTACCAGTAAAAGCTTCTTCAGGTGTACTCATTCCAAGTACTCTATGAGGACAACGGTTTTGCACATAAAACACAGTGTTGCATGCTTCCGCCCATAAGTGCATTGGTAGGCCCTGATCATGCAACATAGCTCATGCGGCACCCACGATTGTTCTGTTATTCCTCTCTGTGACCCCATTCTATTGTGGGCTATGAGGCGCTATGAGTTCTCTTCGAATTCCTTCTTTGCTATAGAAGTCTTTGAATTCATTCGAGATATATTCACCACCATTATCGCTCCATAAAGACTTCACTTGCTTCCCCGAATCTTTCTTCACCAATGCTTTAACCTCACAGAACTTTGAGAATGTTTTATCTTTCTTCTGCATGAAGAAGATACAACATCTATGATAATATTCATCAACAAAAATAACATAATACCTGTGTTTTTCTATTGAAGCAACCGAGAATGGTCCACACACGTCTGTGTGAACTCTCTCCAGGATCACCAAAGCACGGTTCTCCTTTTCATCAAAGGTGGTCTTCACAAAATTACCCATAACAAATCCCTTGCACTGATCTATCTACACAAGTGTACTCTTGGGAAGTCCAGTAGAAATCTGCTGCAAAATCTTCAGGGCGCCATGGTGAAGATGGCTCAATTTCCTGTGCCATAATTCGCCCTCATCTCGGCTCACCACTTCTTCTTGTTTTCCCACCATTGCAGGGCAACCATCTATCTCCAACTTGTAGAGATTCTTAACTTGAATCCATATCCTCTTGGTTTGACCCATTTTTTTTATATCATAGGAAAGCTTTTCCATCGCTGAAAATAATTTCATAACCAGTGTCCTCCAACATTGTGACTGAGACCAAGTTTTTCTTCAAATTTGGAACATGAATAACATCTTTCAACAGAAATGGTTTACCCAACTCCCTCTCAAAGGTAATGGTAACAATGCCGGTCGCACTATCATCCATCATCGCCCATCTCTATATGCATTTGGAGATATTTCTCCTCCAATTCACTGAAAAGATCCTTATCTCCCGTCATGTGGAAGGAAGCACCACTATCAAGATACCACACTGATCCCATTGCACTTGAAACCAAGCATGAGATCAAAGAGAAATCAAGTTCAAATTGCGAGGCAAGGGCCTCACCAGCTGCAACTCTAACAACCTTCTTGTTCTTCTTTTCTGTGGGCAGTCAGTGGTGAGATGCCCATGTTTGTGACAGTGAAAACACTTCACCCTGGACAAATCCAACTTCTTGCCTTTAGCCTTGAATTTTGAGTGGAATTTATTCCCCTTCCCTTTCCTTTATTTGGTAGCCAAAGAAAAATCCTCTTCATCATCATACTTTGATGAATAGTCATCCCTAGTGTTCCACCTGAACTCCTCCTGCACTAGATATGACCATAGTTGTTCCCAATCTGACAATTTTTCCTGTCCGCTGACAGAGTCTAGATAACTGTGCCAAATCTTATGAAGTCCCAAGAGAGCCAAGCTCACCAAATCATCATCAACAACAGTGATTCCCACACTCCCCAGTTCATCCCTACATTGGAAAAACTTTGTGAGATACTTAGGAATATTGTCGCCCTTCTCCATTTTGATTTTTCTGAGTTTATCCTTCAACGCAAATTTCCTATGGTCGCTACTGCTTTGGAAAAGATCTATCAAAGCCTTACACATTTCAAATGGAGTGGCTTTCCCATGAAGGGTTGAGACAATATGGTCTCTCACACCTTCCAATAGAATTCTTCTCGTCTTCACTACTTTCTTTTGCCATGCGTCAAGTAATGCAGCATCCGTCGAAGTGGGCTTAAGAACATTGCTATCAATGAAATCCTTCAAGCCATTATCTTCAAGCACCGCCTCCATCCTATCCTTCCATGCAATGTAGTTCAAGCTCCCCTCGAGTGCATACTCTAATCGTAAACCATTGAAATCCATTTCGATGTTTTACTCAACTGTCACACGAAGAAATTCTTGCAGCAAATTCGAATTGTTTCCACCAACACAAATCAACTACTCTTCAATATTGCAATATTCTTTGCTCCAATACCATGTAGAAATTTTATAAATACTGTGATGTATTTCTGGACTCTCCTGATCTAACGATTATATCCACTGTTAAATACAAAATCCTTCTACTTAATTATTTTGTGGAAATTTAATCGCCAATTGCAAACACATGAATAAAAATCAATTGCACATAACAAGATGTTTTACCAGGAAAGTATAAATATAAAAACCCAAACTATCATATATTATGTATATCATGGATCATGAAACAATCTCATACAAAACTCTTCTCCAATAGCTCTCAGTACAATATACAATCTTCTCACACTGTCATACAAAAATTGGCTCACACATGCACCACTTTACTGCCTCCTGACAGCCTGCCTCCACTGCACAATCCCTATTGATGAAGATCCCTGAATGAATTTGATCTTGCCTTTCCTTCACTGCGCAATCCTCATTGGCATCTCCAATGTGTGTGTAGATGCATTGAATGCACCACTATAGTCGCAACTGATAGTCAACCAGGCCCTTTCACCTATCTCTCAACTGGGTCTCCACTGGATCTGACATGCATGTAGTTAACAATAGTATTTGTTCAGTTGCATGTGAGACCACTGCTTGTGAATTAATTAAATAATTAATTCACTGATCTATCACTAGTGTATCTTTAGTTACAACTAGTTACAACTAGAAAAATTGAGTTTAACTCACTTAACTGAGTTAAACTAAATAACAACTCACATAACTACACATCCAACTCTGTTACAACTTTGTATCACTCAGTTACAACGAATTCCACTGAATGGTCCACCAACCAACCACTTCAACTCGAAATCGACTTAGCTAACTGATTTTCCACTTTAGTTAACTATTTCAAAGTGCTCATTGAAAACAGATAATTATTTATTGTCTAATTTTTTGTTAAGGACTTAACAAAAATCAACATGCATTCTAACTTTAGACATGCATTCCACGAAAAAAATTCGCACATGCATTCCAAACTTAGACGCCCATCCATCCATATATTTTTCTCAACCATATATAAATATATTACTGCTAAAAATATACTTTGATCCAAATTCTAAAAATAGACATATCACCTAAAAATAGCCTGCGGGCCCCACCTAGTGTAGGTGCTTAATTTTCACTAGGATCATCATCTTTTTGAATCTCAACAATACATCCAAAAACCTAACCCTATGAGATGAAGTGCCAAAATTTTGTGGGCCTCATTGTGGTTAGTCTGTACACCGAATTCTCGGGGTCATAACTTTGGCATATGATCTCCATTTGATGCATATGTTACCTCATTAGAAATATCTATCCGATTAATACAACTTTCAACTACAAACCCTTACCATAAGTTATGGGTTTGGTCATTTTCCAAAAAAAATTCGTTTAGGGTTGTTGGCTAAAAATAATAACAGGTTTAAGATCTAGGTTCAGGCACATGGGCCAAAAAATCTTTGACGCAGTCTATCACAACACTGACATTTCCACCCTACCCAAGAATGGATAAGGAGTCTCAGCCGAGGTGTTTTGCAACCATAGTTATATGGGGGGTTAGGATTTGGTATCAATAAGACTACCATTGATTAGATCAGAATAACAATAACATGCCCAAGTTCACCCGCAATAGATCATGCACACTAATAAGAAAAGAATACTTGAATACATATATTAATTTTTAAAAAAAAAATAAGCAACCATTCAATCATAACACATGGATTCCAAAATGTATTATTCCCATTAAGCTTCTCACAACATCATTACATCAAGATCAACAACCCTTTTCCATAATATATCTCAATGAGACTGAAAATCACATAATTGTACAATAGAACAACTATAGACCAGTCATGTTTGCTTCCCAACAACATCTTTGTACTCTACTGCCTTTCTCCTCCCACCTATCCTTCCTTGTCTTTCCACAGTTTCCTGAACTATGAGTTTCTTCTGCCACTTTCCTAGATCATATGTCCTTGTTGCTTAGCTGTTACTGCTTTTTCATGCTCGATTGTGTGTATATTTTTCCCACCGGTCCTCCGCAACTTCCATTTTCTTCTAGTTCCTTCCTCTTTATTTTCTTTCCTTTCCGAAAATTTCCAACGGTTTTCCCACAACCTACCATCATTCTAGCCATTCCCAAACTACTTTAATATTTCAAAAACAAATGCCCCAATAGGATCTGACCACATTTCAGATTCAATCTCTCATGGGTGTTTTCGGTGCTGCTGGTACTTCCTATATTGGTGCCACTACTGCTGGTGCTTTTGTTGGCTCTACTTGCATCATTTTCTCCTAGGATGTTCCTCCAAACGAAGGCCCCAACTTAGAGACAAAGTGGATGGCGGCTTGCTTAAATTTTCAAGATTCACTGATTGTTTCCTTCCAAGAGTTTAGAAGTGTGTGTACATATTTGAATAACTGATATGTTATCCATCGATATTCTCTTGATCACACTCTATTTTAACTTCATGCACAATACAAAATCTCTTCTATCATTGATCATTAATTGCGGAAATAAAAACAATCGCATGCGCACATTAAAACCATAAACAATCACACATATGAACACAATATTTTATGAGAAAGCTTAAAGTTGAAAACCCACAACTATCTGTGTATTATATGTCATAGAGATCATGTAACAATCATCATACAAATCTCCTCACAAGCTCTTAGTACAATCTCCAATTGCTACACACTAATCAAGCTAGATCTAGCAAATCACATGCTCCAATCTCTTCCACCTGATAGCCTACCTCTACTGCGCAATCACTGCTGAAGAATGGCTCTTAATTAACTTCAAACCACCTGGATTTTATTGCGCAATCCTCATTGGCATCTCCAATCACTGGTTGTTGCAAATCATGCAAGAGTATAGTCACAACTGATAGTCACACTGCTCTTTCACCTACCTCTTCACTGGTCTCCACTGAAACTGTCCATGTAATGAAGTTAACTGATGTATTCTTTATTTGATTAATGAGTTTATAATTAGTGAATTAATTAATAATTAATTCACACCACTCTCATTAGTGTATCAATCAGTTAGACTAGATACAACTAGCTCAACTATGTTTAACTCAGTTAAACTGAACACAACTCCATTAAATTTCTCAATCAACTCCACCAAACTCTCTCACATGAGTTCTAACTAAAGTATCCATGCAATAGCTCCACTTGACCCTTAGGAATAGCGTAATTCCTTCTGTCAACTCCTGTGCCACATCTGTGCACTTAACTGAAGTGCTCCAAGAGAATAAGATAATGTTTATAGTCCAGATATTATTAAGAGCTAATAATATTCGACATATCTATTTTTAGACTGGAAATCTAAAAATAGATTCCACCCAATATGTCTAAAAATAGAAGTCCATCTATTTTTCCAACTTGAACAACCATCCAAAAATAGCATCCTGCAACTCATAGAATATGATCGACATGTCTAAAAATAGACATAGTCTAAAAATAGACATAGTCTAAAAATAGACATAGTCTAAAAATAGACATAGTCTACAAATAGACTTTATGCCAAAAATAGCCTACGGGCCCACTTAGTGAAGGAAAATTCTTTCCACTATGCTCATCATCTTGTAGCAATATCAACAGTGTGGTCCCTTGCATGATAAAATGGCATGATGTGTATGCTTTCGTGTGATCTAGTTGAACTCTCATGATCGAGTCCCACTGTGTGTCTGTTTCTTCACTGAGCTGTTGCAGAGTCTCTAAGTGATTTTACAGTAACGGTTTGAGGTCCCAAAGCAATTGTTTTTGTTTTGGCCAATTCTTCCTCAATTATATAAATTTGGGCTTCAAGGACTTCTACCTCTGCGTGCATATTTTTCCACATATTTCTGTCTTTGTTTTTCTTGGCATCGACCAATAAATTTTGGAAATGGATGCGTAGTGGATAAATGGGGCGATTTATCCACTCATGAAATTGTTTTAGTAGTGAGTGGGATTCCTCCATAGTGTTTAGCATTGATTCTTTTAGCGTGGTTCCATCTTCCATTTTCTATTCAATTTTGGCTCCATTTGTTGTTGCTGGATCTAGTAGTTCCTGGCGTGTTGCCGCAAGTGTTTGTTTCAACTCCCAATTAGCAGAGAGAAAATCATTACATGATGTCTTGATATGGTCAAAACATTATACTATTATGCATCCGGAAAATTATTCTAGGGTATTGACAACCACATATGAGAAGGAAGGCCACAATCCATGAAAATTTTCAGTCATTTTCTCTGACTGATTTTTCAGGTTGTGCCTGTCATGGAGAAATTGGTCGTTGAAAAATCATTGTGCAATGCCTCTGTTCAGTGTGCGATTACCTGAACGAAATTAAATAACTTGGCTACTGACCAACCTTGAAGGTCTTCTTGGATCATCATGGATGGGTTTGGGAATATATACTGTAGTGGATGTCCACTGACAATGGATTTTTCTGAGTGTTCGTGCAAAGATGTAGCTTGTTGTGAGTGTTCAGCGGAGTGTGGGCTAGTATGGATAGACATGGTGATAGGTGGAATGGAAATGATGGATTGAAGTGGTAGTGATGATGTGTGTGCAACGATAGTGAATGGCGATGTAATGACAGGGGCGGTGATCGTTATATAACTTGATTCAAATAATAAATATAACATTGAACTATGTTTGACCTCTGTGATGGTAACTGTTATAACATCCTGGATGACAGATTCGACCTCCATATCCATTTTTGTTGCGATTAGTGTCCTAGATGGAACAATATCAGAGATAGTGGTGGAAGTGGAAGTCGTTTGCGGTGATGGGTTCCGCGAACTGGGTGATGAAACTGAGATCGAGTGTGGGGTTTCCTCAAATATTGGTGAGGAAGATTGTGATTGGGGGTTTTCTGGAGTTAGGTCTACGACCTGGGTAATGATGATATTCTTCTTTCTTTTCGCTAGTACTGGGGATCTAGTAGCCCTGGAATTTCAGGGTGCTAGAATTGTGGGTCCCGATTGTGAGTGTGTTCCAACAATTGGAAGTGTTGTGCCTAAAGGAGTACTGAAAATGGACTGCTTTTGCCTTAAAATTTGAAATTTAGAGAAAGTTTTTAATGAACTTGTTGCAACCCCCATGCTGACCATTTGCTTCTTTATTGAATGCATTTGAGTTTCCAGGCGTTTTTTCATCGTCTCCATTTTCTCTTCAATGATTCGCTTCCATGATTCTACTGGTGTCTCTCCTAGTAATGGTTGGGGTATCATTACTTCAAATGAATATATTTGTCTATCATCCCGAATCTCACCCACAATTCCTGGCTAGGACATTACTTCTGTGTGGAATGCCTCCTCTGTGGGTACAAAATTTTGGCCTTTCATTTGGAATTTTCCCAGGTGCACACATCGTGGCCTTATCCATGTATGTCCATGGATGATCCCAAACCAGAAATCCTATGAATATTTACCCAATAGTACCTTCAAAATCATTTCCATGGCTTTCAAAAAATCTAACATTTTCTGATACCACTCTCTAAAAGAAGCCTCATGGATCTCCTGATGTTCACTATGGTGTATACCTCAGGGCTAGTCATTGATCCTATGTGATCTGTGCTAACTCCCTCCCTTGTGGTGGACACCATTTCCACATTGCCAGAAAAATAATAAAATATCCATAAATGAATGAGTTTTATCTCTTTTTTTTTCCTTCACATGCTTAAAAAAATTCGTGAAGTAAGAAGTTACCCTAGTTCAGCTATGCACCCAATACACAGTGTTCTGTGACGAAGATTATGTCCAATGTACACTCATTCCTTTTAAAGTGGCACATTAGCTTTCCAACGATGTTTTAGTAGGAAAAAATGATATTGGCTTTGTTTATTGGCTCAATTTGAGCTCCTTTTCCTCCTCTCTTAGTGTTGTATCGGTCATAATAATTATCATCTCCAACCTTCTTGGCCCTCTTGGAAGATGTATGGAAGGCAGTGGAGACTGCATATCCTGATTTTGATAACCCTATTAGTCTTTGTATGTCTATTGCATGGATTGGAATTTCCCTATCCAACCATATCAATCCCGCATGCATTATACTAATAAGTAGCTTGGTACACTGCATTGCCGCTTCTGTGGTGTCGAAAATAGGAAAAATTATTAGGTGTAGTAGTGTCAATATTTGAATTCCTCTAAAGTCATTTATTACCCATACTGATTGGCTTCCATCTGATTTTACCATTGGTTCTGTATAAACTTCCCACTTCAATGCTGTAAATTTGAACGAATTCACAAGGTCATTATCTACCAACCTCGCTTTATCATATTTTTGAGATATGGGTTATGCCTTTATGATTCTTTCATCAAACTCAAATTCATAGACTGTTACTATGTTCATCATCATCTTGGAACGACACTGATAGAAAATAGACATGATAGGCTTAGAATTGGACTTAGGAAAATTGGAACTAGACGTAGACTCCAGACTTTGCGCTTTCACTACCTTGGCTTCAGACTCTGAAGAACTCAACATGGCCATGCAGGTTAAGTATAAAACCTTGACATGAAATTCTATGACGAGACCGCTTAACTAATTAATTACTGAAACTTTCCCCACTCTGCTTCAACCATGTTAAAACTAACGATGGCTGAACTGGACCTGAATTAGATGACACATAACTGGAAAATTCAGGTGGAGTTGATGGGTAATTATGATGCAGTCACATGGGCATGATTTATGAGGTGGTGATTTTTTTATTAAGGAAAATATTTACCAGGAATTCAGACTGAAAATAGGAATTATTGATTAATTATTATGATTAATATCGATGACAGGTGCGGCTTCCCTAAACACAATCAGTTGCGGTGAGGAGGAAATTCATCTGTGACTGGAAATACCTTGGCAGACAAATTATTATTGACTGACTTGAATGTGAATCTCTGAATAAGTAAAGTATGAAATGGCTTCCCGAAGAGGAAAAACTTACGTGAATAATGACTGACTAACATTACTTACTCCTACCTACTTCTACCTATTTATCCTTGTGGAGATTTATTTAAATTTGAACTGTATTGGTTGATCCATATAAGGGATTTAGGTGTGCGTCGTTCACCCATCCTGGTAGAAAAACATCATCGAGCTGTGTGAACTTCACATCTCCTGATTCTTTAATTTCTGCAACAATAAAAGGTACCAACCAATGCATCCACAACTTACCTATGAATTTCAAAAACTCGATTTCATATAATAAGACATGCCCTCCCACTATGAATGACTTTTGGTTTATATTCCTGTAATTCAATGCCTTTTGTGTCTACTTCTCCACTGTTTGGTGCAAGTATTCTAAAAATATGGCCTCATCGAGTTCCCATAGTTTTTCTAGCCTTTTTGGAATTGATTCATCTTTGATCATATGTGTTGTTTGTGCAATAAACAGGCTAGGAATTGTGAACTTAGCGGGTACTATTGCATCATGCCCATACAACAGCTGGAAGGGTGTATGCTTATGTAATCATTTAAAAATCACGTGATAGTCCCATAAGGTAGCTAGAACCCTCTCATCCTAGTCATCCCTATTGGCTGAACATACTTTAGTCAAAACCCTCTCTAAGATTTTGTTGAATTTCTCAAATGTACCATTTGACTGAGGATGATACAGGTTGATTTTATGGTGTTGTATCATGAAGTTTTGAAGCATTGATGTGACTATCTCATTAATAAAGTGGCTCCCTTGATCAATGGTTAAACTTCAGGGACACCCGAATTTGGTGAAGATGTTCTCAAAAATAAATCTGGTGGCAGTGTCTGTCATACAATACCTTACTGGTGTAGCCTCAACCCATCTTGTTAGATACTCTGTTGCGGCGATGATGTACCTGGCTTGGGAATGACGAGTTGGTGGGTTAATGGGTCCTATGAAATCAATTTCCCATTTCTCAAAACTATGTAGTGCTTGTAATTTGCAATGGAAATTCATCTCGATGTGGTGGTTTTCCAACCCTTTGACAAACATCACACCTTCTAACGTATTCCTTAGCATCCTTGCGGTACATTTTCCTCCAACATGACCTCTCGCGGCCCCTGAATGGAATTCCCACAATACATCCTTCATGTCAAGATCCAATACACATCTTCATAGTATTTGATACAGTCCAAACTTGTACAATTTCCTCGCAATCAGTTGGTAATATACTTCCTAGATAATCATGTATCTCCTTTGCGTTGTGTTGTATTCTTTTGGGCACATTCCAATATTCAAGAAAGTTTCTATGACCTCTAGGTAGTCTGACACCACCTTCACTCTAAATAAATCAACGTCTGGTAGTTGGTCATCCATAGAACCTCCACTTTCTCCTTATTCCAGCCTTGATAGGTGGTTAGGTCCTAGATTCAGCTGAATTGGTTTGAAATTCACCTCAAATGTAAATTCTTGAAATAATAATAGGCATCTGCAAATTCTTCCTTCTAACACATGCCTGTTCTCCAAATATTTCAAGGACGAATGATCTGTGATGAACTTGAATGGTACCCCTAAAAGGTAGTTCTAGAATTTCTAAAGTGAATAAACCAGCGCGAGCGCCTAATACTCTGTTGTAGTAAATTTTTTCTCTGATGTTGATAAATTTCTTCTTGTAAAGTATATTGGATGATCAAGGTTTCCTTCTCTAGGCTGAGATAAAACTGCTCCAAAAGAAATTCCAGAAGAATTAACATTGAAATGCAATTTCTTTTTCCAATTAGGATAAACTGAAATCGATGCACTAGCCAATTTTTCTTTCAGTATGTTCAGCGCAATGCTACATTCCTTAGAGCATGTGAATTTCTCAGTTTTCTTGAGTAACTTCTCCACTAGAGCAGTAATCAGAGCATAGTTGTGGATGAACCTCCTATATCCCATGTGACCCAATGTAGACCTGAGCTTCTTAATATTTGTTGACGGGTACATGTTGTAGAAATTTTAATACAAATATTTATTAAAATTTCTACATGGTATTGGAGCAGAGAAGATTGCAATTTTGAATCAGGAGCTGAGTTTGTTGGTGGAAACAATTCTAATTTGCTGCAATAATTTCTTGGTGCAACAGTTGAGTAAACATCGAAATGGCTTTCAATGGCTTGCGGCTAGAGTATGCACTCGAGGGAAACTCAAACTACATTGCTTGGAAGGATAGGATGGAGGCAGTGCTTGAAGATAATGGCTTGAAGGAATTCATCGACATTGATGTTCCTAAGCCCATTTCGACAGATATTGCATTACTTGATGCATGGAAAAAAAAAGTAGCGAAGGCGAGAAGGATTCTGTTGGAAGGTGTACGATACCATATTATCTCAAGCCTTCATGGGAAAGCCACTCCATATGCTATGTGGAAGGCTTTGAAAAATATTTTCCAAAGCAACAATGACCATAGGAAATTGGCGCTGAAGGATAAACTCAGAAAGATCAAGATGGAAAAGGGAGACAATATTCCAAAGTATCTCACAAAGTTTGTCCAATGTCGGGATGAACTGGTGAGTGTGGTAATCATTGTTGCCGATGATGATTTAGTGAGCTTGGCTCTCTTGGAACTTCCTAAGAGTTGGCATAGTTATTAAGACTCTATGAACAGATGGGAAAAATTGCTAGATTGGGAGCGACTATGGTCGGATCTAGTGCAGGAGGAGTTCAGGTGGAACACCAGAGATGGCTCTTCATAAAAGCATGATGATCAAGAGGATTATGCTTTGGAAGCCAAGGCAAGGAAAGGGAAGGGGAAGAAATTCCACTCGAAATCCAAGTCTAAAGGCAAGAAGCTAGATTTGTCCAAGGTGAAGTTTTTTCACTGTCACGAACATGGGCATCTTGCCACTAGCTTCTCACAGAAGAAGAAGAACAAGAAGGCTGCTTAAGCTGCAGCTAGTGAGGCCCTTGCCTCGCAATTTGAACTTGATTTCTCTTTGATCGCATGCTTGGTATCAAGTGCAATGGGATCAATGTGGTATCTTGATAGTGGTGCTTCCTTCCACATGACAGGAGATAAGGATATTTTCAGTGACTTGGATGAGAAAGATCTCCAGATGCATATAGAGATGGGCGACGATGGATGATTGTAATGTTCCAAATTTCTATGGAACATTAATTTTTGTTAATTTTATATAGGAGACGAATAAAATGGGTAGGGGACCCATTCTTTGCATGATTAGAGAATAAAAATCCTTTAAGTATGAAAGAGGATCATGTTTGGAGCTGGATTTCACACCTCCATGTGTGAAAGGAGGTTTTTGCATAAAGGCTTGGCTAGGGTTGACCAAGTAAAACTACATTGGCATGAGTTGGAAAGCACTAAGTGGGACAATGTAGGAGGGAAGCTTCTAGAGGAAGGAAACCCTAATTTGAAGTAGGGCCCATGGACGAAAGGCTCACTTTTTTAAAAGAGGAGCAAGGCATCCATTGAGATTATCTTTGATCATTGTACATTGAGTCTTGAAGACTTGTTGCTGCCTCTTGCTGTTTAGCAGAGCTGCAATGCCTCCGGGCACGAGGGAGTCCTGTTTAGGATTTCCTCTCATTATTGAGGAGCTAATGAAGGATTTCACTCCATTCCCCATATTCCAACATTCAGGCCATAGCTTTAGCCATCTACATTAGCGCAGTTTCCGCAGCAGATATTGTGCAGTGTTGTTGGGCGTTGCTGTGGAGGTTTCCACACACCATTCGAAGCTAGTTTTTCAATGGAGAGAGGTTCTATCCATTGGGAGATCAACAAAGGTGGTTCTTGAGCATATCCCACCATCTTTGGCATCAAGCCAACCACATTCCATCACTGGCAGCGCAGTCCCTCTCTTAGACAACATTCTTCTTAGTGGCTATTTGCTGTGAGGAATTGACAGTCACTTGGAGGGGAAGTCTTGGGTGAAAGGATCAAAATTTCACTTCAGATTTCCATTGGAGGAGGGTTCTTCAGTTGTTGCAGCCATTTCAGCCTTCTCCATGTATTTCTAGTTTTTGAGTTGTAGCTACTTCTGCAACTCCGACATTTTGTATATTTCCCATTTTTGTATAGATTTCAGCCAATCCTCTTAAAGGATTGATGTTATGTATTTTCAGGGGTTGATATCTTGCTCCCCCTTCTTTATTTGAGCCTAAATTGTCATATCATTGTATTTTTATCATTTATGCAACAATTCCTCTCTAAAACTGTGCAGTCATGGCCTAGGGCTTTCTTATGGAGCAGTGTATTCTCATATTTGCATGTACAGGTTTCTTGAGGCTTCTAGTGCCTTGCTTGAGTGATCATTTCCTCAAGGATTTGTATTCTTACTTGCTGCTATGTATTAATATGATGGCCATTGGATTCTCTGGCATTTCATGTGTATAAGAATCATTGCTATTTTTCACTTGATGTATTTGTTATTGCTGTAGTAGCAATGTTGGGGTTATCTTAGGAGATTCCCAATCTTGTTGTTTTTCCCTCTTGGGGATATTGTCCCTTGACAACACTCTATAGATAGATTTTTCTAGTGGGCTAGGTAGCCTCTGGAGCTCATCCTTTGTTCAAAGGTGACAAATCCAGTAAATGCCCCTACAGTTCATCTCTGGAATATATTTGCTTGTTGATTGACAATGTTTCTGGAAAAGGAACATTAAAGTGGTATCAGAGCATCGATTTCCGAGGAGAATGATGAAGAAGATGAGAATGATCTCATCTATTTTTGGAATAAAGAAGAGCCTCCCTGAGGAGGAGGAGAAGAAAAGGGGAGAAGAGGAAGATCCATGCACTTCCTATTCTCTTGAAGACCAGCATGGGAGATGCTTGGATTTTCAGATCTTAAGCAAGTAATTGGGTGACTATAAACCCCATTCTGCAACATTCAAGGGAGCTACAACATTCCCACAGTCTATTCAGCAGATGAAGGAGAGAAGGCCCTGTGGAAAAGGAGAAACTAGAGGCAATAGGATTCTATTGTCTACATTTGATAGGTTTACTTCAGCTAGAGCTTGGGTGAAGAAGCTGGAGGCATTTTTATTGTTGCATTCAGTGGTAGAAAGGGAGGCAGTGGATATTACAGTGCTGCACTTGGAAAAGCAGCCTTCAACATCCATGGATGGGGTAGCCATTGTATGGGAAGGAGAAGCCTTTTCACCCACACAAAGTCATCCCAAGACCCACCAAGGTATGAGTAAAGTTCCACTTTCTATTTCAGCAAATAATCTTAAGGATGGTGGAATTTCATATGAAGAGGTCCAAGGATCAAATCACATGGCCACTTTAGGGCCTCATGATTGGACTGCGCTGTGCAAAGGGTTCAAGGAGAAGATGAACCCTCATCCTCACACACCTTTGATGAGTTGTATTCAGCCTTTAAGGCAGGAGTGTGAACTTTTGGAGGATGAAGTAAACCATGACACCTCCATGGAGAATCATGAAACAAATTGTGAACCAGAGGAAGAGACAGCTGCTACATCATTGGAGGAATTTGAAGCACTATTGAACATGGGTGGAGAGGAGGCATCACCTCCATCACATTTGGATCCTCATAGGTCCAAAATAGTCATGGGAGAGAGGCCTTTCTTAAGGGGTCCCCAAGGAGCTGCATTTCAAACTCTCATGAAATGCAAAAAGCAAGAATTGGTTTGGGAGAATGGTAGCCCTCAAAAGAGGAGTACCAAAGAAGAGAAGAAGTGGCAGGGTGTTTAAATCATTGCGAAGCAAGGAGAAGGGATACATATTTCTGATATGACATATATATCAGTCATGATACCTTCATCACATGAGTCATATGATGTGAGCATGAGGAGGCAGTAAGCTCTTGAGTTGCTTGGGATTGATGGGAGAGAGCACAAGCAGATTTGCTCTCATGTGATTGATGGTGTTGCAGGAGTAGAAGAGGGAAATATCATAGTGCAAGGGGATCAATACTTAGATGGTATTGATTGGGAGGAATTTCCCTCTTGGGAGAAGCTTCATATTTGCAGCAGCATCACCAGAGTTTTTCTTGACAAGGAGCATGTCAAGGAACAAAGATTGGCATGGGCAGGAGCCTTTTTGCATGAGTTCACAACACTGTCATTTGGGGGGAGGATCACATGCATAGATCCATCTATCAGCTCACTTCCAGCCTATGGTAAGAGTCTTTTGTGTACCTTTTCTGATTTACATACTCTTATCATTATGATGCAGTGCAGGGCTTCACAAAGGGGCAGATTTTTCATGTTGCTCCATGAGAAAAATTGGGCCAAACCATGTGATGGAGACAACCATATTTTATATGGCCTTGGGCAAGTGTTACCTTTCATGTATGTTTAGAATTTATATTCAACCACTTACCATGCAATAACATACATTTTTATTCATGAGATGAAAAACAGCTTGGCATATCATTTCTCAAAGCAGCAGTTTGGGAAACTGCGCTGTGACCACTTAGGAGACTGTTGGTACATATTTTCACAACATGAAACCTTCAGTACTTACCTCATTTTATTGCTGAGTATGGTCTCCATGGCTGATATTTCTGTTATCCCAATGGAGGACATGATCAGAGGAGAGACACATGGGATGAATGTGTCCTTGATGAGGGAAGACTCCCATATTTTCTGCATTACATGTTCTAATGGGAACATGAGAGGAGACATGGCCACCACAACCATATATTTGATTTCTCTTAAGGAGTGCCATGAGTATGATGATGAAATCCATCCATTTTTATATTTGGGCATATATTTGATTTTGTATTGCTGTTTCACTCATCTATTTACTGTTCAGTAGTAGATGTGATATTTTTACACAGTACTTGCCATGCTATTTTTTGCAGCTACAATGGGTGAGATTGCGTTGTAACCCTATGAGACATTGTATGTACCTTTTTTCACATGGTATCACCTATAGCAAACATGTCATGGGGTATCCTATGATGACTATGTCCTATTCATCATGGGTGAAATGTCTTGGAGCAGCTCATTCTTCATTGATGGAGGAGAAATCCTTGAAGGATTGCTCTTCATTTTTCCACTTGAGGGCAATAATTTTGTAGCCCAGGATCAGAATACACTCCAAACTTGTCATAAGTGGGGAAGAGGATAGCATGGGGCAAGTTATAGTGCTTGCCATGATCAAATTTTCAGCCCACCTTCATTTCCGGAGCTCAAGGTGGAGGGGGATTTTCCATGAGTTGCCTTGTTGGGAGGCAGATTATTTTTATGATTGATGGTTTGGGGATGAGAGATTCATATGGGGATGATAAGTCCCATTATATATCAGATCTCATTCCTTAAGGAGGCCCTTAGACAACTCTTTGTTCCTTCATGGATAGTTGTTTCTACATGATAGCTATTTGGGAATGTTCACCCAAAGACTAGATTGCATATGTTGGGGGGATAGCTTGAAGACTTGATTGCTGATATGGAATCCTTTCATTGAGGAGATCATCACATAAGGATGCTACAGGAGGAATGGCAGAAAGACACTCAGTCTATCCTTGCAATTGCTTGAGGGCAAGCAATATTTTGAGAGGGGAGGACTGTAATGTTCCAAATTTCTATGGAACATTAATTTTTGTTAATTTTATATAGGAGATGAATAAAATGGGTATGGGACCCATTATTTGCATGATTATAGAATAAAAATCCTCTAAGTATGAAAGAGGATCATGTTTGGAATTTGATTTCACACCTCCATGTGTGAAAGGAGGTTTTTGCATAAAGGCTAGGCCAGGGTTGACCAAGTCAAACTGCGTTGGCATGAGTTGGAAAGCACTAAGTGGGAAAACGTAGGAGGGAAGATTCTAGAGGAAGGAAACCCTAATTCAAAGTAGGGCCCATGGAGGGAAGGCTCACTTGTTTAAAAGAGGAGCAAGGCAACCATTGAGATTATCTTTGATCATTGTACATTGAGTCTTGAAAACTTGTTGCTGCCTCTTGCTGTTCAGCAGAGCTGCAGTGCCTCCGGGCATGAGGGAGTATTGTTTATGATTTCCTCTCCTTATTGAGGAGCTCATGAAGGATTTCACTCCATTCCCCATATTCCGGCATTCAGGACATAGCTTCAGCCATCTACATCAGCATAGTTTCTGCAGCAGATATTGTGCAGTGTTGCTGGGTGTTGCTGGGGAGGTTTCCACACACCATCCGGAGCTATTTTTTCAGTGGAGAGAGGTTCTATCCATTGGGATATCATCAAATGTGGTTATTGAGCATATACCACCATCTTTGGCATCAGGCCAACCACATTCCATCACTGGCAGCGCAGTCCCTCTCTTAGACAATGTTCTTCTTGGTGGCTATTTGCTGTGAGGGATTAACAATCACTTGGAGGGGAAGTCTTGGGTGAAAGGATCAGCCTTTCACTTCAGATTTCCATTGGAGGAGGGTTCTTTAATTTTTGCAGCCATTTCAGCCTTCTCCATGTATTTCTAGTTTTTGAGTTGTAGCTACTTCTGCAACTCCGACATTTTGTATATTTCCCATTTTTGTATAGATTTAAGCCAATCCTCTTAAAGGATTGATGTTATGTATTTTAAGGGGTTGAGAACTTGCCCCCCCTTATTTATTTGAGCCT
The DNA here is from genome assembly GCA_034641835.2 of Pinus albicaulis. Taxonomy (NCBI): domain Eukaryota; kingdom Viridiplantae; phylum Streptophyta; class Pinopsida; order Pinales; family Pinaceae; genus Pinus; species Pinus albicaulis. The sequence goes on along the minus strand of CM076574.1, from coordinate 462,270,675 downwards.
ACATTGTCATATCATTGTATTTTTATCATTTATGCAGCAGTTCCTCTCTAAAACTGCGCATTCATGGCTTAGGGCTTTCTTATGTAGCAGTGTATTCTCATATTTTCATGTACAGGTTTCTTGAGGCTTCTAGTGCCTTGCTTGAGTGATAATTTCCTCAAGGATTTGTATTATTACTTGCTGCTATGTATTAATATGATGGCCATTGGATTCTTCAGCATTTCATGTGTATAATAATCACTGCTATTTTCCATTTGATGTATTTGTTATTGCTGTAGCTGCAATGTTGGGGTTATATTAGGAGATTCCCAATCTTGTTGTTTTTCCCTCTTGGGGATATTGTCCCTTGACAACACTCTATAGAAAGAATCTGATAGTGGGCCAGGTAGCCTCTGGAGCTCATCCTTTGTTCAAAGGTGATAAATCCAGTAAATTCCCCTACAGTCCATCTCTGGAATAGATTTGCTTGTCGATTGAAAATGTTCTGAAAAAGGAACATTACAACGATACAGTGTGACTGGCATTGGTACCATTACCTTTGAGAGGGATTCAGGTAAACCATTTCAATTGAAAGATGTTATGCATGTTCCAGGTTTGAAGAGAAACTTGGTCTCAGTCACGATGTTGGAGGACAGAGGCTATGATGTTGTTTTTCAGCGATGGAAAAGATTTCCTGTGACATAAAAAAATGGATCAAGACACGAGGATAGGGATTCGAGTCAAGAATATATAAGATGGAGGTAGAAGGCTGCGCTGCAATGATGGGCAAGGCGGAAAAAGTGGTGAGCTGGGATGAGGGCGAATTATGGCACAGGCGATTGGGCCATCTTCATCATGGAGCCTTGAAAGTCATGCAACAAATATCTACTGGACTTCCAATGGGAACACTTGCTCAGTTAGATCAGTGCAAGGGTTGCACCATGGGGAAGTATGTAAATTCTACCTTTCATGAAAAGGAGAATCGTGCTTCAGTGATCCTAGAGAGAGTTCACACAGACATGTGTGGACCATTCTCGGTTTCTTCAACAAAAAAGCACAGGCATTATTTTATTTTTGTTGATGACTTTTCTCGTAAATTTTGGATCTTCTTCATGCAGAAGAAGGATAAAAAATTCTCAAAGTTCTGTGAGTTTAAGGTATTGGTGGAGAAAGAGTCGGGGAAGCAAGTGAAGGCTTCGAGGAGTGATAATGGTGGAGAATACATCTCTAACGAATTCAAATACTTCTGCAGCAAAGAAGGAATTTGAAGAGAACTCATAGCGCCTCATAACCCACAACAAAATGGGGTCACGAAGAGGAAGAAAAAAAGATCGTGGTGGGTACATTTGTGCAATGCTGCATGATCAGGGCCTACCAATGCATTTGTGGTGGAAGCACGCAACACTGTCGTTTATGTGCAAAACCGTTGTCCTCATAGAGTACTTGACATGAGTACACCTGAAGAAGCTTTCGCTGGTAAGAAACCGGATGTTTCTCACTTTAAGATTTTTGGCCCATCTGTTTATGTGCATGTGACCAAGAACGCCGGGAAGAAGTTGGAGCCGACTGCTGAAGTTGGGATATTTGTGGGGTACAAAGAAACACCCCATAATTATTGTGGGTATTTGTCTAACAGTAAGATGACTGTTATGTGACGGGATATAAAATTCGATGAGGGGAAAGCCATGAAGTTGTCGCTTGAGAGGGAGCTACACTTGCATGCGGAAGAGGAACTTCTTGTTCCCAAAGATGAGCCTCTGGATGTGGATCAGCCACAAGAGGATATTCATGGAGTGGAGGACCCACCTGCTGCTGCAGCCAAACATCGATTTGTAGTTAGCATGCACACTATGAAGCCGAGAGGTCGAAACTTGATGCCGTGCGTAACAGAGTCCCTACTTATCACGCAACAAAGACAAGAATCCCTAACTGATTCAATGGATACATGGATTTCATGAGAAAATGTATTGTGACTGAGCCATCTTCCTTTCAAGAAGCACTGCGGGATCCCACATGGGTAGATGCAATGGTGGAGGAGTATGACTCCATTGTCAGAAACAGTGCTTGGGAAATTGTTCCAAGGCCGGTTGATAAATCAGTGGTAGGTTCAAGATGGATCTACAAGGTAAAGAAAGTTGCTGATGGGAGTGTTGAGAAATATAAGGCCTGATTTGTGGCCTGGGGCTTCTCATAGATCGAGGGGATTGATTATGAAGAAACCTTTGCACATGTTGCACAATATTCTTCCATAAGGACCATACTTTCTCTCTCAGTGCATATGGGTTGGCACATTCATCAAATGGATGTGAATACTGCGTTTCTCAATGGGATCATTGAGGAAGAAGTGTACATTGAGCAACTTGAAGGATTTGAGATCTTCAGCAGCGAGTCGCATGTGTGCAGACTCAAAAGAGCGTTGTATGGGCTTAAGCAAGCACCCCATTCTTGGTACACTCGGATCGAAAACTATTTCACCAGACTTGGCTTCACCAAGGGTGAGGTGGATGAGAACCTATAAAAAATTGTGGTGGAGGGTAAGTTTAAATATTTTTTCTTTATGTTGATGATTTAATACTGACCGGTGATGAGCAACTGATACACTCATGCAAGGAGGACCTTGCAAGGAGTTCAAGATGAAGGATATGGGTCTCCTTCATTATTTACTTGGATTGGAAATATGGCAGTGAGATGGTGAAATTTTTGTGTCTCAAGGCAAGTATGCCAGGGAGATACTGGGTAAGTTTCACATGGAGGGCTACAAACCCATGGGTACTCCTCTTCCAGGAAACTGGAGGGAAGAGGACGCTACATCTGGAGAGGTAGTGGATGCTACTGTCTATCGAAAGTTAGTGGGTTCGGTAATATATTTTGTGAATACAAGACCAGACATATGCTATGCAGTGAACCAACTTCGTCAAGCGATGGTTAAGCATACCAAGCTCTTTTGGAAGGTGGGCAAGCATGTTTTGAGATACCTGAGGGGCACATCTAAGTATGGATTGTGGTACAAACAGACGGATGAGGTGAAGTTGCATGGCTTCACGTATGAAGATTGGGCGGCAACCAAACAGACAAAAAGAGCACATCAAGCGGGGTCTTCAGTATCGAATCTACAACTATTTCTTGGTATAGCAAGAAATAGAGATCTGTGGCACTCAGTTCAGCGAAAGCAGAATACATGGTAGCAAGTCAAGCTACATGTGAGGCTATCTAGATGAGAAAGATCCTTGTTGGTTTGTTTGGTTCTCATTTAGATCCTACAGTGATTCATTGTGATAATCATAGTTGCATTAAACTCTCGATTAATCCTATGTTTCATGACAAATCTAAGCATATAGATATCCAATATCATCATATCTGAGATTGTGTGCAATGAAAGATCATGTTGCTTCAGTACATTCCTACGGAAGATCAGGATGTAGATATTTTGACGAAGGCGCTCACCAGGATAAAATTCGAATACCATAGAGACAGGATCGGGGTGAAGGATAATCCACTTCTTGTTGAGAGGGAGTGTTAAGATTCGACAAGATGATGATCATAGTGAAAATTAAGCACCTACACTAGGTGGGGCCCACAGGCTATTTTTAGGTGTATGTATTTTTTTAGAATAGATGAGAAAATTCTATTTATAGCGGAAGTCTATTTATAGATGTTGATAAAATTATATTTATAGATGATGTTCTATTTTGAGATGTATGTGCGAAGTCTATTTATAGATGCATGTCGACTATTATTATCCCTTAATAATAGCTAGACAATAAATATTAATCTATTCTCATGGAACATGCAAGTAGATTTAGTTGTATCTAAGTGATTCGAAGTTGTAACAGAGTTGGATGTGTAGTTATGTGAATTGTAAAGTAGTTTAACTCAGTTAAGTGAGTTAAATTCAGTTGTGCTAGTTGTAGCTGAAGATACAATAGTGAGAGATCAATGAATTAAATATTAAATTAATTCACATGGAGTGATCTCACATGCAACTAAAGATTTTCTACTATTAACTACATGCATGGCAGATCCAGTGGAGACCCAGTTGAGAGGTAGGTGAAAGGGATAGTTGAATATCAATTGTACTATATTGGATTTCACTCTTGCAAGCCAAACACACATTGGATATGCTCATGAGGATTGCACAGTCAAGGAGGGCATGATTACATTGAATTGGTATTTTTAATCAACTTGGATTGTGTAGTGGAGGCAGGCTGTTGTGAGGCAGAAAATTGGCTAAGGAATTTGCCAAATTTCTGCATGACAGTGTGAGACGATTGTATATTGTACTGAGAGCTCTTGGAGTAGATTTTTTTATGAGATTGTTTCCTGATCCATGATACATACATAATATATGATAGTGGGGGTTTTAGCTTTATGATTTCCCGGTAAAAAACTGTGTTATGTGTGAATGATCTTTCTTCATGTGTTTTCAATTGGCGATCGCGTTTTAAAATTCCACAAGAATTTTCGTAGAAGCGATTATGTATTTAAGAGTGGAAAATAATTGTTAGATCAGGAGAATCCATGCAATACATCCATAATTGTATTAAAAATTTCTACACATGCTTACAATCACTGCAACCTTGGCAGGGTCCACACACTCCTTTCTTGCATACAATATGGCCCAATAGTGTCCCAAAGGGAACACAAAATATGCAATTATTTATGTTCAATGAAATTTGTAATTTCCTACACCAATCAAACATGACTCGGAGCAAGCTGGAGTGTTTCTTGAGCAGAATATCGACAATCCAATCATCCATGTAGACTTCAAGGAACTTGTGTATCTAATCCCTAAATGCAACAATCATGATCCTTAAAAATATTGGTGGTGCATTTTTGAGCCCAAATAACATAACATGGTATGCATATGAGCCCCATTATGTGGTAAAAGTAGTATTATTCTTGTCTTCTCTTAGGTCCCTATAATACTAATGTGGCCCCTTATTTTTATTATTAGTGTATCTCCCTTATTCTTATTGTTGTGCCCATGTAGTCACCATATTGTTATTATTGTTCCCCATAGAAGCCCATTGTTGTTATTGTTATGCCCTTACATTATTATTGTTATGTAGGCTCTAATTATATTGTGACCCCATAGACTCCTATATATAGAAAGTAGGTTTTTTCATTTGAATCATCGAATAAATTGTTCATTTATATATTGTAAAGGAGGTTTCCCCCTTGAAGTGGATAATTTTTAAGTCGTTGATCTATAATTTCTTCTATTTTGTGAGCTGGTTTCATAAAATTTGGTATCCAAGCTTTGGATTCTAGGGTTTCTCTTCTTAAAACGTACCATCTTGTAATTTTCACTACAATTTTTTTTTCTATGAAGTTTCAGAAGCTGAAATTGCAACCACATGGAGTCGAAATCTTGTTGAATTGTGTGCCAAAATTTTAGAGCTTGTTTCACTATATTTTTGGATATGCGATCTTAGGAAGTTAGGGTTTTGGTAGGCTTCATAATTCAGTCTCAAACAGGCGACTGAGGAAAAATCGTCATAACTTTTATTTCAGTAATCATATTTGAATTATTTAAAACGTGGTCGAAATCAAAGAAAATGTAGTGTCTTGTGTATTAATTTCAGGTCTGAATTTCAAAACAGTGATACGTGGCACACCGTACAAATTTGCTCTACTGAACCAATCCATAATTAGGGAATTATGGGAGATCATGCATAAATTTATATTGAAGAATCCAAATTAGGTATGGCCTATGGAATTTGAAAGAAGACTCAGAGGGCTATGACAGGACTGAAGTTCAAATATTTGGTATCCGAAATCATAGAGATACATCAGGTTCAATATAGAGCTCCTGAAAAGCAAGAAAAAGGTGTATATCATTTTTTGAAATTGCATAAATTTTGTTTGAAAAATTAGTTTGAAGTGATTACAATGGCATATTGAAGCATTGATATCATTATTAGATTATAAAATTCCTCCAAAAAATAATTCCACCCCCATTAAGCCCTCATAAAGCTCTAATATGAAACATGAAGAGGAATAATTGCAACATGATATATCAAAATTACGAGACTAAATGCATCAAATTTCGCTCTCGCAAAGAGTAAATAAAAATGAAATGGAAGCTAAGATAGAAGCAAAAATATAAGGTTTAAAGGATGGTTTAAAAGCAGACATGGAAGGTTTGAAAGAAGGTCTAAAAAATTTGCTACAAGAAATGATTCCTAATGGCAAAAGGTATTAGATAAAACTCATGATGAGAATAAAAACAATGTTAATAATGATCCTGTTGATGGGAAAAAATGTCCGGCCAAAAGTAAGGGATATCCCTGATAAAAGTCCCGATTAGACTCTAAACAGTTTATGATAGGGATCCCGTCCAGGGTGTGGGTCCGGCTACCACTGAATAATCCTTTTTCTCGGACACAAACGAGCCCTGCAGTCCTATGAACACATGATTATTTGGATGGTACAAGACAAATGGTTGATGAGTCTCAATGAACATAAAACACTACAAATAGCAAGATGAGTTAAAGCATGCGGCCAAAGGAAATGCTGTTAGCATCACATCATTAGGGTCACACTTGTAAAAGTTGTTCAAACCATAGAAGAAACAGTTCTTTATGGTTAGATCACCCTTCACTTCCTTACATGGTCTCAAGAGGTAAGATAAATGTTAGTAACGGAGTTGCTAACATCTTATAAATAAACAACCTAACATAATTAACACATTTAGTGAGCTGAAATGTATAAATGATATAAGCAGAAAATGCAGATTACTTAATCATAAAGATATCAGATACATAAGAAAAAATATTCATTGTGTTAACATATTAATCCTCATCGGATCCAAGAGTGGAATAAAAAAAGTGGTTGTATTCATTCTTAGAAAAGTGCATTCAATTCTATACAATTCTCTTTGCTCCTTTGGAGTCCCAAAAAAAAGATCCTTTAAAATTTCCCGAAGGGAGTATTTATAGAACAAAATTGACCCTTGGGTATCCCTGAATTTTCGTCTTCCTAACCGTTGACATGCTCTGCGACTTGAGGGAATCCACGACTTGCGTCCTTGGCTATGGCTGAAACCTACGACCCCTTGGCTATTGCGACCTGTGACCTCTTCTGTTTGCTGTAATATGTGACTTGGTCATGGGAGCAGTTGGGTGATTGCGATATCAGGGACATGTACCTGTTGCTGTTCCTTGAGGTAACTTCGCCATGCCTGATAATCTCCAGCCACTGGGGAGACCTGAGGCGTATCTTCTCTCAACTTGTGAAGACACTCGAGAGCATTTGGAATCAAAGTGTCTCTCTTGATCATGATCTGGTTTGACAGGGACGCCAGTTTGGTATAGATCCAGACTGGTGTCACGATGAATTGAACTAGGTTTTCTTGTAATGTCGACAGGTCTTGAGAGGTGGCTGCTTGCCTTATGGGTTGTAGAAATTCTTGAATATCTTTGGTGACTTCCTCCCACGTTTTCTCTTCACCCAGTGCACCCAGAGAAGGAATGTGGTGTAGTTCGGCCATTGAGTCAATGCTGCTAATCAGATGTTCATATGCGGACATTACTTTCTCCAAATCCTTGATGAGTTTCACCTTGGATTGTAACTTTATCCATATTTAAATCTTGTCATTTTGGGTGCTAATCCAATATTTTCTAGGCAAGGTGTCCAGAGCTTGTGGATACATGCTTGACCATTCTAGTATTCTGTCCAAAGCAATAGATGCTTCCTTTAGCTGTGTTTTCCTACTCTTGGTTTCTGCCTGTGCTTTCAGTAGTGGCATGATGGTTTGTTTTATTGTGAATAGTTCTTCATATGCTTGCTTCATGGTGGCCTCCAAAGTGACCAAATCTCCTTGAATAGTGAGTGGCACTTCATTAGTAGGGGAATTCCTAACCTGAAGCTATTGGATTTCTTCTTGTAGCGCCTTCTTTTCCTGTTCCGACTTAGCTGTCTTTTGTTCGAAGGCTTGCAATCTATTATGCAGGGAAAAATTTTCTCTACTTATTCTGCTTACGTTCTCCTTGGTGGCTGCTGCAAAAGCAGTACCAGCTGATGTGATCATAATCGGATTGGTCTTGGTGTCCAAGACTATATCCTTCTCTGTGGTGGCTGTAAGGGGTGCAGTAGGGTCCCATGCCAAACATCTTCTCTTCTCCTTAATGATATTGTGTGTGAACTGATCATAGGTAAGTCTTGTCAGATCAAGCACTCCCTCATCTAGATCCTCGGAGGTACCCAATTCCGAGAGAGAAAAATGCACATTGGTTGTAGGAGTTGTTTGGGGCACCTCCATGTGTGGTAGCTCCATTTGTTTCTCTGTCTCTAGAGGAGGTGTCTTGCTGCCTTCGGTTCCCTTAGAGGAATATTCCCTTGACTTCCGACTTTATTTCTCCCTCCTCTTTTGCTCTGATTCTGCTCTATCTTGTTCTTCCTTTAGCTGGCGCTCAACTTCTTCTTTATCTTGAGCTTCCTTTAGCTGGCACTCAGCTTCTGCTCTAACTTGATCTTCCTTTAGCTAGTGCTTAGCTTCTGCTTTATCCTGTTTTATCTTTAGCTGGCGCTCAGATTTTGCCTTTTCTTCCTCTTCTTTCATTCGTTGTTCCTCTTCCCTTTTCTTGTGGGTTTCCTCTACCCGCTTCTTTCTTTGTTCTTCTTTCAGTTGTTTCTTTCATTTATCCTCCTCCTCCTTTGCCTTCTCCTCATATTCTTGTTGAGCTTTGGCCTCCTTTAATCTTTGTTGGGTGGAAGATTTATGGCCCGTACTGGTCCTTTGCCTCTTGGCTTTGGAAGACGAGGTTCCTCCCAGCATATGGATTCTTTCTTCTAAAGCCTAGTTTTCCTGATCTTCCTGATCAATTGATTCCTCTGGAGTGGCATCCCTGTCTTTTTTGTACCAGTTCTTGATTCTATCTTCAGTTGGGCAATCAATATGTTGGTAACTCCCTTTAAATTTGGCCAGCTTGCAGTGGGTGGGGATGATTCGCTCATGATCATATGTCCGGTGTGACATGGGAGGTAGACAAAATAATTTGACTTTCTCAACCTCTGCTTCTACTTCCCTGAAATATTTCACTGTGTAGGCACTGATAGTGAGTGGCAGAGTGGGCCATGGCTTCTTCTTTCCCTTAGTGAGAACCTTTGAAAAACTGTCCGACATCTGGTAACATGTTTCTTGGAGGAGCAGTTTGTCGGTGACGAAATGGGGCAGTGCGTGGGGGGCCTTGAGTGACCCAAAGACTCAGATGAAAGTTCTATCTGTGACAGGAAACCAGTTGGCCACTGAGGTTATTGCCTCCATGGCTCGCCCGGACATGCATAGGGTGTATTTTCCAAACAGTTTCCCGTAGAGAGCAGGGATGAAGCTGTGCGAGATTGACTCCATGTCTTGCTTATATCTGGAGTCCCAAAACACCAGTAAATATTTGTGAATTGGACCGCCATGCTCCGAATCCCATTTGTGTGCCCACCCCTCAAAATGGCACCTTACACAAGTTGCATCCAAAAGATAAGACACCATATAAAATTCTGATGCATACCCTTCATTAGGTGCTAGTGCCACATATATGTTTGATTTGAGGGCCACCACTATCAAGTTGGCCCAGTTGAAGCCAGTGCCGTACACAGTGACATCGTACATTAGAGAAACCCAAGCGCAGTTGAAAGTGGTTGCATTTGGACGGCCGTACATCCTACATAACATTGTAGCTACAAGCTTGTAGACCTTCCTGAGACCTGATGTTTGATATTCCTGGTCCTTCTTAATCTTGAAATTTTCTGGGTCCTCCCACCATCCTCTTAGGGTCTTGGGTATGGGAATTGCATGAGTGGTGGCCCACTCCTCGGTGAAGGTCTGTTCTTGGGCGGAAAGTGCATAATAGAATTGTTCATCTTGTCCCTTCATATTTGCGAATGATTTCCCGGCATGATCCCGAATAACCTAGAACTTGGGGTCAACCTTTTGCAGGATCCACTCGATCAGCTCTGCACATGGGAATATAGGCAGATGGGCCCCCGCGCAGTGGAGCTTGGATCTTTTAACCTGAATATACGCCTGCTGGTCTAGGAGGTCCTCTAGAAATTCATGCTTTTTGAATTCTTGGTACACATGATACCAAGTCATACTGTTCCCTTTTCTAAAAGTGAAAGCAGTGTCTCCATAGATAGGGGGAAGAGAAAGAGGTATTTCCTCCTCCAAGATTTCTATCTCAGGGCTTTTGTCCTTTTGCGAACTGTCGGAGGCCCCATATCACTTGAGGCCAAAGAGATGGATATGCACTCTAGCTCGGCCTCAAGGTTCCTTGGCATTTTCATAAAAAAATACCATGACAAGACATATGTCATATTTATAAATATTTGGGCTGCTCCTACCTCTGCTCAACTATTTTCAAGGAAATGGATGAACCTGCAACCTAGCGACCTCGTAGCTGGGTTGCTGGGTCGCTATGTTAGGTCCCTATATTACTAGTATAGTCCCTTATTGTTGTTAGTGTAACCCCCTTATTGTTATTATTGTACCCTTGTAACCCCCATATTGTTATTATTGTGCCCTTAAATTATTATTGTTAGGTCGGCTACAATTACGTTGTGGCCCCATGGACTCCTATATATAGAAAGGAGGTTTTGTAATTTGAATAATCTAAGAATTGTTCATTCATGTAATGTATTGGAGGTTTCTCCCTTGAAGTGTCTTATTTCTAAGGCATTGATATCTTTTTTATTCTCTTTTTGGAGCTGGTTTCGCAACATTTGGTATCAGAGCTTTGAGATTCTAGGGTTTCGCTGCTCCAAACAGGTCATTGTGGAATTTTTGCTATAAATTTTTTCTACGAAGGTTCAGAATCTGAAATTTTTAGAGTTCAAAGCCAAAATACTTAGGAACATTGTCGCAAAATTTTAGAGCTTGGTTCGCAATATTTTCGGAGATATGGTTTGTGAAAGTTAGGTCATTTTGCAGGCTCCTGAATTTAACCTAAACAGGTCATCGTGGTATTTTAGTAATAAATTTTTTTCTACAAAGGTTCAGAAACTGGAATTTTTAGAGTGTGAAGCCGCAATCCTAAGGAACATTATCGAAAAATTTCAGATATTGGTTGGCAATATTTTCAGAGATATGATCTGTGGAAGTTAGGGATTTTTGAGGCTTCTGAATTTGATCTCAAAGAGGTGATCGTGGGAAAATATTCATAGCTCTCTCTCTGAGCATCATATTAGAATGCTGTAAAAATTGGCCACAAGTACATGGACTTTAGTTTCCGGTCTATCAATTTCAGATCCAAAGGAGGAAAAAGTTACACGTGGCAAGTCGTACAAGTTCGCTCTACTGAACTAGTCCAAAATTGGGTCATTGTGGGAGATTGGACATAACTTTGCCTTGAAGAATCCAAATAAGATCAGACCTGTGGAATTTGAAAGAAGCTTTAGAGGTCTAATACAAGGCTGAAATTTAAATATTAAGGATCTGTAATTATAGAGATAATTCAATTTCAATATCGAGCTCCTCAAAAGCAAGTAAAAGGTGTGCATTTTTTTTTTCTTTTTTTCGAATTGCATAAGTCTTGTTTGAAGAATCAAGTTGAATTGATTCCAAAGGCATATTGTAGAATAGATATCAGTATTGGATTCTAAAATGGCCCATAAAGAGAATTCAACACCCATTAAGCCTTTAGAAAGCTCTACTATGACTCATGAAGACGAAGAATGGAAACATGACATATCAAAATTACAAGAGCAAGTGCAACAAATTTTTCTCTCGCAAAGAGCAACAAAAAATGACATGGAAGTTTTGAAGAAAGGTGTGGAAACTAATATGGATGGTTTGAAGAAAGGCATGGAATCTAAGATGGATGGTTTGAAGAATGACATGGAATCTAAGATAGATGGCATGGAAGCTGGCATGGAATCTAAGATGGATGACATGGAAGCTAAGATCGATGAGAAAATGGAAAACATGAAGAATGATCTAAAATTAGACATGGAAGGTTTGACAAAGTTGATACAAGAAATGTTTCCTAATGGTGAAAAGATAGTAGAGGAAACTCATGATGAGAACAAAATAAATGTTAATCGTGACTTCATAAACTCTAATGTTGGCGGGAAGAACCATCATATTCCAAAAATGGATATGAGGAAGTTTGATGGAAAGGATCCTGTAACATGGATACTACAGATGGAGCAATATTTTGATCTCCATAACGTGCAAAACACACAAAAGGTACGCATTGCAACTTTACATTTAGAACAAAATACATTTGTATGGTATCAATGGCTTTGCTCCCGTAAAAAAATTGTCACTTGGTCAATTTTTACAGAGGAAATGATAGCACATTATGAGGATACAAAGAGCAACACCTTCTTTAGCCAATTGATAAATCTCAAACAAAAGGGTTTAATGGGGGAGCACATTGAGGACTTCCAAAAATTGAATATAAGGGTAACTGATATTCCATAGGAACACAAGATTGATCGCTTCATAGGTACTTTAAAGGATAACATCCAACATGAAGTTCGCGTTTTGGAACCTAATTCATTGGAGAAGGCATTCATGTTGGCAAGAAAAATTGAATGTAAAATTATGGCGACAAGGAAGCCTACCACTCACTTCTATAAAGAGGGAAGTGTTGCTACTCCTAGATTTCCAAAACCTACAAGGTTGACACCACAACAATTGGAAGAAAAAAGAGCAAAAGGGCTTTGCTATAGTTGTGATAGAAAATACACTAAAGGTCATAAGTGTGCTGAGAAGAAATTATTTTACATAGATTGTGAAGAGGAAGAAGAAAATGAACAAGAAGAGCATATGCACCAGGAACCAACCCAAGAAGAGGAAGAAATGAGTCCGACCATATCGTGTAATGCATTGGCAGGAATTACACTCCTCAAACTCTCAAGATAGAAGGACATATCAAGAAGAAAAAGGTAATAGTGTTGATTGATTCAGGTAGTACCCATAATTTTATTCATTGTAAGGTAGCCAAGGAATTGAATTGTTTCCTATACGCAACACCAGAATGTGAAGTGATGGTTGCAAATGGAGGAACTATAAATTTCTCTGGAAAATGCCATAATATCAAGCTAACCATGGGGAATATGTATTGAATATTCCAATGCTTTCCATTCCTATGGGAGGTGTTGATGTTGTACTAGGAGTACAATGGTTACAATCTTTGGGGACGGTAGCTTTTAATTTTCAAGAACTTTTCTTGAAATTTTTTTCATAAGGAAAGGAAGTCGAATTACGGGGTATTGAAGGGAAGCCAGGAAGGATAATAAGCTCTAATGTCATGACAAAGCTTCTAAAGAAAGAACAACGAGGCGTAATTGCACAATTATGCTCACTAGAAGTTCCGACATCAAAATCATCTATTTCTGCAGATCTCCAACAAGTCTTTGACAATCATTCCAAGGTGTTTGAAACTCCCAAAGGACTCCCACCTATTCGTGATCATGATCATGCTATTCATTTGATTCCAGGAAGTTTTCCTCCAAACATTAGGCCTTATAGATATCCTTATGTCCAAAAGAGCGAAATTGAACGTATGATTGCAGAAATGTTAGAGGCAGGTATAATTCAACCTAGTCAAAGTTCTTTCTCTGCTCCTATAGTATTGGTACACAAGAAGGATGGATCATGGCGCATGTGTCCGTATTATAGGGAGCTCAATAAGCTCACCATTAAAGATAAATTTCCCATTCCTGTGATTGATGAATTATTGGATGAATTACATGGAGCAATTTATTTTACCAAGTTGGATCTTCATTCAGGATATCATCAAATTAGAATGAAGACTGAAGATATTCCGAAAACATCATTTTGAACTCATGAGGGTCATTATGAATTTTTGGTCATGCCTTTTGGCCTTACCAATGCACCTTCTACATTTCAAGGGTTGATGAATTCCATTTTCAAACCCTTCCTTAGAAAATTTGTGCTAGTATTTTTTGATGACATACTAATCTACAGCAGGTCTTGGAAGGATCATGTTCAACATGTTGACAGGGTGCTCAAACTATTGTAGGAGGAAAAATTATATGCAAAAACATCCAAATGTTTCTTTGGAGTACAAGAGGTGGAATATCTGGGTCATATTGTATCTCATGAGGTTGTTAAGGTAAACCCTAACAAAATTAAAGCCATTAAGGAATGGAAAGTCCGCACAACCATAAAGCAGTTGCGAGGATTTATCGGGTTAACAGGGTATTATTGAAAGTTTGTTAAGAATTATGGGAGAATAGCAGCACCTCTAACAACATTATTGAAGAAAGATGCATTTTCATGGACTCCTGAAGCAACTAAGGCCTTTGAACATCTTGAAGAGGCAATGTGCCTAGCACCAGTCTTAGCTATGCCGTACTTCACAAAAACCTTTATTGTGGAATGTGATGCCTCAGGAAATGGAAGTGGTGTTGTTTTAATGCAAGAAGGAAGACCCATTGATTTTGAAATTCGTCCAATCAAAGGAAAGTATTTACAGAAACCTATTTATGAGAAGGAAATGTTAGCAATACTGCATGCATTAAAGAAATGGAGAACTTACCTAATGGGAAGACACTTCAAGGTAAAAACTGATCATGGTAGTCTTAGACACTTTTTGGAGTAAAGAATATCTTTAGAAGAGCAGCAAAAATGGGTCACAAAGATGTTGGGTTATGAATTTGAAATAATATGCAAAAAAGGGAAGCTAAATGTTGCTGCAGATGCACTCTCAAGAAAGAATGAAGAGGTGGAAGCATTGCTTTGTGCCATTTCTATTATCCAACCAGATTGGATAACCGAAGCAAGAGATGAATGGAAGAAGGGCGAAGAAGTGTGGACACTCATTCAAAAGTTGCAGCAAGATCCTAGTACATCTGATACATTTAGTTGGAAAAATGATTTCTTATGGTACAAATATCGCTTATATCTTTGTAATAATTCCCAACTAAAACAAAATAATCTTTTGGAATTTCACACTTCTCCTTTAGGAGGACACTCAGGATTTTTAAAAACTTACCACAGGGTGAAGAAATAATTTTTTTGGGATGGCCTTAAATCTAATATTCAAAAGTTTGTGGTGGAATTTTTGGTTTTCCAGCAGAATAAAGTTGAGAAAATTAAGACCTGGGGTCTTCTACAACCTTTATCCATTCCAAGTCAATGTTGGGAGGAGATTTCAATGGATTTTATCACAGGTTTACCTAAGTTTGAAGGAAAGAGTGTCATCATGGTGGTAGTTGATAGACTTACCAAGTATGCACACTTTATTGCATTATCTCATTCATTTAAAGCAAGTACAGTTGCTACTACATTTATGGACACAATTCAAAAGCTACATGGAAACCCAAGGGTTATTGTGAGCAACAGAGATCCCATTTTTACTGGAAATTTTTGGACGGAGTTATTTTCTTGTTTGGGTACTCAATTAGCTCATAGCTCATCTTATTATCCTCAATCTGATGGTCAAACTGAGATAGTAAATAAATGTTTGGAAGGATATCTTCGTTGTTTTGTATATGATAAACAAACACAATGGGTCAAGTGGTTACCTCTAGCTGAATGGTGGTATAACACTTCCTTCCATACTGCAGCAAAAATGACCCCATTTATGGTACTTTATGGATATCATCCACCATCCATCACATCATCTTTAAGAGAAAATTCGAAGGTTCAAGCTGTGGAAGATCACATCGAGCATCAACAAGAAGTTTTCCAACTCTTAAAGGACAACCTGAATTTGGCACAAAATTGAATGAAACAATAGGCAGATCAACATCGCAGAGAGAGAAGTTTTGATGTAGGAGACTGGGTATTTTTACGGCTATAAAAATACAAACAAATGTCTCTCAAGCAAGCTAAGAAGGATAATCAATTATCTCCAAAGTACTATGGTCCTTACAAGGTGTTGCAAAATATTGGTACTATGGCATACAAATTGGAGCTCCCTGCTTCTTCACGAGTGCATCCAATTTTCCATGTTTCATGCTTAAAGAAGGTTATAGGTGAAAACCTTCCAGTTAAAACCATATTTCCAGAACTTGATGAGGAAGGAAAAATAATATTGGAACCTGAAGCGGTCACGAAAACAAGAACTTGACAGCTACGGAATCGATCAATTTCAGAGTATCTCATCAAGTGGAAGAACTGACCCACTGAAGATTCTACATGGGAGGATGAGAATTTTATACAGAAGCACCCAAAGCTACTCAAGCGTTGAGGACAACACTTTTTTGAAGGAGAGGGGCATGTTAGGTCCCTATATTACTAGTATAGTCCCTTATTGTTGTTAGTGTAACCCATTTATTGTTATTATTGTACCCTTGTAACCCCCATATTGTTATTATTGTGCCCTTAAATTATTATTTTTAGGTCGGCTAGGATTAGATTGTAGCCCCATGGACTCCTATATATAGAAAGGAGGTTTTGTAATTTGAATCATGCAAGAATTTTTCATTCATGTAATGTATTGGAGGTTGCCTCCTCGAAGTGGCTTATTTCTAAGGCGTTGATATCTCTTTTCTTCTCTTTTTGGAGCTGGTTTCACAACATGCTAGGTCGCGTTGGTTTAAACTTTCACAGAAAAGCGACCTAGCGACTTAGTGACTTGTGACTAGGTCATGAGGTTGCTGAGTCGCGGAATCACGCCGGTTTAGATCTTCACGGAAATACGACCTGACGACTTAGAAACTCGCGACTCGGTTGCAAGGTCGCTAAGTCGCGAAGTCGTGTCACTTTAATCTTTCATGGATATGCGACCTAGCAACCCTGCGACTTAGCGACTGAGGTCGCGAGGTCACAGAGTCGATCTAGGGCTTGGCAGATGGTTTGCGCGGTGACAAAGAACTTCAACTTGATTTTATTCAAAAAGGGAGGTAAGGCGACACATCAAGTGGAAAGCATGCATGAAGTTCCTCATTGGAAAGGGTTGGAAAGGGAACTTGAATAGACTGATGCAAGGGAGGCTTCCTAGAGGAGGTACATAGGGCAGTCAAGCTATGGGGAGGGGAAAGCTATAGCAACATGATTCATGGAAGGTTTAAATAGAAGCTAGGTTTAGTTTTTAATAGGCTAAGGTGAGGGTAATGGAGGCAATAATCAATAAAAAGGGAAACAATAGGAGGATTAGGAAACTTACCCGGGAAAAATGCGCTGCAGCTGGCTTGTCAAAGGCGTTTTATTTCTCCGTCGTGCAGGTCAAATGCGACCTATGCAACCCTTCTATATATAAAGGGGTCACATGTGTGGACAATAAATGAGGGTCGCAAGGTCGAAAATGAGTTGAGTTGATGAGATATGTGACCTTGTGAATTTGCGAACTTGCGACCTGGGGGGGTCGCAGAATTGCAAGGTCACAATTTTTTGGTTTCAAGATGATATGTGACCTTGCGACTTCACGACCTGAGGGGTCGTAAGGTCATAGGGTCACAAATTAGATGAGCTAACCAATTCTGCGACTTAACAACTTGAGATTTTGAAAGAGTGAACTTAGGCTTGACTCTATTTTTCAAAAGGTTAGGGGCTCAAAAATTTAAAAGGGGAAAAAGTTTGGAGGGTGTTGTAGCGGCTACAACAAATCCCATAGCCTCCAACGTTGGATTGAAGACCCACCATATTACAAAGATCGATATGAGGATGTTTGATGGCAAGGATCCGGTAACATGGATACTACAAATGGAGCAATACTTTGATCTCCATAATGTGAAACACACACAGAAGGTACACATAACAACTTTATATTTAGAACAAAATCAATTTGTATAGTATCGATGGCTTTTTTCTCGTAAACCACTTGTCACTTAGTCAATTTTTATGGAGAAAATGATAGCACATCATTCCTTATGGATATCCCTATGCTCAAGAGAGCGAAATAGAACATATGATTGCATAAATGCTAGAGGCTAGTATAATTCAACCTAGTAAAAGTTCTTTCTCTTCTCCAGTAGTATTGGTGCACAAGAAGAATGGATCATGGTGCATGTGTCTGGATTATAGGGAGCTCAACAAGATCACCATTAAATATACATTTCCCATTCCTGTCATTGATGAATTATTGGATGAATTACATGGAATAATTTGCCTCACCAAGTTGGATCTCCATTCAGGATATCATCAACTTAGAATGTAGACTGAAGACATTTCGAAAACAACATTTAGAAATCATGAGGGTCATTATGAATTTTTTGTCATGCATTTTGGCCTTGCCAATGCACCTTCTAAATTTCAAGGGTTGATGAATTCCATTTTCAAACCCTTTCTTGGAAAATTTGTGATAGTAGTTTTTCATGATATTCTAATCTACAACAAGTCTTGGAAGGATCATTTTCAACATGTTGAGAGAGTGCTCAAGATATTGGAGGAGAAACAATTATATGAAAAAACTTCAAATGTTTCTTTGGAGTACAAGAGGTGGAATATCTAGGTCATATTGTATCTCATGAGGGTGTTAAGGTAGAACCTAAAAAAATTAAATCCATTAAGGAATGGAAAATCCCCACAACCATAAAGCATATGCGAGAATCTCTCGGGTTAATAGGGTATTATCGCAAGTTTTTTAAGAATTATGGGGGAATAACAATGCCTCTAACAACATCACTGAAGAAAGATGCATTTTCTTGGACTCAAGAAGAAACTTAAGGCATTTGAACATCTTAAAGAGGAAATGTGCCAAGCACTAGTCTTAGCTTTTCCAAACTTCACAATTTTTTTTATTATGGAATGTGATGCCTTAGGAAATGGAATTGGTGTTGTTTTAATGCAAGAAGGAATACCCATTTCTTTTTAAAGTCGTCCAATAAAAGGAAAGTATTTACATAAACCTATTTAGGAGAAGGAAATATTGACAATACTACATGCACTAAAGAAATAACGACCTTACCTAATGGGAAGACACTTCAAGGTAAAAACAGATCATGATAGTCTTAAATAATTTTTGGAACAAAGACTATCTTAAGAAGAGCAGCAAAAATGGGTCACAAAGATGTTGGGTTATGACTTTGAAATCATCTACAAAAAGGGAAAGCTAAATGTTGCTGCAAATTCACTATCAAGAAAGGATGAGGATGTGGAAGCATTGCATTGTTCCATTTCTATTATCTAACCGGGATTGGATAATCAAAGCAAGGGAGGAATGTAATAATGATGAATAAATGTGGACACTCATTCAAAATTTGTAGCAAGATCCCAATACACACGATACATTTATTTGGAAAAATGATTCATCATGGTATCGTAAGATCGCTTATATCTTTGTAAGAATTCCCAACTAAAAGAAAATATTCTTTTGGAATTGCACACCTCTCCTTTAGGAGGACACTTAGGATTTTTAAAAACTTACCACAGGGTCAAGAAAGATTTTTTTTTGGGATGGCCTTAAATCTGATATTCAAAATTTCGTGGCTTAATATTTTGTCTACCAACAAAATAAAGTTAAGACAATTAAGACCCCAGGTTTGCTACAACCTTTATCCATTCCAAGTCAACGTTGCGAGGAGGTTTCAATCGATTTTATCACATTTTTACCCAAGTCGGAAGGAAAAAGTGTCATCATGGTGGTAGTTGATAGACTTTCCAAATATGCACACTTTTGTGCATTATATCATCTATTAAAAACCAATAGAGTTTTTACTGCATTTATGGAAACAATTCAAAAGCTACATGGAAACCCAAATATTATTGTAAGTGACAAAGATCCCATTTTCACTAGAAAATTTTGGACATAATTATTTTATTGTCTGGGTACTCAACTAGCTCATTGCTCATCTTATCATCCTTAATCTGATGGCAAAATTGAGATAGTGAACAAATGTTTAGAAGGACATCTTCATTGCTTTGTATATGATAAACAAACACAATGGATCAAGTGGTTACCTATGGATGAATGGTGGTATAATACTTCCTTCCATACTACAAAAAAAATGATCCCATTACCTCTTGAGAAAATTCTAAGGTTCAAGCAGTGGAAGATCACATCAAGCATTAACAACAAGTTATCTAACTCTTAAAGGATAACCTCACTTTGGCACATAATCAAACGAAACAACAGGCATATTGACATCACATCGAAAGAAGATTGATGTAGGCGATTGGGTATTTTTACGGAAACAACCATACAAACAAATGTCCCTCAAGCAAGATAAGAAGGATAATAAATTATTTCCAAAGTAATATGGTCCTTACAAGGTGTTGCAAAATATTGGTACTATGGAATACAAATTGGAGCTTCCTACATCTTCTCGAGTGCACCTAGTTTTCCATGCTTCATGCTTAAAGAAGGTTATAGGTGACAAGCTCCCAGTTCAAAAAATATTTCCAGAACTTGACGAGGAAGGAAAAATCATATTCAAACCTGAAGTAGTCATGGAAACAAGAACTTGACAAATACGAAATCGATCAATTTTAGAGTATCTCATCAAGTGGAAGAAGCTACTCGTTGAGAATTCCACATGTGAGGATGAGAATTTTATACAGAAGCATCCAAAAATACTCAAGCATTAAGGACAACACTTTTTTGAAGGAGAGGGTCATGTTAGGTCCCTATAATACCAATGTATCCCCTTATTTCTATTGTTAATTTAGCCCCCTTATTGTTATTGTTGTGCCCATGTAGTCCCTATATTGTTACTATCGTGCCCCATAGAAGCCCACTTTTGTTATTGTTGTGCCCTTACATTATTATTTTTATGTAGGCTCTGATTATATTGTCACCCCTTAGAATCCTATATTTATAAAGTAGTTTTTGTCATTTGAATCATCAAAGAAAATGTTCATTTATGTATTGTAAAGGAGGTTACCTCCCCAGAGTGGATAGTTTTTAAGTCATTGATATATATTTTATTCTATTTTGTGAGCTATTTGCATAACATATTCTTCTAATTCAGACCTGATGGTAGCCAGAAAACCCATCTTTAAATGAATAAGCCTCATTTTCTGCCACATTATCTAGAACTTCATCACTGAAAGGTGTGGGGAAAGGATCGTGAAAACATGAATTATTTAATCTATGGTAGTCCACACATACCCTAATCTCCATAGCATAATTTTTGTTTTGTATCATAATCGGACTAACCCATTCGGCTTCATCACCAGGAAATATTAGCCTGGCATCCAACATTTTATCTATCTCTTTCTTCACTTTCTCCTTCACCCTTAGATTTAGTCTATAAGGTTAGTGCTTTACTGGTTTTTCATATTACTTGAGCATGATCTTTGTCTCTCCCACATCTCCTTTGATTCCTTTCAATTTTGCAACATATGAGGGAAATAGGTCCTCATATTATTTTAAATATTGAATTTTTATTTATTAGTTTTCTCATCCCAATAATCTAAAACTGAGGCTAGCTTCAAATTTTCTTCATTAGCTTCAATAGGAGATTATTGGGATGAGATAAATTTTCCATGTAACATATATGGAAAATGATTTTGAGGAATTTATTAGTTATATCATCCCAATAATCTCCAATTGACCCTAGCTTCAACTTTTCTTCATTCCCTATATTTAGTTTCTGCAACTTTAGTGGAAGTATATGGGGTCCTTTAGTTGTGGGTCCATATCTAACCCCTCGTTCTCCTTCCACCTCATTGAAGGTTAGATGTCTCAAGTCTTCAAGATCATCTTCATATTTTTCTTTATTTACTTTCCCACAGGCTACCGCTTCATTGTATGTTGACTCATATAAGTGTTGCAACATAGCCTAGTCTATTGTCCCCTCTATCAATTGTCTGGTTGTAAGTAGAATTCTCATTGTTGGAAACACTAAGAGGGGGGGGGGGGGGTGTTTCAATTAGTATTATTATTAATATTTCAGAGCATTAGTTAATCTTCAATTATTATTAGTTTTTGTACAATGATAGCAGTAAACAAAAGGAACACAAATGCACAGAGTTTTTAAGGTGGAAACCCCCTCTGGGACAAAAAACACCTGAAAGATTTTCTAATAATTCTTTAATATTCAACTCCAATTGAAAAGAAAGCTCCAAATCCCTAGAATCTAGAAAATAATTCTTCTCCAACTCCCACTGGATGGACGCTCCAATGCTCGAGATTCTTCAGTAGTCAACTGAATAGATGCCCAACACCCAATGAGCTACAACTCACCCTATCACCACCTACCACCCTGAAGTTTTCACATGCTTGAACCTGTTGGTGACTTCATGCACTAGCCTAGCACCACCCTACCACACTATATAAGAATAAAAGAAGAATGGACTCCCATACCAGGGAAAATGGTCCACTTTACAATGATATAGAATGATGTAGAAGAAGAAGACACACTAGACCATAACCCCAACTATGACACAACCACCTAATGATAATCCTAGACCTCCCGACACTGCCTCTTCAATTCTTGATAGATAGCAATTGGTACAAATTTTACAATGACTCAGTACAATGATACCTTTACAATGACTGTATGCAGTGTTGCCCACTTGAAGACTTCATGTGGTGAACTTCTTGCTGCTGTTCTGCACCATGATTGCTGCTCTTGTCATGCTACCCTTTCTCACTCTTTAGAACATTAGGTCATGCATTGATTCTTTTCTTGATGAATATATAATACCTGCAAAAAATATTCAAGGAAATACCCATGACATGATAATAGCAAAACTTACCTCATCCTACAGAGCATATGTTAATGCTAAAAAAAATAGAATACAAAGAATCTAATGAAATTAAGAGATGAACATGCATATACAGAATATAATTACCTAGAACTTACCTCTGCTGTATCATTTTGTTGCACCTTGCTTTGCTTTGCTGCCCTAGAAAGTCTGTTCCTTTGCATCCCTTAACAACACATGATCTAGATTTTTCTTGCCTTCTAGGAGCTCGATATTGAATTTGATGTATCTATGTTATTTCAATTCCAAAATACGAGATTTTTGGTCTTGTAGTATCCCTCTGATTCTTATTTCCAATGCCCTTGGTCTGACCCAATTTGGATTCTTCAAAACAAAGTTATGCCCAATCTCTCACAATGACCTAATTATAGACTAGTTCAGTAGAGCGAACTTATATGACATGCCACGTGTCATTGTTTCCTCCTTCAGTTTTGATATTGATAAATAGAAAACTTCAGTATGTGCAATATCTATTACTTTTTACATAATTCCAATCTGATGCTCAGAGAGAGAGTTATGACGATTTTCCCAAGGTCACCTCTTTGAGATGAAGTTCAAGATCCTACAAAAACCCTAACTTCCACAGATCATATCTCCGAAAGAATTGCAAAAAATTATTTGAAATTTTTACACGAGCTTCCTCAGGATTTCAGCTTCGCGTGATAAAAATTTAAGCTTCTTAACCTTCGTAGAAAAAAATTCATAGCGAATTTTCCACAATGACCTATTTCAAGTAGCGAAATCCCTCTATGAGGAGGACATGAGGATCATAGTTTATATAAATGCTTAGGTTGAGAGCATCTTCAACAAGTGAACATGGAAGGGATTTTAGGAGCTTAAAAAATATTAATTATTGACTGTTCAATGACCACAACCAATGATTAGTGTAATGCCACAACCCCATGGGGTTTTAGCTCACTAACTTGGGTTAATAACTTCAAACATGAATATCTCTCAAACCGTGAAAAATTACGTGGCATGCCATATATCAACGGAAACATATTGATAAGTAGAAAACATAAAAAATATTCTTGACTCAGAATATAGTAATTTGGTAGGTAAAAATTCCCATGCAATATCGGGTTAGCCCCTGGTGCTGCTTGGGTTGACATCAATGAAAACCAATGATCAACACTCTTAACATCCTGCATAGCATCGATAATCCTCTTATCGGTATCTAAAATATAAAATCTACTGACAAAAAGAATTTCTAAACAATCCCAATCGCGAGTATATCTCTGTGTTTCCTCTTTTACATACCATGCTTTAGGGAAGGTTCCCAATGTATGCACAAAGTTAATGCACCCATAAATCGTTTGGGAGAATTTCCCTAACCCATCAGTCTTCACATTTTCTCAAGTGTATTTGAGGATCTGAGTTGCCTCTATATTTCATAAATGGTTGCGAGCCCCATGAATGTCCAAATTTAACTTTCAATGCTGTCGATATTTCATCCCATTCCCTGAGATTATTGTGATGGACTCCCTACCACTTGGTCGATGTTTCTTGTAGGGAAAAAATCATTAGGGGCACCTTATGTTCTTCGGGAATAGTAGCATCATTATTATTAATCAAATTATCGACTGAATCCATACCATTGAAATTGGGGTATTCTCTTACATCTGTGTCGATCCAGTTGATTCCCCTGAATGTGGCGCATCGTCTGGTGTTGACCTCATATGCTCCTTACTGCCATTCATCCCATGCAACTTCTAAGCCAACCTATAAGCTTTGAATACTCCACCAGCTGATTGACCCTTCTGCAAGTGGGTTGATATAATCTTCCCTCTTCCTTGCTGTCAAATGGTATAATTGGTCTAAGAGTCCCGACTCCTCTCTATCGTCTGCTGGTTTTGTGAATCTTGGTCCTTGATAAGGATATATGGGTTGGATTACTCTAACCCCTTATACTTCAAAAGTCATCAATTATTTTTTCATATAAATCACCGCAAAGTTCTCAAAGGCCCAATCTATCCCAAGAAGTGTTGGATAGGGATACTTGTCTCCCATTATATCTATCACTTCGAAATTTGCATAAGTCTTGACTCCTATGATGTCAACCTCTACATCCTCTAGTATTCCAATTGGAAGGATGCAGTATTGGTTCACCATACGCAGTTGAATTGGTGTGAACACTAGCTTAGGTCTACCCCAAGGCTTCCTACGTATTTCTTGGTAAAATGTCGACATTTGAGCCTAAATATAGCATTGTATATTTTATTTGTAATCTCACAATCTCGACATCAATTCTAAACTCCCTTCCCATTCTTCTTTTATTTCTATGAATCCTTCTTGAATGCCTCTTTGGTAAATAGGTGGAGATTTCTCCTTCTTGATATGTCCTCTCCTTGATAGTCGATTTCAGAATCTCCTGCAACTTCCAAAGAATTTGTTCATCATTCACAATTTGCAGGAATAATTTGAACCATTATTTTATGGGTTAGGCGTTGGACCGTGGTGGGTTTTGATCCTTCTCTCTCAAAGGTGTTGGTTGTACTCATTGATGCCCTCCACTTGGGTTTAGCTTGATAAACGTATCTACTGTTTCCTTGTAATATCTCTTTATTGTTCAAGATCATATGAGCTATTCGACGAGGCCAATCTTATAATCCTGGGTTGTTCTACTTCTCCTGTGTCAGCCCCAGTATTCCCCCGCCCCTCGAGTTACTATATTGATATTGGAGAGTGCGGAAGTTTTTGGCACCCTTGGTTCTACATTAATTAAAGTTCCTCCCCTCTAGTGGTTGCACTCCTCCCATATTTTAATCAATTCTGGGCAGTCCTATGTTGCATGCGTATTGACCCTGCATTGAGAACACCATTGTCATTTGGGTAGTGGACAATATCATGCAAAATGACCTTCTTGGTCACAATTGTAACATAACACTGGGCCTCGACTTCCTGTCTTTCCCCCCCTTGTTCCTCCTCATCCTCGTCCTTGAGGAGTATCGTTGACTTGATAGGCTATTCGGTCTAATCGGTCAGCTAAGGCATCCATCGCCCTACACTGCTTAGTGTGATGAGTCGGTAAAGCACATAATTCATAATAAGTATTTTTAGGGACATTTGAATATTTTCTGCAGAATGGGGCAGAGACATGGAAGATGTACATATGGTCTACAAATTTCATAGTAATCAGTTGGTGTTGGATTATGTTGATTAAAAAATGCATGCAATTGAGTTTGGCATTGATATATACTATGTGTTCATATCTGCACAACTCCCATAGCAGGAGGGGTTCCAGATGGCCCCATCAGCTTGGGTGTAATACCTGAGCCTCGAAACCTCAAAAATTCAGTGACTAGATGGCCTTCTACCATGGAATGAGTACACCATAAGTTCGGTCGCGCAGGTCATGTTGACTGCATGTCTTTCAATTTTTTCTGTCAAACTTGCAATTTGATGTTGTAGACCCAATATAGATGGGTCCTGGGTCATTGTTCCTCTACGGTATTCATGTGGGTACCATTCCATAGCTTCAATCCATGTTGTATGTTATAAATCATCCTGTAAAGTGTCAATATTTTGCTGGGTTAGTGGTGTATGGGTAAGAGGAAACAATGCTTTTATAAACTAGTCCCGTTGGTGATTTGGGTCTATCAGGTAGCTTAGTTTTCCAATTGTATATTTAAATCTCCGCATCAACTCCCAAGCGGTCTCCCCTTCCCATTATTTAATTTCCCATAATTTAGACAACCCCTATTGGTTTTTCTGAGTTAGTTTGAACTCCTGAACAATTTATCTTTTAACATCATCTACTATTGGGTTCTGCTGTAGCTCCAACCACTCCATGAACCATGTCAAGGCTCTCTCCCTAAGTGTGGTTTGAAATTTAATTATTTTTTCAGTGTCTAGCATTTGGCAGGCCTTCCATATGGCTTCACACAAATAATAATGTTCTTCTACATCATCATTTCCTTTTCCAAAGAACTTAGGATATCGAGTGAACAATCCTGCCATATTTTACTGAGCTTGAGGAAGAAGTACACATCCTTGAGATCCTAGCTGTGATGATCCTTGCAAGATCTCACCAATGTTACCAACTCCACTACCACTAGCACTATTTTTATATGTGTTATGCACACTGTGAATTATATTAAGTTTTATTAACTTAGACAAGAACTTATCAGGGTTGTGATAAAGTACCAGTGGAAGGTTGGGGGAGATGCTACATGAACACCAGGAGATCGTATCACGACTCAACTTGGACACATATTTCTTCATGAATAAAATTCATAAAGCAACATGCATGTCATCATCAAGGTATTTATTTGAGCCTACACCTTATATTATATCTTGTTGGGTATGCGTTATATTATTTCCATGAATATTCACATGCGCGGGGTGGGGGGTGGGTATCCCCCCTTGTCCAGGGATTTGCAAGGGGCAGGTAGCCCCCTGTGCAAGGTCTGGGGTAGGGCCACGGGAAATTTTTTTTGGACCCTATTTTAGGTGGACAAACCCGCCTATGGTTTTTTTCATGGGTTTGCACATGGTTTTGGGGCATGATGGTTTTCGACCCCTGGTATTTTGTAGATCCGGTCAAGGGAAATATGGTTATGTTCTAATGCAGGGTTAATGGATTGGGGTTTATGAATGCTTTGACATGTATATATATGTGTTGTAACACTAAAAGGAATATAATGAAAAATCAAGATGGTAGTCTTGATTTTGGATCCAGGGGAAAAATCTCTGTGTATATATGTTTTATGTTTTATGCTCTCGCTATTGTTTATTTTCTGTTTTAAGAATCCATTTCCAGATAATTTCTGTACAGGGTTAAAACTACATTTTGTATCAGAGTTATTTCGGCTTCAAGGGGATGCTTTTGCTACTGAGGGTTTTTTTTCTCGGACCTATGGTAGACCCTATTTAGTGGGAGATCGACGGGATCAATTATTGCAGGGAAAGAAGATGGAGAGTAGTGGAAAGATAGAGATAGAGAAATTTAATGGCCAGAATTTTTAGTTGTGGAAGCTCAAGATGGAGGATCTGTTGGTGGATAAAGATCAGTGGATAGAAGTAGATCCAGGTACTCAACCAACAACAATGTCAGATGAAGACTAGGAGAAGTTGGATCGGAAGGCAAAGAGCACAATATGGTTGTGTATCTCAGATTTGGTATTGTTGAATGTATTTGGGGAAGCTTCGATGAAGACTTTATGGGTCAAGTTAGGGAATTTGTACCAATCTAAGTCTCTAGTGAATAAATTGTTCCCACAGAAAAATCTGTATAACCTAAGGATGAAGGATGGAGACTTGGTGACAGAGAATCTGAATGCCTTCAATACTGTGGTAAGTCAGTTGCATCTGTTGATATTAAAATATTAGATGAAGATAATTGCATCCATTTTTTGTGTTCTCTACTAGATTCGTGGGAAAGTCTGGTTATTGCAATAGGTAGCAATACAACTACCTTGAATTTTGATGAAGTCCCAACCTTATTGTTGGAGGAAATGAGATGGATAAATATGGAGGGCTAGAATGGAGATGCCTTATATGTATGAGGAAGGTCCCATAATAGAAACAAAATAAGATTTTGAGCAGGAGATCTAAATCTCTAGGAAATCCTGTAAAGGTGTGATGGAAATGCGGAAAAGAAGGGCACTTCAAAAAGGACTGCAGATCTAAAGCTCCTGAGAAAGGAAAGGGATGTGATGATGCTCCTTCTGTAGAGGAAAAACCCACCTCAGATGAAGGTGGTGATGTGTATTTTTCTTCTTCTTCAAATACACATGTAGATCATGAGGCATGACTGATTGAATCAGGTGCATCCTTTCACTTCACTCCCTATAGTGAGTGGTTCTGCGAGTATGAGAAGTACGATGGAGGTGATTTATTCTTAGGGGATGATAGGAAGGTCATAATCGTCGGACATGGAAAAGTCAAGCTGAAGTTGCAAGGTGGAAGGATTAGAACACTTCTCGGTTTTCTATATATTCCTGCATTGGCCAGAAATCTGATTTCTGTAAGCAAGATGGATTGTGCAGGTTTAAAAAAAATGTTCGAGAAAGATACCTGCAAAATGGTTCAGGGAGAATTGGCATTAATGCGAGGAGTTCATATTGGAACTCTGTACAAGCTTTAGGGTAGCACTGTTATTGATGGGTGCAATAGTTCTGTGGTTCCTGAAAGTGGAGCAGAAAGCCTAGCGGTATATAGAGAAAAGACAATGCTATGGCATCAAAGTCTTGGAAATATTTGAAATAAGGGACTTCAGATACTGCATGGTGTAGAAATTATACAAACAATATGTATATCATGGATTCAATCCGATATAACAATGTACTAAAGATAGATACTGAATCACTTCTGCAAATCAATTGTGGAAATTAAACACAATCGCCAATCACATGAAGCAAATAAGAATCAAATCTAACCACAACATAGATAATTTCCTAGGGAAAGCTTGCTACTCAAAACCCCACTACCTTCTATTGTATATTCAACATGGATACATGAAACAATTACAATGCAATCTTCTCACAAGAGTCTCCAACACTCAGCTAATTGTCTCACACTGTCCTGGACAAAAATTACCATCACTTAGCCAATTCTCAACCTCTAAACAACCTGCCTTGCTTGCGCAATTCTTGATGAATGCAATCCCTATTCTTTAGAAATTTTGGCCTTCCTAAACTACGCAAAGATCATGGGAAATCCAATGTGTGTTTGGTTTCATGGGTTCTGTTAACCACCTATAAAATTTTTCATATAAAATGGTGGCTAAATCATGTTTTAAGCCTTCAAGAAACAAGTTTTATTGTCAAATTGTTAATTCTTGAAGTCTTGTGAAGATGACTTATCCTTGAGTTAATCTTCACTGCTGTTTCCCTCTCAATTATGAAAATATGCTGTTTTCCTGAAGAAAAGACTGTTGCAAAAAATCCATGTTTCCCTTCATTTTTACCCCTTCTTCCACTCAAAATTAACCTCCATTTTCATCCTCTTTTTCCTTATAAAAATCCTCCTTTTCCCTCATTTCCCTTCTTCCCTTCATAAAAACCCCTTTAATAAGGTTTAAAACTCCTTTTTAAACCTTACTGAGACCCTCAAAATCCTTTGAAAATCCTTGAAAATTCATGAAAAACCCACTTTCACATTATAGGCCTAAGCCCCTTTTGGAAAAGCCCTCAACCACTTCCCCACCATGCGACTTGGCGCTGGAACCAAGTGTTAAGGTCCTAGGCGCTTATCGCAATCAGGGCGTTCATTGAAACAAATTTATTTGTTACATTGAATCTTCGATTGCAATTGGATCCTTTTTGTATAACCCCCGATCCCTCCGCTTTTCTTCACATAACCCGAAGCTCTGCAATCGGGCGCTAAACATTATATAAAACCCTCCCCGAAGCAAAAATTTCCCTTTGTATTTTACAAAATCTGATTTTATTATGTTTCAAAGAGTCCCGACAGTTCATTAGTTGGGCGAATCCCAACCATTGATCTAGAACGATCAAACGGTCTTCGGGATCTCGCATCGGAGATTTTTCGTCGGGCATATTTTAATAGTTTTTTCACCCTCTGATTGGCCACCTTCCGATGGCTTCCCAGCCGTTGATCTCCCTCGCTAGGCCTAGATCCGATTACCCACGTTGCTCTTTTCATAAGCCCATCCCTCCGCCTTTGGACCTCCGATTCATTCCTAACCGTCGATCTATCCAAAGATATGATGGTCCATATACAATCGCATCGGCGCTTTGTTCCCTTTGCCCCTGCAGATCGCGATCTCCCGATTGCATCTGGGCCGTCCATACACTAAGATTCGACGGTCTAGATCAATCCCCATTTCCCTTTGTTATTTTTCAAACCTTGCTGTATAAATTTTTAAATGAATATCCGCCGTTGATATCTGTAGATCAACGACTCGCATCAACCCAAGCTCCGCTTACCCCTTGCCTCAGATTTTATTTCATTAACCCAAAGATCAAATCTAAGCCGTTGATCTGTTTCATCCGATGGTCCAGATCCAACCCTATAGGCCCAACTCCTTTGGGTCCTACCCTTCCCAGATCAAATCTCCACCGTCCATTCCCTAATATGACGGTCTAGGTCAAAACCGCCTTGACCCTGCCCCACCTCTTTCTGTCCTTGAATCTTATCGCCATCACGCTCTCCTCTCGACCGTCCGATCTAAAGCCCCAGATCTGACGGCTAGCGCGTAGTTTCACATAAATTTAAGCCCGAACAATAATTTTTCAAAATTACGCGATGAGGGTGGTTTCAAAAGGCCACGTGTCGGCCAGTAATGCATATCGCGTTCAAAAAGGTAAAACCACCTTTCCTCCATTTTATCGTGCGAAACCATAAGTTTTCTTAGCCGAAACCACCCTTCCCATTTACACTGCATTCGTCATTTTTAATCTTTGCCGTTGATCTATGCAGATCAACGGTCCCAATTTAATCTCAATCTCAGTTCATCGCCCTCCACCCATCCTCCAAGGGGCTGTATAAAGCAATATCCGCCATTGATCTTCGTGGACTAATCTAATCCAACGGCCCAGAATCATTCAGAAACCCCAATTTTTGGTTTAACGTTTTTTCCTCCACCAAAGGTTTTTCATCCCTTTTCCTTTGCGTTTTCGTCTATTTTCATTATAACATAGCCCTTCCGCCTTATAAGATCTTCGGTTGATCTCGACCGTTGATCAAAATACATCGACGACGCTGACTTAATCTATCGTTGACCCCTCCAACCGCCTCTCCGTTAAAACCTATGCAAGTAATCCTCGCCGTTGGATGCTTTCATCCAACGACTGCGCTCTAAACCTAAACCTCTAAAGCAGTTTTAACCTTCCCCGCAGGATTTTTCTATTTTTTCTTTATTATGCAGGTTTTAATGTTTTTTTCAAAAGTTTTAAAAATAAATTGAAGGCCGGGGATGACGATCCCCCAGGCCTTTATTCATCAAGAATATCATTCTACAGGGTTCAAAACCATGTTTCATCAGTCCCTCATGAGCAATGATGCCATTATAAAACCTCTGTAACACCTGCACATCAACAAGACACAACAAAGCTTAATAAAAAAAAGAGTATCAGTCGGACAACATGTAATCAAAGCAGAAAAATGTTTGAATATTGTTAAATTTTTTTTTGAGGGATTACGAAAATAAATCGACTATTTAAAGCCTGATCCACTCAGTTTGCAGAACAGAAGATCGAATTTAAGCTTAATTAAGCCTAACACACAGAATTAAATAAAATTAACAGTGATTAAAGAAGGACAATCAGATCTATTTTTCCGAGAAAGCCTCCACTGCCACATCAGAGGCTAATTGAATCCTCTCAGCTACCAAAAGCCACCTGCATCCTGAAAGCATTCAAAAGTGGCCTACTTATTGCCAGAACAAAATATATTCAAGTCAAAGCAACTGAATAGTTATTTTAGATCAAAGAACTAATTTAAACTGTCAGCAGAGTTATTACAAAGATGAGAAAGAGTTCTAAAGTAAAAAAACTCTACTAAGAATATCGAACACTTAATACAAACCCATTAAAACAGAGGAAAATATCTGAAATCTTCTTAGTTGAGCCCCTCAAAGGTCGAGAAGCCTTAAAACTGTATTAATTGAGTCTATAGATATTTTCTCTCATTCCACCTCCTCATTTTCCTATAAAATCTTCTTGAGGAGCCCATTTTAAAGGGTTGGTTGCAGAACTTTGATATAATACTTGTGCTCGAAAATTTATACATGTAAATAGTGTTCAGAGGCTCTTGAAGCTCTGTTTGTGATAAAATAAGTTAGGCTGAGAAGAGAAGATGATTGCTGTACTGAAACATTGGACTTGAAGAATGTAACTAGATTGACATCAATATACAAGCTAATTCTTGGGATCCTGGTCTATATCACTGATGAAGTGCTTCTTTCTATGTTATTTTTTTTCTTTCATGTATGCCATTTTGTCCACTTATTCTCTGATAAAGAACAACAAACATAGAGTTAGGATTTACTGTTTACAGTACCCTTCTCTGACTGATAAGCTTTATCTCAATGTTTTCCTCCAAATTGTGTGTTTAAGAAAGTCTTAAATTAAGTGTAAACATTATCAAGGAATGTTGGTTTGTCCCTGTCTTGGTGTGCGAAGCTTGAAAGGAAGTTCTTGAATGTTATTTTCATTATGTACTCAGTAGAGTTAGACTAGGAAAGTTTATGGTTTGCCCTGTCTTCTAGTTCTTTCCTCAAAGGTAATTTTGAAAGTTTCCCTAAGAGTATGCTAAAAGAAGTTTAGATTTAAAAGTATCTTATCTGATCTTAGGCTGCACTTTGTTTTTCTTATCTGTTTTCATCCCTTCTGAAAGTAATTATGTGGATTACTGGATTGTTTTTATGATGAGTTAGCTTTAATACAAGCTTGTCCAAAGAAGTTTATGGTTAGCCCTGTCCTTTGGTTGGTTTTAAACAGTTACCTAAAAGGATTTTCTTGTTTGGAAAGAATGATAAATCCTAGTTGAAATTATTGTATTTTTCCACCCCTTCAACACTTTTTATTGTTCCATCCCATCATTTTATCTAAGATATCTTGTGATATAGATGACTTGCCCCTTGGACCACTCTTGAAATTGTTGCACAATTAAACCCTTTTATGAATCCATAGCCCAATGGACTAAAAACCAGCGTCATATCTATCCTATCAGCCAAATCTTGTTCTGTTTGCTTATACCTTCACCCCTTTGAAGCTATTTCATTTTAGGACTTTCCATTCAACTAAAAATCATGCTCAACCATCCAAAACCAAACAAAAACCCTTGTTCTTAATAACTAGCATAATATCACACATAAAAGCCTTAAAGATAAATCAATCTTTGCACTTATAGAGAGATCCCTCTCTGGATTCAGGAGGGCTAGATCCTAGAATCCCAAAGTGGTTCAAGTGTTCTCTCTGTAGTTTTGGTCTTGCCAATTTTCTGAAATTACAGGGAGCTAACAGGTGCAACCCAATAATCCTACAAATGATAGTTAACATCCCTGTCACCTTTGTCTCAACTGGGTCTCCACTGGAACTAACATGCATGCAGCTAATAATAGTAAATCATCAATTGCATGTTAGATCACTTATTGTGAATTAAATAATATTTAATTCACTTGATCTCACTAGTGCAACAAACAATTACAACTAGCGCAACTGACTTTAACTCACCTAACCGAGATAACTGATTACTCATGCATTAAACTAACACACCAATTGCACTTCAAACTCTGTTACAACTAGAATTACTCTGTATGCCTCACCAACTACCCTCAACTTGAAATTCATGAGCTAACTGAGTTTATCACACCAAGTTAACTATTAAAAGTGATTATTAGATAAGATTGCATTTTATTGTTCATTTTAATTAAGGGAAAATTAAAATAGACACTGCACCAAATTTAGCCCACACTAGTGTAGGTGCTGCAATTTCTTGTTGGAATTCAACACTCCCTCTCAACAAGAAAGGGATTATCTGCCACCCCGATCATACCTCTATGGTATTCAAATTTTCTCCTGGTGAGCGCCTTCGTCAGAATATCTACATCCTGATCTTCTGTGGGAATGTATTGAAGTAAAATTATGCACCTCTGAACACAATATTTGAGATGGTGGTACCGGATATATATGTGCTTGGACCTATCATGAAACAAATGATTAACCGAGAGTTTAATGCAACTCTGGTTATCACAATGTATCACTGTTGGATCCAT
Source organism: Pinus albicaulis (assembly GCA_034641835.2). NCBI lineage: Eukaryota > Viridiplantae > Streptophyta > Pinopsida > Pinales > Pinaceae > Pinus > Pinus albicaulis. Next base: position 462,236,452 of record CM076574.1, on the reverse strand, counting down.
CTGATAACCAAACAAACCAACCAGGATCTTTCTCATCCAGATGGCCTCACATGCAACTTGAATTGCTTCCATGTACTCCGCTTCCGCTGAACTGAGTGCCATAGATCGCTGCTTCCTGTTGTACCAGGAAACTGCTATCGATCCTATGTTGAAGATCCCTCCTGATGTGCTCTTTTTGTCTAATGGACTGCCTGCCCAATCTTCATCCATGAAGCCTTGAAGCTTCACTCCCTCTGTTTTTCTGTACCATAATCCATACTCTGTAGTGCCCCTGAGATATCTCAAGACATGCTTACCTGCCTTCCAAAAGAGCTTGGTCGGCTTAACCATAGCCTGAGGTAGTTGGTTAAATGCGTAGAAAATGTCTGGTTTGGTGTTCACCAAGTACCTCAATGAACCTACTAACTTCTTGTAGGCAGTAGCATCCACTACTTCTCCAGAAGTAGCATCCTCTTTCCTCCAATTTCCTGGAAGAGGAGTGTCCATGGGTTTACAAATATCCGTGTGAAACTTACCTAGTATCTGTTTGGCATACTTGCTTGAGAAACAAAAATTTCACCATCCTGCTACCATATTTCCAAACTAAGGAAATAATGAGGGAGTCTCATGTCCTTCATTTCGAACTCCCTTGAAAGATCCTCCTTGCATGAGTGTATCAACTGCTCATCACTTGTCAAAATTAGATCATCAACATAAAGTACGATAATCAAGAGCTTACTATCAACCACAATTTGGTATAGGTTTTCATCCGCTTCACTTTTGGTGAAGCCCAACCCGGTGAAATAGCTATCAATCCGAGTGTACCAAGCATGAGGTGCTTGCTTCAACCCATGTAGTTCTCTCTTGAGTCGACACACATGCGATTCACTGTCAAAGATCTCAAAACGTTCTGGATGCTCTATGTACACTTCTTCCTCAATAACTTCATTGAGAAACGTAGTTTTCACATCCATCTGATGAATGCGCTACCCCATCTATGCTAAGAGAGCAAGGATAGATCTAATGTAAGAGTACCTCGCGACTAGTGCGAAATTCTCATCATAGTCGATCACCTCAAACTGTGGGAATCCCCAGGCCATAAATCTGGCCTTGTACTTCTCCACACTCCCATTAGCAACTTTCTTTACCTTGTAGATCCATCTAGATCCAACCATTGATTTGTCGACTGGTCTTGGGAAAATCTCCCACGCACTGTTCTTGACGATGGAGTCATACTCCTATACCATAGAATCAACCCAAATTAGTTGTTGCACTGCATCCTGAAAGGAATATGGTTCTATTACAACACTTTCTCATAAGATCCATGTATCCAGTAAACCTGTCTGGAGACTGTCTCTATCTGTGCAGTGAAGTAGGGGCTCCTACGTTCTCTACTACATCAAGTATCAATCTACCAACTTCTGTGGTGCGCCTTCTAACATTTATGGTGGATGGCTCTGCATGAGTTTTTTCTGCCACTCCATGATCCTCCACATGTGGTTGCTCCACATCTTGAGGTTCATTCTTTGGAACCAGGAGTTCCTCCTCTGCATGCAAATCTAGCTCCCTCTCAAGGGACAATCTCATGGCTTTCTCCTCATGAAATTTTATATCCGGTCGCACAACAATAATTATGTTGTTTGGAAAATATACACGATAGTTGTGGGTAGTATCAGTGTACCCCACAAAAATCCCAATTTCAGCTGTTGGTTCTAGCTTCTTCCTGACATCTTTGGTCACATGCACATAAATAGATTAGCCAAAAAGCTTAAAATGTGAAACATCAGGTTTCTTACCAGTAAAAGCCTCTTCTGGTGTAATCATGCCAAGTATCTGATGAGGACAACGATTCTGCACAAATACCACTGTGTTTCATGCCTTTGCCCACAAATGCAACAGTAGGCCCTGATCATGCAACATCGCTCTTACTGCACCCACAATTGTTCTGTTCTTTCTTTCTGTGACCCCATTCTGCTGTGAGTTATGAGGTGCAATCTGTTCTCTCTGAATTCCTTCTTTGTTATAGAAGTTCTTGAATTCATTGGAGATGTACTCACCACCATCATCTCTATTGGCAAGAAACGAGGTCTCAGGGGGAGACCCAGGTTCGAAAATGTGGAAAACAAGGGTTACCGCAGTAGTCTAGCACAACGCCGACATTTTCACCTTGCTTCGACGAACAGAGTGTCTCACCTGAGGCATGCCGCGACCTTACTAAGGCTGGGGTTGGGTCAGGTATCGATCAAGCATGGTAGATATGCAAATCATCCATAACTTAAGTACTTCGATTAAGTGTAAATACCAGACAGAAAACAATACTCATGAACTTGATTAGAATGATAAACAAAAATTGAAAATAACTGTGTATCCCACTAAAACATAACACAAGACAGAACTCAGAACAACAGGCTTATATTAGAAAGTGATGCATTAACATCAAAAGACTATTACAACACTCCTCAGAGCGTGCGTGGCCGAACTGAATACAATCGTAGTACAAGATATAGAACAGAATAAAACATAGAGAGAGAGAACAGAACAACATGAACATAGCTCTCCTACGGCTCCTGCTCCCTGATCCCTACCGGGCCAACCTCCTATTTCCACTGATCGGTTGCCTATTTGTCCCATCACCATCGTGACTGACAGTTCGTCCTTCTTTTCTGCTCGGCTGTTTGCTGCTTTCCCTGATTGCTAGGAGTCCTACTGATTGTCTTCTGCCGCTTCCCCTTGCCATCTGTACTTGCTTCCGCAACAGCCACGCCACTTTCCCTTCACCTCTTCGCAACCATGATAGCTCTTTGTCTACCGTGGTTTCGCTCCGCCACCTGTTCTCTGCAACAAAAAACTGTTTAATTTCAAAACAAGGGCCCCAAAAGGCCCCAACCACATCCTATTGACTCATCTTGAGTCAATTGTTTCCTGTTGCCTCGGTTTCCGTTGGTCCGCTTGACTCCGTGGCCCATTCTGCCTGCTCCTTTTCCTCTGCGTGCCCAAACAAGGGCCCCAACTTTGGGACCTTTGTTAGTGCAGAAGCTTTCAGCTCTTGGAAGCTATCTTGGAAGCTATCAATGGCTTGCTTCCATCCTTGCATAAGCAGGTCCATTCTTGTTGTGATCTAGGTGACCTCCTCTTCTCCCATGACGGTTGGTAGATTGCCAAAGACATTTGAGATCTAGACATTAGCCTCAGTGGCTATATGTTGTATTGCTTGTGCCGTGGTCTTCACCAGTTGCCTGAGATCTCGTAGGGCTTGTTTGGCTGTGGCTATATTTTCCTCAATTTGTTGTATCTGGAATTAAAGCTCCTCCGATTGAGCATACAATTGGTTGAGTCCGTCCGAGTCTGTGGCCCCTTGAATCTGTTTGGATAGTTGTTGTAGCTTTGCTCAAACTAGCTGTGACTTCAAAGCAAGAGAGGTGGAGCATTCGTGTAGACCCTTAAGTAGGTCATATGCCTCCTTGGCTGCAGTACTCAAGATTTCCTACATCTCGATGATTTGGGTCTATCGCTCTGCGATCTTTTTTGCGTAAATGACGGCTGGGTCCAGCAGCGCAGGCCTAGCCTCCAATGCGGCTCTCAGCTCCTTTTTTTCTCTGTTGAGATTCGAACAGGCCACACGGACGTGAATGGACTATCCGACTATGTTGTCCTCCGCCAGGTCACTTGGTATCTGATTTTTGTGGGCTGTCACCGTGGGCCATAGTTCCTGGAAGACCTTGCTCACCGTGTCTAGTTGGTCCCGGAGTTGGGTTTTTTGGTTCTCAGCTATTTGTGATCTTCAGTAAATGCAATAATCTATACTTGTTACTACTTGAAGAAGTTCTGTGTGAAGCCCCTCTCCCTGCTATGCTACCTTATGAATAAAATTATACAATTGGGCTGTTCCCAAGGTCTGCACACTTTCGGCTTCAGAGATATCTTGATTCGACTGTCGTTCTTGGAGCGGCTGACCGCTGGCAATGGATCTTGCTGAGTGCTCTTGTGGTGACTGCGGTTGAGTTGGTTGTGGCACTAGACCACTGGGGTTACCCATGCTTATATTGGGTTGGAATCTCTGAAGTATCAGCCTTGCCTGCTGGAATGGATTCGGCTCTTCGGCTTGGGTTGCTATGTCTTCAGCAAAAGATGTGTCTTGCCTTAAAAGTTCTTGAAAAGAACCTGGTCCAACTAGGGTTTTTTTAACCTCAGGTATCGTTGCTGTACTTGAGTTAACCTTGGTCTCGAAATCTCCATTTTTTTTAGTTTGCACCCTGACTGGGTCAGATATGGTGGCCGATGTGGAGGGTGTGTGGGATGGGTGATCTCTAAAAGTGAATGAGGTGGTGACTAGGGGTTGGTAAGTGTGAGGAGGTGATATATGGATGTTGAGAAAAGAATAGGGGTTTATGGGAGGTAGCTCCTAAGTCATCTGGGATTATGTTACGGGCTCTTCTTTGTTTGGGACCCCTGTGTCCATATGTTGCGTTTGATCTTGCCCAGTCAAATCAATGACTTGGCTGAACATTGCAACTCTCACCTTCTTAGCCTTGGGGGTGGCTACAGGTTGCTTCGAGGCTTTAATTTTCTTGACTAGAGCTGTGGTGGTTACTGGTGGTGAGGTAAACAAGTCCAAAGGTAGGGTGGTGACTAGGGGGACTGTAATGGAAGAGGATGCAACATTTGCTGCCTAAAATTCTGTAAATGTAGGAAACATAGTAAAATCATGAGTTAGAGTTTGGAATACCTGGTTAAAGTTCTGTACCTTGGTATTTAGCTGCTTGATGATTGGATTTAGTTGTAGCTGCAACATCCTAGCCATTGCTTCCTCTGTTGTCTCTCCCGACAACGGGTCTGGAATCATGACATCGAACGAGTAGATGTAGACTCTGCTTCTTATCTCCATTGCCACCCCAGGCCAGGAGCATACCTCTGCGTGAAAAGCCTGCTCATCAATTTGGAATTTCAATGGCCTCATCTTGAAGGTTGACTCCGGCATGTAGGCTGGCCAGATGTAAGTCTTCTTATGGTTAACCCCAAACCATATTTGGGCCGCATAGCTGTCTATCAGAGTCCGTGGAATTCTTTGTTGGCTCATCACAATGTCCACCATCTGGCTGTACCAGAACTTGAATGCCTCCTCGTTCACCTCCTTCGAGCTTGAGTCCCCTGATGATTTCCAGGATGTGAACTTCATTGCGAGTGGTTGGCCTGGTGCCACTTCCAGTGGTTGCCTTATTCTTGGAAATGTCCATTTCCACATGGCCAGCGCCATGACAAGGTACCATTAGATGAATCCCGTGGCCCTCCTGTAGTTGTCCTCGCATGCTTCAAACAACTCATTGAGTAGAAAAGAGCACCAATTCAACTGTGTCCCTTGGAGACAATGCTCCTTTTCCCCCTCTCTTGGTGTCGTACTTTTTGTAGTAGTCCATGTCCCCTGCTTTCTTTGCTCTCTTAGACACCGTCTAGAAAGCTGTAGAGACGTCTATGAATGTCTTCAACATGAATTAGGATCTCTCTTCCCAGCCAGAGTGACCCATTGTGAATTCTACTTAGTAAAAACTTGGTGCATTGCATTGCAGCTCTCGTAGTGCCAAACACTGGAAGGTTCTATAGGTTCAATATGGTGGATTGCTGCACTATTCTGAACTCTGGAAGTACTCTTTGTGCTCACTGTCCTATCTCTGTGGTATAATTCTCTGTGTAGACATGTTTCTTCATTGCTGGGAATTGGAAAAAGTTTGTGAGGTCGGTATCAATCAACGAGGCATTGTCGTATTTTCCTACCAGGGATTCCATCTTGTGAATCCTCTCATCGAGCCCATGTTCAACGACTACTAGCACTACCTTGGTCATCTTTGATCTCCTTTGATACACTTGCAGCGCTATTCCTCCTCTTACCTTATGAATCCATGCTTCTGGACTCCTTCCTTGTTCTTTCTCTGGCAACGTTTCCCTTGCTGCATTTGCTGTTTCTAATTCTAACTTGGACTTCTCCGACATTCTCGCGCTTTCTATCATGCAGGTTATGTAAGTAACCGACACGCATGAGGTTGATAAGACCCCATAACTAATTAATTTTCCCTGCCTTTCCGTGAAGCTATAGTCGTGCAATTAGTTACCGGGCTGAGGTGGGTTCTGAAAAAGCTGACTGTGGTTTCGAGGTTTGGGTAGACGTGGTAGGTGATGGTTCTAGCTTATTATGGAAAATTTATTGCAGTATGGGTGATGCTAATTATGGCAATTATTTTTCAAATCTCAGTAATCCTATGGATTGACATGGGTACTATGAGTAATGATGATGGGATGATGCTCGACACACTTTTCCTTCTGACGTGGTTGACACGTTGGACTTGATCCCCCTGAACACATTCGGTTGCGTTGCAGGTTCCACAATGCAACAATGAATTTTTTTATGCTATGAAGTATCTTTATTGGGAATCCTATCTAAGCTCTTCTCAGGTGTGAGAGAGTTATTGAATCAATCTATTCTAGCATACTCTACCCTACTAACTTCTCTCGATTGCAAAAGCTTATTTGAAAAAAAATGCAGAACTTACTCGTGGTAGGGTTTGAGGTGCGCATCGTTCACCCATCCTGGCAGTATTTGGCCATCTAGCTGTGCTAAGCGCACTGCTCCAAACTATTTGATTTCGATCACATGATACGGTCCTAGCCAATGAATTTGCATTTTCCTTAGAAACCTTTGGTACCTGCTATCATATAGTAAAAATTTTCCACCAACCTTGAAAGTTTTGTGTTTGATGTGGCAGTCGTGCCATGCTTTTTGTCTCTCCTTTTGGATAGTTTGGTGGAATTATGCTAAAAACATGTCTTCTTCTAGCCCTTGCAGTTCTTGTAATATTTCCTTTAGGGATTCTTCTTCTAATAGCTGGAGTGAGGTTGTGATTACGAGGCTGGGTATTTCAAACTTTGCTGGTACTACATCCTCTCTTCCATACACAAGTTGGAACGACGTTTGCTTATTGAGTCTCCTGACAGTCGTCTAGTATGCCCATAGAGTTGTTGGTATACGTTCATCCCAGTCGTCTCGTTGAGCATTGCAGATTTTTGTTAATCCCTTTTCGAGGATTTTGTTGAATGCCTCTACCATGCCATTTGCTTGTGGGTGGTAGGGGATGCTCCTGTGATGTTGTACCATGAAGATTTCAAGCAGGGATTCAATGGTGGCATTGAAGAAATGTGTACCCTAATCACTGGTTAGAATTTTCGGGGTGCCGCTGTGTCGGCTTTGTAGTCCTTCACCGGTATTGCCTCTACCCATCTTGTCAAATAGTCGGTTGTGGTGATGATATACCGGGCCTGCGAGTTTCTTGCCATAGGTGTGATTGGGCCTATAAAATCAACTGCCCATTTCTTGAATGGTTGTAGTGCTTTTACTAGGTGTAGTGGAAGCTTGTCTCTATGCGATGGACATCCTGTTCTCTGGAAAACATCACATCTATTTACGAACTCCTTACTGTCAATGTGTACTGTTGGCCACCATAATCCTGCCTGTAGGAATTTTCTAGCCATCGGTTTGGCTCCTATGTGTCCTCCTGCAACTCCAGAGTGGCACTCCCATAGTATGGCCTCCCTCTCGTGGTCCAGGACACATCTTCGTAAGATTTGGTCCAACCCCATTTTGTACAGGTGTCCTGCAATGAGCTGGTATTCTGCGGCTCAGACTACTAGGTGTTTCTTCTATACTGCGGTATATTCCTTTGGACACTGTCCTGTGGTTAGGTAGGTCGCGATCTGATCCAGGTACTCTAGGATGGCTTCTACCCTGAAAAGATCAGCATCTGGCAGCTGATCATCCAAAGATCCTTCATTTTCTCCGTTTTCAAGCCTTGATAGGTGGTCTGGTCCCACGTTCAATCACCGAGGTTTGACTATCACCTGGAAGGTGAATTCTTAAAAGAGTAGGAGTCATCTGCATATCCTTCCTTCCAAAACCGGTTTGTTCACTAGATACTTTAGAGCTGAATGGTCTGTAAAAAACTTGAACAATACTCCTAGCAGGTAGTGGCAGAACCTTTGGAGGGAGTACACCATTGCTAATGCTTCCCTTTCTGTCGTGGTGTAGTTCCATTCCGCTGTTGATAGTTTCCGACTTGAGAAGTACACTGGGTGATCAACTGTAGTGTCCCCTGGTTGGGCTAGAACCGCTCCGAGTGCGATGCTTGAAGCATCAATTTAGACATGAAATTGTTTTTCCCAATCTGGATGAACTAATATTGGTGCACTTGCCAATTTTTCCTTCAAGGTGTCTAGGGCCATTGCACAACTTTTTGTCCAGTTGAATTGTTCCGATTTCTGTAACAACTTCTCCAATGGGGCTGTTATCTTCATGTAGTTATGGATGAATCGCCTGTAATAACCTGTATGGCCTAACAATGACCTCAATTGTTTCATAGTTTCTAGAGCTTCCATGTTGATTATCACCACTACCTTTTCTAGATCTACATAGACTCCTTGTTTGCGTACAACGTGTCCGAGCAATGTCCCAAATGACACCGCAAAGATGCACTTATTTAGGTTCAATGAGATTTGTAGTTGTCTACACCTATCAAACATAAATCTCAGTAGCGTGGCATGGTATTTCAACAGGCTGTAGATGGTCCAGTCGTCCATATAGACCTCTAGGAATTTGTGGATATAGTCACGGAATGCTGTTATGACAATGCACGAAAATACTGCTGGCGCATTTTTCAAGCCGAATGGCATTACGTGGTATGCGAAGGAACCCCATTCGGTGGTGAAGGTTGTATTTTTCTTATCTTCCTCGACTATCCTGACTTGATGGTACCTTGAGAAGCCATTTTTAAAATAATATGCTTCGTCACTAAACGGGGTGGGGAATGGGTCATGTATACAGGCATTGTTCAAAATTCTATAATCAACACAGACTCAGATTTCTGCCTTATCCTTTTTGCTCTGTATAACTATGGGACTTACCCATTCTGCTTCCTCCACTGGGAATATCAATCCTGCCTTCAACATCTTGTCGATTTCTGCTTTAACCTTTTCCTTTACCCTTGGATTCAATTGATAGGGCATGTGTTTGATTGGTCTTTGTTACACAATAATTTGTCACCGTCCCTGCAATCCCCGTCCCGCACATTGGAGGGCTCATTTCGTGACCTGTGAGCAGTGACATGGCTTGAAACCACTTTCATGACATCCCTCTGAACAAGAGCTTTCATTGCCCTGAAGACATCTCCTTGTGGAAAACCCTAAAAATGGCCTTTTTTGCATTGGCGCGAGTAGGTAGTTCAGTACCTGCGCCAATGGGGAAAATAATTCAAAGAGGCTGCGCAAGTTGGCGCTCTGTCCCAGAGTCGCACTCGCTCCAGCAAATTTAAGGAATGTTTTTTAAAAATAAATGGCGGAAGTTTCGTCCTAACTGATCCAGGAACTGATATCTATCTTGAGTTGGGAGGTTTGGCTACGGATTTCCATAGAGAGGAAGTGGTTTGCCACCTCTCATGGAATCTTCCTTGATGATAGGGCCAATCCCATGATTATAGGGATCCCAACTCCTCTTCCTCCATCTATAAAAGCTTGCCCATCTCCATTGCAAGCTAGTCTTCAAGTTCCCAAATTTCTAAGAGCCTTATGCTGCAAGAGCCTCCATAATTCCCTAAAGGCCAATTTCAAGCAAGGATACTATCATCAAGATACAAAGAGAGAAGTTTGTCCCATCCTTGACAGGATTTTCGAGACATGTTCTGCTGGCGACCCCTCCGAAGGAGAATTCAGCGTCAGAACTATGGTTGTAATTTTCCTTTGATTGATTATTAATGAACGACTATTGGTTATGGTTCCACTCTTGTTGTTATTTATAATGATGAGTTATGTCCTTTCTGACTGATATATAGTTGCATCTACTGGATTTTACGCTTGCGTTTGTTTTGTTTCTCGCATGTGCAGGTGTCCTATCACGAAGATCGTGGGGATCGTGATCTGCCAGAGCTAAGGAACGGGAGCGCCACCTCTTCTACAAGCAACAGCGTTGGATTCCAGGTAAGCCTTCATCGCTAGTCGGTTTATTGCAATTAGGAACCTGCACCATAGCATGAATGATTGTTGCTAGACCCGGTCTGGGCTAGTAGGGATCGCCTCTGTCCGCAGAGGAGATTTACCTCCACAACAAATTGGCAACTCCACTGGAGACGTTAGCTTGTTGTCGTTAGTTTTATAAGCTATAGACGGAGCCTGAAGCTGGCCAGATAGCCTTCGAAACGCTTTTGCTCTGCAATCGCGAAGTAGATCAACGCTGCTTCAGTCAATCTCCGGTTTAGTTTGTAAACTGAACCCTTTGAACATCGTCTTGTCTTTTCGGTTGATTCTTGATCCTCCTTGCTTGATCAGCGCTTTTGGGCTGGTTCATTTTGTAAATTTGGGTCTTTGATAGCTTGATCATCACTGGTCTGCTTGTTGGATTGCTTTTTTTTGTTTTTGACTGAGAAACTCGACTGGCGCGCTTTTTAGCCTGACAGTCGCGCCCATTGGCGCAGGTTGCTCGTGTATCACCCGCACCAATTCCTTTCTGGCACTAGTTACAGCCTCACAGTCGCGCCAATCCTGTGAGCTGCTAGGGTTTGCTCAGTTGGGAGCTTCCTAAGCCTGATCTGTGTGTTTGATCTTGATTTTTTCATCGTTTGAGTGTTTTAGAGCCTTGATTGACTGACTGTTACCTTCGTCCTTTGGTTGTTTGCCCATTTCCATCGACTGTGCATTCTAGCCCTAGGTCATCTAGGTGCTTTTGTTTTTCGAGCCTTCCTTGGGAGTTTTCGGTTCCTATTGGTTCAGTCAATCTTGTGATCGCTTCTTTGCATTCGTTTGGTGTTTTCCTATTGTCTCATCGCGTTCGTTGAGTGCTTCTTCCCTTTTTCATTCGAATTTCACCTTGTCTCGTTTTGGGCCTAGATTACACGGCTCATTTGGAGTCTTTGGGACTCTTTCGCTTCGAGGGACTTTTGGTCGGTTTGAGGTCTGATTGTACGTTTGCATTGAGTGAAATTTGTTTGGTTTTGCTCTCTTGTCATCATTTCTCGAATTGCCTTTGCATTAGTTTTCATTTTTTAGTGCATTTTGCTCTGAAATATTGAAAATAAAAAAATCTCTTTTGCTTTGAATTAGTTAATGTGAATTAGATCTTTTCGGTGTTGTTAGTGATTAGTGACTTTGAACGAAAAGCTTTTAGTTTTCATTAGCTGCATTAGAGGTATCATTGGTTGTTTTCTGTTCATTTCATTGTTGTGTGAAAAGCTCTCAACTCTCTTATAAGTAGCTTTCATCGAATGAAATGATATACTGTGGCATATAGAGTGCATTTAGGAGATTTTGAGACATTACATTCGCTAGGGCCTGAAAACTGAAACGTAATTGAAGATAAACTTTAAAATTTACTCAATTTACACTAAGGCAGCATTGAAATCTAATGAAACACATTTAGAGGTCTAGGCTAGAGACGTGTTCTGGCGTCTTAAAACCTAGTAGCTGTCGTTCGCCTCTTGGCTTTAGACAGCGCTAGTACGGACTTGTGCTCCCTGTACCGTCGCGTATATAAAGGGAGACCCCACTAGGTTTCAATCCTTTATCCATAGGAAGCCGAGTCTACCACCCTATACCCGTGATACACCGGACACATCATTCGGGGAGATTGCCTGCACGTACAGAAAGTCCTTGGTTGATTTCTCTTTCATTTTGAAACCAAGGTGTATATTGTAGTTCACGGTTATTTGGTACACCCTTTGCCTAGTATTCCTGAGTAGTCATTTTGATCCTATCTGACTCCCTAAATTTGAAAGGATCACCAAGCGCTTGTCCTTTCACGCTTGTGTCAAATCTGAAAGAGATAGAGTCACCTTTTCAATCGTTTCTCGACTCTTAAAACATGAAACGGTGAAGTTTCTAAAGTTTCAATGTGGTAAAAAATTAATCACCCGCGATCACATGCCCTGTTAGATTCTGCTTGTTGGCCGTTTAATTGTGTGTCTTGACTCTTTTTTAGCCCGTGTGTGTGTTTGATCTTTTTCTCTTGTCGTTACTACCACAGTGGCGGAACTCTCGGTTTCGTCTACTGGTAGTCCTTATACGGACGATTCATCAGAGGCTTCTGAATCCTCCGCTGAAGTTTAGCAACCCACTATTTCTAAGCAACCCTTTGGGGGACCAGTTGAGTTCAATTGGACCTTTTCTGACCCTTGGTCTGAATTGAGATTAGGATCTGATTTCCTTTCTCTTACATCGGGTTCACCTTTTGTAGTTGTTGTTTTTCCTCCCAGTCCTCGCCGTCTATTACGAGATCTAGCAGCAGGCTCAAACATGAGTGATTCCAGTGAGGAAATCCCCATGTCCGGTGAATATTACCAGTTATTTCCTCGGAGATTATTTCCAGGAGACAACTCTGAACTATCTGTTATGTCGTCATCTGGTCCCTCATTACCAGCAGGGTATAGATCCTTGGGACAGATCATTACCGTCGCAGCTTCTATGGGGGCATCAGCTCCTTCTACAAGGACGGTGGTTCCTTCATTAGGGATGTCTCCTCAGACACTTGTCACTTCTGTACCCGCTTGGCCCACTGTCTATGTGGCCGCATCTGCACCCACTATCACGGCACCCTCCGTGAGGGCTATGCCACCTCATGAAGACGTTTATATAGCAACTGTTGTGCCGGAGAACATCTCTCCGGAGGAGTATCGATTATCCTTACAACAACCGAACCCCGAGGTTGGACAAACCTCTCAAGATCCCAACCGCTCTTATTTTTTGCATTATGCACAGGATGATACACCTGTGTATGCTTTTCAAGATCAGTATGATGAGCATGGGGACATTTTACGTTTACCCACTCCTGAGGCTCACCTCCATGCTCAAGGTTTACCTTATAACCAGGCTTATAACCCAGAAGGGAAAACTTTCCAAGGCCAACCTCTGGGCCAACCTGGCTATCCTTATGACCCACAGGGGCAGCCCATGCAAGGCTATCTTGCGGGCCAAAAAGGGCCATCATACGGTCCACAAAGACAATATTACAACCCTTCCGGTCAACCTGTGCAGCCTCAGCTGGGGTACCAACCAGGGCCGATATATGGTCCTAGGGGGCAAGTCCAACCTTCCCAACCCATGCAACCTCAGTATCCTGTTAATCCAAACATTGCGCATCAGCCAAGACCATCTTATGGTCCTGCTGCAGGTCAAACCGGTTACCAGCCACCACCTGGCTCCATTCCTCCACCAAGCCAACCGATCTATCCGGCCTAACCTGGTGTTCCGCCACCAGGCCAACCAATCTATCTGGCCCATCCTGGTGTTCCGCCTCCAGGCCAACCGGTTCATCCGGTACAACCTGGTGCTTCTCAACAGCCAGGTCAACCTGCACAACCGGCTCAACTTGTCTACCCGGGTCAACCTGTTAACCCAGGGCAGCCCCCTCACCCAGGTCAGCCTGTTCAACCAGGCTAGCTTGTCCATCCTATTAACCTTGCACAACAGCCAACTTATTCGATGCCGCAACCAAATAAACCGCTGCACCCTAATTATCAGGCTCATCAGGGTCCCACCTATCAGCAGCCCACTCAACCTTAGGGTAGTTACTATTCTCATGCTCAATACCGGCCAAACTATAGCCAGCCCCAAGGGTCTAACTATCGCCCTCAACAACCCGGTTATACCTATACTCAGCAGCCGAATCCAAATGCTGCTTACACAGGGCCGACTCCAAATCAGGGTCCATACTCTGGTTACCAACCCCCGTACGCTGGTTACCAGCAACCGAATCAGGCTGGTTATAACACCTATACCCCCTACGGTCAGAATCCTGCTGGACAGAACCCATGGGGGCAAGGATATTCCCAACCAGTGTGGAGTACAGGTACTGGTCCTTATCCAGGTCCAGGTATGCCATCTAATCCGCCATTGCCATTCCTGGCTACCCTGGAGTTACCGGATGTTTCAAAATTAACGAATGATCCAATACTGCATAATCCTTATTGGCCTCTGGTTCCTACCAAGGTGCCCGACGATTGCCCCAAGTTTGAGGGTAAAGCTGGGGAGGACCCCCAAGCTCATGTGATGACCTACCATCTTTGGTGTTCGTCCAACTCTTGGGTGGATGTTTCAATTTGTCTACGCCTCTTCCAACGCACTTTGACTGGCACTGCAGCTAAGTGGTATATTGAATTATCCCGTGGCATCTTTCAAGATTTCAATATGCTAGCCATGGCTTTTCTGACTCATTTTCAGTTACCGGTTCGCTACGAAGTCAGGACACACCTCCTGACTTCTTTGAAGCAGGACAAATCCACCCACATTTCTGATCACATTCATGAGTGGAAACGTCGTCGTAGGCTAATCAAGTTTCATATACCTGATCAGATACTAACTCATTGGTTCACCACCTCCTTCGTTAACAAAATCGCCCAAGATATTTCTATGGGAGCGTGTGTGACTAAAGAACAAGCCATAGCACGTGCTCAATATCTGGATCTGGTATACTCACAGTCCGGCACGCTGTACGATATTTTTCCTGATGCTCCACGGTTTGGAACCTCTAAAGCTCTGCCTACCCCAGCAGTGGATGGTGTTATTGGTTCCGTGTCTCAGAATTTGAAGAAATCTGCGAATGGGAAGCAGAAGTCCAACTCATCCAATAATTCTGCTCCTCCTGCCCCTACCGATTTTGGAAAAATTGCAGAGGTTAACGCCATTCAGGCCAATCCTACGGAAAAAGCCTCTAAAGGGAAAAATAGGGGCAAAGGTAAATCCAAATCCAACGCCCCAAAGCCAGAATCCAAACCTCGCACTGAGGATGGTTCTCAACGTAAACCGAAGTATCCCTGCCTCATTTGTGAAGGAGACCATTATACCAAGGATTTTCCACGAGGATCTGAAGTTAGTTAACTTATAAAAGGCTCCAAAGGGACTCCGGCAGTTCTTAAAGAACCATTCCCGTCTCAGCAGACCCAGATGGTTGAACAACCATCACCATCTGCACCATTTGGGTCCCAAGTCTTTATGATGAATGGTACGACACCCATTTATATTGCTACGCGTTCGAAGGATTACAACGAATCACGGCAAGCACTTGGGAAGGCAGTTGCGGATGGAACACCTCCCCCACCTGTCTCCGGTTCGTTGGAAATCGAGAAGCCTACTCTTGAACCTGTTGTGAAGCCACCTTCTAAAGGTGTTTTACGAAGATCTTCTTATAATCTGAATGCCCATGCCGCTCAGCACTATAGTATTATTGAGGATTTGGCACAGGCGCCTTCTGCTATGTCTGCACTAGAATTTCTTCAAAGTTTTCCCTCGCAATGAAAGGCTTTGTTGTCTGCAATCGGTGGCATTGACCCCACCGATTCAAGTCTTCTCACCTTCGACTTAGAGAATTTCACCCCCCGACTTCCACATCAGATCGCTCTTGTTATTCAAGTTTGGATCAACGGTCTTAACATCCATAGGGCCGTTGTGGATGAAGGTGCCTCTACCTATGTCATGTCGCCCACTTGCTGGAAGGCCATTGGCTCTCCAGCCCTTTCATCATCTCCCAATGCCCTAGAGGCATTTGATGGTCGGGAATCCAAACCCTTGGGTGTTCTCGAGAGTCTAGCGATTACTTTATAGGGGAAGACAGTCAATGTAGAAGTGGAAGTGGTTGACGCCAGGCTTAACTACAATATACTTCTCGGCCGCAGCTGGACTTATGCCATGCTATGCGTGCCATCCACCCTCTTTCAACTTCTTAAGTTCCCTCACGAGGGAAAAATCGTTACGGTGGATCAGTTGTCTTTCTTCACCTCTACCTCCGAGAACAACGTTCCGTACATGGATCAGATCCCAAATCCCCCTGACAGTGTAGGGCCTGGTCTTTTCAAATACCCCGTCCTCATGGGTATTTTTCCCGCGCCACCACCGCACACCGCTCAAGTTAACATGATCTCCAGGTTTGACGACCCATGGCTCATCCCTATGCCTGAGCAGGTGCTTGAGTTTGGAGAATCAATGCCCTTAACTCCAGTAGAGATTAGCTACTGTGAAATTGTTGCTGCATCTGATCCTCCCCCTCCTCAGCATGATCCTTCGAGCATGGCTCTCGACATCTATTCTTAATCCCCCTAGCTCGGTCAGGCCGATTCGCCTGATCCTCTCAAAGAGACTTTTCCTTCTGATGAAGCCATTGTTGAAACAATGTCTCTGGAGGAGCTGCCATGGAGTGATGGACATCATCGTTCCTCCTTTATGCCCGGCCTGGGGGCAATGTTAGATTGTCTAGAGCGTTTTGCATCTCAGGTTCCCACTCCCCCTCTCCAAACACCCATCTTGACACACGACGTTCTTTCGGAGGGAAACCTGAGTAATATCACTCAAACCATCCCGATCAACATCTCCGTTAAACCGGGGATCGTTGAGAATATACACGTGGGAGTGACTTGTTCTCTTGATGAGATTCAAGTCTATACTGATCTTTTTAAAGAATTCAGAGATGTGTTCGCTTGGTCCTACGAGGAAATGCCCGGGATTGATCCCAATATCGTAGTGCATGAGATTCCAACCTACCTTGGTGCGAAGCCCGTGCGCCAACGCTTACGCCCTGTGCATCCTCGCAAAGCCGCTGCAATTAAGGCAGAAGTTGAAAAACTTCTGAACGCGGGCTTTATTTATCCCATCCCCCTCACAGAATGGGTTTCCAACATTGTCCCTGTCGATAAAAAGCAGGGTACTATTAGGGTCTGTGTTGATTACCGCGACATCAATCGCGCCTGTCCGAAAGATAATTATCCCACTCCGTTCATAGACCAAATCATCGACGAATGTGCCGGAAGTGAGATTTATTCCTTGATGGATAGTTTCTCGGGGTATAATCAAATCAATATTTTACCTGAGGATCAACACAAGACTGCATTCATCTGTCCATGGGACACTTTCGCTTATAAAAATCTCCCGTTCGGCTTGAAGAACACTGGAGCCACTTTCCAGCGTGCGATGTCTTACGCTTTCCATGACATACGCCATATTGTTCAGCCTTATCTGGATGACTTGCCAGCTCATTCAGCTAGGCGAGAGGACCACCCTGAACACCTCCGCTAGATTTTCCTTCGCTGCAGGCGCTACAATATTAGGCTTAATCCTCATAAATGCGTCTTTTGCGTGGATTCTGGCCGTCTTTTGGGATTCATAGTCTCCAAAGATGGGATTCGCCTTGACCCTTTAAAGGTCGAGGCTATCATCAATCTCCCATCACCCTCCTCGTTATATCAATTGCAGAGTTTGCAGGGAAAAGCGAACTTCCTTCAACGCTTTATCCCAAACTACGCTGAGGTGACCAAAGGATTCACATGCCTATTAAAGCAGAACGTTCCCTTCCATTGGGACGAAATTGCTCAACAATCCTTTGAGAAGCTGAAGATGTTACTCGTTAATGCTCCTTTTCTTCGTCCTCCGGACTACCACCGTGATTTCACTTTGTATCTCGCTGCCGCATTTAGCACCATAGCCATGGTTTTGGTGCAGGATGACGATGATGGTAATGAGCATGTTGTTTATTATCTATCACGGAACCTTATCGACACAGAAACGCGTTATGCTCACGTCGAGAAGTTGGCGTTAGCCGCAGTACACGCTGTGCAGCGTTTTCGTCACTGCATCCTTTTGCGTACGATAACAGTGGTTTCAGATTGCAACCCCATGACATATATTCTCTCTCGAAAATTACTGGGGGGAAAATACTCTAAATGGATCGTTATCCTACAGGAGTTTGACTTAGAGTTCACTACTGCTAAGTCAACCAAATCACTCATTTTTGCGGATCTTATATGCTAACTCCCGACAGACTCCACTCCTTCACACTCTGAGGATCATATCCCGGACGAAACTCTTTTCCTTATCAGTACTCGCGACCCTTGGTACGGCGACATAATTGTGTATCTTCAGACCTCCACATTTTGGTCTGTGTTGACTAAATATGCCCGGCGTCGAGTTCGGCATCAGTCTCAACCCTACCGCATCGTAGGAGATACCTTATACCGCGTTGGAGTAGATTCGGTGCTCCGTCGGTGCCTAACCTTAGAAGAGGCTGAAAGGGTCCTAAATGACTGCCACAGTGGAGCCTGTGGTGGACATATGTCTGGATATGCCAC
The DNA here is from genome assembly GCA_034641835.2 of Pinus albicaulis. Lineage (NCBI taxonomy): Eukaryota > Viridiplantae > Streptophyta > Pinopsida > Pinales > Pinaceae > Pinus > Pinus albicaulis. The sequence goes on along the minus strand of CM076574.1, from coordinate 462,218,339 downwards.
TGCCCAGAAAATTATGCGAGCAGGTTACTTCTGGCCGTCCATATTCAAAGACTATATCGTTGCAGTCCGTAAATGCCACGCGTGCTAGGTGTTTCAGCGCAAGATGCGCGCGCCGACTCTCCCTTTGCATCCTGTTATTACCGTCGGCCCTTTTGTGAAATGGGGCGTGGATTTTATGACGTGTAACCCTCATTCGGCTGGGGGGCATGCGTATATAATCGTCGCTGTCGACTACTTCACCAAGTGGGCTGAGGCGATGCCTACACTAGCTGCCGACGGTAAGACAGCTGCCCAATTCATCTTCAACCACATCATTGCACGTTTCGGGGTCCCTCAAGCCATCGTTACTGACCATGGTACTCATTTCTGAGATTATATGATGGCTGAGCTGACTTCAACATTGGGCTTACGCCACGATAGCTCAATGCCATATTACCCTCAGAAAAATGGCCAGGTTGAAGCAGTGAACAAGGTTCTGGTCACTATGCTTCAACGAACAGTTGGTATTCACAAATCCAATTGGCACCTCCAACTGTTCTCAGCTCTATGGGCATACCGGACGTCTGCAAAGAGTGCAACTGGATTCACACCATTTCAATTGGTGTATGGTCTGGAAGCAACTCTTCCGGTTGAATGCGAGATTCCTTCTTTGAAGTTAGCTGTGGAACTTCTACCCGATACTTCTACTGAGGAAGAGCGTCTTTTGTATCTGGAACGGTTAGATGAAACCCACTGTTTAGCTACTTTAGTCATTGAAGCACAAAAGAAGCGGGTCAAAGCTCACTTTGATCAATCAGTTTCTCCACGTTCCTTTATCGAAGGGGACCTCGTCCTCCTATACGATCAAGCGCATGACAAGCTTGGGGCCGGTAAGTTCCAACCTATGTGGCATGGGCCCTACATAGTAAAACACATTTTGAAAAATGGGGCTTATGAGCTTATAGATTATGAAGGAGTTCCGCTGGCGCAGCCCAGAAATGGGCTATACCTCAAAAAATACTACGCCTGAAGTGATTTTTGGTGTGGTGTGTGTACATAGGTGTGTGTTTTTCATTTGTGTGCATGTGTGGTGTGGTGTGCGATGTAAACATCTTTATACTGATTGGGTCTTCCTGATTGTGCAAATGTCCATTCATCCATTTGTTGGTTTCGTGGATGGTGCCTCCCGCAGTACCAGGAATCTGTCTTCGGCAGCCTGGGTAATCTACGATCCTGCTGGTAAGTTGGTCAATCTGCAAGGTGTATGTCTGGGACGTACTACAAATAACATCGCAGAATATAGTGTTGTATTAGAATTATTAAATGAGGCTGTAAACCTTGGTATCCGTGAATTACTTGTGTATCTAGACTCACAACTTGTAGTATTAAAACTTAATGGTCATTATTCAGTCAAAAACCCATCCATTTTACGTCTGTATCTGCGTATTCGTTTACTGGAAAGAAATTTTGACTATATTACATATCAACATATACCCAGGCATATGAATACATTAACAGATGCAGTAGCTAATTTAGTGCTAGATAGACATTTGCGTAATTTGTAAAATAACATCACATGTAAAAGAAAGATCCATCCAGAAATAGATATGTATATATATAGATATTGAAATGTTTACATAGTGTGCGTCGCATAAAATAAAAAAATATACATGTTCGTCTTAATACATCCGGAGACGACATGTCTCTCAAAAAAATATGCATGAAATAAACCCTAGGTGTCTAATCTGCGTGGTGCTCATGATAACAAGTCACCGCACGCACTAGCCGTCTCAGGATACGGTGGAGGTGACTAGGGACCCCCACCGTATGTCGCTGGTATGCTAGTGGGACATCTGCCAGTCGGGCATAATCTGGAATCCCCCGGGAAATTCCCTCGAGGTTCTAGATCAACTCTCCCCCCTCGGCACCCTCCGCCTGAGGGTCAGCTGCGGGCTGAGTTCTCCGTGAGATAGGAGACATATCGGCAGGTCACTCTGGGCTGACATCTGCATACACACATAAAAAATGTCTTTAGAACGAACATGTATTACCAAAAAAATCATAAACGCATAAAATCAAAAGATGGTTTTACCCAACTCCTCATCCCAATCATCTCCCTCCGGAAGTGGAAGATATGGATCACCAGTGAAATTGGTTCCTGCATATGGCCAGTCTTCAACTACGATCAACTGACGCCATAGACACCTAAAAAACTTTGGCCTCCAGGACATTTGTTGGCCCCCTCCCGCTCTGGGCATCAGTGCTGCCTAGCGAGCCATTCTCGGCTCTCGTGGTATCGGCTCAGCTACTATGGCCCCTTGGCCCTGGAAGATTGGTAGTCGTTCCAAGATGAACGATACCAGGATAGAACCATCGCCGAACTGTTTCAGTTTGGCTTGCTTGCATTTTGTCAGCTGCCTCTTCATGTTGACTGTCACTGCTGTGGCCCAATCAAACAGTGTAGGACTCATACACTTAGAGGCAAGTATGAGTTGGGCTTTGGTGATTTCATGCGGGGCCTGCGCTCCTGTAGCCCGCGTAATGGTGTGTAGCACTACTCTCAGTGCTAGATCCTCGATAGTGTGAATGTCTACCTTTGCACTTCCTGATCCGGTTTGTGCCCCTGGGCACACCCTCACCATTACCTGCTCCATCTTTTCACCTGATGGTCTGCTCCCTGTCAATATGGGTACTGGACCTATGCACGATAGTCCGGTTATGAAGTATACGTCAGAAACCTCCAGTTCTAATACTTGATCCCGCAACTTGAACACTTGTTCATTTGCATCCCAAATACTGATCAGGTACTGTAGAAGCTCGGGTTGAGCTCGTAAGAAAGGTGTTAGGAAATTTTTTTTAAGCCCACAGTTCCTGAGGGCATTCATACAAGTTTCATTCTCCATGGCTAATTCATCCTCTTCCCCATGCTCCCGCTCTCTCCATTCAATCACCATTTTTCTCGGTTGCCTGCATCAACATGATCAAAACCCTTGATTAGATCTCTGTCATGCTTAAAAATTCACTTAAATTACTCACAATTCAGAAATTTTGGGCGAAAAATTCGGTTCCGCCGTTGGCGCGGGCCCTGTGTATATAAAAGCCCATTGGCACGGGTCCATGCCTGATACCCGCGCCGATGGGCGGAGCCCTAAATTTTTAGAATCCTTCCACAAAGATCCAATGAGCAATGGAAACTATTAAGAAATGGATTAAAATGGAGTACAAGGAAGCGCCTCTTACCTAGAACAGACGGGAATCTGAATGGTAGCCCGGATCAGTTGCAATCGCCATCAGAAGTTTGCACACAAATGGACCACTATTGTTCTCCAATGAGGTAAATAGTAAAAGTAATTTTATTTTTACCATTTGAGACTTATTTATAACTTTTTGAACTCTAATTAGGTTTAAAAAGTCATTTTTATTAATGTTTTAATATACTTTGTCAAAAATGGATTTTACACTTGCCTCGATGTGCAGTGACAGGTTTTTACGCGACTAAAACGGTGAAACGAGTTGTATTTTATACTTTTTCGGACTCGGTAAAAACACGAAAAAGTAACTTTAGAGTCATCTTTTAGCTCTTTTCTGACTCTCTAAACATGAAAATATTTCCGAGGCCCTTGTCGTTTCGATCTCGTTAAAGTGGCTGCGAATCGACATCTAGCCAGTATACATTTACCCCTTTTTCGGGCTGGGATGGATTATTTACGAAAAAGGAATACCCTAGCCTATCGCGACTAGGAGGTTTTCTCAGACATAGTTTTCTACCTTTTCAGATCTGAGGAACTATTTACGAAAAGGGACCTCTGGAGTTTACTTTTCAGCTGTCTTTTAAAACTCTCTAAACATGAAAAGACGCCGAGTTCTTCCTTTGTCAGACTCGTTAAACCTTGATGACATCGGATTCAGTCGAAATGACGCTATTCGAGTTCCTCCTTCCTAGGGCTCATTAAATGTACTAGGATGGACTTATATCACAAGCATATGCTATCCCCTTCAAGCTTGTTATAAAAAATAATTGGGGTACTCGCCATAAATGGCGGGGAAAAATGGAACCAGCATCATTGTCGTGTCGGCAGTATGTCGGTCTTGAAACATGGTACTTGTCTGCATTTGTGTCGGGTTGGGGACATTTCATCTCGTTTTTTCACTTGCCTCCATGGGTTTGGGTAATCTATTTTGACCTCTCATCTGTTCTTTGCCTCGTCGCCATGACCTCTGATCCGTTGATGTCAAATGCTGCCAAATCCACTGTCGTGCCGTTTATATGTTCAAGAGAAGTTGACCTCTGCAAGTATCAACCTCCCTCTGATTCTCATTTGCTCATGATTCACAAAAAAATTATGTTCCTCTGTCTCGTGTTGATGATGTGGGAAACACTATGGCCCACCTTCGATCAAGGTCACTTCCTGTCGACTTCAGCTCATTATCCAGGAAGCTGATCTAGAGACTCCCTTCTGGTGCCTTGGAGCCTGCATGCCTCAATGGCAGGTTCTTCGCATTCGACGCGAGGTTTTCATTATTGGCCTCTGATCGAGTGATTCTATGGGTGTTCGACGCTAGCTCATTGATTCACATACCGTAGATTGTACCTGTAGTACCTTGAGGGCCATTGTAATTATTGGTGGTACCTCTCGTGTCTGTTAACAGCTTTCATCATTGGTTGGTAATCAGATGATGTTCTTGCATGTTCGACTTCAGCTCACATATTCACATGCCTGAATTTGTACTGTGTTCGGGTCGAGATGGAGCGTAAGACCCTAGATTGTGTGTGATATAATCCAGGCTACGAATTTGTGGATTATTATGATTAGTAACATGACTCACTTACTGGATGGCTGCGACCATACCTGAGTCTATTTATCGATCCTCACTGGATGGCTACGCCCATGCCTTGGATTTGGATTATTGTATACTCTGTTATGGATGGTTGTGCCCATACCCCATATATATCATGTATTTGAGACATCAGTTGTACTTCTTCACGTAGGTTTTCCGACGGCGGAGTTTTCAGTTGGACACGTTCTCGTAAAGCATTTCACCCCTCTCTCTCTCTCGGGCCTCATGCTTTAGGGGGCATATGTTACATAGTAATTTGTCACCGTCACTGCAATCCTCGTCCCGCACATTGGAGGGCTCATTTCATGACCTGTGAGCAGTGACATGGCTTGAAACCACTTTCATGACATCCCTCTGAACAAGAGCTTTCATTGCCCTGAAGACATATCCTTGTGGAAAACCCTAAAAATGGCCTTTTTTGCATTGGCGCGAGCAGGCAGTTCAGTACCCGCGCCAATGGGGAAAATACTTCAAAGAGGCCGCACCAGTTGGTGCTCTGTCCCAGAGTCGCACTCGCGCCAGCTAATTTAAGGAATGTTTTTAAAAAATAAATGGCGGAAGTTTCATCCTAACTGATCCAGGAACTGATATCTATCTTGAGTTGGGAGGTTTGGCTATGGATTTCCATAGAGAGGAAGTGGTTTTCCACCTCTCATGGAAGCTTCCTTGATGATAGGGCCAATCCCACGATTATAGGGATCCCAACTCCCCTTCCTCCATCTATAAAAGCTTGCCCATCTCCATTGCAAGCTAGTCTTCAAGTTCCCAAATTTCCAAGAGCCTTATGCTGCAAGAGCCTCCATAATTCCCTTAAGGCCAATTTCAAGCAAGGAGACTATCGTCAAGATCTAAAGAGAGAGGTTTGTCCCATCCTTGATAGGCTTTTTGAGACGTGTTCTGCTGGCGACCCGCCGAAGGAGAATTCAGCGTCAGAACTATGGTTGTAATTTTCCTTTGATTGATTATTAATGAATGACTATTGGTTATGGTTCCACTCTTGTTGTTATTTATAATGATGAGTTATGTCCTTTCTGACTGATATTTAGTTGCATCTACTGGATTTTACGCTTGCATTTGTTTTGTTTCTCGCATGTGTAGGTGTCCTATCACGGAGATCGTGGGGATCATGATTTGCCAGAGCTAAGGAACGGGAGCGCCACCTCTTCTACAAGCAACAACGTTGGATTCCAGGTAAGCCTTCATCGCTAGTCGGTTTTTTGCAATTAGGAACCTACACCATAGCTTGAATGATTGTTGCTAGACCTGGTCTAGGCTAGTAGGGATCGCCTCTATCCGCAGAGGGGATTTACCTCCACAACAGTCTTGCATCAGGCTTTAGTATTATACGCATTTCTCCCAGGTCCCCTTTGATTCCTTTCAAGTTGTCTACGGATGACAGAAACAAGTCCTCATATTCCTGTAGTAGAATGAATATTTCCTTGGTCATCTCAACATCCCAGTAGTCCCCAATCGATGCTAATTTTGGTTTCTCTTCAGTCCCAATATTCATTTTCTTAGCTTTGAGGGGGAGAAAATGAATTCCCTCGATTGTCGGGTTTTCCTGAATATTCTGTTCTCCCTCTGTTTCTTCAAAGTATAGATGTTGGAATCCCTCTAGATTATCATCGTCCATTTCACTATATATTTTCTTGCATGCTACTGACTGCTGGCTTTTTTGGTTCGGGAGTGGTTCCTCTTCCTCCTCCCGATTCTCTGGGAAGAACAATATTTTTTTAATGGCCTGTACTACTTGGGTAACTATATCTTTCTTTCCTTCAAATAAGAAGCACTGTGTAAACTTCTTCATAGCTTCTTGCCAAGTGCCAGTTCCCCTTTTCCTCTCCTCCGTTAGGTACCAAGCTTATGGAATCCTATCGAGGGAGTGTATAAATTTGTGGACCCACAACTCGTGCGGGTATCCTGCAACTTTCCATTGATCTTCAAACTTCTTTAAATGCTTTGCGGGATCTGAATTCCCCTGGAACTTTCGAGTGCATTGGGGTCCTTCTTCTCCCTTGAACCTAGATTTCAGTGTTGTTGAAATTCTATCCCATCATGTCAGTGAGTCACGGTGGTTTTTCCACCATCTTGCAGCCATGGATTGCAATGCCACGTCCATGAGCGGGACTCTCTGATCCTCCGGTACATTGTCTTCTGTTTTGATAGTGAAAGTATTCACAGCATTCATATCGGACAAGGTTGGGTAACCTCTTACCTCAGTCCCAATCCAATTGATTCTTCTAATGGTGGTGCATCTCCTTGTGCTGGTCTCATATTCCCCTTGCTTCCAATCCTCCCAGGCTATCTTTGAGTTCAGGTATGAGCTTTGAATGCTCCTCTAGCTCACTGATCCTCTCACTGTCGGGTTGATATAATCTTCCCTTCTTCCTACAGTCATTTGATAAAGATGGTCGAGAAGTTGAGCATCTTCTCTGTTATCAACAGACTCTATGTATTGGGGACCTTGATACGGGTCGAGCGGCTGGGTGACTCTAACCTCTCCATCCTCAAATATCATTAGTTCCTTCTTTAAATGTATTATTGCATATTTTTCAAAATCCCAGTCGATCCCCAAAAATGATGGATAGGGATCTTTGTGTCCTATAATGTCGATGACTTCAAAGTCCATGTACGTCTTTACTCCTGCAACGTCGACTTCGAATTCCTCCAGCCTGCCTATGGGCACAATGCAATACTGGTTTTCCATACAGAGTTGAATTGGTGAGTATGTTAGTCTTGGTTTCCCCAATGCTTCCCACGTTTTTCTGGGCAAGATATTTACGTCAGACCCTAGATCAAGAATTGTGTCCTTGATTTGGAATCCCATGACTTGAGTATTCACCTGAAACTCTTTTCCTATCCTTCTCTTATTTCTCTTCGCTCTTTGTATATATTTATGTGTCATGCCAGATGATTCCCCTGGATCCGTCATCTTCTACACTACTCTTTCCAGGTTCTATTTTAATTGTTCCAGCATGGGTGCATTATTAACAATTTTTAGAAATAGATGGAACCATTATTCAATTGTAGTGCCTTTATTGGCTTGCTTTTCATCCCCTTCCTTCGGTCATGGAATTTCGATTCCTTTGCTTCCCCCAAGCTGGACAAATGCTTCTGCTGCCTCTTGAAAGAATTGTTTTTGATTCTATGGCCTGAATGTTGGCTTTGGAGATACTGGTCTTACCAGTTTTATCGGGTCCATCCCTTGTGCGTATTCCCCAGTTTGTTTGCCTCCTCGCGTCACTATAGCTACACTCTGCATGGTTTGATCCTCGGTTATTATTGGCTCGACATTTACTAGATTTTTTCCTCTTTGTTTGGCCCTTTCTTCCCATCTTTTGATGAGCTCTGGGTAGTCCTTTGTGTGTGTGTGTATGAACCCCGCACTGAGAGCACCAAGGTCTTCTAGGAAGTGGACATTCCCTATCCACATGGCCCTCTTGTTCACAGTTGTAGCATCGTACTGGTCCTCTTCCTCCTGCTCGGCCTCCTCTCATGCCTCCTCCTTGTTCTCTAGGAGCCTCGTTCACTCTATATGAAGGTTTGTCTAACTGTTCTACCAAAGCATCCAGAGCTCTGCACTGCTCTGTGCTGTGCGTGGTAGATGCATAGAACTCACAGTATATGTTGTTTAGGACATTGGAGTAATTTTTCAGTATGGGGCATAGGCAGGGTGAGTGGCCCACACTTTTGCAGATCTCATAATACTCAGTCGTTGCTGAGTTTTGTTGCGCGGGGAGCCCCGTGTATGGGTGTTGCGGTGGATATAATCCTTGGGTATTTATCTGCATGACCCCTCCTACTGGTGGAGCTCTTGGTACCCCTATTGCTGGTGTCCCCACGTTCTAGCCTCGTAATCGAGGACATTCAGTTACCACATGTCCTTCCATTAAACAGTGTGTACACCATACATTTGGCCTCGCTGGACGCAAGGGTTGAATTTCCTTTAGTTTTTCTGTCAGGCTAGCTATTTGATGTTGTAGTCCCATGTAGTATACCTAGAGGGGATAATATAGGGTATAGAGGGAGGTACCCAAGGGAATAATATGATGTAATAATATAATAATGATAAATAATTGGGCCATAGTTAATAAATAAAGTGGTTAACCCACATTATGTAAGGGACCACATGTATCTAGGGAATAAAGTGATAAGCCCATTGTATTGGATGTATGGTATTGAGATACCCTTGGTAACTTCCCATGGTATTGCATGTATGAAACCTATATAGAGGCTAGAGTCTCTCCATTGAGAGATGTGAAGGATTATTGTATGGGCAAGCATATGGCTTGTGGAGTGATCTCCTTCCTTAAGGAGTGAATGTATGGTGTTGCCCTACCTCAAGGGTTTGGATATTAATGAAGACTTGAAGTTTTGTCTTCTATGATTTATTGGGCATATTTTCTATTTCTATATATTTTCTTGTTAGATCTACTACAAGTGGTATCAGAGCAATTTCTTGGGTAGAGTTTGGAGATTTGTTTTTTCATTTTTTTTGTAGGAAATTTTTGGGCGGCGAGTTTGTAGAACATATCTGGAAAATTTGGAATTTTTTTTTAGAAAAAAATATAATATTTGGATTCCTTACTGAAAAATACCCAATTTAAAAAAAAATCAGTCGAATCTGAGTCCGGATGAGGGTGATATCACTGATTTAAATTAAGTTGTGTTGCAGAATTTTTTTTGACGACAATTTGTGTACGACGACTCTCCTGAAACTTTTTGTAGATTTTGGTGGAGAATTTAAGACAAAAATTTATAGATATGATATCCCCTTGAAAAATCACCCGATTTAAAAAAAAAAATCTATCAAATCGGAGTCCGAATGAGGGAATTATCACTGATTTAAAATCAGCCATTTTTTTAGAAATGTTTTAATGGTGGGATAGTTGCAGTGAAAATCTGTGTTTCCAGATTACCTAGATCAAGATTTCAGTCACATGGATAGATGAAGAATAACTATTCCATTTCCAAAAACGAGTTATATTAAGGATTCTGAGTTATATTGACCGAGTAATGTCCATTTTAATTTTGCAAAAGTGATTTTCTTTAAAACCCTTACTTTGTTTTAGGGGTTCTGACAAGATGAAGTTTACAGGAAAATATGATGGCCCTACTATTGAAGATTTTTTACAATATCAGAAGGCTCAATACCAAAATTTTTGGCTATGCTCCATAGGGCTTCATATGAAAGATGAGGCAAATAAATGGTGTACCTCACTTGACAGCTCAGCGAGGAAACTTCTCGAGAAAAAACTTGAAAAATTCATTTTGGACAAGTGGTCTCAAGCCAATAAGAAGGAAACTAAGAGCCATAAATACTTATTTTCTACTAATCATTCCACATTACAGGTTCATGGAATTATTTAGAAAGAGAACATCATTGTGTCTATCATTCCTAGTTGCAAGCATAATTGTGTCAATGTTAATTTGGCTAAAAAATTGCAAGTTCCAGCAAAACATATTGAAAACACATAGGTTGATAACGAAGATGTTGAAATTTATAAAAATTTGAAGATTTCTATGGATAATTATGTGTTTCACTCTGATTTTTATGCTTTAGATATGGCTGATGTGGATGTCATTTTGGGACACCCTTCGATGGAATCTGTTGGTACTGTCAATTTTAATCTGGAAAAGAAATTCATGAAGCTCTGGTTTAAAAAGAAGAAAATTACATTGTAGGATATTTGCACGAGGAACCATGCAAAGACTAGTGAGGAAGAAAAACAATTCTCTAATGACACAGACACATCATATGATGAGCCTTTGATGGTAGACAACCAAACATAGACATCAAAGAATGTGCCAACAAAAGCACCAGACATCACATCATCACCAATAGTGGAGGAATTAATGAAAGATATTCCATCAGTTAAAGCTTCAACATATCACCACCTGCATCACCTAGCAAGACAACAACCAGCAAGGTGGCAATGGATTAACAACAAGGAAAACAACCCCTCGATGACACATAGAGAGGTGTTACAATCCACCCACATCACATCAACACAGAGCAACCACCAGAACCCACTTCCATCGCAAGAGAGTGAGGCACCAAATAGATCGAGTGTTCACCTTTCTCAGGGATGGCTAGATGCACGCGAATGGTACCAGTGGAATACTCTTTTGAGTAGATCTTATTATTTGTGTTCTTCTCATGTTTCGGGGATGAAACATGTTTAAGGGGGCTGTAATGTAGTATACCTAGGGGGGATAATATAGGGTACAGAGGGAGGTGCCCAAGGGAACAATATGATGTAATAATGTAAGAATGATAAATAAATGGGTCATAGTTAATAAATAAAGTGGTTAACCCACATTATGCAAGGGGCCACATGTATCCAGGGAATAAAGTGATAAGCCCATTGTATTGGATGTATGGTATTGACAGACCCATGGTAACCACCCATGGTATTGCATTTATGAAACCTATATAGAGGCTAGAGACTCTTCATTGAGAGAGCTCAAGGATTATTGTATTGGAACGCATATGGCTTGTGGAGTGATCTCCTTCCTTAAGGAGTGAATGTATGGTGTTGCCCTACCTCAAGGGTTTGGATATTAATGAAGATCTGAAGTTTTGTCTTCTATGATTTATTGGGCATATTTTCTATTTCTATATATTTTCTTGTCAGATCTACTAAATCCCAGTATGGAAGGGTCCTGAGCTGATGCCCCTCCTATAAACTCTTGCGGGTATCCTACCATGGCCTCTATCTTCATGGCCTGTTCTAATGCATCTTGCAACATCTCGATCTTTTGCTGTGTCAGCGGGGTCCTTGTCAGCGGGAGAACGGCCTTGATAAACTAATCCCTTTGGTGATTGGGATCGATCGGGTAGCTGAGTTTTCCAACCGCATCCTTTAATCTCCTTATGAGATACCATGCCGTTTTCCCTTCTCGCTACTTGATCTCCCACATCTCTGATAAACCCTGCTGATCTGTTTGGGGTAATTTGAATTCTTTCATGAAATCCATTTTTACATCGTCTAATGCTGGGTTTTGATGAGTCTTAGACCACTTTATAAACCAACGTAGAGATCTCTCTCGAAGAGTAGTTTGAAATTCTACCAACTTACCTGTGTCTGGTGTCTGTCGAGCCCTCCATATGGCCTCATAGAGGTACCAATGTTGCTCCACATAGTCATTACCCCTTCCAGAAAAATCTGGGTACTGAGTAAATGATCCTTCCATGTTTCCTTGTGTGGGGCTTACTAGAACAAATCCCCTTACTCCCAGTTGTGAGATGGTAGTACCAGTACGGTTGCTAGAGTGCTTTACAATTGTGGACTAAACGCTACTTGGCTTACTTAATTTCCGTAACTTAACAAAAATTTCACCTAGTGGCTGATAGAGTACCACGGGAAGGTCGAGATTAGAGTTACTTGAGCTTTGGGGAATAGAGTTACCTGGGATTATGGGTGCCGAAATTTCTCGGAATAGTTGCTCCATCGCAACATGCAGCTCTACATTGGATGTCTCCTCGGGGCGCACGTCATTTTCGTCATACTCCTTTCCCTTTTTAGCTGGGGCTGGGCTCCTATACACCTGCCGCACTTCCTTGGTGGTCCCCCCTATATTTTGGGAACCCGTCTGAACTTCCATCTACTTCATCGTCTGAGGCGACTCTCCTTTTTCTTTCCCTTTTCCTTGTTGTCTTTCCAATTCTTTCATAGCCCTATCTCGCCACTTCTCGGCGAGTTTCGCCCTCCGATGTGCTCGTCGTTCCCTTAACTTACTAGAGGTCTTGGCATCGATATCCCTATTCCCCTTTTTCAGCTTACTTGTAGCATGTCTCCTTCAATCCCTTCCCCCAGTACTAGAGGTTTAGGTCTCCATCTCAGCTTTTTGGAACTCCATCAGTCCTTCGTCCACCATCAACGCCTTAATCCACAGAGGGATCTCTATCAGCAGTCCTCCGCACAACCCTGATCTAAATACGTCCTCCACTTTTGAGAAAGACTAGTAGCATTCAGCTGCGAAATCTACTATGTATCCTTCCAAGGTAGATTGCACCTAGAAATCTACAAGTTGGTTCAAATCGGTATCTAACCGATGGAGTGCTACCAGATCTGAGTGCACCCACTTGCGAAAGATGGTTTGCAACCCTCTGGGGACTGCCTTGCTTTGTAATATCTGTAACCAGTTGTAGAGCTCCTCAGGAAAATTTCCCCAAAAGATCTCGTAGATATCACTGGCAGACTCAGAGGAGAGAATCTGGTTCTTGACAATCTTCTCTTTCTGTTGTCTCACTTCCGCTTGCTGAGCTATGAACTGGTCTAGATGGTCATTCCACCATTTCCATATTTCTTTCTCAAAGATCTGTGATACCATGATCTAACTCCAGAATGAGACTTCAGGTCCCGGCAACAGAACCATTTGTTGGAAAGAAACAAGGTCTCAGGGGGAGACCCAGGTTCGAAAAGGTGGCCAAAAAGGGTTACCACGGTAGTCTAGCACAACGCCGGCATTTTCACCCTGCTCTAACGAACATAGTGTCTCACCCGAGGCATGCCGCAACCTTACTAAGGCTGGGGTTGGGTCGGGTATTGATCAAGCATGGTAGATACGCAAACCATCCATAACTTAAGTACTTCGATTAAGTATAAATACCAGACAGATAACAATACTCATGAACTTGATCAAAATGATAAAAAAAAATTCAAAATAGCCGTGTATCCCACTAAACCATAACACAATACAAAACTTACAACAACAGCCTTATATTAGAAAGTGATGCATTAACAACAAAATACTTTTACAACACTCCTCAGAGCGTGCATGGCCGAACTGACTACTATCGCAGTACAAGATATAGAACAGAAAAGAACAGAGAGAGAGAGAGAACAGAACAACACGAACAAAGCTCTCCTACGGCTCCTGATCCCTGATCCCTACTAGGCCAACCTCCTCTTTCCGCTGATCGACTGCCTAGTATTTGTCCCATTGCCAACGCGACTGACAGTTCTTCCTTCTTTTCCGCTCGGCTATTTGCTGCTTTCCCTGATTGCTGGGAGTCCCACTGATTGTCTTCTGCCGCTTCCCTTTGCCATCTATACCTGCTTCCACAACAGCTGTGCCACTTGCCCTTCACCTCTTCACAACCATGACAACTCTCTGTCTACCGTGGTTGTGCTCCGCCACCTGTTCTCCACAACACAAAACTGTTTAATTTAAAAACAAGGGCCCCAATAGTCTCTCCTAAGAGCCTTCACATGCTTCCCCATGTCTTTCTCCACTAGTGCTTTGAACTCAAGAAACTTTGAGAATGCCTGATATTTATTTTGCATGAAGTAGAACTATCACTTTCAAGAAAAGTCATAAAAAAATATCACATATTACTTATTCTTTGCTGTCGAAGTAGTAGAGAATGGTCCACACACGTCTGAGTGAACTCTCTCAAGGATCTCCGATGCTTGGTTCTCCTTCTCATGAAAATTGGGCTTTGCATACTTCCCCATAGTACATCCCTTGCATGTGTTTGACTGCGCAAGTGTACCCTTGGGAAGACCCGTAGAAATCTACTGCATGACCTTCAAGGCTCTATGGTGTAGATGGCCCAATCTCCTGTGCCATAGCTCACCCTCATCCCGGCTTACCACTTTGTCTGCCTTACCCATCAATGTTGCCCAACCATCTACAAAAATTTTATAGATATTAGTAACTTGAATCCCAATCTTCTTGGCTTGTACTGTTGTTTTGTGTTGTAGGAAAGCTTTTCCTTCACTGAAAACAACATCATAGCCTCTATCCTCCAACATTGCAACTGAGAATAAATTTTCTTCAAGCCTGGTACATGCATTACATATTTTAATTTAAAGGGTTTACCTGAATCTCTTTGGAAGGTAATGGTACCAATCCTGGTAGCACTATACTGCTTGTCATCACCCATTTCGATATGCATTTGGAAGTCCTTCTCCTCCAAGCTATTGAAAAGTTCTTTGTCTCCTGTCATGTTAAAGGAAGCACCACTATCCAAGTACCACACGGATCCCATTGCACTTGACACCATGAATGCAATGAGCAAGAAGTAAAGCTCAATTGCGAAGCCAAAGCCTCACCACCTGCAGATTCTGAAGCCTTCTTGTTCTTATTCTTTTGTGGATAATTAGTGGCATAATTTCCATGCTTGTGACAGTGAAAACACTTCACTCTAGACATGTCGCATTTCTTGCCATCTTTACCGGGCTCAGATTTAGAATGAAATTTATTTCCTTTCCCCTTCTTCACCTTCATAGCCAAAGCACAATATTCTTCATCTTCATTCTTAGATTAAGATCCATCTCTGGTATTCTATTTTAACTCTTCTTGCACAAATTCGACCAAAGTCATTCCCAATCTGGCAACTTTTCCGTTCTATTAACAAAGTCTTGATAACTATGCCGACTCTTGGGAATCCTAAAAGAGCTAGGCTCACCAAATAATCATCAAAGATAATAATGCCAATGCTCCCAAGCTCATCCCGACATTGGACAAACTTTATTAAATGTTTTGGCATGGTTTCGCCTTTCTCCATCTTGATCTTCCTGAGTTTATCTTTCAATGCCAATTTCCTATGATCACTCCTTCTCTGAAATAGATCTGTCAAAGATTTCCACATTGCATATGGTGTCACTTTTCCATGGAGACTTGAGACAATGTAGTCTCGTACTCCCTCCAGTAAGATCCTCCTTTCCTTTGCAACTTTCTTTTTCCAGGCATCAAGTTTTGAAACATTTGTCACAATGGGTTTGGGAACATCATTGTAAATGAATTCCTTAAATCAATTGTCCTTTAGTAATGCCTCCATCATGTCTTTCCAAGTAGTATAGTTATATTTTCCCTCAAGTGCATACTCCAATCTCAAGCCATTGAAATCCATTTTGATCCTGAATCACATGTAGCTCCAAGAAAGTCTTCTGCAAATTTGAATTTTATTCAGTCACAAACTTAGCTTCTCCTCCACTATTGTGATTTCCTATGATCTGATACCAAGTAGAAATTATACAAAAAATATTTATATCATGGATTCAATCTGATCTGACAATTTAATAAAGCTAGATATTGAATCACTTCTACAAATCAATTGCGGAAATTAAAAACAATCGCCAATCACGTGAAGCAAAGAAGAATAAAATCAAAACACAACATAGATAATTTCCCGGGGAAATATTGCTGCTCAAAAAACCACTATATTCTATTGTACATTCAACATGGATGCATGAAACAATTAAATTCACTCTTCTCACAAGAGTCTCCAGCACTCAGCTAATTGTCTCACATTGTCCTGGAAAAAACTGGCCAACACTTAGCCAATTCTCAGCCTCTAAACAGCCTGCCTTGCTTGCGCAATTCTTGATGAATGAAATCCCTATGCTTTAGGAATTTTGGCCTTCCTAAACTGTGCAAGGATCATGGGAAATCCAATGTGTGTTTGGTTGCATGGGTGCAACCCAATAATCCTACAACTAATAGTTAACATTCCTTTCACCTTTGTCTCAACTGGGTCTCCACTGATACTAACATGCATGCATCTAAAAATAGTAAATCATCAGTTGCATGTTAGATCACTAATTGTGAATTAAATAATATCTAATTCACTTGATCATTCACTAATGCAACAAACAGTTACAACTAGCTCAACTGACTTTAACTCACCTAACCGAGTTAACTGAATACTCATGCATTAAACTAATGCACCAACTTCACTGTGAACTTTGTTACAACTAGAATTACTTTGCATGCCTCACAAACTACCCTCAACTCGAAATTCATGAGATAAATGAGTTTATCACACTCAATTAACTATTACAAGTGATTATGAGATAAGATTACATTTCATTGTCTATTTTAATTAAAGGAAAATTAAAATTGACACTACACCAAATTTAGCCCACACCAGTGTAGGTGATGGTAAGACCCATTGGTCCCACACTAGTGTAGGTGCTAAAATTCTTGTTGGACTTCAACACATGGTAATGGTATGGAAGAAGGTATGTCTAATATATCTTTAGATTTTGAATTCTGTGAACATTGTGTATATGGGAAGCAGAATTGGGTGAGTTTTCCTTTTGGTGCTAAGAGTGCGAATAAGATATTAGAGCTTATGCACAATGATGTGTTTGGACCTGTGTGAGTTCCATCACTAGGAAATTCGGTGTACTATGTTTCATTCATAGATGAATTATCAAGGAATACATGGATATATTTCTTGAGGAAGAAATCTGAATTCTTTGACAAATTTAAAGAATGTAAGGCTCTGGTGGAAAACTAGATAGAGAAGAAGATAAAGGTGTTGAGGACAAATAATGGTGGAGAGTTCTGTAGGAAGGAATTTTGAGATTCCTGTAAGAAGTGTGGTATAGCACTATAGAATACTACTCCATACACACCTCAGCAAAATGGAGTTGCAGAAAGAAAGAAGAGAAAGATGATGGAAAAGGAAAGAAGCATGCTCAGTGGTACTAGGTTAGGACAAGAATTCTGGGTAGAGGCAGTGGAGACTTCATGTTACCTGGTTAACATATCACATTCATTAACGTTGGAGGATAAGACTCCTCATGAGGTATGGACTATTAAGAAACCCTCTCTTTCACATATGAGGGTATTTTGATGTGATGCATATGTACATGTTCCAAAGGAGAAAAGGACCAAGTTGGATAATAAATCTGAAAAGTGCATCTTTATTGTGTATAAGGATGGTTTAAAATATTACAAGATTTGGAACCTAGAAACAAGGAAGGTTGTGTAAAGTCGAGATGTGGTGTTTAGAGAGGTGAAATATGTTGTTAAACATGAATTCCTACCAAAGGAACCTAAGAATATAGAGTTTGAGCTAAAGGAGCATGAATCAGAATCTACAATAGAACAAGATTCAGAAGAGGAGGAGCCACAAACTCTAGCTGTGAGAAGATCAGTTCGGGAAAGAAGGCAACTAAAAAGATATAGTCCATCTGATTTTTGTTCAAATTTTGCTTTAACTATCACTGATGATGATCCTAGAACTGTCAGGGAGGTAGTGGATTCAGAGGATGGAAAACTCTGGAAGGAGGCCATGGTTGATGAAATGACATCCTTGTACAAAAATGAGGCATGGGATGTAGCAGCGGAATTCGTAGATTTGGTTACTGTAGCAGTAAGATTTGTAAAATTTTAGACTTAATAGCGTAAGCAGCTTTAATTATAAAAATACACAAGGTATTTATAATAATAAATATTTATTGATATGATGTATGACGACTGAATGATTACAATGAGGTCCTGCTTTTATACCTATGCAGGTACCTTTTCAAGAATGGGCATGTCCTTTAGACATGCCTTTTCATTAACCTAATGACTATTTAACATAATCCCTATTTTATTAATTAGTAATTATATTTATTCTATTAATGACTATATTTATTATTTTATTTATGAATTAGATTCATAACATTGCCTCCTTCTCGAAAAGCTTTGTCCTCAAAGCTTAACTTCTGACAATTTTCTTCACTGGGAATTATCTGCTAAGCATGTCTTTAATCACTGGTACCTTCCTTGTATTTTTCACACTGTCTAAATCCATGTGATTTTTTTTTTTTTAAACTTTAGATTATTTGTGAGGCATATATATCTTCCTTGTAGAATTCTCTTTATACATCCTCTTTGAACTCCATGTTCTTGTTACAGTTTTTTTTTTTAAATGTATATATATATATATATATATATATATATATATTTTAAATATATATACTAATTATTTTTTTCATTAATTTTATTAATTAAATAGTAATTTTAATTAATTAAATTAATATATATATATATATATTTTAATAAATAAATTCCCATTATACCTTCACTTGAATGTATTTAAAACTTCAATAATATAGTATTTCTTTTTCACTTTTAACTTGAGAGATTTTATCTTCTATAAATTTCCCTTCAACAATTCAAATTATGATTGATTGTAGTTTGTGCCACATATAATATAATAGTGTATTTGGGAGGTTGACGGTCGCATCTCTTGCGGTTCTCAACAATATTAACAAATTAAATTTTTGCCATAACCCCATCCAATAATATCATTCACGCAAGCTATTCAAAAATCCTTGCAAGCTGTGGAAGCCTTCTACAGAAATAATTCTTCGTACACGTGGTCTATTGACAACAAGATTGGGGGCGGCTCAGAATGGAAGCAAACCATAATTGCAGCAAGATTGTCCATATTTCACGTTTTATAGCTTCATCAACAAGTGCCCTGTAACTGGTGTATCCCTCTTCGACAGGACCCATTTGTCTGAGAGGCACTGTAGACTTTACTAACGACCTGCCTCTTGCAACAATTTGTCTTTCTTCGGCCGGAGTCCTTGACCTTGATCTTGACCTCGTGTTTCTGCCATGGCTGCTGAGACCGTTATCTTCCAATGTATGATATTTATGAAATACATTTATGTGTAGGGTTTGGTGTGATTGAGGTTTCATATTGTCATGCTTTTGATCTTGATCAGAATGTTGGTGCAAAAACCCTACGGGCACAATATCAAGAGCATCGGGCCTCTGGTACTTACTGCGTTTAAACCCTAAAATTCCCATACTCTCGTCTCCATTATTGTACCCTTTATCATCATTTATTAAGTTACTATATTCACTTTCATTGGCCTCTTCGTAGTTCATTCCTATGGTCCTGCCACGACTCTCAAGGTCAACAAGTTTCTGATGGAAGGGTGAATGCAGATTTGGGCATACAGGGACAATGTGCAGCGGAAATGTCGTGGACAGGAGTGTCTGAGGGCATCGGTGACAGTGCAACCGAATTGTTGCACAGAAAAGCTCTAGAAATCGCGCGCACTCTGAATGGTCATCAGGTTTGAACTGGCAGTGTACTTCATCTTTAATCATTTCGAGCACGCGTATATTTCTGAGAATTTCTCGGAACTGCTCCATTGCCTCCTCCTGCGAAGCGCTACTATGGACAGCCTTGTTCGAGTGGAATTTATGGGCCAACTTTATATAGGCTGTACAAATTTCGTCCACCGTGGTTGTGATATCGACGCCCAGAATTTTCAAGTATTCTGATTTTCCAAGATCAGAGAGAAAGTGCACAAAGGCACGAACACAATTACGAATAGCGGAAGCTGGGAAAAACCGGAAGCAGTGGGAGGTCGACCTGACAATCTTTTGGCCGGTGGACGGTTGGCGGAAAATTCCGGCTTCTGCATGTGTTCATTCAACACTCTATAATTTTTGAAACACAGATAGTAAGGGGCCTGTAATATTCTCATTATTTTCCGAACATCTAATATATCGATAATCTCGAGAATTTTTGCTTCGATTTATGCGTCATAAGCGGAACTCTCCATGCTCTCCCGAAATTTTAATATGTCGATAATCTCATTCAAATTTTTAGAAGTCCAGTTAGCCTCCAATACATTTTCACAGAGATAAAATGGACAGTGAGGCATGAAAAATAGCATGGTTCTGTCGACAGTTCGTTTGGCATTTTCATCGACATGAAGACTTGTGCAGTTGAATTCACTTATGGCTGTTCGTTCCAGTACAGACAGAAGTGGATCATACACCTCTATATCATTAACCCATGCAAATTTCTTTCTCAATACAATCACAAAAGCAAACCGCATCTGACTATTTTCCAACCTAGAGTTTTTCACCCTAGAATTGAAACTTTCAACGTCGTAGAGAACCAACTGTAATTGTGAATGATGGGGGTCTGTGCTTATCACCCCTTCTATTTCCTGAAACAAGGATTCTGCTATATCAATAAACTTATTTCCTTGATAAGATATTAATCCAACATGTTCAAAATTTTCCATTTTAGAACATTCTTCATTGTTATGATATTTTTCGTCTTCTTGTTGCCCAAGATAGCCTTCTTCCATATTATTTTTATCTGAATCAACATCATAAATATTTTTTTCCATATATTTGTCTTTTCTTTGAACCGCAACAATTTCATTTTTTGTATAAAAGGCACATATATGTCCTGTGAAATATTTGTATCCACATTTCCAACATTTCTCTTCTTTTTTTCTCTTATTACGCATTGGTGGGGGAATGTATTTAGTTGACTTTTCCATGGATGTTTTACTTGATTTCCCTTTAGCATAACTAACTGCCTTCTCATTTTTACAACATTTTTCATCTTTTTGTTTTTCATGATTTTCTTCTCTATTATGGATTACTGCAATTTTTTTTTTAAGACCTGCAGAAATTTTTTTAAGACCGTTTGTGACTTTTGCACAAGAATTTTCTAATTGCTGAAGTTTTTCTTGAATTTTTCTAATCTGCTCCATTATTTTGGGATCTTATCGTAATGGCACATTATATGGTAAACAATGTTCTCTAGCTTGTAAAATTCGTTTGTAGGCTTGTAGAACAATGTTGTGTGCCATTGCTTCAACTTGGCTTCAATATAGCTCTGAATATGGCTTTGATACCACTGTAGCAGCGAAATTCGTAGATTTGGTTACTGTAGCAGCAAGATTGTAAAATTGTAGACTTAATAGCATAAGCAGCTTTAATTATAAAAATACACAAGGTATTTATAATAATAAATATTTATTGATATGATGTATGAAGACTGAATGATTACAATGAGGTCCTGCTTTTATACCTATGCAGGTGCCTTTTCACGAATGGGCATGTCCTTTAGACAGGCCTTTTCATTAACCTAATGAATATTTAACATAATCCCTATCTGATTAATTAGTAATTATATTTATTCTATTTATGCTATTAATGACTATATTTATTATTTTAGTTATGAATTAGATTCATAACAATGAGGTTATTCGAGATGTGGTGTTTAGAGAGGTGAAATATGTTGTTAAACATGAATTCCTACGAAAGGAACCTAAGAATATAGAGTTTGAGCTAAAGGAGCATGAATCAGACTCTACAATAGAACAAGATTCAGAAGAGGAGGAGCCACAAACTATAGCTGTGAGAAGATCAGTTCGGGAAAGAAGGCAACCAAAAAGATATAGTCCATCTGATTTTTGTTCAAATTTTTCTTTAACTATCACTGATGATGATATTAGAACTGTCAGGGAGGTAGTGGATTCAGAGGATGGAAAACTCTGGAAGGAGGCCATGGTTGATGAAATGGCATCCTTGTACAAAAATGAGGCATGGGATCTGGTGGAGTTGTCAGCTGGAAGGAATCCCATCCAAAGAAAATGTGTGTTTAACCAGAAGATGAATGTAGAAGGCAAGGTGGAGAAACACAAAGCTTGGTTGGTAGAAAAATGTTATTCCTAGGTGTCGGAAATTGATTTTGGTGATATTTTTTCTCCTGTTGCCAAGGTTACTTCTATTAGATTAATTTTATCTGTTTCTGCTGCATTTGATTTGGAGGTAGAATAGATGGATGTGAAGACAAAATTTCTTCATGGGGATCTAGAAGAGGAGATCTACATGAAGCAACCTGAATGATTTACGGTGAAGGGTAAGAAAGAACTGGTATGCAGGTTAAAAAATTCTCTATATGGGTTAAAACAGTCACGAAGAATGTGGTATCAGAAATTTTATACCTACATACGGGGACTAGGCTTCACCAGAAGCAAAGAGGATCACTGTGCGTATTTTAAATTGATTGGTGATCATGTTATTTATTTGGTCTTGTATGTGGCTGATATGTTGCTGGTTGGAAATGACAAAGAAATTATCCAGGATTTGAAGACCCAACTGTTCTCCAAATTCGACATGAAGGATATTGGTGCTGCAAAATATATTTTGGGCATGGAAATTAAGAGAGATTGGGCAAAGAGGAAGCTCTGGTTAAACCAAAGGAAATATGTCGAGACAATATTGCAGAGGTTCAATATGCAGGATAGTAAACTTGTGAAGATTCCTATTCCTGTAGGTGTAAATCTATATTCTGAACAGTGTCCCAATACATAATAAGAAGAGGAGGATATGTCCCGTGTTCCATATGAAAGTGTAGTGGGTAGTATGATGTATGCAATGGTTTGTAATAGACTAGACATTGCACATGCAGTGGGAGTATTGACTAGGTTTATATCAAAACCAGGGAAGGTGCATTAGACAATAGTGAAGCAAGTTTTCAGATATCTGTGTGGCACTAGTGATTATGGTTTGTGTTACTAGGGAAGACTAGGATTGGAGAGAGTTTTGGACATTCGTGGTTTTGATGATGCAGACTAGGTTGGAGATTTGAACCAAATATGATCTACAAGTGGGTATGTGTTTAGCCTATTTAGAGGTGCAGTTAGTTGGATGAGTAAAAGATAGTTTGTAGTGGCTCTTTCAATTACAGAGGCATAATACATGGCAACCACTCATGCAAGCAAGGAAGCAGTTTGGTTGCAAATATTTTGCTCAAGTATGGTGTTGGTGCAGTGAGCTATAAGGATAGAATGTAATAGCCATAATGAAATTTTTTTGGCTAAGAACCCTACTTATCATTCAAAGAAAAAGCACATTGATGTTCAATATCACTTTTTGAGATATATGGTTGAGGATAAAAATGTGTTGCTGGTAAAGGTGGACACTTTGAAGAATGTTGTAGATGCATTGACGAAGTCTGTGAGCACTCAGAAGTTCACTTGGTGTAGAGAAACAATGGGTGTTGTAGAGTTGGACTAATGACTAAGCTCTCTTGTGGCCCCTTGTGGTAAGAAAACAACAAGTGGGAGAGTGTTGGGTATGTGTTATATTCTTTCCACGAATAGTCGCATGCGCGGGGGGTGGGGATAGCCCCCGAAGTCTAGGGGTTCGTAGGGGGCGGGTAGCCCCCTACACAGGCTCAAGGGCAGGGCCCCGAGAAATTTTTTTTGGACCTTATTTTAGGTGGGAGGAGCCACGTATGGTTTTGTGCATGGGTTTGCACATGGTTTTGGGGCATGATGGTTTCTGGCCACTGGTATTTTTTAGATCTGGTCAAGGGAACTACAGTTATGTTATAATCCAGGGTTAATGGATTGGGGTTTATGAATGATTCAACATGTATATATATACGTTGTAACACTAAAAGGAATATAACGAAAAATCAAGCTGGTAGTCCCGATTTGGGATCTAGGGGAAAAATATCTTTGTATATTCATTTTATGTTTTATGCTCTCACTATTATTTATTTTCTACTTTTAAGAATTCGTTTGTAGATAATTTATGTACAGGGTTAAAACCTACCTATCTAACATTTCCATATCTATTGACCGAGTTGGGCCACTTTTGTCCCCTTGATTTTCAGCTACTGCGGTGATCCCTAATTCTCCCGCTTGAACCACTTCTATTACTTCTTGTGTTGGACTTCTCAACACCGCTCTTGCTTAGTGTGTATCCTTCTGTCACCTATTGATTTCCTGCAGTGCCCTTTCCCTCCATTTCTCTACTATTTGTGCTCTTTGTTGTGTTCTCAGATCCCTAGAACTTTTGAAGTCATCTGCGTCCATTTCTTCGATCCCTTCACAGCTCCCCATTCAGTAGCATCCCTCCCTCTATGTCCTTCCCATTGTACTAGGTGTTTTGGCTTCCATGCAGGGATTTTTAAACATCAAAAAACTTTCCTCTACCATTATAACCTTAATCCACAAAGGGATTTCCATTAGTAGCTTCCCCTAAAACCCTGATCTGAATATGTCTTTAGCATTAGAAAACGAGTGGTGATTCTCCACAACACACAATAATATAGTCTTCTAGTGTATTATGCACCCAGAAGTTCACAACTCGTGTCAGATTGGTGTCCAACTGGTGTAGTTCTATTAGATCTTCTTGAGTCCAAGCATGACGAGATCTACTTTGTCCACTAGTCTTCCCCTTTATCTGCAGTCTCTCCAACCAGTTGTAGAGTTCTTCTAGAAATTCATACCAAAATATATCGTAATGATCACTAATTGATTACACATACTAGACATGTTCCTTTAACTTTCCTTCACCTTTTCGTCATAGTTGAGCCTGTTATGAGATGAATTGATCTATGTGTTCATACCACCAATCTTGTAATTCTTTCTTCAACATCCTTGATACCACATTCCAACCACCTTTTATATTTCAGGTCATGGAAACATAACCATATGTTGGTAAAAATAATAATAGGGTTAAGATCCAAGTTCAAGAAAATGGGCCAACAAAGCTCCGTCCTAGTCTAGAACAACGTCGACATTTCCACCCTACCAAAGACTGGATAAGGAGTCTCACCCGAGGCGTTCCATGACCTTAGTTAGATGGGGTGTTAATATTTGGTATCAAGAATACTACCATTTATTATATCAGACTTAAGGCAGCCTCAACACTAACATGTCCAAGTTCATCAACAATAGATCATGCACACCAATAAGCAAAGACTACTTGAATACACATATTAAAAAAGTTTTAAAATATAAGAAACCATTCAATCATAACACAATGATTCCAAAATGTCTTATTTCCATTAAGCATCTCACAACATCATTAAATTAGGCTCAAAAACCCTTTTCCATAGTATATATCAATGATACTAAACATCATAGAATTATACAATAGATGTAATATTCCTAATTAGCTTTTAGCTAGTTAGAATGTTAATTTGTTTTTGTCAATAAGATAGATGAATAAGAGGGTAGAGGGACCCATAAATCCCTTTAGTAGGAATAAAACCACTTCTAATTTGAATGTGGATCAATGCATATAGATAAGATCAAGATGAATAAACCACTCCTTGGTGTGAATGTGGGTCAGTGCATGTGGATGGGGTCAATTTGACCAAATCAACAACGCAACCATGGAGGTAGTGGAGACAATGGAGGACATCACAGTCATAATGGAGGGAAGTAGCCATGAGAGTAGCATTATTATTGTGTGGGGCCAAGGGGGTGAGGGCTCACAAAGCATATAAGGAAGGGGATGGCATCCATATAAATCATTCTCAATATTGTTTATGTATTATCTTTTATGACTTTCTACACGCGTTAACTATTTAGTGAAGTCTGCTGTGATATGTAGCACACGGGTGTTTCTGAGGGAAAATCCCACCCTCATCCTTGAGGGACTTTGAGTGCCCACTCAGGAGATTTTCTTGAGCTACATTTCATCATCTGGCATCAGGCCAATATTCAGCCCCTATCAGCAGCACAATCTCCTTCAAGAATTGTACAATCCAGGAGGGAAGATCTAGTGGAGGGGTAATAACCCAAGTTTTTGAGCTTGGCATCCAGTGAAGGGAGCAACCCTTCATCCAGGAAGTCAGTGGGGAGGAGTAGCAACACTTATCTCATTAGATCAGCCACCTCCCAGTAGTCTCCCAATTGCAGTGCGTAATTCAACCCTAGGGCTACATTTTTCATCAGTGTCATTTTCAAAAATCCTTTCTGGGTTATCTTGGAATAGTGCTAGAAAGCCTAGATATTTGATCCCGACAATTTTTGAGCGCCCAATTAGAAAATCTACGCATTCCTAGTTTCTAGCAGCAACATTTTCCAAAAGGATTGTGCAGTCACAAACTCCTAGTAGTTGATGCAGTAGCAGTTTATTATGTCTTAATGTTTAGGGCCATTTCAGGTTTTCATCTAGCTTGAGTGTCTCTTCCTCAAGAACTTGTACTTCATTTCTGCTATTGCATATAATAAAATGTCTCAACTAATCTATTCATGTATTTGATGTGTTGATGTTTACTACATTTTCCAGCTTTATGTTCTATATTCATTTTTTTCCTATTTTGGAATATTACAGTGGTATCAGAGCATAATCTTGGCTCAGCTTGTGGAGCACTACATCTATGAAATCTAAAGAAGAAGAACTTCTTACAGACCGAGAGAAGCGATATATTAATAGAGGTCGCAAGTTTGATTTTACAAACAATGAAGAAGACAAAGGCAAGTCTCCAATATCAGGAGAAATGGATGAGAAAGAGTTTCCAAAGCTTCTTCTCCAAACTATGCAGGATATTTCCAGAGAAATTAAGGAGATGAGGGTGCAAAGATAAAAGGAAACCCCAAGAGGGTTATAAAATGGAGAAATTTCTGGCACTTCACATCATTGGTGTGAGCAACCAACAGTGCAGCAAGTTTCACAATGCTCCACCATCCCTACCTTCCTAGCAGTAGGAAATGGGGCTGGAGGACCCCAAGGGTAGGAGGCTATTGGTGATTACTTTCTAGAATATGAATCTCAATTTCAAAGGTTCAAAGAGAATTTTAAATTCCAAGAGTTATGCTAGATCAAGGATAACAGAAGACCCCGTAATAATAATAGAATTGGAGGGTACATGTAGAACAATGATCTGCAACGTACTATGGGTAGATTCTTTCTGCCTACTTTTGATGGGTCACCCAAATGCACAAAAAAGGCTTGGGTGGAAAAATTAGACATCTATTTCTAGCTGAAACAAGTATCATATATTGAATATTTAAGATAACAACGCTGCACTTTGAAGGTGAAGCACATGAATGGTGGTTTCACAGACTATCTACATTGGGACATGCAGGTGTGACTGCATATTCAGAATTCACTCAAAGATATTTATAAATATTTGACCAAAGAGATCCAGAGGCACAATTAGTTGAGCTAGCTAGGCTGAAGTAGTTGGGAAATCCGGAGACCTATATCTCTGAATTACTGAAACTTTCCATCATGGTGCCAGATCTGTCTACAACTAGGAGAGTATACATGTTCATTGATGGACTAGTAGAGCCTTTCCATGGGTTAGTAAAGTCCACTAGACCAGCTACACTCCAAGATGCCATTGAGAGGGCTAAGGACTTACAAGATGCTTTGCCAAGGGTAAGAGCTCCATTCTAGCAAAAACCCAAATTTTAGTCAAAGGGGAAATATATGAAGGTTCCACCCCCAAAGGGGAACCAAGGCAAATGACCTCTTAGTGATGATGTTCGGAGAGATTTGAGGAGGAAGCTTTGCTTCACTTGCCAAGAATCATGGGCACTAGGGCATTGGTGTGATGTTAGAAAGGCACATTATATTGAAGTATTCTCTGATAGTGAAGAGGAAGAATAAGAAGATTTGGAATGATATACCAGTGCTGTGGCACCAGGAGAAGATTCACCACCACCAGGAAGTGGAAATGGATAATTTTATCCAACTGGAGGAGCCCTTGCATCTTTGCAGGGAGCTCCCAAGTATCTGAAATTGAGAGTCCAAGGCACAGTTTAGGGGAATTGGGTGTTGGTATTGATAGATAGTGGGGCTACCCACAATTTTCTTGATACCCAACTAGTGCAAAGAAGAGGCATACCCACATATGATTTTGAAGGATTCTTAGTTCTAGTTCCAGGAACTAGAACCATGCAGTGTGTGAAGTATGTTCCAGCTTTGACTCTAACTTTGGGGACTTACACATTGACATATCACTTCTTTGTGGTCGATATTCCTGACACCAATGTGATATTGGGTGTATGGTGGTTGATCACATTAGGAAAGGTCACCACGGATTGGGAGACCTTGGAGATGGAATGGACACATAAGAAGAGCGGTAAGCGCAAAATGATCAAGGGCATGCACACCTATCCACCTCAGGTAGTCTCAGCACATAAGATGGAGGCAAATTTTCACATAGGAGATATAGAATGGGTAGTGGAACTGCGTATGTCAGAGGCAGGAGGCAAGGGCACACCAATCCACCCGGATGTGTAGTCTATTCTAGACCGCTATTCTATAGTATTTGGGGTCATTCCACCGGGAAGGTCACCGGACCGGGGGTTTGAAAATACTATTGAGTTGGAGCAGGGGATCTAAGCAGTGATCACCAAACCCTATGGGAACCCCAAATCTTACAGGGATGAAATTAAAAGAGCTATTCAGGAGCTCTTGGCTTTAGGACATATCCAACCCAACACCAGTCCTTTTGCTTCTTCTGTGGTCTTGGTGAAGAAGAAGGATGGTACATTGAGGATGCGCATTGACTATAGAGCCTTGGATAATAAGACAAATGAAGAATATGTACTTGATTTCCATGATCGATGAGCTCATGGATGAGATGAGGGGTTCAAATTTCTTTTCAAAGATTGATTTGAGGTCGAGGTACCATCAGATCAAGGTAAGGGATCAGGATATCCCCAAGACTGAATTTAGATGTCATTATGGCCAATTTGCGTTCTTTTTGATGCCCTTTGGGTTGACAAATTCTTCGGCTACTTTTCTGTCTTGTATGAACCACATATTCCATGGTCAATTGACGAAAGTTGTGCTAGTTTTCTTTGACGACATTCTCATCTACAACCGTACATTGGAAAAAAATCTGCAACATATTGAGACAATATTACGCATTCTGGAGGAGCAAAAATTGTATGAAAAGCTCTCCAAATGTGAGTTTGGGCTCACAGAGATGCTTTATTTGGGCCACATAATTGGAGTGGATGAAGTAAGGATCCATGAGGAGAATATCCGTGCTATTCGGGATTGGTTAGTGCCAAATAATGTAACATATATTCAGGGGTTTTAAGGCATATGAACCTACTACTGAAAGTTTGTCAAAGGGTTCTCCCAACTAGCAACACCACTTATAGATCTGACCAAGAAGGGAGCCATTGGTTGGACAAATACTGCATAGAGGGCCTTTGATAGCCTCAAGGAGGTGATGAGCAGTTGTCCAGTGTTGGTATTGCTAGATTTCACCCAACCCTTTATGCTGGAATGTGATGCTTCAGGGGAGGGTATTGGCATAGTATTGATGTAGGGGGGGCACCCCATAGCCTTTGAGGGTCGAAATTTTTTGCCACATGAGAGGTCGTATACCATATATGACAAGGAAATGTTGGCCATTATGCATGCACTGGAAAAATTCAGGTAGTATTTGGTGGGAAACAGATTCTGAGTAAAGAATGATTACAACAATATTTGGTATTTTCTTGAGCAGAAGCAGCTGCAAGAGAGGAAAAAAAATGGGTTAGAAAAATCCAGGCATATGAATTTGACATTGAATGTGTCAGAGGGAAGATAAATGTGGTAGCTGATTCCTTATCACAGAGACCAGAAATGTTTTCCTTGATGAGTGTGGATTCAGAATGGAAGGCCCAACTGTTGGTGGAGTATTCCAAAGACCACTTCACATGTGAGATACTAGATAGGCAGGTGACCGATGAGAGGTATAGAGTGATGGATGAGGTCATCCACTACCAGGACCAGATCCTCTTGACTAGAGATTCTAAGCTCAAGGAGAAAATTTCTCCTGCAACACATGGTTCACCACTCTCAGGCCGCCAAGGTTTCACAAAAACATATCGAGTCATCAGAGAGAGATTCTCATGGAAGGGTATCAAGGAGGATGTGCTCCAGCATATCAAGGAGTGCATAGTTTTCCAGAAGAATAAAGGGGAGAACAACCATCCTGCAGGGTTGTTATAACCACTTCCTATTCTAGAGGGGAAATGGGAGAGCATTTCTATAGATTTCATTACCAGTTTTCTAGCAGTACATGGAAAGGATTGTATCTTTGTGGTCGTTGATTGAATAACAAAGTATTCACATTTATTTGCCATCTCTTCATGGTACACTACTTCACAAGTGGCCGAGATTTTATTTAGAGATGTTTTTAGACTTCATGGTCTTCCTAAGACCATAGTCAGTGATAGAGACAACTGCTTCATGGGTGGCTTTTGGAAGGAACTTTTCCATTCGGTGGGTACCAAGTTGACACCGAGTACCAATTATCACCCCGAGACAGATGGGCAGATAGAGATAGTAAACAAGTGGCTTGAAGGCTACTTGCGAAACTATGTTTCGTGGCAACAAAGAGCATGGATGCACTGTCTCCACTTGGGAGAATATTGCTACTATACAACATTTCATATGTCGATTTATATTTCTCCATTCTGGCATCTATATGGTTATGGAACCTTATCATTTATTGATGTGATGTTTGGAGCAAGTATGGCTCCTAGAGCCAAAGAGTGGATCCAAGAGAGTTAGGATATACTCCGTGCTCTTAAGGACAACATTGCTACAACCCAAAATCAACAGAATTTATATGCAAATCATGGTCGGGTGGAGAGACAATTTGAGGTGGATGATTTGGTCTATCTCCATCTTCAGCCTTACAAGCAATCTATGCTAAAGGAGAAGGGGGTTGAGAAGCTTAAGCCCTGTTTCTATGGGCCATACAGGGTGATCCGTCATGTTGGGGAAGTAGCATATGAGTTGGAGCTCCCCATGGGGAGTAAGATCCACAACATATTTTATGTCTCATGCCTCAAGAAGGCCATTGGACAACATGTAGTTGCCATTATAGATCTCCCACCTATTGATGATGAGGGCCATCTAGATTTACAACAGGAAGCTATCTTGGATACTCGGGAGAGGCATCTAAGGAACAGGGTGATTAAAGAATATTTGGTTCAATGGAGGAATCTTCCAGATGAGGATGCTACTTGGGAAGGAGAGAATATTTTGCAGCATCCATCTTTGCAATTTCTTGAGGACAAGAAACATTTGAGAAGGGAGGATTGTAATGTTCCTAATTATCTTTTAGCTAGTTATAATATTAAATTTTGTTTTTGTCAATAAAGTAGATGAATAGGAGGGTAGAGGGACCCATAAATCCATTTAGTAGGAATAAAACCACTTCTATGTGAATGTGGATCAATGCATCTAGATAGGATCAATATAAATAAACCACTCCTTGGTGTGAATGTGGGTCAGTGCATGTGGATGGGGTCAATTTGACCAAATCAAGAACGCAGTCATGGAGGTAGTGGAGACAATGGAGGACAACACATTCATAATGGAGGGAAGTAGCCATGAGAGTAGCATCATTATTTTGTGGGGCCAAGGGGGTGAGGGCTCACAAAGCATATAAGGAAGGGGATGGCAGCCATAGAAATACTTCTGAATATTTTTTATGTATTATCTTTTATTACTTTCTGCATGCTTCCGCTATTTAGCGAAGTTTGCTATGCTATTTAGCACACGGGTGTTTTTGAGCGGAAATCCCATCCTCATCTTCGGGGGACTTCGAGTGCCCACTCGGGAGAGGTTCTTGAGCTGAATTTCATCATTCGACATCAGGCCAATATTTGACCCCTATTAGTAGCGCAGTATTCTTCAAGAATTGCACAATATAGGAGGGTAGATCTAGTGGAGGGGTAATAACCCAAGTTTTTGAGCTTGGTATCTAGTGAGGGGAGTAGCCATTCATCCAGGAAGTTAGTGGGGAGGAGTAGCAGAAATTATCTCATCAGATCAGTCACCTCCCAATATTCTCCTAGTTGCAGTACGTAATTCAGCCCCAAGGCTGCATTTTTCATCAGTGTCATTTCCGAAAACCCTTTCTTGGTTATCTTGGAATAGTGCTAGAAAGCCCAGATCTCTGATCTCAATAATTTATGAGCACCCAATTAGTAGATCTACGCATTCCTATTTTCTAGCAACAACATTTTCTATATGGATTGCGCAGTCACAACCTCCCAGCAGTTGATGTAACAACAATTTATTATATCTTAATGTTTAGGGCCATTTCAAGCTTTTCTGTCTAGCTTGAATGTTTCTTCCTCAAGAAATTGTACTTCATTTTTACTATTGCATATAATAAAATGGATTAGCTGATCTGTTCATGTATTTTATGTGTTTATGTTTATTGCATTTTCCAGTTTTATGTTCTATATTCCTGTTTTTCCTATTTTGGAATATTACAATAGAACAACTACAAAGCAGTCATGTTCGCTCCGCAACAACATGTCTGTACTCTACTTCCTCTCTCCTCCTTCTTATCCTTCCTTATCTTTCCATTCCTGCTTGAACTATCAATTTCTTCCACCTCTTTCCTAGATCATTTTTTGTCGTTGCTCGACTATTATTGCTTTTTCCCGCTCGGTTGTGTTTGTATTTTTCTCACCGATCCTTCTCAACTTCCAATTTTCTTCTAGTTCCTTCCTTTTTCTTCTCAGTCCTTTCCGAAACTTTCCAAAAATTGTCCCACAACCTATTATTCTTCTAGTCGTTCCCAAAATACTTTAATATTTAAAAAATGAAGGTCCCAACAAGGGCCTCAAAACAGATTTGGAAGTTTAGGACTCAAAAAACTGCCAAAAAATAGTAAATTGTGCTACAACTAAAGAAATTAAATGAAACAATGCTCGGGGTCCAAGTGGAAATGGTAGGTGGCCACCAATATCCACCTGGATCATATTCGATGTTTCTACTCTGATACATTTTTTAAATGATCAAAGCCTTCAAACAGAGTTTTGAAAACCACACATTGTATCATCGACAAAGCAGTGTTGCCACAATTCCTTTGCATCCCAATATCAAATAAAATGATCCCACACCAACATAACTTGATATACACATAAATGAAACTTTTCATGCCCCAAAGTTTAATAACCAAAAACTACTAATTAATTTTGTTGAGAGATATGTAGAAGAAGTGTGTAAATGTGAAATGTATGTAGAAACATAGAGCATCACAAATCAAAGTTTTTGCTCCTTTCTTCGTACAATCATTCTCCCACACAACACTTATTTATCACACACATTAAAAGGACACTTCATTTAATATTGGATACTAGGATTCTTCTTAAATTTCAGATATTTTGTGTCTACAAAAAAAATTCCCCTCTGCACCCCCATTCTGTTGCACATACTCCCTCTTCTGCACACATTCTTGACTCCATACACATGTTCCACTGCAAAAATCAATATATAAAAGTTTAAAATGATATAAAAGGTAAATTTAGTAGAAGTCCTTATATTAGTGTGAATTTTTGTAGGTTTTAACCTTGTACATAATTACCTACAAAATAATTCTTAAAACAGAAAAATATACAATGGTGAGAACATAAAACAAATATACACAAATATTTCCCTTAGATCCCAAGCTGAGACTACCAGATTGATTTCTCATTATATTCATTTCAATTTTAAAATACATATATATACACGCCAAAGCATTCATAAACCCAAATCCATAACCGTCGATTAGAACATAACGATAATTCCCTTGACCAGATTTACAAAATACCATGGGCAGAAAACCATCATGCCCAAAACCATGTGCAAAAACCATGAAAAAAACCATGGTTAGGTCCACCCAAATATTATTGGGTCTGCATAATATTTTTTCCCCAAGGTTTTTCCCTAGACCCCATGCAGGGGGATTGCCTCCCCCCCTCTGACCCCGTTGCTACGCCCAACACAACGTACAACACATGGGGAAAGTCATGGAAAGAATATAACACACACCCAAAATTCTACCACTTGTTTTATTTCCACACTTAAGGTTATAAAAGATATTAGTCATTGGTCCATCCCTGCAATGCCAATTATTTGCAAACGAATCTTAAAAACAAAAAATAAACAATAGCAAGAGAATAAAACATTAAACATATATACACAGAGATTTTCCCCTAGATCCAAAATCGGGACTACTCGCTTGATTTTTCATTATATTCATTTTAATGTTAAAAAACATATATATTCATGCCGAAGCATTCATAAACCCCAATCCATTAACCCTAGATTAGAACATAACCATAGTTCCCTTGACTGGATCTACAAAATACCAGGGACTGTTTCGGGGAAAATCACCCTAGAGGTTTGTTGGGTCTAAACCTCCACAGAGCAGGGCATGCTATTCAGAAGGACCTACACACAACCATACTTGAATGCAAAAAAATAGTTAACAACGATAGCAGAACTCACCCGTAGTCCTACGTTCGATGTAGATCCCGCGGGGTCTAAACCCCTAGCAACCCTTCTTCCTCCTTCAACCTGGAAAACAAGAAAGAACGTGCACGAAAACCTAGTTGTATAGCATATACTTCTCCTAAACGTTAGTGCAATCCATGTGAAACATTATATAAACCATAATAAATGCTTAAATGATAATCTTTTCACACATATAAATAAACATTAACACACGAGTTCAGGAACAAGATGGTTCTTCATTATCACGAACAGCATGTACAGTAGTAAAAGTGGAGAGATCACCTGAATCCTTCCATGATCTTCGAGCAGACCGTCG
This sequence comes from Pinus albicaulis, assembly GCA_034641835.2. Classification (NCBI taxonomy): domain Eukaryota; kingdom Viridiplantae; phylum Streptophyta; class Pinopsida; order Pinales; family Pinaceae; genus Pinus; species Pinus albicaulis. The sequence goes on along the minus strand of CM076574.1, from coordinate 462,183,640 downwards.
TCCGGATTCGTCCCGCCCTTGCCTCGCTAAGAGACTTTCAAGACTTGTGCACTCGAGATGGCATATAAATGGATGAACATCTCCAGGAAACAAGGGTTTCCTGTATAAATCTGGGAAAGTGCAGGAGGCACGGGGAATCAGACTTGAACTGGGATTCCAACAGAGTATAACGTCTATAAAATTTCTCTCTCCCTTAGGCCATACACATGAGGGGCTTTTATACTCCCTCAAAGTAGTTTCAATCGGTTGGAAACAGTTGGCCACGTGCTGGGGTGGTTGAACTACTGGAGTAACCATCAACCCAGCCCAAAAATAGGGAATTTTAATATATTTTTTAATGATTTTAATGGAATACGTGGAAAAGTACATATGGACTCGCGTATACACGCGGAAAAGTCTGGGTATAACTGCGTATGGGAATTTAAACACTGTTTTTTAGTGAATTTTGTTCAAGTCTATAGGAATGGGTGCCCAAAGCCATAAAGACAATCATGAATCACCAGAGGGTGAAAAATGATGCTATAACAGGGACAGAAAACCATCATGCCCCAAAACCATGTGCAAACCATGCACAAAATTATGGGTGAGTCCACCTACCAAAAAATAGGGTGTAATTTTTTTTTTTTTTCTCGGGGTGCTGCCCCAGACCCCAAACAAGGGGGCTAACCCCACCCACCCTGTGCGTGTGACTAATAGTGGAAATAATATAAAACATACCCAACATTCTCCCACTTGTTGTTTTCTTTTCGCAGGGGGGAACATAAGAGCTTAGTCATTAGTCCAGATTTGCAACACCCATTGTTTATCTACACTAAGAGAAATTCTAAGTGCTCACAGACTTCGTCAATGCATCTACAAAATTTTTCAAAGTGTCCACATTTACCAGCAACACCCTTTTATCCTCAACCACATCTCTCACAAAGTGATATTGAACATCAATGTGCTTTGTCTTTGAATGATAAGCAGGGGTCTTAGCCAAGAGAATTGCACTTTGCCTATCACAGTATATCCTTATAGCTCGCTGCACCAACCCCATACTTGAACACAATATCTGCAACAAAATAGCTTCCTTGCTTGCATGAGTGGTTACCATGTATTCTACCTCTGTAGTTGAAAGAGCCACTAGAAACTGTCTTTTACTCATCCAATTGACTGCACCTCCAAATAGGCTAAAAAAATACCCACTTGTAGATCTTCTTTTGTCTAGATCTCTAGCCTAGTCTGCATCAAAAAAACCATGGATGTACAAAACTCTATCCAATCCTGGTCTTCCCTGGTAGCACAAACCATAATCACTAGTTCCACACAAATATCTGAAAACCCGCTTCATTGCTGTCCAATGCTGCTTCCCTCATTTTGACAAAAACCTGCTCAATACTCCCACTGCATGTGCAATGTCTGGTCTAGTACAGACCATTGCATACATCAGGCTACCCACTACACTTGCATATGGAACACGGGACATATCCTCCTCTTCTTCTTTTGTCTAGGGACACTATTCAACAGATAGCTTTACACCTACAGGAATAGGAACCTTCACTGGTTTACTATCCTTCATATTGAACCCCTACAATATTGTCTCGACATACTTCCTCTAGTTTAACCAGAGCTCCCTCTTTGCCTGATATCTCTTAATTTCCATGCCCAAAATATAGTTTGCAGCACCAAGTTCCTTCATGTCAAATTTGGAGAACAATTGGGTCTTCAAATCCTGGATAATTTATTTGTTATTTCCAATCAACAACATATCATCCACATACAAGACCAGATAAATAACATGGTCACCAATTAATTTAAAATATACATAGTGATCCTCTTTGCTTCTGGTGAAGCCAAGTCCCCGTATATAGGTATCAAATTTTTGATACCACATCCTTGGTGACTGTTTTAACCCATACAGATACATTTTTAACCTACATACCAGTTATTTCTTACCCTTCACCATAAAGCCTTCAAGTTGCTTCATGTAGATATCCTCTTCTAGATCCATGTGAAGAAATTTTGTCTTCACATCCATCTGTTCTACCTCAAAATAAAAGGTAGAAACAACAAATAAAAGGAATATAATAGAAGTAACCTTGGAAACAGGAGAAAAAATATCACCAAAATCAATTCCCGGCACCGGGGAATAACCTTTTGCTACCAATCGAGCTTTGTATTTCTCCACCTTGCCTTCTACATTCATCTTCTTCTTAAACACCCATTTTCTCCTGATGGGATTTCTTCCAGCCGACAACTCCACCAGATCCCATGCCTCATTTTTGTGCAAGGATGCCATTTCATCAACCATGGCCTCCTTCTAGAGTTTTCCATCCTTTGAATCTACTACCTCCCTGACAGTTCTAAGATCATCATCAGTTATAGTTAAGCAAAATTTGAATAGAAAGCAGATGGAATATACCTTTCTGGTTGCCTTCTTTCCCGAACTGATCTTCTCATTGTTGGAGTTTGTGGCCCTTCCTCTTTTGAATCTTCTTCTGATGTAGAGTCTAATTCATCCTCCTTTAGCTAAAACTCTATCTTCTCAGGTTCCTTTAGTAGTACTTCATGTTTAACAACATATTTCACCTCTCTAAACACCACATCTTGGCTGTACACAACCTTCCTTGTTTCTAGGTTCCAAAGCTTGTAACCTTTTAAACCATCCTTATACCTAATAAAGATGCACCTTTCATATTTATTATCCAACTTGGTCCTCTCCTCCTTTGGAACATGTACATATGCATCACATCCAAATACCCTCAGATGTGAAAGAGAGGTTTTCTTACCAGTCCATACCTCACGTGGAGTCTTATCCTCCAACACCAATGAAGGTGATTTGTTAACCAGGTAACATGCAGTCTCCACTTCTTCTGCCCAGAATTCCTGTCCTAATCCGGTACCACTGAGCATGTTTCATGCCTTTTCCATCAATGTTATGTTCATTCTTTCTGCAAATCCATTTTTCTGAGGTGTGTATGGATTAGTCTTCTTCCGTGCTGTACAAAATTTCTTACATAATTATTCAAATTCCTTCTTGCGAAACTCTCCACCATTATCTGTTCTCAACACCTTTATCTTCTTATCTATCTGGTTTTCCACTAGAGCCTTAATTTCTTTAAATATGTCAAAGACTTCAGATTTATTCCTCAAGAAATATATCGATGTATTCCTTGAGAAGTCATCTATGTATGAGACATATTACATAGATTTTCCCAGTGATGGAACTGACACAGGTCCAAACACATCACTATGCACAAGCTCTAATATCTTTTTCGCCCTCTTAGCACTAGAAGGAAAACTCACCCAATTCTGCTTCCCATATACACAATGTTCACAGAAATCGAAATCCATAGAGCAATTAGACATACCTTCTACCACACCATTTCCATGCAGTATCCAAAAGCCCTTCTCTCTAATATGTCCAAGCCTTTGATGCCATAGCATGGTCTTTTCTCGAGAGACAGCTAGGCTTTCTGCTCCACTTTCAAGAACCACAGAACAGTTGCACACATCAATAACGATGCTACCCCGAAGCTTGTACATAGTTTCAATCTAAACTCCTCGCATTAATACCAGTGCTCCTTAAACCATCTTGCAGGTATCTTTCTCGAACACTATTTTTACACCTGCATCATCCATCTTGCTTATAGAAATCAGATTTATGGCCAATGCAGGAATATGCAGAACACCAGGAAGTGTTCTAATCCTTCCACCTTGCAGTTTCAGCTTGAATTTTCCACATCCGACAATTATGGCCTTCCTATCATACCCTAAGAAGACATAACCACCATCATACTAATCATACTCACAGAACCACTCCCTATGGGGAGTGAAGTGAAAGGATGCACCCGAGTCAATCAACCATGCCTCATGATCTACATGTGTATTTGAAGAAGAAGAAGCCAAATACACATCCCCACCTTCATCCGAGGTGGTTTTTTCCTCTGTAGAAGGAGCATCTTCAGATCCCTTTCCTTTATCAAAAGCTTTAGATCTGCAGTCATTTTTGTAGAGCCCTTCCTTTCTTCATTTCCAGCACACCTTTACAAACTTTTGTGGAGATTTAGATCTCCCTCTAGATCTAGATCTCACACTCAAAACCTTATTCTTGTTTCTATTCTGGGACCTTCCTCATACAAATAAGGCATCTCTATTATGACCCTTCATATTTCCCAGTCTCATTTCCTTCGACAACAAGGTTGAGACAATGTCATCAAAATTCAAGGTAGTGTTATTACTACCTATTGCGATAACCAGAGTATCCCATGAATTTGGTAGAGAACACAACAAACTGATGCACTTATCTTCATATGAGTTTTTAATATCAACAGATAACAACTGACGTACCATAGTATTGAAGGAATTTAGATGCTCTGTCATCGAGTCTCCATCCTTCATCCTCAGGTTATACAAATTTTATTGTAGGAACAATTTATTCACCAAAGACTTAGATTGGTACAAAGTCCCTAGCTTTTCCCACAAAGTATTTGCCGTAGCTTCCCTAGATACATTCAAAAATACCAAATCTGAGACACACAACTGTATTGTGATCTTTGCCTTCTAATCCAACTTCTTCTAGTATTAGTCTAACATTACCATTGGTTTAGTACCCGGATCTACCACGATCCAATGATATTTATCCACCAGCAGATCCTCCATCTTGAGCTTCCACTAATCAAAACTCTGACCATTAAATTTCTCAATCTCTATCTTTCCACTGCTCGCCATCTTCTTTCACAGCAAGAATCGATCCTGCAGATCTCCCACTGAACAGGGTCTACCTTAGGCCCGAGAAAAAAACCCCTCAGCAACAAAGGTGCCCCCTTAAAGCTGAAACAACTCTGATACCAAATGTAGGTTTTAACCCTATATAGAAATTATCTGCAAACGAATCTTAAAAACAGAAAATAAACAATAGCGAGAGAATAAAACATTAAAAAAATATACACATATTTTTCCTTGAATTCCAAATTGGTACTACCAGCTTGATTTTTCATTATATTCCTTTTAGTGAAGCATTCATAAACCCCAATCCATTAACCCTAGATTAGAACATAATTGTAGTTCCCTTGACCGGATCTACAAAATACCAGGGGAAAAAAACCATCATGCCCCAAAACCATGTGCAAACCCATGCACAAAACCATGGGTGGGTCTGCCCAACAAAAAATAGGGTCTAAATTTTTTTGCCCAGGGCGCTGCCCCGGACCTCGAACAAGGGGGGCTACCCCCCACGCATGTGACTAATCGTGGAAAGAATATAACACATACCCAATGTTAGTAACCTATAAATATATGATTCATAATTTTGACTTGACTGATGGTAGTCTTGTAAATATATACAAAATTTTCTTTCTGCAAGTTATTTTCCCATATTTTGTAAAAAAAAAAATAAAAAATAAAAAAAAACAAAAAGAGGGTAAAAAGTCCTAAAATAAAAATCAAAGGACTTAGAAAAAATAATATACCCCAAAAGAAAAAAGATGAATAAAACATGAAAGTGCGCAAGTCTAAATCCCACTACTTTTACTTTTTGCAGTTGATTATGGCAGAGTGTCAATAAATGCCATAATCCATGATGAGTTGAACAATTTAATCTTAACTTGTCATGTTTCAATTTTACTTGTTGTAGATAGTGAATAATGAATTTTCATACAGTTTAATCATGACAATTCAGTAGTTAGGTAGAGAATAAAAGAATCCAACAGTTTAATCTGGATTCTTGAATGAAATAAGGTTGGAATTAGATAGTTTACTGTTTTCAAAATAATAAAATGTTGTAAGGTTGCTAGCTCAAATGCACCTGATCAAAATAGAAGAAAAAATGTTAGAAGATATGACTGGGTAGGTAGAAGAAGGCGGGAAATCCATTGTAAATAATTTTCATCGGCTATAAATAACTAATTTCCCTTCTCCATAGATGTTTAACATTCTAGACTATCAGTCAGAGAGGCTCAGGGCATTTCCTTGACTTCTGTTGGGACCGGACCCAAGGCTCAATGACTAATTAGTTGAAAGTGTTAAGTTTCTATATTAATCCCATAAATCACATCATTTTCCATTCATGCATTCATTGCCATGAAAAATCATAAGTAAATACCTCATTTTTACTTAATGATACTTAAAACCCTCATTTTATTAACTTCCGACATCTCATGAAGCATAAAACCCTCAAAATGGCATTTTATCCTAAGTTGAAGTGATGAAATTATTACAATTAAAACTTGGTTATAATCTTCACTTTCTTGGTTATAATTATATATTTTGAGTATTTCCCTTATCATATTAACACCTAACTTATTCTATTAACTCCCTATAGAAAATCCTAGTCCTATTAATATAACTCCTTTATTCTAATATCCCCAAAACCCCTTATTATATAATTTTTATGTCAAAGATATTACTCACATGTTGAAAATTACATCCTGAAATTATCCCTTTGACATAAAACTACCAATAAAGAAATATCCCGACTCCCCTATAGTTATTTAGCCTAATTGGTTTGGAATAGCTATATAATAAGATATAAAGGATAGTTTCGGAATACGATGCATCAAATGAAAATTAAAAACCCTTTCTGATGCTTCATATATTGTTTCTAACCAAAGTTTGATTACATTAAGCCTCTGATTTACTACCCCTTCATTTTCCCTCCACAGAGCATAAACCTTAGGTATATATTTGACGTTTTACAACGTGCATATTAAATCTTGGTCAAAAATAATTTTGCCCGCCCCCATTCACTTTACCCTATATAATATATAAACTCATTTTATACATTATTCCAATCCCAGCATTCATCCAAACCGTCAGATCTTCTTTTCATACCTAATCCAACGGTTCGCATTGAGCGCGATAAACTATCCTTGTACCCCACCATTCCCTGTCACATTGAATTATGATCGTCGATCTCTGTTATCAAATCAACGGTTCATATTAAAAGCTCAGTCCCACCTTATATTTCCCTCGCAGCTTCCTGAGACATCTTGACCGTTCGCTTTATCCATCCCGATCAACGGTGCGGATCTCATATCGCACGCCAAAAGTGAACGGGCGCAGTTTGCAAAAATTTACGCGATAAAATTTGTTTCGCTATACCGCCATCTGCTACATGTCCAATTTTAATTGGATCACATTACAAAAGTGAAAAAAAACTTACTAACTAAGAGTAACATGATAACCACTGATGGTTTTCACATTCAAAATGAAAACCGCTCTCGCCCTTGACTGTGACCTGCCATTAATGCATTACTTATTAATAAATGTAAAGGTTTAAACCATAGTTTTTCACTGTTCTCCATATAATTTCTCCCCTCAGCCATTGAAAAACTACGCTCAGATTCCAGTTTGAAACCTTTTCTATTTAATTGGCCCCCTTGAAGCAGATTTCACCACATAATTTCACCATAGAAGCCACTGCGACTAATTTGAAGACTGATACCACCTGCAAACCCTCCTCGACCACCACAATACCTGCAAAAGGTATTTCTCTGTGTTCTAAAACTCGCCAATTTATACATTCAAAGAGAAAATTTAAACCTGTGTACCTATTTTATCGAACAAAATTAGTAATTTCCAAATCTAAAAATACCCAAACCTTGAATAAACAGGGCGAACCCTGGCAAAATTTTCTCATAATTTCTCCAAACTCAGTTTGTAAATGTTTCCGGTCATCCAAAGGCAATTTCCACTGTTCAAATTGATTTAATTTACACTAAGAGTGATTGAATCCCTTTTTCAATCCTCTGAACCTTGAAAACCTGTGTTTTCATCCCAAAACCCTTTCCCAAATTCCCTAATTTCTCCCAGATCCACTCAAGTAGCCCCTGTTTTCAAAATTAACTAAACAAATAGTTTAATCTTGCTTAGTTTTCCCCAAAATGACAAAGAAACAGATTACCCCTAAGACTGGAGGTCCTAAAGCCCAAAAATCTCCCTCAAGCAAGCTTCCACTCCCTGAATATGCTAAGATAAATAAGCCTACCCCAACCCTAACAGCAGATTCTATTGAAGTGGTCAGACCTTTACAACCACCTGTTACTTCTGAAGAGAGAAGTTCCTTAATTTATTTAGACTACATAATTACTGATGCTACATTAGAGTTCAATCTGCTTGAAGTGCATAACTGGTGTCATGAGAAATTTGTGAAGAAAGTTGAGAATGATATATCTTTATGGGATTCAAACTTCCCTAAATATGTGGTCCCAATCACTCATCCAACTCAAGACTTGATTAGACTATGCCAATTACACTATGTCCCTGACCAGAGATGTATTGTAAACAAAGATAGAGAGGTCTTGTTTTCTATAACTGCAGAGTCCATTAATGAGATTCTTCAGCTGAGCCATGATCCAAGAGTAGTCTCATTATCCATTGAAGATTTGACTCAGTTGTACCTAGACTTAGATTTCCCTAAGAAGTTTACGATTCTGCAAAATTTCTTGCCTACTCATGTTGATTTCCCAAAAGTAAATCCACCATATTCCACATCTAATTTTCCTGAATCTTCCATACAAATCATCTCTATGCTTTCCTTCATACTAGGTTACTCTAATGATGAGTTCATTGATGGATCAATTCTAGGTTTCCTTTCTACTTTATCCCCATAGCAACCTCCTGCAATGATATTTAATTTTGCTAGATTCATTGATGACAACATGCACTATCAGTTGACCAAATTGTCTGAGGACGGAGTGTTTAAATATTCATCCTATATATTTCACCTCTTCCTATTTTTCCAAGTAGAACAGTTCCCAATTTCATTGCCGAAGATTGATGTTCAAGGTAAACCTCTTTCAGTGGTCGTTTGGACTTCATTACTCAGAAAAAATGGAAATGAATTCAGCTACAAGGACTTCACAGATTTGTTTATTAGACCAGCCATGAGTTTATTGAAAAAGACAAAGCAACCAAGGGTTAATGAGGAAATAAAGATAATTCTACAGTTGTCTGAAAATTTCAAAGTAGGTGATTGGTACCTATATGAAAATCACACAGAACTAAGGATATTTGGAGAAAACCTTTCCCCTTATAAATTGCCCAAATTTCTAACTATCAGGGTTTTTGCTTTGGAGTACTTGAGGCAAATTTTGAATGCAGATGCAGTGAATTTTATGGCTTCCAAAAAGAAGACACATTTTAAGCTCAAAAATCAAATAGGTCCCTTCATAGTAAACAATAGGGATGCCTTGAAAGAAATAGTCAGCAAATTGTCAGAATTCAAGTTCTACGAAATATTTTATTGGAACTATGATCCTCAAGGAATTTTGAGTAACATAAGGACCAAATGTAAATTAACACCATTCTTTCATGAGTCCAGACCAGAAATTGAAAAATATGCAAATCAAATGGAATGGGTAGAAAATACATTGATTGATCCTACTGACAACACAAAGAAGGAGAGACAGACAGATAATTCATAGGCAATAACAGTCACTGAGCAGACAGAAGCTTCAAACAAAAGGACCAGGAATGAAGAAGGCTATACAGCAGAGACCATTGCAGAAAATAAGTTCAAAATTATTTATAACAAAAGGGAAAAAATCACTGATGTTGAGAAAAAAAAGGCTATTGAAATTAGTGATATAGATGATCAATGGTTAGATAATTATGAAGCCACTATAATTGTGAATGAGACTCTAGCAGAAATTCTGAAAGATCAGATTTCAACACAAGAATAGGACAGAGAAGTAGTGGGAATGTAGGTAAATTCAGAAGCTCCTTCCTCTTCCAAAGTAGCAGAAGAGACAGGTTATGACATTCAAAAGAAATACAAACAAATTAGAGAAAGAAATGAGAAGATTAAAAGTGAAGTTTATTCTCAATTCCTCAAAGAAAAGCCAGCGAACAAAGATAGGTTGCTGACTGTTTTTGATTACTCTACCAATAATATGATCATGTCATTTCTCAAACCCACAGTTACAGATCCAAAATAAATTGCAGATTATACTAAAACAGATGTGGAGGTGGACACTGATACAATAAATGAATTGGATCAGATATAATTCCATAGAAGTACCACTGAAATGCTTTATTCAAAAGTGGTTAACAAAACTATGAGTGCTACTATGCTACAAAATACTGTGTCTAATTTACAGAAGCAGATGAAATTAGACAAAGCATCATTACATGCTAAGGATTTAAGAATCAAGTCCTTAGAAGATTTTGTTAAAGAAACTAGAGTGGATCCTTCCAATATTGAGGTTGCTAAAGCACTCTTAAAGAAAAAGAAATAAGATATTGCTGCCTTAAGAAAACAACTGAAACTTCCAAAGAGTGAGCATCCACAAGCAAAGGAGATTCTTTAGCAGACAACAGAAAAGGATGAATTAATGCAGTTAGTACTAAAGATGACTGCTGAAATCAAAGAAATGGAAAATCAGACAGAGATTCTGATGAAAGAAAATGAAACATTAAAAAAGACAAATGAGGTCTCTATTGCTACAGTCATCCAAATGGCAACTACTCCTGTTCCGTCTAAATTGGTAGAGCATTTGGCACCAAAAGGAGTATTGACAACTGCAGTGTCAATAACGTCTATAGATACCTCTGCCACTGCATCATCTACATCACATGTACAACAAGCAACAGGTACAACAGACCTAGTTAAATCTATGGAATAAATGTCCCTTAAGAACACTAAGATCAATAATTTAAAGAAGGCAAATAAAGATCTCGAATCCTCATACAAGAATGCTTTAATCATATCTAAGGGACATGAACAACAAGCAAACAGACTTCAAGAGCAGGTAAATATTTTACAGCAACAACTCAATCTCAGTGAATAGGTGTCATACATAAAAAACTATCTTTGGAATAACATAATTCAAGGCATACATCTACAGTGGCCTTCCATTCAAATCATTTATGAACAAAGAGATTTACTGAAGGCAGCACAAGTATAAATTTAGCAAACAGAAGAAGAGCTTGCCAATAAGCCATCTCAAGCTTTATAGCTTATTACATTTCTAAATAGTAAAAATAGAGAAGAGCTTAAAGAACTAAAAATTCAGGATAGGACTGAAACCATACTACAAATCAAAAAGGTCCTAAATAAAAGAAATATAATGAATAGTTTGGAGGAAAGATGTAAACACATGAACTTGTTAATAACAAATTTCTTAGCCAAATACACTATATTAACACAAGCAAGCCTTCCAGACATTCATGGCTTCAATGAAAAACTAATGGTTCAGACAGATTATGACAAGAAGATCAGGGCATATGCCAAAGAACAGGTGAACAAGCCTCTGCCACAAGGTTCCCCAACTGGAAAAGTTATCTTAGAGTACTTTGAGAACTTTTTTTTTCTACAAAATGAAATTAAGCACATCTTCATTGTCAAGCCAAACTTTGCAAAGTACACTGAGGTTGATGAAAGCTACAGAAAACTAAAAATCCTGAAGATACCAAGTGATCAGCAATGGCAGGAATTCACTGATTTGATATAACAGCATGAAAACAGAGAAGAACAAGTGCAGTCAGGTTTTTCATCTTTACAGTTATCAAAGAGTAAAATTTACAGTGAAAGTGTATCAAGTGAAAAAGCAGAGTCAAAGAGTATCCGGGAATAAAACAATCAACTCAATTTTACTATTGTAATTCTTCATTTTACAACAGAAGAGTAATAAATGGACAGCTTAAAGAGTATCAGAGATAAAGCACATGTTAAAGAATGTAAATTAGAAAGATTGTCTTCCAAGCTATCTTCTAACAAGATATTGTTTCCAAGTGCCAGCAAGCATCTACAACAAAGCAACAAATTAATTTTGATAAGATAAATCAGTTCTATTTTCCTTGATAAGAGGACAGCTTGCCAGTTTGTTTTGCAACTGTCCCTCTTTTTTATGTAGTAATCTTTATTTTTTCCTAGATATATTCCTATATGTCTCTCAGATATTTTGTAATAATTTTGTATAAATACTTCACTCTTTGAAGTATTTTGTGTGGAATAAAATTTGTCAATACTACTATAGACATTTTTGCTGAATACATTGGAGTTTGTGTGAGTCGATTTGTAAAGCAGCAGACTGAAACTAAGTAAAAAAGACATCATAACTCAGGATTCTTGTGCTGATCAAATAAGTCAAGTATTTTCCAGTTTTCACTGTTTATCTTTCTAAAAGTTCCATACATACATTTACATGTTTTTTGTCTTAAATGATTAACTAGGAAAGTTTATACAGGATCAATGTCAAAATATCCGTGTTTTTTACTAGTTATTCATTGATACGTTTTCTACTGATATCCAGACTTAAGAATCCTTAACTGCTCTTATTCCCTTTTGACCTATTTCTTTCATCTTATTTTCTATAACTTAAGGATCCTTCATTTCCCTTTTGTTCAGATCTTTTCATTTCATCAAAAATCCTATTTCCAAACTCTTTGAAGGTCATCTACCCCGCCCTTAGTACATTTTCTCTTTTGAACTTATTTCCTATCTCTGCTTGCCAAGAAATTTGACTCCATAGCCCAATGGTTTGATAGATCCCTCTATGGTTTACCTTGAAGTACCTTTTATTTCCACCAAACATTCAAACCAAAACAATTGTCCAATTATAACTAGCCTAAAATTTAATCCAAAACAAAGTTAAATCATAAGGAGAGATCCCTCTCTAGAATTTAGGAAGGCTAGATCCTAGATTTCAAAAGAGGTTCTTTGTTACCCCTAGTTTTATTTAACTATAAATCAAAATCCCACGACCTAAGAAATTACTAGGGTGATAACATACTGGCGACCATACTAGGGAACTAAGCACTCTCCAGTTTTAAATTTAATCTTGAAGGAAGATTTCTAAATCTATCTTTTATAATTTAAGATTAACTTTAAATGTTGTGGGTATTTGATAAATAGGAATTTTGGCTTCTAGGAAAACCTACTATATCAGGTCCAACCCAGATCCTAAGCTTTCTGTAATAGTAGATAACCCAGTATAGATTGGTAAAAAGAAAAAGAAAAAACAAAGTGATAATTTAGAATCTGAAGTGCCCTTAAGAAAAGCTAATTCCTTACCCAAATAATTAGTGAGTTTAACCGATATTGAATTTGATTTCAAGTTTGAAAATTCATTATTTAGAAATAAATCTGAAACTGATTTAAAGGAAATTGTTATAGATCCTATTTTTACTTCTTTTGTGAATGAGAAATAGAAAATTATTTTAGCATCAATAAAATCAGACAAATCTGAAATTCAAAGTCCAGTAGAAAGGGTTAATGTTACACGAATTAAAGACATTGATGAAGCTATTAAATTATCCAATTTCTTGTCTCAATTTAAACCTCCAGTTTCTAAATTATACACCACCATTCTTCCAGCAGCAGATTCAACTCTGTATGCTGCTAATTCATTTTTAAACTCTCCTGTCAATTCACTCACTGAAACTTTCAGTCCTGAGTTGCCTTTGTAGCCTAGGATCATACATTCATCATATCCTCAAGCCACTACAAGTTCATCCACAGAACCATTTATTCCGGAGTTTCCCTTGCAGCCTAGGATAGTTTTTCCATCATCCACTCAGCCCATTGCATCCACCAATTTTATAAGCACTACATTTTTTCCATCCAGTTCCATTCATATATCAAAATATTTTCCAATTTCTTCAAATCCAGCTTTCAGCACATCAACTGTCATATCCAACACTGTTCCCATAGTCACTGTTATACCTCCTAGTTCAGGAAAACTTCAAATCAAGGCTGCAAGATATGCTCCTCTAGTTTTACCCCAAAATCTCCATGATATTCCCCAGAATTACCAAAAGGATATCCCATTATTTGATAATTTTTCACAAATAACTGCACAACAACATATCACTAGAATGACTGATTTTTGTGAAATTTATGAGATATATGAGTCTGATGTCCGGATGAGACTGTTTTCACAAAGCCTAATTGGAGAAGTAAAAACATGGTTTATAAATTTAGGTGCTGGTAATATAGCAGATTTAGCTGCATTTCATAGAGCTTTCCTAAATAAATGGGAAAAGAAAAAGAATCCCCTGCAAATATTATCCGAGTTTGATGCTGTTAAGAGAGCTCCCAATGAGTCTATCCAAGATTATTGCACCATATATAACAATGTTTACAATGCTATCCCTGTTGATATTAAACCTGCCCCCTATTCAGTACTTCTAAAATTTCCTGATGGATTTGATCCAGACATGGCATATCAATTAAGAGAAAGAAATGCTGAAACTTTAGAACATATGCAACTAGATGCTGTTGGTGTAGAAATCAATATCCTAGCCAAAAAATTCAGACTTAGAAATAAAAGGAGGGTCACCATCAAAGAAGAGAATTAAAGCTTAGATGGTAAATTTGACTTTATTACCAAAACTTTAGAAAAAGTAGTTGAGAGATTAGACCACATTGAGAAAAAACCGCAATGGGATAACCAACCCCAAATCAGAAATCCCAACTACAGAAAAAACAACAATCCTGGGAAAGGTAAAGAACCTTCCCCAGATCAAAACATTAGGCCCCCTTTTCAAGAGAACTACACTGAAAGTTCTCAAAACAATGTTGAGGATGAGGAAGACATCAACATAGTAATGGGGATAGATGAAAGCAATACAATTTTCCTTACTCAGGAGGATCAAGAACTCTTTAAGCTTCAAAAGTTCAAAGTAGAATCTGGTGAATCCTTTGACTATAAGCAGGGTTATGACTTCGCAATCAATGAAATTCACAGCCAGTATAACCTTAGGATCAAGAAAACAAATGAGCCTTCTACTAAAAACAATGCTCCAACTCAACAAAATCAAAACAGAAAGAATGTAGAGGCTCCCAAAACTAAAATTTTGCAAATTCTTCCAAGAGAGAACAAACAAAATTCAAACCCACCCAGTCCTAAAAAACAGGCTAGTCCAAATATTATTGATATCACTGATGAGGTGGTCCAATCCTCCAAATATGCTCAAAAAACTAATACTACAAAGGCCACTAATTCAGCAAAAACAATAGTTACTGATCCAAAAAAGAATCCAGCTGACTCAAAATCATCAAATCCTAAATCTTCTTCTGAAAATTCTAGATCTGACAAAGAATCTGCTGCCACTCAAACTGTTCCTGAAAAAATAATCAAAGATAGTAGAAATCAGGAAACTCAAACAGAAGATAAAAGAAAATCTCATGCTAAAGGTAAAACTGTTGAAACTCACGAAAAATCATCCCAAAAAATAATTCCAAAAGATGAATCAATTCAAGCTATCAAATCTCAGTCAACATTTAATTTTCAATCTGAAATATCTAAGTTGAAGATAGCCATTCCCTTAACTAAATTGGCTAAAAATGACTTGTATAGATCTATTATTACTGAAACATTGAATGTAAATGAAAATTATGATACAATAAATATGAGTGATGATAGACCTGAATTAATCTTTGGTCCAAATGTAGATGGTAAGCATTCAGACGGGTTAGTACCTCCATTTTACTTAAGTCTTACCATCCATGATCAGATATTACACAATGCAATGCTAGATACTGGAGCTTCCCATAATCTAATGCCCAAAGAAATAATGGAAACCCTGAGTCTAGACATAACCCGACCATATAAAGACTTGTTCTCATTTGATTAATCTAAAGTCCAATGCATAGGATTGATTAAAGATTTGTGTGTCAATTTGGTCCAATATCCTAGTAAAAGCATGATCATGGATGTTGTGGTAGCTGGTATCCCGCCAAAATATGGCATGCTTCTTTCTCGCTCATGGGGAGCAAAGTTGCAGGGATCTCTACAACTTGACATGAGTTATGCCACTATCTCGATATTTGGACAACCTAAAAATCTTTACAGAGAAACCTTAATGAAGTTTATGATCAGCAGTGCTGAAAGACCTACCAATTACCCAATCTATTCAACTCCCACTGATCTTGATTCCTTTATTCTTTGTAACTCTGATCATAATAATATCCAAACTGAAATCACTGATATAAAGCCTAAAATAATGGAGGATTACATTGGTCATGAAGCTTTATGGCATTTAGATTTTGATGGTTCTGTAAATAAATCAGGAGCTGGAGCTGGGTTATGGATCACCAACATTGAAACTAGCCATTCCCAAGGGCATGCCTTTAGATTAAATTTCAAATGCACCAGTAACATGGCTGAATATGAGGCTTTAATCTTAGGACTCCAAATTATTAGAAAATTGGGAGGTCAAAGAATATTGATCATGGGAGATTCAGAGTTAGTTATCAAACAAATAAACGCAGAATACTCTGTCCACAATCCCAGATTAGCCAGATACAAGGACACATCAACAGACTTGGTTGAAGATTTGTTAGAATGAAAGTTTGCCATTATTCCTAGAAAACAAAATTTACAAGCCCATTGTTTAGCAACCTTTGCCAGCACTTGTAATCTTCCATTTTCACTAATACAAAAATACACTGCTGAAATCAAACACAGACCTATTGTCCCAGACAATGTAAAATACTGGAAAATTTTCTTGGAAGATGAACAGATCTATCACTTTTTGAACAACAAGGAAGAATTTAAAAACTATAAGATAGACACTGATGATAATTTAGAGTCAAAATGTAATATAGATGATGATTTTAATTGTGAAATAAATAGTATAGATGTACATAAATATAAAAAGCCAACTGTTTTTACTCAATCAAATATAGATGATTTGGAAAAAATAGACATAGAGGAAATGATGGAAGATGAACCAGATTTGATAGATTTAAAACATAACATTTTACCCAGAGGTTTGACTCCCTTACAAGACTTGTTTGATTCTAATGATGTGCCCAAAAGGCCAAAAATGGAACTAGTCAGGTTTGATATTGAAGAATTTAACATAGGAACAAAAGAAAAACAAAAAATGATTAAATTGTCAAAATCCTTACCATCAGAAGAAAAGGTTAAATATATAGAACTTTTGAAAGAATATCAAGATGTCTTTGCATGGGGTTACGAAGATCTAAAAACTTACAAAAAAGACATAATTCAACATAAGATTCCTTTGAAAGAAAATCAAAAACCTTTTCAACAAAAATTAAGAAGGATTAATCCAATTTTGTTACCTTTAATCGAAAAAGAGGTTAAAAGAATGTTCGATGCACAAATTATTGCACCAGTTAGGTATTCTGATTGGATTTCTAATTTAGTGCCCACTAGAAAGAAAATAGGAGAAATTCGACTATGTATAGACTTTAGAAATCTCAATAAAGTGTCTTTGAAAGACAATTACCCCTTGCCTAAAATGGACCATATTTTGCAGAGGGTTGCAGGTTCTTCAAGGATTTATTTAATAGATGGCTTCTCTAGTTATAATCAAATTCTAGTTCATGAATATGATCAAACTAAAACCACATTTACCACTCCTTAGGGCACTTTCATGTATGTGAAAATTCCTTTTGGATTGAAAAATGCCGAAGCTACATTTCAGAGAGCCATGGATATTGCCTTTGATAAGGAAATCCATGAATTTTTAGTTATCTATATTGATTATATTACTGTCTTTTCAAAAACAAATGATGAACACTTGGATCACCTGAGACAAGTCTTTATCAAGTGTAGAAAATATGGTATATCCTTAAATCCTAAAAAGACTCTTTTCGGACTAGAAGAAGGAAAACTGTTAGGACACATAATCTCCAAGGAAGGCATTATAATAGACCCTGCAAGAATTGAAGCTATTTTGAACATTCAACCACCAAGGAACATAAAATAACTTCAAGCATTCTTGGGTAAAATCAATCTTTTGAGAAGATTTATCTCTAACCTGGCTGAAAGCATAAAAGAACTCAACAATATGCTTAAAAATGACTGCAATAAAATGGATTGTTAAAGCCAAACAATATTTTGAATCCATAAAACAGGCCTTGACAAAAGAAATAGTCCTAATCAGCCAAGATTATATAGAATATTTCATAATCTTTTCATTTGCCTCAAAACATACAATAGCTGCAGTTTTACTGTAGAAAAACAGTCAAGGTTTTGAACAGCCAATTTCATTTTTTAGTAAATCCCTTAGAGATGCACCTATGAAGTATAATATAATGGAAAAACAAGCTTTAGCCTTGGTTAAAGCCCTAAAGGATTTCAGAGTTTACGTACTCCTTTCCCATATCATTGCATATGTCCCCAATTCTGTAGTCAAAGATATTTTAATGCAAGAAGGATCTGATGGCAGGAGAGGAAAGTGGATTGCCACTATCCTTGAGTATGATATGGAAATTAAACCAACAAAGATCATTAAAGGACAGGGTTTGGCCAGATTGATGGCTGAATCTAATTGTAATGCTTTAGATATAAATTTCATTGCACAGATAGACGTCCAGGAGGAGATGGCGACTCCATTGATCAGTGAGGCCTATCTAGACTCACCATGGTACTCTGATATTATCTTTGTACTCACACATTTACAAGCTCCTCCTGGGTTAACCAAAACCAAAGCCAGATTCATCAAACAAAAAAAAATGAGGTTTTGTATATTAAATAATGCACTTTATTGGAAAGAAAGTAATGGGATTTTACTAAAATGTTTATTAATATCAGAGGCTGACAAAATTCTCGAGGAATTTCATGCAGGTGACTGTGGAGGCCACTTATACTGGAAGAGTACAACAGACAAAATACCGAGAGCTGGTTTCTACTGGCTAACTTTATTTTCTGATGTCAAAAAATTTGTTACCTCCTATCACAAATGCCAATTTTTTGAAGGGAAAAAGAAACTATTGCCCTTACCTCTTAAGCCTATATCTACTGAAAATCCATTTAAACAATGGGGGTTGAACTTCATTGGTGAAATTCACCCCCCGTCCTCAGGCCAACATAAATGGATTTTAACTGCTACAGATTATTTTACTAAGTGGATAGAAGCTGTTCCCACTAGACAAGCCACTGATTAAGTTATAATCTCATTTATAGAAAGTAATATTTTGTCAAGATTTGGATGCCCACATAAGATTATTACTGACAATGAAGCTGCATTAAAATCCAAGAAAATGATTTCTTTCTGTCACAAATACCATATTACCTTGGGAGATTCTACTACTTATTATCCCCAGGGTAATGGTTTAGCCGATCTTCAAACAAGAGCTTAATCAATATCATCAAAAAATTACTTCAAGAAAACAAAAAAACCCGGAATAAAAAAGCTAGTCTATGCCTTATGGGCTAATAGACTTACCACAAAGAAGTCTATTGGAACTTCACCTTATCAGATTATCTATGGAATGGATGCAATTTTCTCCTCTTCCTTGGGTGTACTAGTCATGAAGATCATTTAGGAATCACAGGTGGAAACAAATGATATTCAACGAATAATTAATGAAACCATACATCTCCAACAGACAAGGGAAGAATTTTATGAAAGATCACAAGTTTTACATGATAAAATTAAAAATATTTTTGACAAAAGGATTAAAGAAGATGATTTTTTCATTGGAGATTAAGTTTTGAGATGGGATTCAAGAAGAGAGGATAAAGGTAAACATGGAAAGTTTGGCTTTCTATGGAAAGGACCTTATGTGATATATGGTTACAAAGGAAATAATTCTTTTTTCATCAAGAATTTGGATGGAACTGAACTTCAAGAAGGACCAGTGAATGGTAGGATGTTGAAACACTATTATTCTTCTGAATCAATCACAAGTTAAATTCATTGACTTTTATCATTATAAATATTCATTGCAAGTGTGTAGATTGTATTGGAGATTTTATCTACAAAGTTTAAGCCCGAAGAGAAGGCCCTAAGCTTTGTAGTGTAAAATATCACAAGTATGAATTGTTGTAGAAATCAGAGGATAATTACAGGATCATCAAGGTTAAAGTTGAAGGCTACTGATCTCAAAGTTCTTGACATTCCACCAGGAAATGCCTTCCCCAAGTGAAGCCGATGTTAGTAACCTATAAATAAAGGATTCATAATTTTGACTTGACTGATGGCAGTATTGTAAATATGTACAAACTTGGATTTTTACAAGTTATTTTCCCATATTTTGTAAAAAAAAAAAAAAAAAAAACAAAAAGAGGGTAAAAAGTCCTAAAAGAAAAATCAAAGGACTTAGAAAAAACAATATACCCCAAAAGAAAAAATATGAATAAAACATGAAAGTGCGCAAGTCTAAATGCCACTACTTTTACTTTTTGCAGTTGATTATGGAAGAGTGTCAATAAATGCCATAATCCATGATGAGTTGAACAATTTAATCGTAACTTGTCATGTTTCAATTTTACTTGTTGTAGATAGTGAATAATGAATTGTCATACAGTTTAATCATGACAATTCAATAGTTAGGTAGAGAATAAAAGAATCCAATAGTTTAATCTAGATTCTTGAATGAAATAAGGTTGGAATTAGATAGTTTACTATTTTCAAAAGAATAAAATGTTGTAAGGTTGCTAGCTCAAATGCACCTGATCAAAATAGAAGAAAAAATGTTATAAGATATGACTGGGTAGGTAGAAGAAGCCGGGAAATCCATTGTAAATATTTTTCACCAGGCTACAAATAACTAATTTCCCTTCCCCATAGCTATTTAACATTCTAGAATATCGGTCAGAGAGGCTCAGGGCATTTCCCTGACTTTTGTTGGGACCGGACTCGAGGCTCAATGACTGATTAGTTGAAAGTGTTAAGTTTCTATATTAATCCTAGAAATCACATAATTTTCCATTCATGCATTCATTACCATGAAGAATCATAAGTAAAGACCTCATTTTTACTTAATGATGCTTAAAACCCTCATTTTATTAACTTCCTACATCTCATGAAGAATAAAACCCTCAAAATGGCATTTTATCCTAAGTTGAAGTGATGAAATTATTACAATGAAAACTTGGTTATAATCTTCACTTTCTTGGTTATAATTGTATATTTTGAGTATTTCCCTTTTCATATTAACACCTAACTTATTCTATTAACTCCCTATAGAAAATCCTAGTCCTATTAATATAACTCCTTTATTCTAATATCCCAAAAACCCCTTATTATATAATTTTTATGTCAAAGATATTACTCACATGTTGAAAATTACATCCCGAAATTATCCCTTTGACATAAAACTACCAATAAAGAAATATCCCGACTCCCCTATAGTTATTTAGCCTAATTGGTTTGGAATAACTATATAATAAGATATAAAGGAAAGTTTCGGAATACAATGCATCAAATGAAAATTAAAAACCCTTTTTTATGCTTCATATATTGTTTCTAACCAAAGTTTGATTACATTAAGCCTTTGATTTACTACCCCTTCATCTGCCCTCCACAGAGCATAAACCTTAGGTATATATTTTCCATTTTACAACGTGCATATTAAACCTTGGTCAAATCTCTTTTTGCCCGCCCCCATTCACTTTACCTTGTATAATATATAAACTCCTTTTATATATTATTCCAATCCCTGCATTCATCTGAGCCGTCAGATCTTCTTTTCATACCTAATCCAACGGTTCGCATTGAGCACGATAAACTATCCTTGTACCCCACCATTCCTTGTCACATTGAATTATGATCATTTATCTCTACTATCAAATCAACGGATCATATTAAAAGCCTGGTCCCACCTTACCTTTCCCCCGCAGCTTCCCGAGACATCCTGACCGTTCGATTTATCCATCCCGATCCAACGGTGCGGATCTCATATCGCGCGCCAAAAGTGAACGGGCACAGTTTGAAAAAATTTACGCGATAAAAGTTGTTTCGCAATACCGCCATCTGCTACGTGTCTAATTTTAATTGGATCGCATTACAAAAGTGAAAAACAGCTTACTACCTAAGAGTAATGCGATAACTACTGATGGTTTTCACATTCAAAATGAAAACCGCTCCCGCCCTTGACTGCGACCTGCCATTAATGCATTACTTATTAATAAATGTAAAGGTTTAAACCATAGTTTTGCATTGTTCTTCATATCATTTCTCCCCTCAGCCATTGAAAAACTACGCTCAGATTCCAGTTCGAAACCTTTGCTGTTTAATTCCCCCCCCTGAAGCAAATTTCACCACATAATTTCGCCATAGAAGCCACTGCGACTAGTTTGAAGACTGATACCACCTACAAACCCTCACCGACCACCAAAATACCTGCAAAAGGTATTTCTCTGTATTCTAAAAATCGCCAATTTATACATTCAAAGAGAAAAGTTAAACCTGTGTACCTGTTTTATCAAACAAAATTAGTAATTGCCAAATCTGAAAATACCCAAACCTTGATTAAACAAGGCGAACCCTGGCAAAATTTTCTTAGAATTTTCCATTTCCTCCAAACTCAGTTTTTAAATGTTTCCGGTCATCCAAAGGCAATTTCCATGGTTCAACTTGATTTAATTCACACTAAGAGCCATTGAATCCCTTTTTCATTCCTTTGAACCTTGAAAACCTGTGTTTTCATCCCAAAACCCTTGCCCAAATTCCCTAATTTCTCCCAGATCCACTCAATTAGCCCCTGTTTTCAAAATTAATTAAGCAAACAGTTTAATCTTGCTTAGTTTTCCCCAAAATGACAAGAAAAAAGATTACCCCTAATACTGGAGGTCCTAAAGCCCAAAAATCTCCCTCAAGCAAGCTTCCACTCCCTGAATCTGCTAAGATAAATAAGCCCACCCCAGCCCTAACAGCAGATTCAACTGAAGTGGTCAGACCTTTACAACCACCTGTTACTTCTGAAGAGAGCAGTTCCTTAATTGATTTATACTACATAATTACTGATGCTACATTAGAGTTCAATCTACTTGAAGTGCATAACTGGTGTCATGAGAAATTTGTGAAGAAAGTTGAGAATGATATATCTTTATGGGATTCAAAATTGCCTAAATATGTGGTCCCAGTCACTCATCTAGCTCAAGACTTGATTAGACTATGCCAATTACACTATGTCCCTGACCAGAGATGTATTGTAAATAAATATAGAGAGGTCCTGTTTTCTATAATTGCAGAATCCATTAATGAGATGCTTCAACTGAGCCATGATCCAAGATTAGTCACATTATCCATTGAAGATTTGACTCAGTTGTACCTAGACTTAGATTTCCCTAAGAAGTTTATGATTCTGCAAAATTTCATGCCTAATCATGTTTATTTCCCAAAAGTAAATCCACCCTATTCCACATTTGATTTTCCTGAATATTCCAGACAAATCATCTCTATGCTTTCCTTCATACTAGGTTACTCTAATGATGAGTTCACTGATGCATCAATTATAGTTTTCCTTTCTACTTTATCCCCAGGGAAACCTCCTGCAATGATATTTAATTTTTCTAGGTTTATTGCTGACAACATGCACTATCAGTTGACCAAATTGTCTGAGGAAGGAGTGTTTAAATATTCATCCTATCTATTTCACCTCTTCCTATTTTTCCAAGCAGAATAGTTCCCAATTGCATTGCAGAAGATGGATGTTCAAGGTAAACCTCTTTCAATGGTAGTTTGGACTTCATTACTCAGAAAAAATGGAAATGAATTCAGCTACAAGGACTTCACAGATTTGTTTATCAGACTAGCCATGAGTTTATTGAACAAGACAAAGCAACCAAGGGTTAATGAGGAAATAAAAAGAATTCTACAGTTGTATGAAAACAAAAAAGTAGGTGATTGGTACCTATATGAAAATCACACAGAACTAATGATATTTGGAGCAAACCTGGCCCCTTATAAATTGCCCAAATTTATAACTATCAGGGTTTTTTCTTTAGAGTACTTGAGGCAAATTTTGAATGCAGATGCAGTGAATTTTATGGCTTCCAAAAAGAAGAAACAATTTAATCTCAAAAATCAAATAGGTCCCTTCATAGTAGACAACAGGGATGCCTTGAAAGAAATAGTCAACAAATTGTTAGAATTCAAGTTCCAAGAAAGCTTTTATTGGAACTATGATCCTCAAGGCATTTTGAGTAACATAAGGACCAAATGTAAATTAACACCATTATTTCATGAGTCCAGACCAGAAATTGAAAAATATGCAAATCAAATGGAATGGGTAGAAAATACATTGATTGATCCTACTGACAACACAGAGAAGGAGAGATAGACAGATAATTCACAGGCAATAATAGTCACTGAGCAGACAGAAGCTTCAACAAAAGGACCGGGAATGAAGAAGGCTATACAACAAAGACTATTGCAGAAAATAAGTTCAAAATTACTATAACAAAAGGGAAAAAATCACTGATGCTGAGAAAAAAAAGGCTATTGAAATCAATGATATAGATGATCACTGGTTAGATAATGATGAAGCCACTATAATTGTGAATGAGACTCTAGCAGAAATTCAGAAAGATCATATTTCAACACAAGAACATGACAGAGAAATAGTGGGAATGCAGGTAAATTTAGAAGCTCCTTCCTCTTCCAAAGTAGCAGAAGAGACAGATTCTGACATTCAAAAGAAATAAAAACAAATCAGAGAAAGAAATGAGGATATTAAAAATGAAGTTTATTCTCAATTCCTCAAAGAAAAGCCAGGGAACAAAGACAGGTTTCTGACTGCTTTTGATTACTCTACCAATAAGATGATCATGTAATTTCTCAAACCCACAGTTACAGATCCAAAATCAATTTCAGATTATACTAAAACATATGTGGAGGTGGACACTGATATAATACATGAATTGGATCAGATAGAATTCCACAGAAGTACCACTGAAATGCTTTATTCAAAAGTGGTTAACAAAACTATGAGTGCTACTATGCTACAAAAGACTGTGTCTAATTTACAGAAGAAGATGAAATTAGAAAAAGCATCATTACATGCTAAGGATTTAAGGATCAAGTCCTTAGAAGATTTGGTTATAGAAACTGGAGTGGATCCTTCCAATATTGAGGTTGCTAAAGCACTCATAAAGCAAAAGAATGAAGATATTGTTGCCTTAAGAAAACAACTGAAACTTCCAAAGAGTGAGCATCCACAAGCAAAGGATATTCTTCAGCAGACAGCATAAAAGGATGAATTAATGCAGTTAGTACTAAAGATTACTACTCAAATCAAAGAAATGGAAAATCAGACAGAGATTCTGATGAAAGAAAATGAAACATTAAAAAAGACAAATGAGGTCTCCATTCCTACAGTCATCCCAATGGCAACTACTGCTGTTTCATCTACACTGGCAGAGCATTTGGCACCAAAAGGAGTATTGAAACCTGCAGTGTCAATAATTTCTATAAATACCTCTGCCATTGCATCATCTACATCACAGGTACAACAAGCAACAAGTACAATAGACCTAGTCAAATCTATGGAAGAAATTTCCCTTAAGAACACCGAGATCAATAATTTAAGGAAGACAAATAAAGATCTCGAATCCTCATACAAGAATGCTTTAATCATATCTAAGGGACATGAATAGAAAGAAAACATACTTCAAGAGCAGGTAAAGATTTTACAGCAACAGGTCAATCTCAGTGAACATGTGTCATACATAAAAAACTATCTTTGGAATAACATAATTCAAGGCATACATCTACAGTGGCCTTCCATTCAAATCATTTATGAACAGAGAGATTTACTAAAGGCAACACAAGTATAAATTCAACAAACAAAAGAAGAGCTTGCCAATAAGCCATCTCAAGCTTTATAGCTTATTACATTTCTAAACAGTAAAAATAGAGAAGAGCTTGAAGAACTGAAAATCCAGGATAGGACTGAAACCATACTACAAATAAAAAAGGTCCTAAATAAAAGAAATATAATGAACAGTTTGGAGGAAAGATGTAAATACATGAACTTGTCAATAATAAAGTTCTTGGCCAAATACACTATATTAACACAAGCAGGCCTTCTAGACATTCATGGCTTCAATGAAAAACTAATGGTTCAGATAGATTATGACAAGAAGATCAGAGCATATGCCAAAGAACATGTGAACAAGCCTCTGCCACAAGGTTCCCCAATTGGAAAAGTTATCTTAGAGTACTTTGAAAACTTGTTTTTTCTACAAAATGAAATTAAGCACATCTTCATTGTCAAGCCAAACTTTGCAAAGTACACTAAGGCTAATGAAAGCTACAGAAAACTAAAAATCCTGAAGATACCAAGTGATTAGCAATGGCAGGAATTCACTGATTTGATATAACAGCATGCAAACAAGCAGAACAAGTGCAACCAGGTTTTTCATCTTTACAGTTATTAGAGAGTAAAATTTACAGTGAAAGTGTATCAGGTGAAAAAGTAGAGTCAAAGAGTATCTGGGAATAAAACTGTCAACTAAATTTTACTATTGTAATTCTTCATTTTACAACAGAAGAGTAATAAATGGACAATGTAAAGAGTATCAGAGATAAAGCACAGATTAAAGAATGTAAATTAGAAAGATTGTCTTCCAAGCTATCTTCTAACAAGATATTGTTTCCAAGTGCCAGCAAGAATCTACAAAAAAGCAACAAATTAATTTTGATAAGATAAATCAGTTCTATTTTCCTTGATAAGAGGACAGCTTGCCAGTTTGTTTTGCAGCTGTCCCTCTTTTTTATGTAATAATCTTTATTTTTTCTTAGAGATATTCCTACATGTCTCTCAGATATTTTGTAATAATTTTGTATAAATACTTCACCCTTTGAAGTATTTTGTGTGGAATAAAATTTGTCAAGACTACTATAGACATTTTTGCTGAATACATTGGAGTTTGTGTGAGTCGATTTGTAAAGCAGCAGACTGAAACTAAGTAAAAAAGACATCATAACTCAAGATTCTTGTGCTGATCATATAAGTCAAGTATTTTCCTGTTTTCACTGTTTATATTTCTAAAAGTTCCATACATACATTTACATGTTTTCTGTCTTAAATGATTAACTAGGAAAGTTTATACAAGATCAGTGTCAAAAGCTCCCTGTTTTTTACTAGTTATTCATTGATATGTTTTCTGCTGATATCAGGACTTAAGAATCCTTAATTTCTCTTAGTCCCTTTTGACATCTTTCTTTCATCTTCTTTTCTGTAACTTAAGGATCCTTCATTTCCCTTTTGTTCAGATCTTGTCATTTCATCAAAAAGCCTATTTCCAAAATCTTTGAAGGTAATCTACCCTGCCTTTAGTACATTTTATCTTTTGACCTTATTTCATAGCTCTGCTTGCCAAGAAATTTGACTCCATAGCCCAATGGTCTAATAGATCCCTCTGTGGTTTACCTTGAAGTACCTTTTATTTCCACCAAACATTCAAACCAAAAAAATTGTCCAATTATAACTAGCCTAAAATTTAATCCAAAACAAAGTTAAATCATATGGAGAGATCCCTCTCTGGAATTTAGGAAGGCTTGATCCAAGATTTCAAAAGAGGTTCTTGGTTACCCCTAGTTTTCTTTAACTATAAATCAAAATCCCACGACCTAAGAAATTACTAGGGTGATAACACCCAACATTCTCCCACTTGTTGTTTTCTTTCTACAGAGGGCCACAAGAGAGTTTAGTCATTAGTCAAGCTCTGCAACACCCATTGTTTCTCTACACCAAGAGAACTTCTGAGTGCTCACAAACTTCGTCAATGCATCTGAAACATTCTTCAAAGTGTCCATCTTTACCAGCAACACATTTTTATGCTCAACCATATCTCTCACAAAGTGATATTGAAAATCAATGTGCTTTGTCTTTGAATGATAATCAGGGTTCTTGTCTAAGAAAATTGCACTTTTCCTATCACAGTCTATCCTTATAGCTCGCTGCACCAACCCCATACTTGAACACAATCTCTTCAACCAAAATGCTTCCTTTCTTGCATGAGTGGCTACCATGTATTCTTCCCATGTAGTTGAAAGATCCACTACAGACTGTCTTTTACTCATCAGACTGACTGCCCCCCCCTGTGAACCCCCCGCGCGTGCGACTAATTGTGGAAAGAATATAACACATACCCAACATTCTCTACACCAAGAAAACTTCTCAATGCTCAAAAAATTCGTCAATGCATCTGCAACATTTTTTAAAGTGTCCACGTTTACCAAAAACACCTTTTTGTACTCAACCATATACCTCGCAAAGTGACACTAAACATCAATGTGCTTTGTCTTTGAATGATAAGCAAGGTTATTTTCCAAGAAAATTGCACTTTGGCTGTCATAGTCTATCCTTATATCTTGTTTTACCAACCCCATACTTGAACACATTCTCTACAACCAAATTTATTCCTTACTTGCATGAGTAGCTGCCAGGTATTCAACCTATGTAGTTGAAAGAGCCACTACAAACTATCTCTTTCTCATCCGGCTGAATACTCCTCTAAACAGGTTAAACACATACCCACTTGTAGATCTTCTCTGATCTAGATCTCTAGCCCAATCTGCATCAAAAAATCCATGAATGTCCAAAACTCTCTCCAATCTTGGTCTTCCTAGATAGCACAAGACATAATCACTAGTGCCATGCAAATACTTGAAAACCCACTTCACTATTGTCCAATTCTCCTTCCCTAGTTTTGACATAAAATTGCTCAATACTCCCATTGCATGTGCAATGTATGGTCTAGTATAGACCATTTCATACATCAAGCTACTAATTTCACTCACATATGGAACACGGGGCATGTCCTCTTCCTCTTCTTGTGTCTTGGGATGCTATTCAACAAATAACTTTACACCTACAAGAGTAGGAACTTTCGCCGGTTTACTATCGAGCATATTAAACCTATGCAATATTGTCTTGACATACTTCCTTTGGTTTAATTAGAGCTTCCTCTTTGCTTAATCTCATTTAATTTCCATGCCCAAAAGACAGTTTGCAACACCAAGATCTTTTATGTTGAATTTGGAGGACAATTGGGTATTCAAATCTTGGATAATTTCTTTGTCATTTCCAATCATCAACATATCATCCACATATAAGACCAAATAAATAACATGGTTGCCAATTAATTTAAAATACACACGGTGATCCTCTTTGCTTCTTGTGAAGCCAAGTACCCATATATATGTATCAAATTTCTAATACCACATCAGTGGTTAATTTTTTAACCCATACAAAGTATTTTTTAACTAGCATACTGGTTCTTTCTTACCCTTCACCGCAAAGCCTTCTGGTTGCTTCATGTAGAACTCTTCTTCCAAATTTCTATGAAGAAACGTTGTCTTCACATCCATCTGTTCTACCTCAAAATCAAAAGCAACAACAACATATAAAATTAATATAATAGAATCTAACTTGGCATCATGAGAAAAAATATCATCAAAATCAATTCACGACACATGGGAATAACCTTTTTCTACCAACCGAGCTTTGTGTTTCTCCACCTTGCCTTCTGCATTCATATTCTCCTTAAACACCCATTTGCTGCCAATGGGTTTCCTTCCAACCAAAAACTCCACCAGATCACAAGCCTCATTTTTTTTCCAAAGATGTCATTTCATAAACCATGGCCTCTTTATAGAGTTTGTCATCCTCTGAATCCAATGCCTCCCTGACAGTTATGGTATAATCATCAGTAATAGATAAAAAAAATAATGAACAGAAAGAAAATGGACTATACATCTTTGGTTGCCTTATCTCTCAAACTAATCTTCTCAAAATTTGAGTCTGTGGCTCTTCTTCTTATGATTTTTGTTCTATTGTAGAGTTTGATTCTTCCTACTTTAGTTCAAACTCTATATTTTCAGGTTCCTTTGGTAGGAATTATTTTTTAATAACATCCTTCACCTCTCTAAACACCACACACTAGTACATTTGGGGGAAATTCTGACACTTGGTTCCGACGCTTTTGACCAAATGTCAGAAATTTCCCCAAATTTTTTCAATCCCGCCTGAAACCGTCGCTATACCGAATTTTAGAGAAAAGTGTCGCAATACTGACACTTAGAAAAAGTGTCGCAATTGCGATGTTTGGAGGAAGACGTCGCAATTGCGACACTATGCCCCAAAGCGTCGCTATTGCGACGACTGCCTCCAAATGTCGCGAGTGCGACATAATGTCTAAGTGTCGCAATTGCGACATTTGGAGGCATCCGTCGCAATAACGATGCTTTGGCCGCTGTCAGTATAACGACACTTATATGCGTGCTACATAAAAATGATTTTATTAAAAACTACATTAACGTATCTGTCGCAATAGCGATGCTTTGGCAGCCGTCGGTATAACGACACTTATATGCGTGCTACATAAAAATGATTTTATTAAAAAATACATTAACGTTTTATATCACGCGCGCATTCACCCTTAGCTCTTGTAGAATAGCATTCGCCCTCAGCATTCACCCTCAGCTCTTGCAGAACAACATTCGCCCTCAGCATTTTCCCTCAGCTCTTGTAGAACAACATTCGCCCTCAGCATTCGCCCTCAGC
This sequence comes from Pinus albicaulis, assembly GCA_034641835.2. Taxonomy (NCBI): domain Eukaryota; kingdom Viridiplantae; phylum Streptophyta; class Pinopsida; order Pinales; family Pinaceae; genus Pinus; species Pinus albicaulis. The sequence goes on along the minus strand of CM076574.1, from coordinate 462,153,441 downwards.
TCTTGCAGAACAACATTCGCCCTCAGCTCTTGCAGAACAACATTCACCCTCAGCTTTTGCAGAACAACATTCGCCCTGCATTCGCCCTCAGCGTTTTCCCTCAGCTCTTGCAGAACATCATTCACCCTCAGCATTCACCCTAAGCTCTTGCAGAATAGCATTCGACCTCAGCTCTTGTAGAACATCATTCTCCCTTAGCATTCGCCCTCAGCTCTTGCAGAACAGCATTCGCCCTCAGCTCTTGCAGAACAGCATTCGCCCTCAGCTCTTGCAGAACAGCATTCGCCCTCAGCTCTTGCAGAACAGCATTCACCCTTAGCTCTTGCAGAACAGAATTCGCCCTCAGCATTCGCCCTCAGCTCTTGCAGAACAACATTCGCCCTCAGCTCTTGCAAAATGGTAAGTTCTTACTGCAGGCCCTTCCTCCTATAGTAGGGTTGACTCTATTTGGGTTTTTTTGGTCAATTCCATTGGATTGTGTTAGGCTATAGGGTTCTCTTTGGATGTCTTTCAATGTTCTTTCGGATGAGTTTAAAAGAGGATGTGTAAGATGTGTTTGTGATTGCATGAATTTGACTCCACCAGTTTCATGAAGTTTAAGCTATTGGATTTTAGTTCGAAAAACTCATCCATCTCAACACCCAGTAACGAACTGCCCTTGGTGTGATCTATATTGAAGGTGAAGTGAAAAGTGGTAGAGAATGGGAGATCGAAAGTCATCAACTTTATCATAAGGGTAGTACTCCAGATCGAAAGTGATGAGCTTTAGTTCTCCAGATTTGGGGATTTTCTGATATTTGGGGATTTTCTGATGACATACCAAAGGTCACATCCATACAACCATATCAAGTTCAATGTTGAGATCATTCTCATATAGATATAGGTCACCGATATATAGGGTTAATATCATCATCACTATCCACGGAAACTGAATGGTTACAAAATCTGTGATTGTGGTTGGCTCATTTATAATTATTACCCATTTACAGTAGAGCATAGAAACACTAAATATGGCCCGAGCAGAGCCTTTACAACAGGCAATGGAATTGCAGCTGCTTCATCAATAACCAATAGCTCCACTTGAGAAAACTTTTCATAATCTTGGGGCTGGATATACTGCAGAGCAAACAATTGCAGTTATCATTCATGCTCCAATATATTAATATACTTTTTACATTGAACTGAAGAAAGGGAAACAAGCAAATGCTAACCATCATACAATGCTTTGAAATAAGAGTTTTGAGTGAAATACTTGAAAAAAAGAACTCATCCACTGATATTTATAATCATTTGAGTTATTCAAGTTAAACACAATGTCAAGAATCAAGATTCAATACCCTCTATTATCTTCATCACCCAATACAAGATTTAAATTTTTCCCAAAGAAACACTTATTAAATTGGCAACCATTATTTCTCCCTGCTTTAAAAACCCTACATTTAAATGAAAACAAGCATTGCATTTCAACTACAAAAATATATTAGTGTTCAAGTGTACATGTGTGCATAACTTGTGTAGGGTATTCCTTTTCCACTTTCACATTATCCAAGAATGTGTGCAGTATAGTTCATATTTTTTGTGATTTAGATTATCTTGAAAAAGGAAAGGTAAATTATTTCTCATGGAAAAAGAAGGTTTTCCCTTTTTACTACTGGAAATGGTACAACAAAGTTCCATTTCTACCTGAAACTCCTATGAAACAGGAACCAAATAAAGGCCATGTCCTCAATGGACATCATTTGGCTTTGAAAATAGCCATTGCACCGTGTTGTTTCTTATATTACATCACGATAGTTTCTTAGGTCATTTCTTGTTTCTTGAGATGAAAAACAACCAAAGAAATTGTGAAGATCCTTTCAAGAAATAAATGACCATTTCTCAATCATATCTCAACTATTTTTTATTTTATTCGGTGGTTGCTTACTTTGAGAGAAATTTGACACTTTTATAAGGAATATAACATAAAAACACAAAATGGGAAGGAATTGATGAGGTAGATGACCTTTAGTTGTTGTTAATTAAGAATTGATAATACACGATGCATGTTCTATACTACAAACTAGATTCCTTCCTGGAGTTAGGACACAGAGTATTGAATCAAAGTTGTAGTTTCTAACTTCTTATATTGGTTCATCAATCTTGAAATTCAGATATTGCATGTCTTCATTGCTTCATGTTTGAATAATTTACATTATATCGTACAATAGGAAATTAGGAATTATGATTATTATTACTTTATGGATCTGTTAAGTTACTTTTAAGTTTGCATGGTTTAGTGTGAAATTATTCTTGTGTGCCCCTAGGCCCAGGTGAAGGAATGCCAAGTACTAAGAACCCTAGTTTTTAAATGGTATTGTTTCTTATACCCAAAAACCCCTCAACATCACTTCTTATTAGTTCTTAACAATAGTGTTGTAAACAATTTGAGAATTGATATAGCAAAATCTCACACTTCTCAAGATAAAGTCCTAAAGCTAAAGTGTGATACCATGTGTAATTCAATAGCCCCATTGTCACCTCACCAACCTCTTTTCACTTCGGGCTAGCTCTCCTCCAACTCAAGGGGGGTTCTCCCTAGTAGATGTTAGGGATATATGGCCCAAACAAACCAAGTCAAGAGCCCCCTAAATCTTTATGTTTACTACTATCAATCAAAATATTGAACAATAGGGTTAGACATGCATCCTGAAGATAAATTTGCCAGGGTATTTTTGGGTAATTTCAAAGGGAAAGTCCCCAAACACATATAATCAAGGAATTATAACGTGATTTAAAACATTAAATATCAAAAAAATCGTTTAAAGGATATTGAAAGGAAAAAGGTGATGGAATATAGAAAGTTCCTTACTTAAATGCTCTAAGGATTTTTCAATAGTTGCTCCAAAAGCTTCACTTCAAGGCCCTTCAAGATTGTCTCCAACAATGCTATACCATCAGCTTCAACAATGTTGCTCCAAAAATGTCCTCAAGGTCTTCACGACAAGTTTACTAGAAGTTGCTCCAACAATATATTCAATAAGGTCTTCATTGTCAACTCGTCTCTTGTTTGGGTGCCTTAATGTGCAATGACATGTTTCCAGGATTGAATTCAATGCAAGGCATATTTGAAACTCTAAATCTGTCTTCCGGTGTCTTATTAGAAATCATTTCAGTTTTCTTTTTGTGTTTTCAAGTTAGATATTGTTTTCAAGTTTTTACATTTATAATTTTATTGCAATGTGGCAGACTGATCAGGGCAGTACATGAACAACCCTGAGACGGGATGATCACGGAAAGAGGCCAGCGGAAGAACATGTAAAGTGCCAGCATTGCTCTATCTTCAGGTATTTTAGTTATTTACATAATTGAAATAATATTAATTTTGTTCAAATATTAAAACACCTAGCCATGGTACGCCTGATGATTCCCTCTATGAGGAAGAGCTTTCTTCATCCCTATCTTCAACGCTCTTGCTGCGAAAAAAGGCACGAGATGCAAGGTCATAATTTAATACTTTGATAGATGCGCCTCAAACACCTGAAACAGAAGAGAGGATAAAACAACTTATGACCCAGCTAGAAACATATTAGGTAATAATAAAAGTCAAAAGGATATTTTTTTTGTTCTGCATGAGATGAATTGTGATAGTTTGATTTTTAATTTTTACATTGACTAAACTAACAAAAAGTTCTTTTGTATGTAGCGTTTTCTGGCACTTGTTGAACCCGGTGTTGGTGGTAGTGGGACACAAGGGAAAGAGATTGCCCAACAACCCTCTCGTACACCTTCTACTCCTTTAGGTGCCAGCCAAGAAACACACCCTGCCCAAGCAGACACCCAGCCAACCGCTGAACGTGTTGGCAGTGATGAGGCTGATATGGCCAACTACATTATTGCGTTTCCTAGAGCTACACGTGTCAGCTCCACAGGGACCATTAATGGCACATTGTTGGTGAACGATGAAGGTGTCCCTATAAATCACTTACAACTCCCAGGTAAATTTTAATATTTTAACTATTTCATGTACTCTACCTAAAACATATTTATCATGATTTTTATTTTTAAATTAATGATAGTATATTTTTTTGTGTGTAGGAAACAATGAGTTCTACAGGTTTTTGGAGAGCCATGCATTGGTAATTTTTGGCCCAACCATACGCACAAGGTGGAATTCCCAGAATTCCAACCCGAAAAAAGAACTTCTAGATTATCTAGAAGCCCTTTTTGGGGTCGACACATTTGACAGAACAACGATGGCTCGGGTAGCCGAAAAATATTTGAAATATACCAGGGACACCTATAGGACACAATTGCAATTTAACCCTAGATATGAGTGTCCTCTCACAGTTCTAGAGAGTGAGTGGAGAGCACTCATCCATGATGGAAAAGAGAAAAGGGCAAAGAAAGAAGGAAAAATGCCAACTGGACCCGCAAGGTAAATTACAACTTTAATTCAATAGCTTTAATTTTCTCTATGTCTAAAATAAAAGTGTGCTACGTCATATCTGACTTCAATATTTTGATGCTAGGTTGCTTGACACCTCGAAGGCAACCAAAGCTAGGATTGAAAAAAAGGGCCATCACAAGCTAGGCCAGGGCGACTACTTGAAATTAGCCGCAAGAATTGTAATTAAGTAGCTAAACATCTTATAATTAATTGTATCGCCTTCCAACGTTTTTGTAATATTATCAAATATGATTAAAAATAAACAATCATATGTAATGTAGGGTGATGACTTCGGAACAGAAACTACAGAGGAAGATAAAAATATCACTTTCCATTTTGGCTATCAAGCCGTAGTTGAACGTCGCAGAAGCTTGGGGCAGGTCCCAAGATCTAGAATGCCTGATAAGGTAAAACATTAACCTTTCAATATGTTTGTTTTCGTCCATAAATTTAATGTCTAACAACTTTGTTTAAATCGGGGGAGCAGCACTACCGACGAGGCAAATAACCCAGTTTTAGAGCCAGATGTAGATGATCCTCACGTGCAACCTGATCATTGTAGTGGGGACCAGGCCGACAATGCTATTATCAGTGAGGGCCGTGACGGTAATTAATTTCCACTTATAATTTTTCTAATTATACCTTGATAGTTGTCCTTATAACTTTTTTTGTTTCAATGACAAAGAATGTTTCCCTTGAGGATCTTACCACCAGAGAGGAAGACAGGGCAATAGTCCCAACGACGACAACTGGTGCACCAGGTAAATAATCTCATTGCAATTTTTTTTATTAATATTACCGAACTAGTTCAATGATATTTAAAATCTGACAATTAAAATTTAATATTATCTGTTTTTGTAGGCGATGCCCCGTCACTGGATGAGACCAGACATCGTGACTACGCAACTAGGTCAGCAGTGCGGGTCGAAAGGCACGAAATAGGAGCAAAGCACGATGATATTGATGATGTAATTAGGAGCTTTAGAAATAGGAAGAAGAAAAAGAAAATTTGATAATGTAAAATATTGTATTATTATAAGACAAACGTTACCATACTTGGAACGTTTTTTACGTTATATAAAAAACTCATTTATCATACTATTTTTATGTCAAGCATTAATTTCAATGTTTCCTTGCGTACTTTTTGTTGAATTTTTATTATTATTAGTTATTGAATATTTTTTTTTTATGCTCATGAAAGTAAAAAATGAAATATAGATTGGGTATTGGGGAATTGAGAGTGATGTGAGGAGGGGGGGGGGGGGTGGGAGGGGCCATAAGAGCTTCCACCTTCACGTGGTTGGCCCTGTTTAGTAGAGAATAATTTATTGGAGTGATTTAATCTTGGAGCAAACCTCCCTTGATCCAACGTAGCAAAAAAAAAGTCACTGTTGACTTAGTTGCTACTCTTTCAGATCATGGGAGGATTGTTCCAAGTTCATGCCACTCCAATAAATTGTTCTTGAAACGAAGAGGAGCTTATTCAGGTATGTTTTGACATTTTCAACATATGTTCTAACATTATCATAAGAATGCATCTTAGAGTAAAAAATACTACATCAATTACTTGTATTTATTGTATAGATAATGATGGATTTTGATGGACTTGGCAATGCAGGTACAAATCCTCTTGGATCATGAGCAATACAACTTGTCAACCAGGGTCATGTCCAGGATATTTTTGTTTCTGTGCTTGACCAGGTTCGTAATGTCACATTTTGTAAGTTCCTTTACAATTCATAATTCAATATTAAGCTTGTTCATGATTATTATCTAGGTTTTTTGTATGTGTTTTTTCATCTATTTGATTGTAAGAAAATTTGCATGTTTCTTGTTGTTCACTATGATTTCTCCCATTACCACTCCCAGGATGAATCCGACTTTATTGTTACATAGGTTACTTTATTGTTACTATGATTTCTCCATTTACGATTTCATAGGTTACATCATGTAAAGTTGTCAATCTCAAGTTGGTGATGAGCTTTAGTTCTCCAGATTTGGGGCTTTTCTGATATTTTCTCCCTCATGTCATTCCTGCATCACCTCGTTGTTTGAGCATGCCAATTGTCTATCACTTGTACCAATTGGCACATGTCAATATCTGAGTGGTGCCACATTTCACCTATTTTCGGCCCACTTGACCACCTGAAAAACTCAAATCCACACACCATGTGTCTTTATCATGGAGTGCCACATGTCCTAGATATTTAGGCCGATAGGCCTTCTGTTATGAAAGAGATCAAATTTTTTTCGTCAACACTTCTTATCTAGGCACGAAACTTGTTACTTGTTTAATCTAACGGTCATAGTCTCTCGGGTTACCTTCTAGGTTTGACATACCATTGGTCTCTGGTATATTTCCATGGAATCGGTCTGAAAATACCAGCAACAATCCACACACCTGCAACCGTCGGCAGACCTGCCATTTTAGTAGCTGCATTTCCACAACTGCCAATACACCTGCCGTTTTAGTTGCCACATTTCGGCAGCTGCCAATACACCTGCCGTTTCATTCTCCTGGACTCTGTGTATGCATATTTTTCATATAATTTTATCACGAAGTTGGCTGCAGTGCTTTGACATGCCTTTGAATATTTTTGTAGGTTAGAAGACATTTCAGTCCAGAGCTATTAAATAGACTTGATGAGATAGTTGTATTTGATCCTCTTTCTCATGATGAGCTTAGAAAATTTGCTACACTACATATGAAAGATGTAGCGATTCGTCCTGCAGAGAGAGGTGTTGCTTTAGGGGTTACAGATGCTGCTCTGGATCTTGTTCTTCAGCAAGCCTATGATCATGTAAGTAATCACTTTGTTTTGATTTCTTTCTTATTCAGAGTCTATCTTGCCAGGGGATGTGCCCATTATGGTTTGTTATGAGACCATTGTCAATTTCATCACCGTCCCTCATAATATGTTTGATTGTGTTTATAAATAATAAACAATTATTGCACCAAACAATAAGAAATTAACTTTACTATGAGTAATATTATATCTTGAAATAATTCTCATTATAATTTCATAACCTCTGCTCTCACTTGGTGGTGTCTATATCACTAAGTGTGTCTTCTTTAAAATTATAGTTACAATAGACAATGAACAATCAACTGCACTGTGAGTGATATCTTGTAATAATTCTTATTATAACTTCCTAACCTCTACTCTCATTAGGTGTCTATATCACTAGGTGTATCTATTTTAAAATTATAGTTTCAATGGTAGATAAATTGTTATCTTAAAATTATAGCTTTGAGGGTGATACCTTGTGATTGATAATGCAGTTTGAAGCAGCTTTGGCTTTGAATAATATAGTCTCAGGAACCTCTGAGAATACAAAGGTTGTGATTGATTACGGGGCACTGCCTATATTTGTGGAACTTCTTACCTCTGGGAATGATAATGTTTGAGAACAGGTAGCACGTTTATTTTAGAGGCATAAAATTATTCTTCCCAACTATCTTTATATGTCTGTAATTTTGGAATTTGATTTAAAAAAATAGTACCCAACTTTGAGTTCAACTGGTGTTCGTGTAAGGCTGTTTGGGCTTTGGGAAATATTGCTGGAGACTCTGCAACATTTAAGGATCTTGCCCTCAGTCATGGAGATTTGAGGCAGGTGCTTTCCTAGTTGAATGATACTGCTAGAATTTCAATGATAAGAAATGCTACATGGGCTCTGTCAAATTTTTTCCATGGTAAACCCCAACCACTATTCGAACAGGTAAGCAGAATACATTTTCTGCCTCTTCTTCTTAGTTTGCAGATACTGTGGATTTTTTTTATAGATCTTGGTGCTTGGTAGATTTGGACGTAATATGGACCTAGGTGCTTGTTCATTACAATGACTCTGTCATCAAGTTTTAGAAAATGCTCAGAAATTTGGGTTTCACAAGGGGATTACCCTTGCTCAATTATCGATTATTAATCACATTCAAAAAAGTCTTTCGTAGCATTTCTGAGCTCTTTGTAGGTGAATTTCCGAGGCAATTTCACAGTATCTGAACTAAATTTGTCTGTCCTTTTCAATACTCTGCGCTTGTAACAGAACCAGACAAACAATCTAGTGGCCAATGCAACAACAACAACACCTCCTGTTGCAATGCTTTCAATTCACCCTCTCTGCACACATGAATGACTATGGCACCCTCTTTTGTGAACAGGTACTAGAGCTGAAGGTACTGGTTTCCATTAGGATCGTGGAATTCAAGATCCAAAATAGTATCAAATTCCACTGCAATAGTATTCCCCGGCGAGGGCAACAGTTCATTGAGACCTGTTGGACTCATCACCCCCAAATAGCCTCCAGGGCTACCCAGAGTGTGATCATCTGGAGCAATAAAAAATGTTGATCCATCCCCAATTGAAACAAGAATAGGACCCACATTGGTTACAGAAAACGAGAAACACGTTTTAAAAGAAGAAGAAACTTTTGTATTAGGGTCCAGAAATATAACTGGTCTATTGTACAATGCCCTACCTGCACTTCAAATTGGTACTCCCAACTCCATGCTAAGGCTCAATGTGCCATTCTTCAGATGAGCATCTTAACCTGAAGTTTGATTCCAAAAAACCCAAGTCCCATGTTCTATGCCCAAGACCTCTGTTACAACGAGTAGAGTTATGAGCAAAATACTTCACAATAGGAAGCAAAATAAACATCGCAAAATTTCCCGCTTTAGACTGATAATTTTCTGTGCGAAAATTCAACTGCGGACAGTAAAAACATAATATCAAACATAACCAATCCACAATGGAATTTGAAAATGAGGATTTATAACCAGAGAAAACCCTCTCCAGGTTAAAAGAATTCCAGAATGGCTTTAAGATTCTAATTTCTACTAATGAGCACTTACAACACCATAGCAATTGCTGTTACAATGAAATCTGCTAGAAGAAAAGCTCTTGTACAATTTCTACATTTCCACAGTGGAAGTAAGAATCTTTCTATCTCTCATGATCTGGTTCTGTGGTCAAATCCTTTGCTATGGCTGTCTTGTTATGCTAAATGTGAATCTGTCTTAGCTTTGGCTCTGGTTCTCATTTAGGATCGTGGCTATTTGATCTTGCTGTGGCTTTGACTATACAAACTTGTTCAATAGGAAAATGTTGACTCTGCTATATATAGGAGCTTCAATGGGTGCTCTAAAACTGTTCTACTACAGTAGCTGCACTCTCAATGGACTTCTACAACAATTGACACCATCAATCTGCTTTGTTACAATGACGGCTCATGTCAAAAAACTGTGCTACAACCATTGGCACCATGAATCTTCTGTTTGCTTCGTCAAATGGTTGGTACCATCAACTAACTTTGCGCTCCTCGGGGTGATGACAGTGGCAAACACTTTTTTGGGTAGCTTTGTTTTGTCTCTGAGTCAAGGCAGAACTATGTTGGCCTTTTTTTTTTAGTCCTTGGAACTTAGTTCTCTCATATTTGCAATCCTATCCCTCGTTTGATACCGAGAAAGACATAACTTCACGATATCAAAATTGACTATTTTTGGCCATTTATCTTTAGTAATGGTACAACTTTAATTTGGTGCATTCGTACAGTATCTGAAGAGCACTCTCAAGTTGTTATTCAGTATTTTAGCATAACTACTACATTTAACTACCATGCTCTAATATTTATATCAACCATAATCATTCTTAAGGTAGTTCCACGTTTGTGAAGCAGAAGGAATGCTTCTAACAGCTTCTTATAATAGTGGTACAATTCTGTTCGCAGTTTATCTTTTATAAACCTCCAATTTTCCAAACGTAGTAGAGACTACAGTTTGCATCTCAAATTTTGGACAAATTTGTTTAGTATTCTACAGAAAATGCATTAAGAATACAGTGCTGTGTCTACTAAGCACAAATAATTGTTGTACTAAGTCATCTAAACATCTTAACATCCTCACTTTATATTCCTTTTCTGTTTTCGTAAAGTTTCCTCTGCTACAGAAAAAGTAATTATATTAATTTTTTTCCATCGATATACGAATTGGATCTAATTAGATGTAAACCCTTGCTACAGTGGTTATTCGAATGGGTTATAATTTGAATTGTTATTTGTTTCTTTTGAAATACATGCATTACCACTACGCGAGATCTTTGCATTAATTTTGAAATGTTGATATCTTTGCATTGATGTTGCCTCTGCTTGGTGGTGCCTCTGAGATTGAGCTGATCCAAAGGCAATGGATGTGCATCAGCGATCGATTGCTCTTTGATAGTACTGTAATCCAAATCCTCTAGCATGCAAACAGGTGCCGCAGCAATTATATCTAGGATTGATCGTTTTTTTCTCACCTTCACTTTAGGCTTGGAAAACTTTGTTCCAGATTTTTTAGCATTTGACTCACCTGATAGATAGTGATCTATGTGGGCATTTAAGGCTATATTGGATGTATATGAGAAAGATCTACAAACAGGACAAACCTTTGGTATCATGGCCTCTGGAAGAGATCCCGGATTCCCAAATTCTTCGTTCTTCCCAGGATCTGCCTTGCTCTTCTCCAAAGTTTGGATCTGCCTTGTAGGCTCCTGCCTCTTCTACACTGCTTGAATTGGAGCACCTCCATTATGATATCAAATCATCCGCTAATATTAAATGACACAGGTTGCAGATGCTTTGATATACTTTCCTTTTGGGCACTTCACCGCGAACCAAGTTTTAAAATGTCACAACCCACTTGATATTTATCCCTAGCAAAAGTGTCACATGTGAAGATAAGGCTTTTGATGAAGCGAATAACTTGGTAAAGAAAATTTTTGATTACTTATGTATTCAGCCCAACAATATAGATTTTGATGCACTATCATTTTTAACCATGTGCTAAAAAACATACAAAAAACTATGTTTTTAGTGAAATTTGAGTTCACAAGAATCGATGCCAGTCAAAATCTAGACCTTGCTCCCAACTTACTGGTAAAAGGCGGTACTCATATTTCATGCAAGTAATGAAATGCCTTTTTCATTGTTTTATCTCGTCTTATTCGAACTTCCAAGTCTATCATCAATGATTGTCTTATGCTTCAGAAAAACGGTATTATGCTTTAGAGAAGTGTATCTACTTCTTATTATACTTCTTAACTTCCAAGTCTAGCATCAATGATTATTTTATGCTTCACATATAATCTAGTTTTCATTATACTCCTTGAAACATTTTTTATTAGTTGAATGAGACAAACTTAAAAGGAGTAAGCTAATATATTAGCAAAAGGATTTCTGTCACAAATCTAATATTCTTATAGGAATTCAATGGAAATTTCAGGCATCACCTGAGTAATCTTCAGTGTCTGCAAATTTTGACATCCAAAGAGAAGTTTGTTACAAAATTAGGCAGCTCCTACTTGAAAACATGTTGATGTTGATGCGTAGCAATCTCCTTCATTTATAGCCATGTGTTGGAATATTTGAAAATTCCATAATAACAATGGAGAGAGTAATACTCTCCTCTTCTAACACAGAGAAAATATTGAAATTTCTTCACTGGAAACAGAGTTCAACACTTTGAAAAATTTCTATTCCTTAAAAAAAAAAACTATTACAAATTCTTCCTCACTGAGAGGGATTACAAAATGTGACTGCTGCAAAACGCAGTGCACTCAAAATTCTTCTCTGTCTCTAAAACTACGCACTGTTGTGCTCTTCAAAACACTTACACTGCTATTGTGTGTAATAATAAACTTTACAACTACATTCCAAAATAGGCTCACAACCCTTTTCTTTTATATGCAACACATATATTAAAAACATAACAAAACTATGCAAATAACAAATCTATTAAAATGCTCCTGGGGTCCACAATTTATAAATGTTTTAATATATATATGAAATATATATATAAAACATATATACGTCACATTTAAAACAAAATATTACCAAAACCAGTGTGGGACCTTAACAAACAATAAAACTATTCCGCCGCGCGTTATATAAAACATATAACAAAACCTTTGTCAAAAATTCAAACGAACCCTTTAGCCATGGAGCCCGCCAGACTTCAAACGGTGATAAACCATAATTCAAACCAAATTCGCATTCTAAAATAGCCTGCTGACGTCGGCCGATTTTGTGACGTGAAAACCAAATGAATTCTGCCCTAATCTTTTTCGGGTCCGAATTTGGGCTAGCGTATGGAGAGAGAGTTGTGACACGAATTTCTTATCATATTCGCCCTAATATTTTTCGGGTCCGGATTTCCACTGCACGAGCAATCCAAACAAAGATCCACTCCAATCAATTTTTGTCACGTGTCCTCCTCTGGCTTGTCATATCAATCGCATTCAGTTTTAACGTTGTTCAATCAATCGCATTAAGTTTTAACTCTGTTCAAGATCAGACCTCCACTCTTGTTAGCGATTTCGCATGCTGCAATATGCTCCGACCTTCAGCTCTCATCAATGAGAGATTTATGATGGGCGTTCTTCGATGCCATTGCAGTTGGGTCGATAAAATGGCGTTTTGCTATGGTTTCTCAGACGAGCCGCAACCTTTGAATTGCAGATGCTCTCCGGTTGTTGGGTTACACTGCCTGCTCACTGTGATGGGAAGGAGAATCCAGATGAACTGTTGCTTAGACCTTGGTGCAAATCTACATTTCTCTCGGTCTAGTCTGTGTTTGTCTTCCTCGGTTTCTTGGAATCCTGCTTCTCCGTCTCGTCTTGTGTCTACTGCCGAGACTGCACTCATGCCTCGCCTGCGTCAAAGGATGCATTGCCGCAGGGGTAGCACCAGAGGTGAACCCCTACGCGCTCCCTCCATCCCCTCAACCGAGTCGTCTTCCCACTCCAGTGATTATTATGCAGGCCGCTATCCAAACACTAGAAGTGGGCGGGGTCGGGTTCTAGGATCTGGCCACCATATGGGCTCCCCTGCTCCTCATTTCCCCACCAGTTCACCTTCTCCCATGACGTGCACTGTGCTTTTTTCCTTTAATTTCTCTCTGAACCACCCATGAATCACAGCTTCAATCACTGTGGTTTTTCGTGAAGAGGCCCAAGTGGAGGAACAATGCACCCATCTGGCGGGTCTGAGCTCAGAAAAAGCCCAGCTTTCGGGCCTTCAGGAGGGGAGTGGTGGCATGAATGTGCAGGAACCGAATGCTCAGGTTCATAGGGCTCGTGATGTGGAGATAGCACCTCGAGATCCTGGACCTTCCATGTTTGAAGCTGCTCCCGCCGAAGGATGGTGTCGAATTGTCGAAGAACCATCAGATGAGTAGTTGGTTCTCTTTGATTTGATTTTCTTGCTTCGCGGCCCACTTAATTGGGAATGTTTTTGTTTATATTACTGAGTTGGACCTCTTTTTTATTTTTAAATTCTATAAAAAATGGTTCCCCTGCTTGGGCAATACGTTCAAGACTGGTTTCCCCGTATGAGGGAAATTTTCTTTTTTTATTTTTTGACAAATTTGCCATAAGTCTGGGCAATGTTTTTGACTTTGGTCATGTTGTAATTTTATTCCCACTGTTAATAGATTAACCTTACTTAGAAAAAAAAAAAAATTACCCTGTTTCTATTTTAAACCTGTTTTTTGAAATACAGAGCCATGTTTATATGATTGTTTATAGTCGAAGCGCTGCGGGGTGGTTTATTATATTAATATTTCACAGTCGAATTATGTTCATAACAATTAGAATGCCCAAAAATCATAAAAAATATTGGAGATTTACTGTCCTATTTTAAAGTTTCATTTTTATGTTTGCCGAAGGATGGTGCCGAATTGTTGAAGAACCACCGGATGAGTAGCTGCTTCTCTTTGGTTTGGTTTTCTTGCTTCGCGGCCCACTTAATTGGGCATGTTTTTGCTTATATTACTATGTTGGACCTCTGTTTTATTTTTGAATTCTGTAAACACTGTAATCGTCAAAGATATCAAACGATGGTTCCCCTGCGTGGGCAATGCAACGACCTGAAAAACGTTCAAGACTGGTTTCCCCGTATGAGGGCAGTCTTCTTTTTTGATTTTTTGATGACAAATTTGCCATAAGTCTGGGCAATGTTTTTGACTTCGGTCATGCTGTAATTTTATTCCCATTGTTAATAGATTAACTTTACTTAGAAAAAAAAAATGTTGCCCTGTTTCTATTTTAAACCTGTTTTTTGAAATACAGAGCCATGTTTATATGATTGTTTATAGTCGAAGCGCTACGGGGTGGTTTATTATATTAATATTTCATGGTCGAATTATGTTCATAACAATTGGAAAAAAAAATGTTGCCCTGTTTCTATTTTAAACCTGTTTTTTGAAATACAGAGCCATGTTTATATGATTGTTTATAGTCGAAGCGTTGTGGGGTGGTTTATTATATTAATATTTCACGGTCGAATTATGTTCATAACAATTGGAAAAAAAAATGTTGCCCTGTTTCTATTTTAAACCTATTTTTTGAAATACAGAGCCATGTTTATGTGATTGTTTATAGTCGAAGCGCTGCAGGGTGGTTTATTATATTAATATTTCACGGTCAAATTATGTTCATAAAAATTGGAAAAAAAAATGTTGCCATGTTTCTATTTTAAACCTGTTTTTTGAAATATAGAGCCATGTTTATATGATTGTTTATAGTTGAAGCGCTGCGAGGTGGTTTATTATATTAATATTTCACGGTCGGATTATGTTCATAACAATTGGAATGCCCACAATTCATAACAAATATTGGAGATTTACTGTCCTATTTTAAAGTTTCATTTTTTATTTTTTTTTAAATTGAACCCGCCGTCAGTATACCGACGCTTTGTAAGCGTCGATCTTCCAACATCTTGAACAATTTCCATTTTCGTCGGTCTTGTGACGCCCGTCGATATTGCGACAGTTCTTCCTAGGGTCAGTATTGTGACGCTTTTGGAATGCGTCGGTATTGCGACGCTTTTGCAATGCGTCGGTCTTGTGACACTTTAGTACAACGTTGGAATTGCGACAGCTTAAAAACGTCGGAAGAGCGATAGTATAAAAACTTCGAGAGCGACAGTATAAAAACGTCGGAAGAGCGACGTTCAAAACGTCGGACCACATTTCGTCAGAATTGCAACAGTTTACAAACATCGGAAGAGCGACGGTTTGGGAAACGTCGAAAGAGCGACGCTTGTTTGGAAGAGACGGAAAAAGTGTCGATAGTGCGACACTTTATCAAGGCGTCGAAATTGCGATGTAATGGAAAACCACATTTTGCCCGTCTTCGAACTGTCTCTCTTGCGATGACTATGTGTCGGAATAGCGACGAAGTGGCCGTCAGAAATTGGGCCAAATTTTCTAGTGACATATCGATTGTACACAACCTTCCTTATTTCTGGGTTCCAAAGCTTATAACCTTTTAAACCATCCTTACATCCAATAAAAATGCACCTTTCATATTTACTATCCAACTTGGTTATTTTCTCCTTTGGAACGTGTACATATGCATCATAGCCAAAGACCTTAAGGTGTGAAAGAGAGGGTTTCTTACTAGTCCATGCCTCATGTGGATTATTATCCTCCAATGCTGATGAAGGTGATATGTTAACCAAGTAACACTATAAGGAAAAGACCCTCTAGCAGAGGTTATAACGAAGGTTTTTAATGTTATAAAATTGGCCAAAATTGTCAAAAAAACATTTGCTACAACATCCGTTTTCGGTAATGGAGGTTTTGGTGGAGCTTCTAACGAAATTTCAACACAACTAAAAAAAACTGGGCGGCCAGAGGTTGTTACGGATGTTTTTCTTATTGGTGCACTAATCAGGTGTCAACATACTGGTGCATTGTACCGTGAACACACCGGTACTGTAAACCTACCAAGCACCAGGATAGAAAAAAAATTCCGGATGCCTCGGGGCG
This sequence comes from Pinus albicaulis, assembly GCA_034641835.2. Taxonomy (NCBI): domain Eukaryota; kingdom Viridiplantae; phylum Streptophyta; class Pinopsida; order Pinales; family Pinaceae; genus Pinus; species Pinus albicaulis. Next base: position 462,137,206 of record CM076574.1, on the reverse strand, counting down.
TTTAGCAATGTCCCGGTGCCTGTCAGCCAGACAGTTGCACCGGGCCGGTCGAAGGTGCATGCACCAGGCCGTTAAGGAACCGCACCGGGCGCCCTGTAGGTGATACAATTCACTAGGCCATCAAGTTATAAAGATTCATCGACGCATTAAAGTAAAACCGCACAAGTGCATGCAATGCCTATTGGACCACCCAGGTGGTAGTCGTCGATAAAGTGTTGATGTAGCAAAACTGCATAATTACACAACACGCACGGACCTGTGGGTTATGGGGCCACACAAATTTCCTTAGTGCAACAACATATCGCATTATTGTAACTTTAGGCTTCATCGACACTTCGCGGATTTATATTTATTGCATTTCACAAGGTTTAACATACAACTCGTAATACTTAACCAATAAATAAAAACAATGTCAATGCAAAATTGCGATGATGCTATCACATCACAACATCTCAACCCAAAGCTTATCACACTTCGAAATTTCACACATTTAAGTTTACGCCGTTAACTGTTATACCATACTGCATGTGCTATGCGATATGCGATGGAACCTATGGCCGACACGTGTCCACTTCATCGCATCACAACTTAAACCATATAACTTGCAACAAATTAGAAATAAACATGTAAATCGCCGATAGAAATTGTGAAATATTCCATTGGGATTGCAATTTAATCTGGACTTTCCATCTCTTGCTTCAGATCTGTGACTTAATCATGATCGTCCATTCAACCTTCAACTAGTTCCACAATGAAATGATCCTTCTTCGCTCATGAATTGCACTCTAAACTGACAACTCAGATCTTGGTAGTTTAACGACGTTCGATTTTGTGGCTCCATGCCAATTCACATCCATGATACAATACACATTCATGCATAAATACACCCAAGAAGACAGTGACAAACATAATTGATTGTGAGATCTTCAGTCCTTCACACATAATATATGTTTAAGCCTAATAAATTATTTCATAAACAACACACATGAAACATAACATTCCCGAATACATAAAATACATGCTTCTTAATTTAAATCTCAAGCCTGATATTACATTTTCTATGGCCTCCCAAGGCTCGGGTTATCACTCGCCGTTCTACATTGTAGCTGGCCTCTCATTCTAAGCATTCACACTTACAATTAAATAGAATAATACAATATGCATCGGATCAAGTGAGATCCGATCAACCCCTAACCTCACTCACAATCTCTTAAAATAATAATTTCATTAACAAACAATTAACAAACTCAAATGAATGTGAGTAAATATCGTTCTCATGCCACACTTGCATTTTGGAAGGTTCACGAATTTCAACTTTGAATTGGGGTGGTTTTTCTCCTACATCAGACTCCCGAGGTACAAACTTTTATGACCTTCTGCTCATATGCCTTCTTGATCTCTATAACAAGTCTGATACTTGCTATCAATACCAAGTCCTCTCTTTCTCTTAGCAATATTACCCACATTCTCTGTGGAATTGAATTTGTGATCTTTTTGTAACAACATTTGTGAGTTGCAACAAAACCTTTGCAATAACAAGTCTCCTCCTTGCTACATGATACCTCACTAAGCTTCTCTCCTCTGAGCTTAGTATTTTGGCATATCTATGGTTCTATCCTCTGGAACCATTTGAGCACTCCTGGTTCTAGGCTGTTGCAATCTTCTCACCTTCTTCTGCCGCTACCTGCACAAAATATAAAGACCACACACTTACCAATCTTCGAAATATTTGTACCTCCTTGCTTTTCACGCAAAAATCTCTCTGTAGGAAATCTTTCCTTGCTCTGATACCACTTTGATGAGGCAAAACTGCATAATTACACAACACGTGCAGACTTGTGGGTTATGGGCCCACATAAATTTCCTTAGCACAACAAAGGATCACATTATTGCAACTTTAGGCTTCATCGTCACTTTTCAGATTTATCTTTATCGCATTTCGCAAGGTTTAACATACAACTCATAATACTTAACCAATAAATAAAAAAAATGCCGGTGAAAAATTGTGATGACGATATCACATCGCAACATCTCAACCCAAAACTTATCACACTTTGAAATTTCACATATTTAAGTTTACGCCGTTAACTGTTATACCATATCGCATGCACTATGCGATATGCGATGGAACCTATGGTCAACACATGTCCACTTCATTGCATTGCAACTTAAACCACATAACTTGCGATAAATTAGCAATAAACATGTAAATCACCGATAGTGATTGTGCGATATCGCACTACGATTGCGATTTAATCTGAACTGTCCATCTCTTGCTTCAGATCTGCGACTTGATCACGATTGTAAATTCAACCATCAATAGGTTATAAAATGAAATGAGCCTTCTTCACTCATGAATTATAGTATGAACTGACAACTGAGATCTCGGTAGCTCAAGGATGTTCGATTTTGTGGCTCCACGCCAATTCACATCCATGCTACAATACGCATTCATGCATAAATACACCCAAGCAGATAGTGACGAACATAAATGATTGCGAGATCTTCAGTACTTCACACATAATATATGTTTAAGTGTAATAATTTATTTCATAAACAACACACAGATAATACATGAAAAAAACATTCCTGAATACATAAAATACACGCTTCTTAATTTAAATCTCAAGCTTGATATTACAATTTTTGTGGCCCACCAAGGCCTTGGTTATCACTTTCCGTTCTACATTGTAGTTTACCTCTCATTCTAAGCATTCACACTTACAATTAAATAGAATAATACAATATGGACCAAATCAAGTGAGATCCAATCAACCCCTAACTTCTCTCACAATCTCTTAAAATAATAATTTCATTAATAAACAATTAACAAACCCAAATGAACATGAGTAAATCTCGTTCTCATGCCACGCTTTCATTCTGGAAGGTTCACAAATTTCAACTTTGAATTTAGGTGTTTTTTCTCCTGCATCAAGCGCATCAGGCATTCTAATTGGTATTGGTATTTGTGCGGTGCCCATAGGTCGTAGAAATGTACCGGTGCGTGTTGCACTGAAAAATTATCATCTTGACATTCTGCTATCTGTATGAGCTCATTATCACTCATACTTCCTCCTTTGCAAGTATAACACATCAGTTCCTCATGTCAAGCCTTAAAAATAAGAGAAAATCTCTCAACAATCTCTTAAACTTTGGTATCGCACTTTCTTTGTCTTACTTGCGGTCCCGCACCTAATGTTCATGACTCATGCATACCTGAAAGAAATTTCTTTGTGTTAAGGGTGTGGACCCCTATAAAAGATTAAAAAGGTGCAAAGTAAACCCAGAAGCTCACTTTCAGTCATTTCTAGAAGCCTCTAGAAGGAATCTTGCAATGGAAAGTTCGCTCTTTTTACATTCATGCATCCCATGCCTTAAGGAGCTAACCCCTTGATGTGAGGAGCTTATCACTTTGAAGGAGGATTCTATCCCTTCATAGTTGGAACTGAAACCTCCTCTTCTGCACTATAAAAAGAGGCCTTGGGTAGCCTCAAGGGGGGGTTCAAGCTTTATAATTATTTGAGGTATAGTGCTGTTGGGATTCAGACTCATTTAACTGAGATTTTGTGAGGAAAGATCACATATCTCTATTTTTCTTGGTTGGAAGAGTGCAAGGCTTGTCAGAGTAGAGGAGATTCCTGCTTTTGGACCTCGGGAAGGCCTGTTCAACATCAAGGCTAAGGTTGTAAGGTTTTCCTTCATTCAAAGTTAATACAAATGAATTCATTTTTCTTAATAAGTTGTTAATTAACTGTTTATTTCATGGATTCCTTGATCACCATGATAGGCATGATTTATAATATTTACTATACAGGTGCTATTTAATGTTTTATTGTTTGTGACTGCAAGTCTTTAAAGATAACTCCTTCAAGTGACCGAAGGACAACTACTTCGAACAAGCATTGGATATATGGTAAGACCTTAACACCTTTATAGTATTCTTTTTGTAAATCACATATGTCTAGAGAAAGATAGGTTTATTTGGCTATTTGTGGCTAGATTACTTTTTGGTACTAGGGAGATCGATCTTGTCTGCAAGATTGATTTATCCGGTCAACAAATTGGTGACTCCGCTGGGGAAAGAACTTGTTTTTATTTTCCTTTGTTTTGATTTGAGAAAATTATTTTTTCTAATTTTTGATTGATTTGTACGGGCTTGGGTAACTTAGATTTACTTTTCTTTGAAAATTTTTGAAGTATTTTTTGTTTTTCTTGAACTTTTCTAGGGATCGCACATTGTTGCAAACCCTGTTAAAAGTCTTGAAAAACTTAGATTTCTTCTTTCAGTTTAGATTAGATTTGATTTAGGATTCTTAGCATCTACCCAGATCTGTATTTTTCTGTGAAAAATTCTTGTTTATGAGTTTCTTTCAACAAATTTTTTATCTCATTCATCTCCGTTAAGTTAATTGGGTGTTTGAGTCTCTTTTTTGAGAAATTTTTAATTTGATTTCCTTTGGTCATTACTTGGAGGTTTGTCTCAGCCTTTTCACAATTTTGCATCTTTTTGCTTTTTTTTTGCAAAAAAAAACTCCCCCTCATTCGCTGGGGGGGCTAAATTGTGTATGAGTGTTAATTGCCTTTGAGTGTTTTTATTTTTTGATCTTTGGAACTCTCACCCAATTTTCTTTACTTGCACTTGATTGGTTCTTAGATTACATTAGAATAATCTCGTGTTTGAGAATTCTCTTGCATAGATCACATTTGCATAATTAGAATTCTCATTTTCAAAATATGAATGAAAAATGTGCATAGATTACATTTGCATACTTTTCAAGTGAATTGTGCATAGATTACAATTGCACAGTTTACACTCTGAAAAATCAATTGTAGATTTAGATTAGTTCTCTTTAATTTGAATTTACATGTTTTTATGCTTGTTTTAAAAACAAAAAAAACAAAAAAATTGTTTTGGAATTGATTTGCATTAGTTTTTCTTGATGAAATTAGTGCATTAGAGAATTTGTTATATTTTCTCTTAGTGATCAATTTTTTGCATTGTTGGAAGTGAATGGAAAGTCTCTCCTTTATTTAGTTGGGATTCATCAAATTGAAAATATTACATTATCATATTCGATTGCATTCAGTTTTGGGTCGGGTCATAACACTATTGGCTTCATATCCATTTACCCTTTGAGTAATAACAACCTAAATAACACAACACTTAATTAAAATTCATCTAGTAATTTTTACATTTTTAGGGCTCTTTCCACCAATCTAGCTCAGGATTAGTGCTTTGGAATAGGTTGTAGTTAACTTTCCAAAGCAACTAAAACAAACAAGTAGATAACTCTTGCGGTAGGAAATAAATCCAATTGTAACTGGTACATTCTGGGAAGCTTCTCTTAAAGGAGTTAATCACGAGATCATGTCCAAACCTTTGAGACAATCAATTCTGTTTCATCGGGGAAGATAGAAGATCTGTGCGCATTACAAACAGTAAACCTCGGATTAACCATTGTTAAGGAGCCTGGGGTCACTTGTTGGTAAACCTCAGATTGACCATGTCGAGGAGCCTTCAAGGGGATTGAGCTTTGTTACTCTGCCCTTATGCATAGAATCGGATCGTAGACTGTTCCCCCAGTTGTATTTTTTTCTGTTGGTAGCCTTAGTGTCCATAAACTTAAGATTATTTCCTAAGGTGACGGTGAAGGAAAGATCTCACTATACCTGGAGCAGATGTCAACTATACTCACTTGGACTCTCTGGGGGGTTCTCTTCACTTGAGATGGTTTTGTGAAGAAAATTGTGCCAGTCTATTTCATTAAGCCGGTTGTCGCGGTAACTGTTCCAACTACCATTTCTGCATTAAAATTCTACGATGTTGGATTTCATCACCAACTAGTGTTTTTAGTGCGGGATTCTACTGTTTGTGTGTGGTTTGACTCCTAGATTTGATAGCACATGTTAATTTGTTTGTTTTTACTTTTAGAGACCATAGGTGTGAATTGTGAATTTTAATTGTTAGGTGTGAATTGTGAATTGCTAATTTTAGTTTTAAATTGTTAATAAAATTCACTGAAGTTGAATATAATGGCAACTGTTCCAGAATTTACCAACCAAGGAACCCATCTTAACGAGAATCCTAGTACTTTTCCTTTCTTTGGAAATGTTGGTCCTCCTTATATGGCTACTTTGTCATTACCTGGATTTACAATAGGTTTACCGATATGGTTATTTTCAACTTTGTTGGCCCCGAATACTCCAATTATTCCACCTCAACCAGATGCTTCACCTCAATAGAGTTCACCATCTCAACATCACCAACCTTCTGTTGACTCTTTACCTTCTTCGCCTAGTATTTCTTCCTCCATTTCTTCCTCTTCGCTTGGTAAAAGCCTTGATGCTAGTAACCAGGTGACTAAGAAGAGGAAGAAAGGAAAGAAGAAGAAGAAGAAGAAGAAAGATAAGAAAGAAGTCAACCAACCAACCATGGCTGTAAATGTTAGTAGTGTTGAGGAAACCTCCAACATGCATCGTAAACCCAAATACCCTTGCAGGCTTTGTAAGGGTGACCACTTCCTTATCAACTGTCCCGGTATTCCAAAGGTCTTGGAAGTATGGTCATAAAAATCTCATCAAATTTCCATTGATCCATCAACCAGTGATAGTCAGGTTCCTGGGAAAAAGGGTAAAGTCAGGTTTCCTTGTAAGTTATGCAAAGGGAGTCATCAAACTCACATTTGACCTCAAATGGATGAAGCCTCAAAATTTTTGGAAAACCTTACTGTTCCACAGCAAGAACTTCCAACTAGTTACCGTCAAATTTCTCCCAACCTATCGTCAACTTACAGAGCGATTGATCTAATTTCAAGTACAGTTGATCCCACTCTTCCATTGGAGAGTGAAACTCATATCACTCAGGTTGATGATCCATTAGTTGATTAAGTGGTTGATTCGATTTCACATTCGGTCGATCCCATTATCCCTGTAGAGAGTGAACTTCATACCGCTCAGGTTCTTCTTGTTACATTAGATTATTCTACGCTAGGGGGAATTTCACCTGTTTCTACAGAACCCCCTCCAAGTACTGAGGTCTTTTCCTTTGATTGGAATAGACTGACAAAACCTCGTCTTCCTTCCTCCATCCCTTTCCAAATCATTGTGAAGTTTGGTGGTAGGGACATACACCGCACATAGGTAGATGAAGGTGCCTCTGTTAGTATTTTATCCTTAACTGCTTGGAAAGCTTTGGGTTCCCCTCAGCTTGTGCCTATTACGCAGAATCTGAAAGCTTTTAACAGAACCATTAGTGAACCTTTAGGGATCCTTCCTAAGTTTTCTATTACTTTGGAAGGTAAAACTGTTTGTATTGATCTTATGGTAGTTCGAGGCCCCTTGGATTTCAATTTACTCCTTGGGTGAGACTATGTCTATGCAATGAAAGCTGTAGTATCGACACTCTTTCGCGTGATGTCTTTCCCTCACAATGGAAATATTGTGATTGTAGACCAGCTTTCGTTCCCTAGTCTTGTTTCGACTACCAATAATATGACACCCCTAAATGTTCCTAATTCTAAAGTGGTATCTACCCCGCCACGGGTTAATTATGTGGCAACTAGTCCCATGTTTTCAATTACCGATGTAAGTGAGCCTCTCACTGTTTTCTCATCTTACTTTGACTTAGATCCGGTAATTGACATGGAAAAATCTATGAGATTATTTGAACGTGATGTTATTATCCCTTTTGAGTCCCTTGACATGTGTTCCTTCCATAGAACTATTCTTCCTTCTGATGAAGACCTCTTGGAAGCCATGATCAAGGTGTGTCCATTGACATGTATTTCTTCCAGTTGGAAGCCATGATCATGTAGCTGAGGATAGTTCCTTTTACTGTGTCAACCTCATTAAAAAATGAATCAGTGGCCCATGAGGAGAGTTTCTTTTACTGTGTCAACCTTGTTAAAAAATGAATCAGTGGCCCCCGAGGATAGTTCCTTTTACTGTGTCAACCTCGTTAAAAAATGAATCAGTGAGTATAAGAAGAGTTCCTGTTACTGTGTCAACCTCGTTAAAAAATGAAACATGTTGTGCTAAGGATATTTCCTTTTACTGTGTCAACCTCGTTAAAAAATGAATCAGTGGCTCATGAGGAGAGTTCCTTTTACTGTGTTAACCTCGTTAAAAAATGAATCAGTGAGTGTGAGGAAAGTTCCTTCTACTGTGTCAACCTAATTAAAAAATGAATCAGTTAGTTCAGAGGATAGTTCCTGTTACTGAGTAAACCTCATTAAAAAATGAATCAAGTATGAGGACAGTTATTTTTCTGTGTCAACCTCATTAAAAAATGAATCAGTAGGTAGATTGTAGAGAGTATATTAATAGATTAGAAATAAGTAGTTTCTGAGGATGGTTCCTGTTACTGAGTCAACCTCATAAAAAAATGAATCAGGTATGAGAAAAGTTCCTTTTACTGTGTCAACCTCGTTAAAACTGAATCAGTATATTAAGAGGAAAGTTCCTTTTACTGTGTCAACCTTGTTAAAAAATGAAACATGTTGCCATGAGCATAGTTCTTTTCCTGTGTCAAGCTCATTAAAAAATGAAACAAATCCTCCCCTAATTGAGTTGAGTCTTTGACTAGATCTTGTAAATGTTAAGTTATATATTTAAGTTAGTTATTTCAGTTTTTGCATAATTTTCTTACAGTTTTAGGTCGGGTCTTTCATATGATCTTGTAAATGAACCTTCATTCCATCAAAATATTAATTACTAGTAGTCTATTTAGTTGAATGAAATGAAGCTCGGGGGGCATGTGATCTAACAGATTACGCTTAGGGGGCATTAAAACCTATTTGAAGCATATTTTTTCTCTGTTTCAAGCTTTTGTAAAAATGAAACCTATCTTGAGTCCATTTCAGTTATTATTTTCAATACTAGTTAAACTCATGAAAATCCTGAGATTATTTTGCTATCTTTCGTTCTCGTAAAACACATGAAAATGTCGAGTCCTTTCCGTCTTTTCCTGATCGTAAATTAAATTGAAAGTCGGCCACATGAGTATATTTTTATCACTTTTTCGAACTCGTTAAAATTTACAAAAAAAGCGAAACCATGAGTACATTTTTATCCCTTTTTTCGAACTCGTTAAAACTTACGAAAAGGTGAAATCTTGAGTTCTCTTTTAAGCCCTTTTCAGAATTTTTAAAAATGAAAAGATTTCCGAGTACTTGACTATTCAAACTCGTTAAGGTAAATGAATGATCATCCCTTCAGTATAAGTTTACCCCTTTTACGGACTGAAATGGACTATTTACGAAAAAGGTATACATTGACTAATTGCGGTTAATAGAGTTCTCTCCCACATTATTTTATCCCTTTTCGGGCTCGAGAGACTAAATTTACGAAAAATTATCCCCATGGAGTCTTCTTAAGTTTTTTCTTCTAACTCCCTAAAATTGAAAAACACCTAGTTTCTCCTATACTGGACTCGTTAAAATTTAACAGTAAAGGACCTGTTCAATTTTAAACAGGAACGAACCACTCCTTCTTAGGGTTTGAATTTTAAACTAAGTTGGACTCATCCGAAGGATAGGCTTATAAACAAGAAAATGTTATCCTCCTCAAGCTTGTCAAAAATAAAGAGGTACTTGCCAGAAATGGTGGGGGAAAAGAGAGAAAAACGAACCTATTTGTTACATTTTGATTATTTGAAAAACCATTAACCACTCTTGAACATGACACTTTTGTTCACCTGGGTTGGGAAAATCCTTTTCCTAACAGTTAATCAAACCATATTGAAAGTCTTCAGCCGGTTTCTGGGTATTAGCTTTGGGTCAATTGTCACCAAGCCATCTACAGTGTCGTTATGTGTTCAAGAGGACTGTTCAAACAAACCATTCATCTGCAAAATATTTGTCTTCCATTTTGACCATCCCTGAGTCAGCCCTTGCCAATATATTTCTTCAAAACTTGATCTATGATTTCATGTTGTGAGCTTGCCTACGACATAGCACTTTCTATCGACGACAGCTCATTATCTAGGAAGTTGATCTAGAAATCGTCAGTACCTTGGAATCTGCATGCCTTAATGGTAGGTTTCTCGCCTTCGACGACAGGTTGCATCATTGACCTTCGATCGAATGATTCCGTGACATGTTCGAATTCAGCTCATTCATTCACATTTCATGGATTGTACTGAGTACTTTGAGAGCCATTGACATTACTAGTGGTTTCTCTCACTTGTTAAAAATTCACATTATTGAATGGTAATCAAGTGGTTTCTACCATGTTCAACTTCGACACATTCATTCACATGGATATGATCATACTAGTTCGAGAAGCGGAAATTAAGACCCTGGATCTAGTTTCTACCATCCAGGCTGCGAGGAATTTTGTTATTCATTTATACAGTGGACTATTCATAAAAATATGGTTGCATCCATATTGTGTCTACATATGTCTATAATTTTTATGTATTGAAAATCATTCCTGTATCAGAACAGTTTAAATTAGTTTTCTAGTTAGTTTTGATTTGAGTATGGGAATGCCTACCTCAGCGATGATATGTTTACATAGATATGTTTTGCATTGAATGTTTTTACAGGTTCCGACTGGGGTGTCCATAGGATGATCCTTGAAATGATAAAGTACTTCACTCTTCATACATGATAGACTCTATCTTCATCTATTCCAGACTTTGCACTTTAGGGGGCAATCTGTTGCACTGAAAATTGTCATCTTGACATTCTGCTATCTGTATGAGCTCATTATCACTCATACTTCCTCCTTTGCAAGTATAACACATCATTTACTCATGTCAAGCCTTAAAAATAAGAGAAAATCTCTCAAAAGTCTCTAAAACTCTGGTATCGCACTTTCTCTTTGTCTTACTTGCGGTCCCGCACCTAATGTTCATGACTCCTGTGTACCTGAATGCACTTTCTCCGTGTTAAGGGTGCAGACCCTTGTAAAATATTAAAAAGGTGCAAAGTAAACCCATAAGCTCACTTTCAGTCATTTCTAGAAGCCTCTAGAAGGAATCTTGTGGTGGCAAGTTCGCTCTTTTTACATCCATGCATCCCATGCCTTAATGAGCTAACCCCTTGATGTGAGGAGCTTATCCCTTTGAAGGAGGATTCTGTCCCTTCATAGTTGGAACTGAAACCTCCTCTTCTGCCCTATAAAAAGAGGCCTTGGGTAGCCTCAAGGGGGGGTTCAAGCTTTAGAATTAATTGAGGTAAAGTGCTGTTGGGATTCAGACTCATTTAACTGAGATTTTGTGAGGAAAGATCACATACCTCTAGCTGTCTCAGTTGGAAGAGTGCAAGGCTTGTCAGAGTAGAGGATATTCGTGCTTTTAGATCCTGGGAAGGCCTGTTCAACATCAAGGCTAAGGTTGTAAGGTTTTCCTTCATTCAAAGTTAATACAAATGAATTCATTTTTCTCAATAAGCTGTTAATTAACTGTTTATTTCATGGATTCCTTGATCACCATGATAGGAATGATTTATAATATTTACTATATAGGTGCTATTTAATGTTTGCTTGTTTGTGACAGCAGGTCTTTAAAGATAACTCCTTCAAGTGACTAAAGGACAACTACTTTGAACGAGCATTGGATCTACGGTAAGACCTTAACACCTCTATAGTATTCTTTTGTAAATCGCATATGTCTAGAGAAATATAGGTTTATTTGGCTGTTTGTTGCTAGATTACTTTTTGGTACTAGGGAGATTGATCTTGTCCGCAAGATTGATTTATCCGGTCAACAGTGCGCAGTATCATATAAACGCATTGGTGTGCAATATCATACAAACACACTGATGCATAGTATCACACAAACACACCAAACACTCTAATTGGTATTATTATTTGTGTGGTGCCCATATGTCGTAGAAATGTGCCGGTGCACATTAGCATACAAACACACCGGTGCATAGTAACTAACACGCACCAGTATTCATTTTTTTATTTTTTAGAAACATCGACCTGTGACAGTGCAATTATTATGATTTTTTAAAATTCATTATTCATCAAAAGTTGATACATATCTTATAAGAGTATTCATATCAATTAATTTTTTTTTAGTGCATTTGAATGTGATGTTTAGATTAATTTGTTATATCATATCATCAGATTTCACATCTCTTCATTATAATATTTAATCATCCATATATTTAATCAGTAGTGTAACATTTCACAATAACAATGGAGACCACAATAGAATAAATTAAAACGTATTTTATTATATATATATGAATAAGACACTCTTTGTCATACAAAATGGGACAGCTATTGGTATCCCTCTATCTTTCAATTGGGACACTATGTCCATTACATTAAACAAAATGTCTGATTTCACAGACAAATATTTCAAAAAATACAACGCTTTGCTTTGATATCCAAACATATTGATCATCATTCTTTGCTTGAACTGCTGTCACTACTCGAGCTACTTCCATGACTTGGGTAATTTTGAGGAATGTTTTGTTCACAGTGCTGAATGTTTTCTTCTTCTTCAACTTCCATCTACAAACATAAAAATAAATTGTAATGGGTGTATATACATTAGTGAGAATAATGAAAATTGCAATATTAAATAATATACATCAATGTAAATCGAAAATAAATGACGTACCTTAGAAAGAATTGACTCATGAACTATACACATTCTTTCAAAACCAAATTTCATGCCATCTTTCAACATTTCATTTGTTGGTGCAGTTCCATACTTTTTTTCTTGCAAGTTTTATACCCATAACAAATCATATATTTAAGATAAAATATTTTTTTGTTCTATTAATTATAGACGAAGCTAAGTAAAACAAGATCAATAGATGCTTACAAATTCCACAATTAATTTAGGATATGCCAACATATACTGAAAACCCATATTTAACCCAATGTCAATTAGTTAGTCTGATGGTTCTTCTTTGTATGTTAGCACATGTTTGAAGACATTCAATGATGATTGTTGTAAAAAAACTTAAAATATAAAAAAATTAAATCTAGTTAAGTTGTTATAAGGAAGTAACAATTACTCACAAACTTAGATACCAACCCTTTTCTTCCTTGTCGTCCTGTTTTATGTGCTGAATGGGTTCCATTTTCTTTTCTTTTCTACAAGAAAATACTTGAAAATTAATATTTAATGCTAAATTGTTTATTACATTTGAAGCATGTTTTTGTTTAGATGGCTCCTCATGCGATGCAATTATGTCCATTTATTTGACAATCTCCTTGTACACCTTTTTGGACATTCCTACTTGCATATTTCTGATATCAGCTCGTTCATCCTTTGAGATTTTCATAATCTTCCTAAAAATGTAACATGACAATAAATTTTTTAATTTTTATATTGATATATGGAAAATAAATATAGAAAAAGTGATATTTATAAATGATTTCTTTCTAGCAATATATACATATAATTCTAGAAAAAAAATTAAAGGAATATTATTTTTTCATTCCTTATTTTTTGTTGTTGTACATTTTTGCTATTAAAAGTCTAACATGTCTCATTGACCAATTCTCTGGAAATTCATCCTGTAGTTTAAATAAAATTTGGTTCTTGGAATCATTGGATTGATTTTTGTATTGTAAGTGGAAATAACGTATATACATTCGTTCCACTAGATCCCTCAATTTTTTGTAAAAGTTTCCCCACCTTTCGTTAACCTCCATCACCACTCCAGATGAAGGAGCAATTCATTTTCATTTTCATGTTCTATTTTTTTCTTTTCTTAGAAAAACATTCCTTTTCTGAGTTGTTGGTCCCTGTAAAACATTAAACATATGTGAATTAATATATTGTTTGAAACATGTTATCTAATATTTTTAAGTATATTATTAATGGAAATTAAAAAAAAAGAAACTCATATTGGATCGATAGTATTTTTTCATTCACCTGATTCATCCTTCTACAAATTTTCCATCAATATTTTACGCTCTTTCAGTCTTAGATCAGAAATAATATTATCGAGCTTTGTCATTTTTCAGCTTTGCATGATACACAGTAAAAAATACATATTAGTTAAACTTACATATAGTTCAAAAGTAACAATTTTTATAAAGAATTTACAAATAACTTGCATTTTTTCTTTTCTAGGTGTGCTATAAGTATTTTTTCTACTTGATCTCTTGTCAGCCATTTCTTTATCAATATGAAACTAATGAAGTTTGCAACAAGAAACAGTGAAATTTGCATCCAGAAACAACATGAAAACACCTACACTACACTAGGGTGGGACCAGGAGGTCCAAGCAACACTTACACTAGGGTGGGACCAGGAGGTCCAAGAAACACCTACACTAGGGTGGGACCACAGGTCCTAGCAACACCTACACTAGTGTGGGCTAAATTTGGTGCATGTCTATTTTAATTATCCCTTAATTAAATTGGACAATAAAATGTAATCTTATCTCTTAATCACTTGTAATAGTTAACTGAGTGTGATAAACTCATTTAGCTCATGAATTTAGAGTTGAGGGTAGTTGGTGAGGCATGTAGAGTAATTATAGTTGTAACAGAGTTCAAAGTGCAGTTGGCAAATTAGTTTAATGCATGTGTAATTAGTTAAATCAGTTAAGTGAGTTAAAGTCGGTTGTGCTAGTTGTAAATGTTTGTTGCACTAGTGAGAGATCAAGTGAATTAAATGTTATTTAATTCACAATCAGTGATCTAACATGCAATTGATGATTTACTATTATTAGCTGCATGCATGTCAGTTCCAGTGGAGACCCAGTTGAGACAAAGGTTAAAGGGAAGTGTGACTATCAATTGTGATATTAGCAGGCTGCCTAGATGCAGTTAAAAAACCACATGATGCCCATGATACTTAGTGCAGTTAAGGAAGGTTGAAATTCCTAAAGAATAGAGATTGAATTCATCAGAAATTGCGTGTGCAAGGCGGGCTAAAGATAGGCTGAGAATTGGCTAAGTGTTGGCCCGATTTTGTTTGGATCAATGTTAGATGATAGGTAGAGTGCAGGAGACTCTTGTGAGAAGAGTGCATTGTAATTGTTTCATGATTCCTTTTGGAATATACAATATATGATAGAGAGGTTTTGAGCAGCAATATTTCCCCGGGAAATTATCTGTGTTGTGGTTTGATTGATTCTTCTTTTCTTCATGTGAATTGCGATTGTGTTTTAAATTCCACAATTGATTTGTAAAAGTGATTTAGTATCTAGCTTTAGTACATTTTTAGATCATATTGAATCTATGATATACATATTTTTTGTATAATTTCTACAGAAACATGTACCATACCATTCGTTAATATATTTTATAAATAAATCACAAACTTTGCAGGTAAAAAAAATCAAGAAAATGGTGCACCTTTCAAGAAGTATGCACTGACGTCGGTGTGACATGTTCTTATAAACACACTGCCCAAATAGTAGAAACACCGTATGGTTCTCTTTGTTAACAAGGAGATCTATTGCGTTATATGTTAACCAATGCACCGATTAACACATAAAAATTAATAAAAATCCTCTAATGTTAGTTTTTGTAGCATAAGATGTCATGGAGGAGGCAGAGGGATATGTTCTTATAAACATACTGAGAAAACAGGGGACCATCGTACGGTGCTCTCTGTCAACAAGGAGACCCGGTGCGTTATATGTTAACCGATGCACCGATTAACACAGACATAATTTTTTTTTTTTTAATCAAGCAGTACGTGCATGGTGCGTTATAATGAAATAACGCACCGATGTGCTATTTTACACAGGGTGCATGGATTACAAAAAATCTGTTTTTAAATTATATTTATCAAATAGTACATGCGCGGTGCGCTAAAATAAAAGAGCACACTAGTGCACTATTTTACACAGGGCACATAGATTAAAAAAATGTATTTTTAAATTATTTTTGTGAAACAGTACATGTGCGGTGTGCTGTAATAAAATAGTGCATCGATGCGATATTTTACATAGGGTGCACTGATTAAAAAAACTTGTTTTTTAAAAATTCACGCAAGGGCCGACATGGATTGGGATATGACTCTGCAAGTCGTCCCACATGTTAGATGTCATAGGCCTATATATATAGCAATACAAACCCTATAAATATAAAATGAAAAACCCTAATTCTGAAGTCACAGAAACAGGAAGAAGCAAGGGCAGAAACAAAAAGAATCAAGGGTTTAGCGTAAGAATGATTTTTTTTTTTTTTTGTATTTTGTTTTGTTTTTTGCTTTGTTTTGTTTTGTTGTTGTTTTGTTTGTTTTGTTTGTTTTTGTTTATTTTTGTTTATATATATATATATATATATATATATATATATATATATTTTGAAAATGAATAGTAAAATTTAAATTTTTTACTTACCATGTATTAAATCAAACAGATTCTGTAAAAAAACAATTATTACAGTAAAATTGAATCACCAGATGGTTTGAAATTCTATAATACAGGGTTTGAATCACCAAATGTTTGAAATTCCGATTCTGTGAATAGTTCTGTTTGAAAGTATTTTGCTGCTCCACAGTTCTCTTGTGCTCTCTTGCTCTAGGTATGTCTCTCGTGCAAATCTCTCCCTGAATTTTTTTGCAAAAATAATGAAATAATGAAAAGTTTTTACTATTTATTGATTTTTTTATGAAATTAGATTTTCGAAAATAATTTGTCGCCCATTTTTCAATTTACTGCTTTTTTTCACTTAAAAAAAATAAGTTGCGCTTTTTTATTTGCGACTATTCGGTGTGTTTGTTATCTAACCACACTGGTGCGTCAATTAATAACACAACACCAAACCCATCGGTGTGGTTAACTATACATTAGCACCGATAATAATAACTCCATTTTTAAGGCACCGAAATTACTTTTAGATATGTACACCAAAATTTATTGTTGATTTTTCTCAAATGCAGGGAGAAAATATCATAATTATATCAAATGGAAAATTATTCAAAATCCAGCTCGTTCCATAATATTTCTCAAAGTCCATCATGGAGTTCTCCCTATCCATCTGGAGACGTAATATTTACTTCAGATTTTATTTATATTTTCATTATCTACTTGAATTTATTTATTTTATCCATGTCAATCAACTGAATAAAATTAATTTATACAATTTTGTAGGTTCATGCAGATTCAGAATCGAATTTAGATGTACAAAATATTCAATCAACTCCAAAACGTCGGAAGCTCTTATTAGGAGCAGTATACTGCAGGGCGCATTTGGTAGATGAAAAGGGATAGTTGCTTCACCTTGCCAATTGTAACATTGCATCTTGTAGCCACAATCCTGGGACAATGATGGTAATAATAATTGTTTGGTATAGTAATGTAATCATTTCAACGCCAAACCAATTAATCATGCATTGTCGACGTGCTTACTAATTGATATCATAGATTTTGTACTAATCATGTTCACATATATTTTTTGAAATTATTAGGATTCTAGTGATGATGAGCGACCTACCTACCATCTTCCGTTTCACCCCATGATAATGTCAAATCGAGAGAAGGCTGAATTAAGAGAAAAAATTAGAGAGGAATGATAGCAAGAATGGTTGAATCAACCGCCTATTCAATTCCCACTACATCCAGATTCACCAATTAGGAATGAATACAATAATAGTATTTCTTCACAAGCTGGCAATGGAGGCAATCAAATAGAAGTTGGTATGGATGCTTACTTAAGGGATATGATTGCCATGGAGACAATCTTGTTAGATGCATTCCAGAATGATGATCAACTATAGGATGATGCTCATATCGCTGATACCTTTTTCGAAAGCCTTAAATTTGTTTCCACCACCCCTCTCTTTGGACCTGGTGGCCAGTTAAAGTCTACCTAGTTGAGGACAATGATGTTACTGTACAACTTAAAAGAAAAGTTTAGCTTGTCAAATGCGTGTTTCTCGGAAATTTTGAGGTAATTGACCATTGATTCCTCCCTTATATTTTGAGAAATATAATCACACAATGAACATTAAAAATGGTCAATTTTATGAACGTCAATAATTATATCAGAATTAATGTACATTTAATATTTCCCATGATCACCAAATATAGGTTATTCAAAGATAAGGTTCTTTCGAGTGACAATGTCTTGCCCGGTAGCTCTAAAGAGGCAAAGAAATTATTGAAAATGTTGGGTGTTGAGCACATATCATATCGTGCATGTCCAAATGATTGTATTCTAAATAGAGGCGAATATGCAAACAAAGAGACATGTCTGAAATGTGGGCATGACAGGTATGATAAATAAAAAAAGAAGGATAAATCACGTGGTCCTCCTTTTAAGATATTGAGGCACATGCATATAATCCCAAGGATTAAAAGGCTATTTCATTGCAAATAATTAGCTATGTTGCAGGGATGGCATGCCTCACACAGAAGTGAGATGGGAGTTATGCGAATCTCAATAGATTCAATAGCCATGAAGCATATAGATGATACATGGCCTGAAAAATTCAAGGATGAAGTACGAAGTCTACAACTCAGCATAGCCATAGATGGTGTCAACCCATATTCCCTCTAGAACACCAACTATTTTTTTTGGCCTGTAGTAGTGATCAATAAAAATATCCCCTCATGGTTGTCCATGAAGAATGAACATCTTATGTTGGCTCTCATATTCCTAGGTAGAAGACAAGTGAATAATATGGATGTCTACTTACAATCACTGGTAGATGAATTGAAGGAATTATGGGATGGGATAAATCTATACAATGTATCAAGACCCATCGCAACAGAGAGGAGTTTTACGTTGTATGGCATATGTGCTTACACGACACATGATTATCCAGGCTTAGGAGTTTTCTTTGGTAAATTACATGTTTATTGATTTGTTTATTTACGTAACAATATTCTTTCACATATTAGTTATTTAATTCATTGTAATTGTTCTCATATTCATGATATCCTTTAACGTGCCATGCAAATATATTGTATACAATAATTTCGTAGGTATTGTAAAAAAAGAGTATTTTGGAAGTAAATGTTGTGGAACTTCTCTGAAATCTAGATTGTCCAATGACCTATGAAAGCCAGTGTATGACTGCTCCAAGGTATTCCTCCCAGAAGAACACCCTTACAGAAGAGCATCATCCACTTTCAATGGTAAACATGAGAGAACCCAAAGGCCTCCAATAACGACACCAGTTGAATGGCTTAGAGCATATGAGAGAGAGAAGGAGAATGAGTTCATAGAAATGTTCGATTCAAATGGGGAGCCTATGTTCGATGATCCATAATTATTCGACACCTATGTTGAGAAATTTCCCATTGGGATGAAAAGGAAATCTATCTTTTATAACCTCCCATATTGGGAGCATCTTAAGATTACCCACTTATTAGATCCCATGCATATATTTAAAAATATTTCATATTGTTTATGGAGGCACATATCATCAAAACAAAGTGACACATTGGCTGTTAGGAAATATATCATTACTTCAAAAAATAAAAATAAACATTGGCCAAGACAATTAGAAAGTATAGGATCAGAGGCAGGTGCTAGTCCCTCTAATTCATGGTATTTCAAAGAAGGTGATGTCCCATGGATTTTTAAAAAATATGATATTTCTTTGGCAAAGGAAGTTATAATGGGTGTGACGGTGCCATCTTCATACGGGTCTTCACTGCAATGCTTCTTCACCATGGATGACCATTTGTTGGGGTTGAAATCACATGGCCATTTGAATCTTCTAAGAGTACGTATAATGTCAAAAACATGATTTTATTATTTGTTATATTAATAAATTTTATCCCATGAAGGGATCATAAAACATAACTAATTTTGTATATTTTTGCTTGTGTTTATAACTTTGCAGTGTCATTATCCTTTGTTTATGCGTGGGTGTGTGAAACATGAATTCCCCCAAGACCTAGGACGTGTCATATCTAAATTATCTGCATTTGTACATTGGATCATGTAAAAGGATATTCATGTGGCTAGCATTCCATGGTGGCGTCAAGACATAGTTGAGATTGTTTGTATGCTTGAGAAGGAATTGTCGACGAGTTTCATGGGCTTGCAGGTTCATCTTCTAATCCACCTAGTAGATGAGGTTGAATTAGTTGGGGTGGTTTCTTGTCTTTGGATGTTCTTCTTAGAGAGGTGCATGAAGAAATTAAAGGTTTTGTTCGAAAAATGGAAAAACCTAAGGGGTCTATGGCAGAGGGGTACATATCGTATGAGTCTTTCTATTATGCTAGTGAGTACATCAAGCAGATTGATAGAAAACAAGGTGCGGTGATTTGGGACGATGAAAGGGATGAAGACACAAGAGAAGGGGACCTGCTCCAAACAAATGGAAAAAGGCGCTTGATAAAGAGTAAGTGAATTATAATTTTTCAAATTTACTCAAAGTAAATATTCATGTTGAACTTCGATATAATGCATATTTGATCTCATATGTACTATAATGGAGAAATTGAAGCAATCAATAAATTCGTTCTTTACAATTCCGAAGCGATACAATTGTGGGTCGCATTGTATGAACAAAAGTGGATGAAATGGGATAGAGACAGGAAAGCATTCAAACGGTTGAATGTTAGAAGTGTGCCTTATCCTGATCATTTAAAAGAAAATATGCCAAAAATATGCCCCAACAGTTGGATTGCTGACTAAGTCAGAGAGAAATACGGTGCAACAGGTCGTTACCCCCGTGCTGAAGAGGATGCACTAAATGTAGGGATTGGGTGCACCCACTTGGTATAATCTATTTATGTACATTTTAAACTTAATAATGCACCTTTGAAATGCAATTACATATGTATTTCATATTTTAACTGTTGGGTTATTATAAGACACATGACACGATGATTTTTTAACTTTTTTTATAGGTGCATGTGTTCCCATCTATATGGGCATATGGACACCATTTTTGTACAGAAAATGTCGATAATGATCAATTGACACAATACTATGGAGTGGAAGTCGAGTTCGATCAATTTAGTTGATCTAGCCACCGTGATCAAAACCTAGTATGAGGGACATTAGGTTACGTTGGAAAGATACAAGAGCTCATTGAAGTTGATTTCTCTTCTTTCCAATGTGTTATTTTTAGGTACAAGTGGTGGGACACCTTTGATCAGAATAATGTAAAGGAATATCGTGATAGTATGCTGATATGTATCAACTCTAAAAAGATGTAAGATGAAGCTAAGGAGCCCTATGTTTTCCCCAAACATTGCAACCATGTGTTTTTTTACCCAGATGTGTTGGATAGGGATTGGTAGTTTGTATTGAGACATGAACCTAGATCAAAACATACTTTTGAGAACAATAGTGTTATCATGCCAAGTGAGTTGGAAGATAATAAGGGTGATCATGAGAACCGAGATTGATATGGTGCATGTGTTATTTCACCATTTTTTTTAAAGATGGGTTTTTATAAAGAAGAGGGCTTAATTACCTTATAACCAAGACCCTTTTTTTTTTCGAAACATTATAATATGTATTTTGAATTAATTGGTAATTTGCATTGTGTTAATGTAAAAATCATTTCACTTGGTAATTTGCAATTATGCTGATCTCGAAAACAATGACATACTGTATAAAGTTCTTTTTTATTATTATGTCAATTCCTAAAATAGTACAACTACTTGATTGATTTAAATGTATGTGAATGATATCTTCAAAATGTATACTGTTATTTTTGGTATGTAAGATCATAATAAAATAATGATAATTCTAAAGTACATGGATTTATTTGCATTATTTTCTAAACTTAATTATTTTACAAAAATTCATATTATTCTAGATTTATTATTTTACAATTATTTATATTCATACAAATTTACAATTATGGTAATTTAACAATATTTATGGTATACATTTTACTTAAGGTGGTTATTGTTCAATATTAAAATTTAATTTACAATTTTACAAATTTACAAATTTAAAATTTTTAATAAAATTGAATGATGACAATACATACAATTACAATAACAATTTTACAATTTCACAATACAATTACAATTACAATTTTACAAATATTTTACGTCATACAATTAAAATTAAAATTACAATTACAATTTTAGAATTTTACATACAATTACAATTTTACATACAACTACAATTAGAATTAGAATTAGAATTATAATTACAATTTTACAATTTCACCTACAATTACAATTAAAATTAGCATTAGAATTAGAATTAGAATTAGAATTTTACAATTTCACATACAATTACAATTACAATTACAATTACGATTTTAGAATTTTACATACAATTACAATTTTACAATTTTATACATAATTACAATCATTTCACATTAATACAACTAAAATTTTACAAATATTTTACATACAACTACAATTAAAATTACAATAAGAAATAGAATTAGAATTAGAATTACAATTTTACAATTTCACATACAATTACAATTACAATTACAATTACAATTTTAGAATTTTACTTACAATTAAAATTAAAATTACAATTACAATTTTACAATTTTACATATATACAATTACAATTACCATTACAATCATTTCACATTAATACAATTAAATTTTTACAAATATTTTACATACAATTACAACTAAGATTACAATTAGAAATACAATTTCAATTTTACATACAGTTAAAATTAAAATTTCAATTACAATCACGACATAATATTTAATAAATATCACGACTTAATATTAAAAATAAACATCACGATCATGATAATCATCGTACAAACATCATATTCGACTACAAAATACATTCAAATTCGATAACATCATCTAATCATCTTGATCATGATAATATAAGAAAACACAAACATTGTTTAACATCATCACAACACAAATATCAAATATACATTTCATGTCAAAAAACTGCTATCAAATACACATCTATCTACAAGCTGCACATTAAATGAACATATGTAACATGACCTAACAATATATGCATCATGATGAACACCAACATGTAAATTAATTACATCTGCAACATGAACATAAAATACATGGACCATATATATATATATATATATATATATATATATATATATATATATATATGATGTCAAAAATATACAATTGTAATATAACTGCATATAAATGTCAAATATCAGCTGGTGGTACGTCAATAGTAGTACTAGTTGAGGCTTTCTTAGTCGATGGTGCAGCCTCAACATGCTCAGATAGGTGATGATCACGTGCCTGCTGATCTGGAGGTGCGTGATGATAAGGAATTGCCTACTCATTATGACTCATGGATGGTCCAACCTGCTCAGTGGATGGTGTGGTGGTCTGCTTAGTCGATGAACCTACCTCCTCAGATGGACCTGTGCCCTCCTCAGGATCAGGTTCCTGCTCATGAATAGGATGTGTCTGCTGAGATGGTGTAGACTGCTCAGACAATTCCTGCTCATGATCATGACTGGATGCTACAGGCTTCTCATCATGATCATCTCTGGCGCAAGGTGGAGGAGGAGGTGGAGTACTAGAATGATGATTACTCCCCTCATGATCATGATCATCAGATGATGTGTTGCTCTGTCGTATTGCATCTCCACCACACCTACACCTCCTCGCCCATGACAATACTCTGGTAGCTCCAACGCTATGCCACATGAGGGTCAACATATCACAGGGCATGACTCTCCATATCTGTGTCAGCCTATCATAAACCTGTATCTCCCTGATAGTAACTGGCCTGACTCCCTCCTCAACTAGGAGTTGATAGAGTTGGTCGCCCAAATCCATCCTAAATCAGGTGTCAGGCCTATGCCTCACACCCGTCGGTATCTGTGCCTAATCAGGACCAGGTCTGTCACTGGCCTGATCCTCCACCTCAGCCATCTCCTCGTCAAGATGATCTACACTGAGATCATTCGGTGGTGGTGGAATCTCATTGCCAACGAATGACACAATATCTACAAAATATATATAATTACACAAAAAAAATTAGAAAATTTCATTAAACAATTTAATAAAACAAGTTAAAGAACGTGTTAGAATAAATTTAAAGAAAACATTAATATTACCTCTCGCATCTGGCGGATCATCCTATGTGAAGAGGATGTTGGAAAAACTTTGCCAATCCAAACCAGCATACAGACATGGCACCAAAATGAAGAAGTGATCATCAACATTGGATAAAAACTCCATTGCATCATGAGATATCCTGGCAGAAAAGTCAGACTCGCCCCTCTTGGGCATTGTTTGGCCCCACATCTCCATCCATACGTGCAACGTCAACCTACATGGCTGCTGAAAAAACGTAGGCCTCGTCTCTGGAAACCTCTAAAAAAATAAACAAAATAAATCTGAAGTAAAAGGGAAGGTCAACCTCCCACGTGATTGAGAACGACATCTATCTAGTGTTGTACAAAACTGCCGCAAAAAAATCGCAGACCACCTCACAAGTCATGGCGCCTGTAAAAGAGAATCAACATAAAATAAAACTGGGCAACTAATGCATTTCCCATCACTAGTATGGTGTGCAATGGTTGTCAGCAGTAGTGAGAGGCACCTCACCTCCTCTGCTCCAAACAAAGCAATACGTAACTAACCATTGTTGAAAAGTTAACAAGAAATGTGTGTCTAGTTTAATTTTCCCTTAATTAAATTGGATAATAAATTGTAATCTTATCTCATAATCACTTGTAATAGTTAACTGAGTGTGATAGACTCAGTTAGCTCATGAAATTTGAGTTGAGGGTGGTTTGTGAGGCATGTAGAGTGATTCTATTTGTTTTAGAGTCCAAGTTGCAGTTAGTGTATTAGTTTAATGCATGCGAAATCAATTAACTCAATTCATTGAGTTTAAGTCAGTCTAACTAGTTGTAACTGATTGTTGCACTAGTGAGAGGTCAAGTGAATTAAATCAGATTTAATTCACATGGAGTGATATTTCAAGTGAATAATGATTTACTATTAATAGCTGCATGCATGTCATTTCTGATGAAGACCCAGTTGAGACAAAGGTTAAAGGGATGTTATCTATCAGTTGTATTATTAGTAAATTTTCAGCATGCAATTAGACAACCATAGGACTGCCCATGATGTATTGTGCAGTTTTGGAAGGTTGAATTTCCTAATTAATAAGGATCAATTGTTCTTAGAATTGCGCAAGGCAGGCAGGCTAAGAAGAGGCAGGAAATTGGCTAAGTGTTGTTCGATTTTGTCCGGATTAGTGTGAGACAGTTGGTAGAGTGAAACAAACTCTTGTGATAAGAGTGCATTGTATTGTTTCATGATTCCTCGGTTGATTATACAATAAATATAGAGTGGTTTTGAGTAGCAAGCTTTCCCCAGGAAAAATATCTATGTCGTGCGATTGATTTGCTTCTTTCTCTTACTTGGTGTGATTGTGTTTATTTTCCGCAAATATTGTAGAAGGATTCAATATCTTTTTTTAGTATATTACATGATCGGATTGAATCCATTGGTGTAATTTATACATGGTATCAGAGCACCATAAATCACTATAGTGGAGAAGAAATTGAGTTTGTGTTGAAAAACATTCGAATTTGCAAAAATATTCTTTGGTGCGACAGGCAGATCAAGACGACTTTCAATGGATTAATATTGGAATATGAACTCGAGGGAAGTTTTAATTATATTGCATGGAAAGATAGAATGGAGGCAGTTCTGGAGGACAATAGGTTGAAAGAATTTATCGACACTGATATTCGAAGGCCCACAACAGCGGACACCACTCTTCTTGATGCTTGGAAAAAGAAGGTTGCAAAGGCGAGGATGATATTATTAGAGGGAGTTATGGATCACATTATCTCGAGTCTCCATGGCAAGGAAACTCCATATGAAATGTGGAAGGCCTTGATAGATTTGTTTCGGAACAATAGTGACCACATAAACTTGGCACTGAAGGACAAGCTCAGGAAAATCAAAATGGAGAAAGGCGACACTATTCTGAAATACTTAACCAAGTTCATCCAATGTCGATATGAGTTTGGAAGTGTCGGGATTACTATAGCGGATGATGACTTGGTGAGCATAACACTTCTAGGCCTTCCTAAGAGTTGGCATAGTTATAAGGACTCTATCAATGGGAGGGAGAAGCTACCAGATTGGGAGCGACTTTGGTCGGATTTGGTACAAGAAGAATTCAGGCAAAATACCAAGGATGGATCCTCATCCAAGATAGAAAATGAGGAAAATTGCGCCTTGGCTGGTAAGGAAAAGAAGGGGAAGGGAAATAAATCCTATTCCAAAGCTGATATCGACAAAGAAGGCAAGAAGCGTGAAATGTCCAGAGTGAAATGTTTTCATTGTCATGATCATGGAAATTATGCCACTAATTTTCCACAGATGAAGAAGACCAAAAAGAAGGCTTTAGGATCTGCAGCGGGTGGTTTGGATTCATAGTTCGAGTTGAACTTCTCACTCATCGCATGCAGGTGTCTAGTGTGATGGGATCAATGTGGTACTTGGATAGTGGTGCATATTTCCACATGACATGATACAAAGAACTCTTTAGTAGCTTAGAGGAGAAGGATCTTCAAATACACATCGAGATGGGTGATGACGAGAGGTATAGCGCTACCAATATTGGTACGTTTACTTTCCAGAGATAGTTAGGTAAACCTTTATTATTAAAATATTTCATGCATATAGTAGGCTTGAAAAAGAATTTAGTTTCAGTTGCTATGTTGGAGGATAGAGGATATGATGTGGTTTTCAGTGAAGCGAAAGCATTCCTTCATCACAAAGCAACAAGACAGGTTAAGAAGATTGGGGTTCATGTGAAGAACATCTACAAACTTGATGTATATGGATGCACAACATTGGTGAGTAAAGCAGATAGAGTGGTGAGATGGGATGAGGGTGAGTTATGGCACATGAGATTGGGTCATCTACACCACAGTGCTTTGAAGTTCATGCAAAATATTTCTACGGGGCTTCGAAAGGGTACTCTTTCACAGATAAACACATGCAATGGATGTACCATGGGGAAGTATACAAAGGCCACTTTTTACGAGAAGGAGAACCGAGCAACGAAAAATCCTTGAGAGAGTTCACTCAGATGTGTGTGGAATGTTATCTATAACTTCTACAACAAAGCATAGGTATTATGTGATTTTTGTTGTTGATTTTTCTAGAAAGTGTTGGATCTACTTCATGTAGAAGAAAGATCAGACGTTCTCAAAATTTTGTGAGTTCAAAGCACTGGTTGAGAAAGATACATGGAAGTATGTGAAGGTTCTAAGGAGCGATAATGGTGGTGAGTACTTCTCCAATAAATTCAGGAATTTCTGTAGCAAAGAAGGAATTCAGAGAGAGTTGATTGCGCCTCATAACCCACAACAGAATGGGGTTGTAGAAAGAAAGAACAGAACAATTATGGGTGCGACACAAGCTATCTTACATGATCAAGGCCTACCATTTCATTTGTGGGCATAGGCGTGCAACACAATGCTATTTGTGTAGAACTGTAGTCCTCATTGGATACTTGGCATGAGTACACCAGAGGAGGATTTTTCTGGTAAGAAACCTGATGTTTCATATTTTAAATTTTTTGGCTCATCTGTCTATTGCCATGTGACCAAAGATTCCAGAAAGAAGATATAACCAACAGTAGAGATTGGGATATTTGTGGGATACACTGATACTCCCCACAACTATCTAGTGTATTTGCTGAACAATAGGATGACAGTTGTCAGACGAGATGTAAAATTTGATGAGGAGAAAGCCATGCGATTGTCCCTTGAGAGGGAGCTTGATTTGCATGTAGATGAGGAACTATTCATTCCAAAGGATGAACCTCAAGATGTGGAGCAACCACATGGAGTGACATACACCAATCATGCATATCCATCCACCAGACATGGTAGGAGGTGCACCACAAAGGCTGACAGATCAAGACTTGATGCGGCCGAACATGTAGGAGCACCTACATCACAACGCAGACAGAGAAAATCACCAGAAAAGTATACTGGATACATGGCTGTTATGAGCAAGTGTATTGTGACAAAACCATCCTCTTTTGAGGAAGCAGTGCAGCAACCAACTTGGGTTGACGCCATGGTTGATGAGTATGACTCCATCGTCAGGAACAGTGCATGGGAAGTTGTCCCAAGATCAGTCGGGAATTCATTGGTTGGATCTAGATGGATCTATAAGGTGAAGCAGATAACAGATGGGAGTGTGGAGAAGTACAAGGCTAGATTTGTAGCCTGAGGATTCTCACAAGTTGAAGGGATTGATTATGAGGAGACTTTTGCACCAGTTGAATGGTACTCATCGATTAGATCTATCCTTACACTCTCAACGAAGATGGGTTGGAAGATACATCAAATGGATGTGAAGACTTCATTTCTCAATGGAGTTATTGAGGAAGAAGTGTACATTGAGCAACCAGAAGGTTTTTAAACCTTTGACAGTGAGTCGCATGTGTGCAGACTTAATAGAGCACTATATGGGCTGAAGCAAGCACCTCATGCTTGGTACACCAAGATTGACAACTATTTCACCAGGTTGGGCTTCACGAAGAGTGAAGTAGATGTGAACCTGTACCATATTGTGGTTGATGGTAAGCTTCTGATTATTGTGCTTTATGTAGATGATATTATTCTGACAGGTGATGAGAAACTCATAACTTCTTGCAAAGAGGATCTTGCAAGAGAGTTTGAGATGAAGAACATGGGAATCCTTCACTATTTCCTTGGTTTGGAGATATGGCAGTGGGATGGGGAGATATTTGTTTCTCAAGGAAAGTATGCCAAAGAGATTCTAAGGAAGTTCCACATGGAGAGTTGTAAGCCCATGGAGACTCCTCTTGCAGAAATTGGAGTAAGGTGGATGTTACTTTAGGTGAGGTAGTGGACACTACTGTTTACAGGTAGCTTGTGGGTTCACTCATGTACTTGGTGAACACATGACCAGACATATGCTATACATTTAACCAACTTAGTAAAACTATGGTTAAGTTGACCAAGCTCTTTTGGAAGGTGGGGAAACATGTCTTGAGATATCTCAGGGGAACTACAGAGTATGGATTATGGTACATACAGACAAAGTGAGTGAAGCTTCAAGGCTTCACCAATGCAGATTGGGAAAGTAGCCCATCAGACAGGAAGAGCACATTAGGAGGGATCTTAAACATAGGATCGACAACATTTTCTTGGTACAACAAGAAGAAGATATCAATTGTACTCAATTCAGCCGAGGCAGAGTACATGACAGCTAATCAGGCAGGATGTGAGGCCATCTGGATGAAAAAGATACTTGTTGGTTTTTTTTGTCATCAGATGGATCCGACGGTGATACATTGTGATAAAAAGAGTTGCATAAAATCTTGGTTAATATAGTATTCCATGACAAGTCCAAGAATATTGACATCTGGTACCACCATGTCAGAGATTGTGTTCAAAGACGCATTATGTTACTTCAGTACATTCCCATGGAGGATCAGGATGTAGATATTCTGACGAAGGCACTCGCCAAGGGAAAATTTGAATACCACAGAGGCAGGATCAGGGTAGATGATAATCCTTTTCTTGTTGAGAGGGAGTGTTGAAAAGTCAACAAGAAATGTGTGTCTACATTAATTTTCCCTTAATTAAATTGGACAATAAATTGTAATCTTATCTCATAATCAACTATAATAGTTAACTGAGTGTGATAGACTCAGTTAGCTCATGAGATTGTAGTTGAGGGTGGTTGGTGAAGCATGTAGAGTGATTCTATTTGTTTTAGAGTCCAAGTTTCCTTTAGTGTATTAGTTTAATGCATGAGAAATCAATTAACTAAATTAAGTGAGTTAAAGTCAGTCTAACTAGTTGTAACTGATTGTTGTAGTAGTGAGAGGTCAAGTGAATTAAATCAGATTTAATTCACATGTAGTGATCTGTCAAGTGGCTGATGATTTACTATTAATAGATGCATGCATGTCAGTTCTGATGAAGACCTAGTTGAGACAAAGGTTAAAGGGATGTTATCTATCAGTTGCATTATAGGTAAATTTTCGGCATGCAATCAGACAACCATAGGATTTCCCATGATGTATTGCAAAATTTTGGAAGGTTAAATTTCCTAATTAATAGGGATCAATTGTTTATAGAATTGTGCAAGAAAGGCAGGCTGAGCTGATGCAGTAAATTGGCTAAGTATTGGTCGATTTTGTCCGGATTAGTGTGATAAAGTTGGTAGAGTGCAACAGACTCTTCTGATAAGAATGCATTGTATTGTTTCATGATTCCTTGGTTGATTATACAATAAATATAGAGGGGTTTTGAGCAGCAAGATTTCCCTAGGAAAAATATCTATGTTGTGCAATTGATTTGCTTCTTTCTCTTACTTGGTGTGATTATGCGATCATGTTTATTTTCTGCAAATATTATAGAAGGATTCAATATCTTGTTTTAGTATATTACATGATCGGATTGAATCCATTGGTGTAATTTCCACAACCATCGGACACCTAAAAATCTACAAGAGAAAGTATATTGTTGCTAATGTATCTCTGGGAGTACACCAACTGACTCCCTACTACATAACTAACGGGGATCTCTGGGAATTAGGGAAAATCCTACCCTCTCCTAGATAGGCCAGTAATAAAATATATGTCCTCCTTAGTGGGAATGTACCACTGGTTAGGACCGACCCAGAAAGCCTGTCGGTGGGCATCCCACTTGAATATGAGTTGTGCCAACAACCCATTATGGCCCTTTATGGATGTAGCCTCCTCATAGAACTTGAGGAGGCCTACCTCCCTTAGGAGCAACTGGGTGGATGCCGTAATAGGGCGAGGGTACATAATTCTCTCCCTCTCTCGTGCCTCCCACAGGCGAACTATAGGAATTTACAGGGTAAGTTCCTTAGATAAAACACCAAAGGTCACTGCTCACAAATAGATCATAGATCAGTACACCAATATTTGACGTGGTTAAAACCCTCGAAGAGGGAAACAGTCCACGACCTGAGCCAATGTGGCCACTTTAGGCAATTTAAAAGTATAAAAAGGAAAATTTACATAAGCTTCTCTCATAAACAGTAATAGGAAAAATGACCCTCTATGCTCTTTAAATATAGATCATGGACCAATTGGGTGTTAAGCCACGGATCAAGTGTTGGTAATACCGAGGAGAGAGTGAACCGTAGGAAAACTACATATCGTGACCATTGGATTATAAGTTACAAATGTACATAGTAAAGAAACACACTTTACCTAACTCTACGCTAGACCAATTTATACTTAACTATTTCCTATGTGTCGAAATATCCTAACTCCCCCTTAAGGAAAACTTGGGATAGGATTGAAGGATTTAAAAAGGTGACAAAAAAGGAGACTATTTCCTATATGTTGAAATATCCTAACCTCCCCCCTTAAGAACAACTTGGGATAAGATTGAAGGATTTACAAAGGTGACACAATAGGAGAAGGAAGGAGGCACTAGAGACTATCCCCCCTAAATGATAACTTTCCTGAACTCCAAGCATAGATCGAAGTTTGGTAAAATTCACTTCTATGAGAGCCTTTATAAAGATATCAACAACTTGATCATTGGTTGAACAATACTGCACTTCAAGAACATGATCGTGAATGAGCATTCTGATGAAGTGTATATGAAGCTCAATGTGTTTCATATGCTGATGCTAAACTGAATCTTTGCATAGCTGAATGACGCTCTGATTAGCAGACCAAAGTGTAGTTGTATGCTGCTGATGAAGACCGAATTTAGACAAGATCTGACGAAGCCACATGGCTTCCTTGCTGGCTTCAACTGCACCACGATACTCTGCTTCTGCTGCAGAAAGAGAGATGGCACTTTTTTTCTTACAAGACCATGTAATAGGCCCTGAACCAAGAGTGAATACATATCCTGTAGAACTTTGATCATTAAGGTCACCAGCCCAATCATAATCAGTGAAACCAATCAACAATGGAGATGCTCATGCACTGTAATGAATCTCGAACTGAACTGCACCTCGAATATATCGAAGTATTCTTTTAGCTACTTTCTAGTGACTTTCATGAGGTTGGTGCATAAACCGAGCATCTATACCAACAAAAAAGGAGAGGTTAGGACGGGTATGGGTTAGATACAAAAATTTCACCAACAAGTTGACGGTATAAGGTAGCATCAAATTCAGGGGTATTAAAAGTGGCTAAAAGCTCGACTCCAGACTAAAAGGGAGAAGGGGCTGGCTTATAGTATTCCATGTGAAAGTGGCGTAGAAGATCACAAGCATACTTGGACAGAGAAAGGGTAATACCTTCTTTGGATTGCAAGACTTGAAGACCAAGGAAATAATGCAAGTTTCCTAAGTCTATCGTTTCAAAATTATTTTTGAGGCTAGACTTCACATTTTTTATATGGTTGGGATTAGTACCAGTAAGGATAATATCATCAACATAAAGAACAAGGATGATGAAGGACTTACCCACTTTCCTGGTGTAGACAGTGTTGTCAGAATGACACCTAGAAAAGCGATTATTTAAGAGAAATATATCCATTTTGGCATACCAAGCCCGAGGAGCTTGTTTGAGACCATAGAGAGATTTCCTAAGGAAAAAAACAAGTCTAGAGTCATTTTGGATAAAGCCAGGGGGTTGCTCCATGTGGATTTCTTCATCCAAATCTCCATCTAAGAAGGCAAATATAAAATCCATATGATGGACGTCCCATTTAAAGGAGGCAGCAAGGGAAAGAACAAGGAAGATATAACTCATTTTGTCAACAGGGGAGAAGGTTTCAATATAGTCAACGACTTCAACTTGTGAAAATCCTTTAGCAACAAGAGGAGCTTTATGTCTATCCACTTTTTCGTCTGGTCCAAACTTTGTTTTGTAAACCCATTTGCATCTAACAAGTTTTCTTCCATTTGGAGGAGGAACAAGATCCCAAGTATTGTTTGCTAATAAGGAACGATTCATCCCAATCTAGATGACTTGAAGCTTCTTCAAATGTGTCTAGATCAAGATTTTTTGGAACTTGAGCAAATAAGGAAGATTTTCTTTCGAACTGAGAACGTGTACAACGTTGATCTGCAGGGTCACCTGCAAGAGAAACTATTGCATCCCGAGTAGATTAGACCCATCTTGGAAGCTGTGGAGTTGAAGGAATATCTTGAGGATGTGGAGGAGGGTTTTCATCCTCGCTGTCATCTTCCAAACTAGAAGGAATGCTATCAAAAATAGAAGATATAAAGAGAGGTGGCACATATGCCGAATCATGCTCACAGGCCAAAGGTGGCACACCTGCCCAACTAGGCTCGTAGGCCAATATATTTTCATCAAATTTTACATCTCTTCTAAAGAATATCCATAAAAAATTCATTTTCACTCTTATGTTCTAAGGCTTTATGCTTCGCATCTGGAATATTGGCCCAACCTTCACTTCCAAAAACACGAAAGTGACTTACATCTGGTTTGATTGAGCTCTAGGATCCTTCTGGAGTGATATTCCTTAAAACCTTAGTAGGAGTGCGATGCACGATGTAATTTTCACAGTTAATTGCTTCTGCCAAAAAATTAAGACTAAGTCCTTTAGATTGAAGACTTGAAGACCAAGGAAATAATGCAAGTGTCTTTTTTTTTGTAAACCCATTTGCATCTGAAAATTTTTCTTCCCTTTGGAAGAGGAACAAGATCCCAAGTATCATTTGCCAATAAGGAACAATATTCTTCATTCATAGCTTCATCCAAATTTGGATGACTTGAAGATTCTTCAAAGGTGCCAGGATCAATATTTTTTGGAACTTGAGCCAATAAGGAAGATGCTCTTTTGAACGTGTACACCGTTGATCTACAAGGTCACCTGTAATAGAACCTGCTACATCCCGAGTAGAGCAGACCCATCTTGGAAGCTGTGGAGGTGGAGTATCTTGAGGAGGTGGAGGAGGATTTTCATCCTCGCTATCATCATATGAACTAGAAGGAATGATGTCAAAAATAGAAGATATAGAGAGAGGTGGCACATATGCTGAACTTAGGCTCACAGGCCAAAGGTGGCACACCTGCTGAACTAGGCTCGTAGGCCAATATATTTTCATCAAATTTTAAATCTCTTCTAATGAATATCCAACAAAAATGATTTTTTCACTCTTAGGTTCTAAGGATTTATGCTTCATATTTGGAATATGGGCCCAAGCTTCACTTCTAAAAACACGAATGTGAATTACATATGGTTTTATTGAGCTCTAGGCTTCTTTTGGAGTGATATTCCTTAAAACCTTAGTAGGAGTGCGATTCACGATGTAATTTGTACAATTAATTTCTTCTACCCAAAAAATTAAGACTAAGTAATTTAGATTAAAGACTTGAAGACCAAGGAAATAATGCAAGTGTCCTAAGTCTGTCATTTGAAAATTATTTTTGAGGCTATAATTCACATGGTTTATATGGTTGCGATCACTACTATTAAGGATAAGATCATCAACATAAAGAACAAGGATGATGAAGTACTTGCCCACTTTCTTGGTGTAGATAGTGTTGTCAGAATGACACCTAGAAAAGCCATTATCTAAGAGAAATCTATCCATTTTGGCATACCAAGCCCAAGGAGCTTGTTTGAGACCATAGAGAGACTTTCTAAGGTGAAAAACAATGCTAGAGTCATTTTGGATAAAGCTAGGGGGTTGATCCATGTATATTTATTCATGCAAATCTCCATGTAAGAAGGCTGATTTAATATCCATCTGATGGACTTCCCATTTAAAAGAAGTAGAAAGGGAAATAACAAGGTGGATAGAATTCATTTTGGCAACAGGGGAGAAGGTTTCAGTATAGTCAATGCCTTAAACTTATGAAAATCCTTTAGCAACAAGACAAGCTTTATGTCTATCCACTTTTCCATCTGGTCCAAACTTTGTTTTGTAAACCCATTTGAATCTGACAAGTTTTCTTCCCTTTGGAAGAGGAATAAGATCCCAAGTATCGTTTGCTAATAAGGAATGATATTATTCATTCATAGCTTCATCTCAATCTGGATGAATTGAAGCTTATTCAAAGGTTTCTGGATCAAGATTTTTTGGAACTTGAGCCAATAAGGAAGATTCTCTTTCGAACTAAGAACCTGTACGACGTTGATATGCAGGGTCACTTGCAAAAGAAACTGTTGCATCTCGAGTAGAGTAGACCCATATTGGAAGCTGTGGAGTTGAAGGAATATCTTGAGGAGGTGGAGGAGGATTGCCATCCTCACTGTCATCATCCGAACTAGAAGGAATGCTGTAAAAAATAGAAGAGATAGAGAGAGATGGCACATATGCCGAATCAGGCTCACGGCCAAAGGTGGAACACCCACCGAACTAGGCTCATAGGCCAATATATTTTCATCAAATTATACATCTCTTCTAATGAATATCCAAAAAAAATGCATTTTTCACTCTTAGGTTCTAAAGCTTTATGATTTGCATCTGGAATATGAGCCCAAGCTTCACTTCCAAAAACATGAAAGTGTTACATCTGGTTTGATTGATCTCCAGGCTTCTTCTAGAGTGATATTCCTTAAAACCTTAGTAGGGGTGTGATTCACGATGTAATTTTCATAGTTAGTTGCTTCCTGCCCAAAAATTAAGACTAAGTCCTTTAGATTGAAGCATAAAATTAACCATTTCTTTTAAGGTGTGATTCTTCCTTTCAGCTACACCATTTTTTTGTGGAGTATATGGAACAATATGTTGAAATTGAATGCCATGCTTAGTGCAAAAGTTGATAAATTTGTTGTTAACATATTCTCCTCCATTGTCTAATCTTAACTTAAGAATTTGATGTCCAGATTGTTTCTCAAAAAAAGGCCTTAAAGGCCAAGAACATGTTAAAAAATTCACTCTTGAGTTTTAAGAAGTATACCCAAGTATGTCTGGAAAAATCATTAATGAAAGTTAAGAAGTAATTGTAGACAGAGAAAGAAACAACAGGAAGTGGACCACATAAATCACTGTGCACAAGCTGCAAATGGCCTGAAGCATGCCAAGAGGCACGTTTGTCAAAACTATCCTGATTATGTTTTCGAGTACACATTCGGAACAAACACCATCTCGGCAAGATACCATAGGAATACCTGTCACCATATTTTATTTACATAGAGTTTGAAGAGAGAGATAGTTTAAGTGACCAAATCACTTATGCCAAAGTTTGCTCACTTCATCATTATGAGCAACAAAAATAGAGGGAAGACATGATAACCGAAAGTTGTGAAACTTATACAACCTTTTGGAATCATCAACAATGCCAGTAGCTAAAATATGTCTAAGATCTTTGAGGTCCTTAATTACAAAATCATGAGGTGAGAATTCTATTGTTCTCCCTTCACTTGAATGAGTTATTTGATAAACAGATAGAAGGTTGCAGGACAAGGAAGGAACACATAATACATCATTAAACTG
The DNA here is from genome assembly GCA_034641835.2 of Pinus albicaulis. Classification (NCBI taxonomy): domain Eukaryota; kingdom Viridiplantae; phylum Streptophyta; class Pinopsida; order Pinales; family Pinaceae; genus Pinus; species Pinus albicaulis. The sequence continues at coordinate 462,101,006 of CM076574.1, read as the reverse complement.
ATCATTATCAAGATGAATGGTTCCAGATCCTACAACACTAAGAGATCTATCATCACAAACATAAATTTTTTTGGTGTTAAAATCATTTAAAGAAGAAAACATGGCTTTATTTTTTGCCATGTGGTAAGAGGCTCCAAAATCAATGAGCCACTCATGAGAATGAGAAGAAGAAGATACATTTAATTCATAACCAGATCTTGATGCTTGACAACCACAAGTAGAAAGTGCCATTCCTGAAGATGAAGTTGAAGAGTTCTCCAAATTGATGTGGTGATTCTTCATTGCTACTTCCAAGGCTTCCATATTCTTAAAAAATTTGGACTCTACATCGCCATCATGATTACAAAAGTTGCAATGTATATCTGTTTTCTTCCCCTTGTTTTTATTTTCCTTATCAATTTGGTGAGTTTCTTTTTCAGATTGCGGTTGAAATTTCTTAAGACCCCTGTTTGGTTTAGGACTATTCTTTTTGGGACACTGCCTCTTGGGATTATTTTGATATAGTTGTTGTTGGGATGCTAAGGCTTTCTTAGAAGAGTTTTTAGTATTAATAAGACCAATTTGTAAGAGTTTTTCTTGTTATCTTATCAAAGAATCGCAAAAGGCATCAAAAGAGGGGGACGTGTAGGTTGTTCCTTGAGAAATGAGGGCTTGTCCAGTGGAATGGAAGGTGGAAACAAATACATAGTATGCAAGTCCAAGCTTAGCAAGAAGGGAATGGATAAGGCTACCATCTTCCTTTTTGACCTTACAACTTTCTAAAATAAGTCTAAGGGTATTGAATTTGGATAAAAAATCTTCAATAGAGGAGAAATTATTGGGGTCCAAAGTGAGCAACTCATTTTCAACTTGGTGGGCCTTGATTTCATTTTGAATGCCAAAAACGATATTTATATTTTTCATAGGTGCATCAGGGGTGTCAATTTCTTGGATATGAAATCGAAGATCTTGAGAAATGGACATTCCTATCAAACCTCGTGCTTGATCTTGTTTTTTTTCCCATTTAGCGGCTTTATCTCCATCAGTAGGTTTAGTTTCTTGTCATGTGGCTATTCTATAAATCCCTTTACTTCTAAGTAAGTCTACCATGTAGGATAACCATTGGAACTACTTGGTGCTGTTAAGAATAACCGGGTATACACTTTTCATTTTAATGAAATAAACTAAAATTGAAGTTGAAAAGAGTAAAACTAACTGCTCCAATGGAAATATCTCGAAAAATTAGGCTGGTTAAAAAAAATGGCTCGGAAAACGGCTTTCGGATGAAGAAGTTATTCCTTTTTGAAAAAAATGTGTTGTAGATGCCGAATAGTTACGTGAAAGGTTGAAAGTTGATGATGAAATTCTACTTAAAAAAAAAATTCCCCCCTCTTTTCCAAACTTAATACAATAAGATCACTTAAAAAAAAAAACTAATTTATGTGACCCACTTTTATAAATAAGTGAGAGTCACTTTTAAAATGTTACTTTTACATGTGATTTTGAAATAAAACCCTCTTTTTAAAACTAGCAACTTGCCAAAGGGCTTTATAAGAAAACACAACTTAACAAAATATTTTTACAAAAAAAAGCATGAGAGAGAGACTTGAACCCAAGACCTCTATTCTCATAGAGTAACTTTACACCAAGTGAGCTAATAAAAGGATTCTGTAATTGTTTGAAAGGAGGAAGGGTATTTTTTTTTTTTTAGCTCTTTGATGTGTGTGATTTTTCCTGGAAAAAAATACAAAAATCTGTGCACAAAAAAAACAAAATTCCGGTCTTACGGCAGAAAGTTATATTTCTGGTTACTCTTACCGACAACTATCATTTTTTCACTATTTCTAATTTCTCGAGATCACACAAAGACGCGGGGAAAGAGCATACGTAGGAGAAAAAAATCTCGTCTTCCTGTCCTGATTTGCCGAGATCGCACATAGCGCATAGCAAAAAGCATACATAGCGAAGAGAGTAAAGATCCAGAAATTAAAAAAAAAAAAACTATAAATCGAAATAAACAGAGGGAACCGAAATATAACTACAAAAAATAAAATTTATACCTCCAGATCTAAAATGACATAACTCGGGCAACTAGAAACCTTTTCTCTTGAAACAAAAGGGTTTCCTCTCTGTAACAGATGCTTCAGACAAAACAAAATAGTTCTCCCGACCCAAAAGTGGTCAGAAATAGTAGATCTGGAAAACGATAGTCACATGCAGTGAAATCGGCTTCGGATTTGGATCAACAACAGATGTGGCCCTCAAAATGGCTCTGATACCATGTAGGAATTTACAGGGCAAGTTCCTTAGATCAAACACCAAAGGTCACTGCTCACAAATATATCACAGATCAATACACCAATATTTGATGTGATTAAAACCCTCGTAGAGGGAAACAATCCATGGCCTGAGCCAACACGACCACTTCAGGAAATTTATTAAAATAAAAAATAAAATTTAAATAAGCTTCTCTCATAAACGATTACAGGACAAATGACCCTCCATGCTCTTTAAATAGAGATCATAGACCAATCAGGTGTTAAGACACGTATCAAGTGTCAGTAATATCGAGGAGAGAGTGAACTGTCGGATCACTACATATCGTGACCGTCAAATTATAAGTTACGAATGTACATAGTAAAGAAACATATTTTACCTAACTCTACACTAGTCAAAGTTATACTTAAGTATTTCCTATGTGTCAGAATATCCTAACATGAACCACGTTATACTGGTCCTCCATATGTTCTTGCTGTTCCATTTATTCTCTCCTTTGACGTCACTGAATGATTCACATATTAAATACATTTTTTATTTATTAAATGAGATATGTATTTACAAATATATATATATATATATATATATATATATATATATTTGGAAAAAAAACAGTCCGTGCACCTAAAAAACTAGTCATGCACCAATACTGGTGCGTCCGTTTTTATTGTGCACCGAGGATGGTGTGCATAGAATTTTCCACGCATCGCAAAACATGAAATTTACTTTCTTCTGCGGTGCGTTGATCAAATTATCCACCCCAAGGTGGATAGTTAGGTCAACGCATTTCCCAACAATAATTCATGGTCAACGGTGCGGTCGTTTAAATGACCGCACTGTTGACTATGTACCACTGTCGAGAGGGCAGTGCATTGAACAAACTATGCACCCCGGAGTGGATAGTTTGGTCAACGCAAGGCCCTCCTAACATCAGTAGATGGTCAACAGTGTGGCCTTGTAAATGATCGCACTGTTGACTATGTACTGATGTCAGGACGGCGATGCACTGACTGAATTATCCATCCTGGGGAAGATAGTTTGGTAAAATCACCACCCTCCCGAGACTAGTGCGTAGTCAATGGTGCGGTCATTAAAATGACCGCATCGCCATATCGGGTTAAAAAAACATGGTGCACGTTTTTCGTACCGCATCGGAACCTGGTGTGGTTTCCGTTAGCATCGTTCACGGTGCGGCCTGTAAATTTACAGGCAACACTGCGAAAAGTGTGAGTGGAATGGCTCGAGCGCATCGCACAAAATATATACAATTTTTTAAATGGTTAAATTTAAGTTTTTTTACAAATATAATCCGCTAAAATGTTTAGTTATTGAGAAACAAGTAAAATACCTGTACATTTGGGCATTAAGGAGGCATATTTGCTGAATAATTTGAAAAACCAAAATTTCCCACCATTTTCCAAAATTGGAACTCCACAAGGTGGGAAATGGATGACAACAATGCGTGCAATGGGAGCACTGATGGCAGGGCACCTCACACAAGTGAAATTCACATCGGTGCTTGAGAGCTCTAGAGCACTGGAGAAGTGAAAATGCAGATTTTCTGGCCTGTAATTTTTTATTATTTAACCCTGTTTCAATGCGTGGGTTTTTGAGACACACAGGGAAGTTACTACGTAGTGCACTGGGCCTGAATATGTTTTAGCACTGGTTTTTAAGACGCACTACGCTTGTTTTTGAGTAGTGCACCGGTGTGCTACAATAATGAGATGCACCGAGTGGGTTTGTATAGAGAGCATGGTGTCTCGGTGTGCCAATTTTTAGTACGCGTCGGTGCCTTGTGAGTTGCAACGGTGCAGTTTATGATGAGAGATGCACCGAATAAAAAACATCTGCAAAAAATTCCACCCGCCAACCTCCTCTATAGGCCTCCACTACAAATGGATATCTAGGTTATTTTTATAAGGGTTTCCTCAAAAACATTCGCTAGAGGGTCTTTTCCTTGTAGTGTAACATGCAGTATCCACTGCCTCTACCTAGAATTCCTTTCCTAATCCAATACCATTTAGCATTCTTATTTCCTTTTTCATCAATGTCTTGTTCATTCTTTTTGCAACTCCATTTTGCTGAGGTGCGTATGAAATATTCTTCTGCCGTGCTATATCACACTTATAGAATTTTTCAAATACCTTCTTGTAAAACTAATCCAGGTGGATATTGGTGGCCACCGGCCTATTCCACTTGGGGTCCCACCAACGTTTCTTTTAGTTTTTCAGTTTCCTTAATTGTAGCACATTTTACTATTTTTAGCAGTTTTTCGGGTCTCAAACTTCTAGAGCCGTATTAAGGCCCTAAACGATGTTTTTTCAAAAAACCAAGAGCAACATGGAAGTTCCTTTGATTTTTCTCATATCAAAAGTTGTAGTCCTTAGATAGATATTTCTAATGAGGTATTGTGCATGTCAAACGAAGATCGTATGCCAAAGTTACATCCCCAGGAAGATTGATGTACCAATTTATCCAAGCAGGGCCCATATTTTTAGCGCTTCATCTCCTAGGGTTAGATTTTTGGATGTGTAGGGTTTTCCATTTTTTGTCATTAATAAATAGGCCCTCGACCATGATTGTAACACAGTTTAGAGGCTTGTAGCCGCTACAGCTCTTCTCAGAGATAAGCTACCAACGCTCTAGCTCGTTTATTTACATTATGTCTGTAAGCATATTTCAGTTATTTTCTATTAATGAAATGAAGTTTTATTTCTACTACATCTTTGCTTTTATGTGTATTTCTATATTTCATTGTGTTCCCGCATAAATACGGATTAGTGGTATCAGAGCGGTCTACTCTTTCTCTATCCTTCTCTGCATGTCCCCAACGAGGTTGGATATAAGGAGTTAGGGCTCGATCTGGTTGATCCTTTCCAAGATCAGCCTCGCAAACCCTGATGACCACCCATGGGGGGAGAAAAAAAAGATGAGGGAGCAGGAGATCCTATCAAAATATTTCTCGAGGAGGCCCTTGAGAAACAAAGGAATGCGATGATGGATAGCTTTGCCCAGATCCTTCAACGTCTGCCCACCGATGACACATATACATCTAGCAGTCACTCTGGAGGCACCACTCCTTTTAAGGTACAAGTAACCTTTGAAATTCCCATATTTGAGGGCCAAATAGATGCAGATGTCATAGATATATGGTTGAATGTATTAGAAGGATATTTCTCGGTTCATGACTTTTTCGACCGAGAGAAGATTATTTTTTCACTCCTCAAACCTGTCCCCCATGTTAAGGACTAGTGGGAAACCTATTGTGAGAAAAAGGACGAGGGGGAACCGTCTTTGTTCTCGGTCGTACCCACTTGGAATTATTTCCAAGACGCCATCAAGGAAAAATATTATCCTGTGGGGAGCTATGAGGAAAAGTATATACAATGGACTACGCAGTAGCAACAAAGGGATCAAGATGTGCATGAGCTGACGAATCTGTTCCATACCCTACGCACAAAGTTGGGTATCAAATATTTAGAGAAAAATTTGGTGCTGAAGTACTGCAGTTGTCTACACAAATACATTCTGGAGGAAATGGAGTTCCTAGACATCTCCTCTCTTGGTACGTCATACCAGTATGCTGCCAAGATTGAGCAGAAATTCAAATAGAAGAAGTGAGACTTTGGATCTTTGAATCAAAAGCAAGGGAAAGGTGCCAAAAAAATACAGAACGAAGGACAAAGCTAAGGCATGGCAGCCCAAAACAACTTGCCAAAGCCATAAGCAAAGAAAAACACCGTGAAGTCGAAGAAGGACATGGGAAAGTGGTGTGAGTTCCATAAGAGCTCCACTCACAACACAAGTGAGTATCAGGCCAAGCAGTCGCTGGTGGCCAAGATGAAGGCTTCTGAATCAGATGCATGCTCCGAATCTAAATCAAAACCTGACAAGGGGAATGAAAAAATAAATAATATTATCGATGCGGAGCCTAATGCCACCATTTCCACCACGAATATCTAGAAGGAGGAAGAAAAAGATCCAGAGGAGGAGGAGTGTCTCTTCCATTCGTAGAAGTGGGTAAAGGTTTCCTTGCTATAGTTCATTGTTGATAGTGGGAGCCAAAAGAACCTCCTTTCAGCAAAGGTCGTGAAGAGTTTGGGATTGCCAACCACAACACACCCACAACCGTATAACATCGAGTGGCTTCACCAAAGACGAGATCTCCGCATCAACCATCAATGCCGCCTTCCTTGCAGCATCAAGCCCTTCACAGATGAAGTATTATATGACATTGATCATCTTCGTGTTTGTGATGTATTATTAGGCCAACCATACTTGTGGAAGCTACATGCTGTGTATGAGTCCTGACCTCACGCCTTTATTGTTACTTTGGGAAATAAGTTGTACGGGATACCAGAGGTACCACTACTTGCCGCTATCTCTTTGGTTACTGCAAAACAATGCAGTAAGCTCATTTCCAAAAACGAGAAATTTGTTTTCCTAATGATCCACCCTCAATACAAGAAGAAGATTGTGGCCACAACCTCGAGACAGGTCTCCTCTACATGACAACAACAAATGAACAAGTTCATGGAGGAGTACGAGACATCTTCACCTCACCCACAAAGGTGCCTCTACACCGTCAGGTCAAGAACACCATCAATCTAACCCCAGGTGCACTGCCACCCAATGGATCGATTTATCGACGCTCTATTATAGAGAATGATGAAATCAAGAGGAAGAATTAGGAGCTAATTTAGAAAGGTCACATCTGAACGATTTCATCACCCTCTGGGAGCCCAGTCGTCTTGGTGCAGAAGAAGGATGGGACTTGGAGACTATGTATTGACTATCGGGCACTGAACAAGAACACTGTTTGGAATAGGTACCTGATCCCACATATTTATGACCTTTTGGAACAACTGAAAGGGGTGAAATATTTCAGTAATATCGAATTTAAGTCTGGGTATCACCAGGTACCAATCGAACCCTATGATGTGTGGAAGACTTCCTTCAAAACCAAGGAGGGCCTTTTCGAATGGATGGTCATGCCCTTCGGGTTGACGAATGCTCCCACAACCTTCATGAGGCTGATGGATGATATATTGCGACCATTCACCAACTCATTTGTATTAGTGTACTTGGATGACATCCTGATCTTCAACCAAACTTGGGAAGAGCACCTCCACCACATCTGACAGGTCCTCCAAACACTGCGGCAACACAAGTTGTGTAAGTCATTCAGGATTGGCTAGCCCCAACCACTCTAACAGAGCTTTGCACCTTTCTGGGTCTTGCTAATTTATACCGCAGGTTGGTGTTGGAATTATCTCATATCACTTGGCCCTTGAGTCAAGTCACCAAGGGAGGAACGAAAGAAAAATTATTTTGGGGAGAATATCAACAAAAGGTGTTCGTAGAATTGAAACATCGCCTCTGCTCTTCGAAAATGATCACATTACCAAACTTGAAACAACCATTTGAGATCAAGACAGAAGCCTATGACTATGGTATTGTGGTAGTTCTTACTCAACAAGGGAATCCAGTGGAATATCATAGTGAGATACTATCTGACACAATTCGTACGTATCCCAATTATGACAAAGAAGTGTATTCCATTGTGCAGGCTTGCTAAAAATGGAAGAATTACATTTTGGGGAAGGAAATGGTAATCCAAACAGACCACCGACCCTTTCAGTTCATACAGACTCAAGTTCAGTTGTAGAATGATCGCCATTAGAAGTGGTCCACATAACTACAATAGTTTCATTTGAACATCAATTACAATAAGGGACACACCAATAATATTTTAAACTACTTCAATTGACCACTGATCGTGGCGCTAACCACCGTTCTCAACTCTTGTGGGCACTGTTAGCCCCCTATAAATTTTTTGACAAGAAAATTAAGGGGCTAAATTGTTTCTGCGCCTTCAATGAATGCATCTCCCCTGGAGACACATCATCCTTGAAGTCTCCTGTGACTTTTCCTTGTGATGAAATCCCCTCTGCTGATTCCCCATTATGGAGCCTCTCTGATTGCAAAAAATTGTGGTCCTGAAGGCCTGCATTTTCCCCTTGTATCCCTACAGAATGCCCCATTTTAACCCTTTATTTCCCCTTGTCAAAATCCCCCTCTAACCTTTCTAAATCATACCCATGCCCTTTTAAACCATTCTTACACCCTTTGTTTAGCCAATTTCCCCTTCTTCCCTTTATCGTTACCCATTTTCGACCTCAAATTTCATTAAAAAGGGCCGAAAAACTCATACTCAGCACATTGTGGTCTTAGCCCCCTACGGCCCTAGCCCCTTAACCCTTTTCCATCCATGTGACCCAGCACCATGACCAGGCGCTAGGGCAGGAAGTGCTTATCTCATATGTTCATCGGGCACGTTTTCAATCGTTGATCTAAATAGAATGGACGGTGATCACCGCCCCCGCAACAACCATCGTTCAACCCGTTCACCGCCCGATCAAATATCTGCCGTCCATTTGAGCGATGATCCGACAGTCCATATTCACCCGCCCGGTGGTCCCTGCAATCGCGCCAACACTGTTCAAAACCGTCGGGTTTCATTGCACCACTTCTGAAGGGCGGGTGGTTTTTCTATTTTCGCAGCGATTCCATACATCATCCGACACGTAGCACCGGTACAGCTAGAAAACCACCCTCCCATCACGCATTAAAGTTCGTCCGTGGAAGCAGAGCGATATTGCTACGCGTCGTCTGATCTGGGGAGGGAAATCCAACGGTGATCGCTCCACGAAGCTGCGCACACGATAATCCACGACCACTGTACCCCTGGCCCACCATTCATCGCCCTCCGACGTGTCCTCAACCATCGATCTCCTCCGGAGATTAGACGGTTCAGATTTGATTACCCCCCCGCTGTTGACCGTCCCGTCATCTCCCAGACCCAACACGTCACCACTCCATGTGTCTCCATCGTACATCCACCCGCCCCCGCTATATATGTTCATTCCACGGTCAAACATTCGTTTTTCACGTTAAATTTCTATGCACTTTGCCAACCTTCACCAGAGCATTTCTCCACCATGCCTCTGCATTTTTCGCCTTTTCTCCACTGTCCCATTATCATCCTCACAGTCACTCACATCATCCGACCCCATGCATTGTTTTCTTAACAGTTTTTGTGTTTTTTAGGGTTATAAAGAGGCGAAAAACCACCATGGTTCATATGTACTATTGTAATGGCGCGTTGTGCAGAGAAAGTGGGATTTAGAAGCTGGTACTACAAGTAAATGTCTGGAAATATGGCGGTAGCATAAATATTATCAAAGGACAGTTCAATCTCCGCGAAAGCCTATCCGACGCCATTAAAGCCCAGATTTTGCAGATTTGGACATTTATGAAGCGGCAAAGAAATACCAGCTAATGATCAACAAGTTCCACGTTCAGTATTGAAGATCTTTGAGTACAGTGGTTTAGAGGCAAATAAATAGGTTAGCGACATCATGGATCACACAGAGGGTACAACACGCAGAAAACCATATCATCGAGGTTTTCACATCAGCAGAATGTTTTCCCACGAAAGGACAAAGTGCCCATGCAGTGTTCAATCTATGCCATGTCCTAGAGAGATTTTCTGCCCTGACAACAGTCCCGGTGCTATCAAAGCATTTGTTTCACAAGTATGGGGGACGTCTCAGTCATTTATTTACCTCTTTGTTTAATCACTAGAAGTACTACAGAATGCTGCAGTAGAGTACATCAGAAACATACCTGGAGTAAATGGAAACCTGACGAAGACCACTCTTTCACCCAAGAGTGCCACAGATTAATGCACATAATTTATACAGAGTGGGCTTCAACCATATTCCTCTTCTGAGTTTTTAATTCTGCATTTAGTTTTTCACCTACCTTCTCTGCTCCACTGGAGCTATAAATTCATGAAGAAACTCATTGTAAAGGTTGTTGATTAGTTATCAGAGAATTGCAAGCAGTTTCTTTTGAGACACAGTCTCTGTGTAAAGTTGTAAGATAGGATGAGGAATATGATTTCAGACTGAGTATTCAGATATTGGCGATGTTGTACTTGACTGGTATTGCTATTAATATGACAAGCACATTTATTTGGATCTTGATCTAAAGCAACGGTGATGTTTTCCTATCTCTTTGTTTTAATTCATTTCATTTCGTTTCTACTGGCTTGCATCAGAATATTGGCATAGGATTTACCCTTGTTAGGTACCCTATGTTTCTGCTCTCCTTTCCATTGATGTTTTTCTTCTGAATGTGTTATCTAAAAATTGATTCCAGTTAATTTAACCAGTGTAGTGGATGTTATTGCCTTCTCTCTGATGTATGAATTAAATGAATCTATTCTTAGATGTTTCTTGTTAAGGATTTAGCTGGAAGATTTGGGAACACTGGGGATTAGAGTTAGCCCTGTCCACTAGGATCCTTGTGCGGCCAGTTGGTCTTTAACTATGCATCCTGAATCTGTGTAGTCTCCTCCTCTCTTACCATTCCATATCACACAATCATCTTTAAGATCCAATGTTTTAGATGACTAGCCCAGTTGAAAGCCTGCCTATTGAGTAGAAAACAAATCCTTTCCTGACTCCATTTCCCAATGGTTTTAAATGCTCCCTGGAATACTTCACCTCTGCCTTACTCCTCTTTGCTCATCCTTGTCTTACATTGAACCCTTCTTTCCTGATAACCAGCAACCAAACAAACAATCAAACAAACAAACCCTGAGCCTTATAACTAGCCTAACATCTTAAACCTTTGACCTTCAAAGACATTACCTTTAGCAATCATAGAGAGATCCCTCTCTGGACCCAGGAGGGATAGATCCTAAGGTCTGAAAGCGGTTTGATGTTTTCTCATATTTTGGTCTTGCCAATCTTGCCAAAACATGGGAATACCAACATAATGGTGACTCCGATGGGGAGATGCTAAGTATTTCTCACCTTCTACATCATAAGAGCCTCAGAAACCTACAATCTCTGTTAGGTTGGCAATAAAACACTCCTATTCACACATCAACCTCTATACCATTTTTTGTGTTCTCCCACACTCTTAGGCAGAGTCTGGAAAGGGCGAGGTAGCCTCCAGATCTCACACTCTTTCAGAGGTGACATATCTGGTAAATGCCCTCCGAGTCAATCTCTAGTTAGAGTTTGCTGTGTTTGGAAGATATCCTTGAAAGGGGACATCTCATAAACACTGTGGTGGACAGTGTACCCTCCAGAAGCATCTTAAACCCTCCACCTGGCGACTCCAAAATTCCTAAACGATTTAAAGACTCCACTGGTGATTAGTAGGCCTGCTGATTATCCTGGTTTCACACAAGGCTCCACTGGAAGACCAGCCTCCATAACAACATCAACCACAGTAGAAGTAACAAGTAGGGTTAAGCTTCTTGGTTAGAAAACAACATTCTGGCTTCAAGAACCATTCATACAAGAGCTTATCCTAACCCAGACCCACCTGAAATAGTTGACAACCCTGAGAGCATCCTCAAGGGATCTTCTACACCTAAACAATCAATTATTTCCAGCCACATCCATAGAGCTAACTCTACACCAGAAAACTTAACAGCTCTATCAGACCCACTTTTTGACCTAGGCACTGAAAATAGTTTACCAAGAACTAGGTCATTCAGTGTTCTAGACCAGCCAGACCTTGAGTTTCCTGTTTCACCACCTCAAAGTGGTGATCACCCTGAGAATAGACAGACTCCTCCATCTACACCACCTGATATACACTTCATTCAAAAATTGGGGCTCAGTCACCCTAAATCCTCTCATCAGTCCTCTGCTGGCCATAATATCCCTGTCATCCATATACCAGCTACCCAAGTCAATCCTTTACCTCATCAAAACATCATCATGGCAGCCTGGTATGCACCTCTGGTTTTACCTAAGCCTCTAGTACCCTTACCCAATGATTATCAATCAAAGATCCCACACTTCACTGCAAAAGAGTCTACCATAGCACAATACCATGTAGATAGGATGGAAGATTCTTTCAACTAAATGGAGATAGATGATGATACAGTCAAAATGAGAATCTTTTCCCAGAGGTTAGGGGGTGATGTGAAGAAATGGTTTAAAGGCCTACCTCCGGGTAGCATTAATGACCTTCCATCTCTATATCAGACTTTCATAAACGAATGGGAGGTTAAGGCCAACCCTCGCCAACTCCTAGCAGAATATATGAACCTTAAAAGAAACATAGGAGAGAGTGTCCATGATTACACAACGAGATTTAACAGCATTTACAACACTCTTCCTCCACATATGAAACGTCCCCAAGGTATAGCTCTAGCGAAATAACCCAAAGGCTTTGATGCTGACATGGCCTACCAGCTTAGGGAGAGAGATTACAACATGTTGGAAGACATGCAAAAAGGAGCAATGAGTGTAGAGACTAATCTGATTGAGAAAAGAGCAAGATTGAGAGCTGAGAAAAGGGTAACGTATAGAGATGACAATGTAGCTTCCACGTCTGACCCAAATTATGACCGCATGTCCAAAAACATGGAAAATATATACCAAATGATGGAAAAAATGGTTGTCACAGTTAGTAACCAAAACAGAAATCAAATCATAACCAGAACCAAAACTTTAGAAGAAACAATGCCACTCCCAACAGACAAAGAGAATCAGATCAACAAGTTATTCCCCCATTCCAAGAGAAATTTCTTGATGAAGATGAGGGAATCATAGAAGAGTCTAAGGGAACCACAATAAACATGTTTGAAACAGAAGATTCAATCCATAAATTTTACACAGAAGAAGATCACCCCCCACCCTCTTACTGGGACGAGGAATGGTTAGAAACTGAGGATTACAGGTTAGGATTTGAAAATTCCATGGTGCAGGTCAGAGAACAATATGAACTTAGAAGCAAAAAGAGCCAAGAAACTTCCAAACCAAAAGCTTCTGAGGTCACCATCAAGAAAGGACCTGAGAAAACTTCTAAAGCAACTGCTGAAAGTAACAAATCAACAGCTGAGAGTTCTAGAAAGAACAAAGAAAAAGACAACCAAAACACTGATACACAAGGTAAACCAACTAGCAGCACTAGCACTGCAGTTAGTGCTCCTAATAAAACTGTCACAAACATTGTACATAACGAGAATCAACACATTGATTCAGCCACTAAGGCGGTGGCTAAAAAAACAGAGTTGAACATTCCAAAGAGTCAGTCCAATTTCAATTTGGAGAGTGAGATTGCAAAAATCAAAATCTCTGTCCCACTCTTTAAGCTGGCCACTCAGGATGTATATAAAGGCCAAATTTTGAAAGAATTAAACTTAGGTGAGAACAGTGACACTGTAAATTTGAGTGATGATCAACCCGCCCTTCTGTTTGGTCCAAAGATAGAAGGAAAGTTTCAGGAAGGGGTAGTGCCCCTTTTTATACCAGTCTCAACATCCATGATAAGATTCTCCACAATGCAATGCATGATTCTGGGGCATCCCACAACCTAATGCCTAAAGTAGTAATGGAAAGATTAGGCCTAGAGATAACCCGTCCCTATAAAGACCTATATTCATTTGACTCTAGTAGAGTAAAGTGTCTTGGCCTGATCAAAGATTTGTGTGTGAGCCTTACCCAGATTCCAGCCAAGTGTATGGTCATGGATGTTGTTGTGGCAGATGTGCCACCCAAGTATGGCATGTTATTATCAAGATCATGGGGAGCCAAGCTGCAAGGAACAATGCAGATGGATGGGGCCTATGCCACAATCCCAATATTTGGCCAACTTAGAGAACTGTACAGGGAGTCACAAATGAAATTTCTGATCGACAGCCTCGAGAAGCCTGAAAAATCACCTTTATACTCTGTACATACAGACCTTGACTCCTTCATCCTCTATAATGATGAATCCTCAGAAGGGTCAGAGTCCCAAAACGGAGATACCAACAAGGAAACAGAGCCAATGGACTTTAACATAATGGCTACCGTAGACTCAGAGGAGGAAGATATAGAAAACTCAGAATAATGCACTGAAACAAAAACTCAAAGTGAACCAGAAACAAAATCCAATCAGCCAACCAGTCACCTTTATGATTTCCACACCCATGACGAAAAAAAAACAATCCACAGGCTAGTGCAGCTCCTATAATGCAACATAATGGCGAACCCAGCTGTAGGGAAGGAAGTGATGATAAAACGAAAAATGAACCCTTGTTGGAGATGAGTTTCGATGGGTCATGCACCAAGAGAGCTGCTGGAGTAGGAGTGTGGATACATAACCCAGAGAGTGATTACGCAGAAAGTCATGCCTGCAACCTGCACTTCAAATGTACAAACAATATTGCAGAATATGAGGCTCTTATCCTAGGCTTGACTCTGTTGAAAAAAATAGGAGCCCATAGGATAACTGTGCGTGGGGACTCTGAGCTGATTATCAAATAGGTGAATGGTGAATACACAGTGAAACATCCTAGATTGAGAGCTTACAGGAATGACACTATGGATTTATTGAAAACATTTGTTGAATACGAATTAGTGTTTGTTCCTAGGAGTCAAAATGTCACTGCAAATGGATTATATTTCCTAGCAAGTTCATACCCTAAGACTCCAAGCGACCAACAGATCATCATTCAGACCAAATTCAGACTTGCAGTGCCGGACAATGAAAAATATTGGCAGGTTTTTGAAGGAGATAAAAAGATTGAAGATTTCTTGGTAGGTAGGAATGAGTTTGAATTTTCTGATTCAGAATCTAAATCTGACAGTAGCTACCTAAGTGAAGAGTCCTCAGACGAGGAAGAGACACCCTGTAACATAGAAATAAACACTTTAAACGAACAGATTGGAAATTCAAACGAAAAATATGAAAACACAGATAGTGAAGAAGTAGAGGTGCTACAGACCAAAGATAAGAACATACCTCAAGGTCTGGCACCTTTAGAAGACCTCTTTGACTTTGATGATGTAGCAAAAAATCCCACTATGGAGCATGCAGACTCTGATGTCGAAGAATGCAACATAGGCACTGAAGATAAACCCAAGATGATCAAATTAGCTAAGTCCCTTCCTGAAAACATGAAAAGGAAATACATTGACCTATTCAAGGAATTCATTGATGTGTTTTCTTGGAGTTATGAGGACTTAAGGGCTTATGACACAAACATCATACAGCATAAGATACCCTTGAAAGAAAATCAGAAGCCCTTTAGACAAAAACTTCGCAGAATAAACCCAAAACAATTGCCTGTAATGGAAAAAGAGATTAAGAAGATGTATGAGGCAGGTATAATTGTACCTGTGAGGTTCTCTGATTGGATATCCAACCTAGTGGCTGTGAGAAAGAAAATAGGGGATATCAGATTGTGCATTGATTTCAGGAATCTTAATAGAGCCTCACTCAAGGACAATTACCCTTTGCCAAAAATGGAACATATTCTTCAGAGGGTAGTAGGTTCTAAAAGGATCTCCCTACTAGATGGTTTTTCAGGTTACAACCAAGTCCTAGTAATCCTAGAAGACCAACTCAAAACAACCTTTACCACCCCATGGGGCACTTTTATGTATGTAAAGATGCCTTTTGGATTGGTGAATGCTGGTGCAACCTTCCAAAGAGCAATGGACATAGATTTTTCAGATGAAATAGGACACTTCATTGTCATATATCTGGATGACATAACAGTCTACTCCAAGACCGAAGAAGAACACCTAAAACATGTGAGGAAAGTGTTTGAAAAATTTAGGAGGTTTGGTCTGTCATTAAATCCCAAAAAGACTGTATTTGGGCTGCAAGAAGGAAAACTTCTTGGCCATATCATATCTGAGAACAGGATTAGGATAGACCCACAAAGAGTTGAGGGAATACTACAAATCACACACCCGAGAAACATTAAGGAGTTACAGTCCTTCATTAGGAAAATCAACTTCCTAAGGAGATTTATTCCCAACTTAGCCGAACACCTTAGAAATATGACTAACATGCTGAAGAAAGGTGTAGGAGTTAAGTGGATTGTTGAAGCTAAGAAATCTTTTGAATCAGTAAAACTTGCACTCACCCAGGCTCCTGTCCTAATCAGCCTAGATTTCTCAAAATATTTCTCGATTTTTTCATTTGCCTCCAAGCATACTGTAGCTGCAGTCCTACTGCAGAAGAATCCAGAGGGAATGGAACAACCCATTTCTTTTTTCAGCAAAGTGCTCAGAGATGCACCCTTGAAATACAACATAATGGAGAAACAGGCCTATGCTTTGATTAAGGCCTTGAAAGACTTTAGGGTGTACATACTGCATTCCCACACCATAGCCTATGTGCCAAATATATTGGTAAAGGATATATTGTCCCAAGACCCAGATGAGAAAATGGGAAAATGGATTGTTGTGACCTTGAGATAAAACCCACTAAACTGATCAAAGGTCAGGGCTTGGCTAAATTAATGGCTGAATCAAATCTGAAAGCCCTTGACATTAACATGGTAGATGCCTTGGATGAGCATCAGGGGTTGCCTGATCCCACTGTTGACGAGAAGTTTTAGAACTCTCCTTGGTACTCTGATATCCTTTATGTGCTCACCAACCTCAATGCTCCACCTGAACTGTCAAAGACCAAGGCCAGATTCCTAAAGCTAAAAGCCATAAACTATTTCATTCTGAATGAAACTTTATACTGGAAAAATCCAAATGGCCTATTGCTTAAATGTTTGCCTGAAAATGAGGCAGAGAGGATTAAACAAGAATTCCATGCAGGAGAGTGTGGAGGCCACCTGAGATGGAAGGCCACCGCAAACAAAATACTCAGAGCTGGCTACTATTGGCCCACACTCTTCAATGATATCCATAAGATGATAATTTCTTGCCATAAATGCCAAATTTTTGAAGGCAAAAACTCCTCCCTTTACCTCTACAACCCATCATTATCGAAGGTCCCTTTCTGCAATGGGGCCTAGATTTCATAGGGGAGATTCACCCTGCTTCTTCTGCACAACACAAATGGATCTTAACAGCCACAGACTACTTCACTAAGTGGATAGAGGCCATACCTACTAGGAATGCCACAAACTTAGTCATCATTAGGTTCCTAGAGGGTCATATCCTCTCTCGGTTTGCTAGCCCAAGGAAAATAATCACTGACAATGCCGCTGCTTTTGGATGCAAGAAAATGGTTGATTTTTGTCACAGGTATCAAATAACACTCATTCATTCAACTGCCTATTACCCTCAGGGTAATGGATTAGCTGAATCATCAAACGAGAGCCCGATGACCATCATCAAAAAGCTGCTGGAAGAGAACAAAAAATCATGGCATAACAAGTTAGAGCATGCCCTATGGGCTGACAGGTTAACAACAAATAAATCTATTGGCATGTCACCATACCAGCTTGTCTATGGAACAGAAGCAGTGTTTCCTACCAGCCTTGGGATACCAGTGATCAAACTTGTTCAAGAGATTCAGACAGAAGAAAACAATATGGTGAGGAGAATAAACCAAACAATTCATCTCCAATAAAGAAGGGAAGAGGTCTACAACAGAGAAGTGAAAATTTAGGAAAACATAAAGATACTGTTTGACAAAAGAACCAAAGCTGCTGATTTCAAAATTGGAGA
The DNA here is from genome assembly GCA_034641835.2 of Pinus albicaulis. Lineage (NCBI taxonomy): Eukaryota > Viridiplantae > Streptophyta > Pinopsida > Pinales > Pinaceae > Pinus > Pinus albicaulis. Next base: position 462,083,247 of record CM076574.1, on the reverse strand, counting down.
TAAAGTTCTGAAGTGGGACTCAAGGAGAGAGGACAAAGGAAAGCACGACAAGTTTGACAGTTTGTGGCAAGGTCCATACATCATCCAGGCCACTGTGGGTCCAAATGCCTTTTTTCTACAGGAGTTAGATGGTACAGAGCTATTTGGGGGTCCTGTCAATGGCAGGATGCTCAAACACTACTTCTGCTGATTTCCAATTTCCAGTTTCCTTTTCCATTGTACATACCATTGCAGTGTTGGTTTTCAAAAACAAAAAAAAGAGAGAAGAGAAAACAGAGAAAGGGAGAGGTTCAGACATGCTCAAAACATGAACCTCTGCAGTGCAAATATTGGCTCTAATATGATCCAAACCTGAGCCAAAGAAAGTAAAGATAGTTGGTTCAAACATGCCCAAAACCTGGATCAGCAAAGAAGAAAGAAGAATCAGCTCTAACAAGCCCAACATCAGAGCTGAGATGAAGAAAATAAAGTGACCCTAACAAGCTCAAAAATTGAGTCACAAAGAGAAGAAGGATGCTGCAAAACTTCAGATTTCCAGCCTTCAAGATTTTGTTTCTAATTTTCTGCAAAGTTCTGTCCATGTGCAACTGTCTTTATGCCTTGGATCCATAGCAAACTAGATTGTCTAATCCTAGTTTGACTGTTTTTAAATTTCTATTGTAGAATGTAGAGAAGAAATCTGTTGGACAGTTTAATCCCAACATATATTAGATTAGGTATAGAAACATATGAGACCAACAGTCTAATCTGGTCTCATGGAGTAATAAGGGTAGATTTAGAATAGGTTTATTTTCTGTTATAAAATAAATGATGTAAAGGGTCTGCTAGTTCAAATGCACCCTAGAAGAAAAAATGCTAGGATTGTAGGATGGGTAGGTAGATTGTTTGGAAGTGTTTTTGCTGATCTATCATATTTGTGGCAGCTGAAAATCAAAGAAGAAAGGTGGCTCAAGCAGCAGGCATATGGCCTACGCCAAAGATCATTTTCTGAATTCTTGACTCCTTCAAGAAGAAGCCATCCCCATGTGGAGCCACTGTTAGCCCCCTATAAATTTTTTGAAAAGCAAAGTAAGGGGCTAAATTGTTTCTGAGCCTTCAATGAATGCATCTCCCCTGGAGACACATCATCCTTGAAGTCTCCTGTGACTTTGCCGTGTGATGAGTTATATCGATGAGACTGGGAGTTCACTTTAGAAAAGACTTAAGGAACATGAAGCCGATATCAGATATGAACGATCACGTACCTCAGGCCTTGCAGAACACTCCTCGAAGACCAAACATCAAATACAACTGGAAGATGCAACAATCATTGCGAAGGAAGAGCACTATCAAAAAAGGAAAATAAGAGAAGCCCTGGAGATCATAAAGCATCCAGATAATCTTAATAGGGATAGTGGAGTTGAAATTAGTAACACTTGGAAACCCCTTATTCGACAGATCTGCTCCTACAAGAAAATCGCCCGCCAATAAGGTATAGTTTTTAACCCCAGGTATGTCCCTCTCCCTTTGAAGTCTTAGTTACTTTTTAGGTTTAACAAATCAAATTGCTAGTAATCATTCCTATTAATTAATTAATCTTTATTTGGTTAAAATTAAAGGTTAATTAATTAATCAATAATTTTTGGGATTTTATTAAATTATAAATAAGCTTAAAACTTTATTAAGATTAAATCATTAAAATTAAATATGTAATAAAATTAAATATATAATAAATTAAAATGATATATTAAGAAACTTAATATATTCTTTTAGTTCAATTATATATACTTACATTTTATTAAATCTTTTATTAAAATTATTAATCACCTCATTGTTTTCACTTTTTAGCTTTTTCCTTATTAATATTTAATTTAGTCTTTAAGATTAATTTTATAATAAAATTAGATATATAATGAATTACAATGATATATTTAGTAAACTAAATATTTCCTTTTAATTCAATTATATATTTACTTTTTATTAAAGCCTAAAATTAATTAGCTTATAGTATTTCATTAACCTTAATAAAACAATATTGTTATTAGGATTTTAATTATTATAGTTATTTGAAAAAATAAATAATAAAATTATTAAAAGTAATGAAATTATTAAAGTTAGAAAAAGTAAAAAAATAATTTTTTTTTTGGTCAGCCCTTTTCTAGATAATCATCCTCCACCTCTATTAATGGTCTGAGTCTTTTCTCTCATTTCTTCATTCAAAGTATGTCCTGATGATGGATCCCCGTTGGGATTCGAAACGTCGACACTCATTTTCTAGTAATGTGGATAATCTGGAAAACTCCTTAAAAACTGATCACCACATGAGTTTAAAAACCAAAAAAGAAATCCCCTTTGCTGATTCCCCATTATGAAGCATCTCTGATTACAAAAAATTGTGCTCCTGAAGGCCTGCATTTGCCCCTTGTATCCCTACAGAATGCCCCATTTTAACCCTTTATTCCACCTTGTCAAAATTCCCCTCTAACCTTTCTAAATCATACCCATGCCCTTTTAAACCATTCTTACACCCTTTGTTCAGCCAATTTCCCCTTCTTCCCTCTATCGTTACCCATTTTCGGCCTCAAATTTCATTAAAAAGGGCCGAAAAACCCATACTCAGCACATTGTGGTCTTAGCCCCCTACAGCCCTAGCCCCTTAACCCTTTTCCCTCTACGTGACCCAGTGCCATGACCAGGTGCCAGGGCATGAAGCGCTTATCTCATATGTTCATCGGGTGCGTTTTCAATCGTTGATCTAAACAGAATGGACGGCGATCACCGCCCCCGCATCAACCATCTTTTAACCCGTTCACTGCCTGATCAAAGATCCGCCGTCCATTTGAGCGATGATTCGACGGTCCATATTCACCCGCTCGGTGGTCCCTGCAGCCGCGCCAACACTGTTCAAAACCACCGGGTTTCATCGCACCACTTCTGAAGGGCGGGCAATTTTTCTATTTTCGCAGCGATTCCATACATCATCCGACGCGTGGCACCGGTACGGCTGGAAAACCACCCTCCCATCGTGCATTAAAGTTTGTCCATGGACGCAGAGTGATATCGCTGTGCGTCGTATGATCTGGGGCGGGCAATCCAACAGCGATTGCTCCACGAAGCTGTGGATGCGATAATCCACGGCCACCGTACCCCTGGCCCACGATTCATCGCCCTCCGACGCGTCCTCAGCCGTCGATCTCCTCCGGAGATCGGACGGTTCAGATTTGATTACCCCCCCGCCGTTGACCGTCCCGTCATCTCCCGGACCCGACACGTCACCACTCCACGTGTCTCCATTGTACATCCGCCCGCCCCCGCTATATATGTTCATTCCACGGTCAAACATTTGTTTTTCATGTTAAATTTCTATGCACTTTGGCAACCTTCACTAGAGCATTTCTCCACCATGCCTCTGCATTTTTTGCCTTTTCTCCGCCGTCTCACTATCATCCTCACAGTCACTCACATTATCCGACCCCATGCATTTTTTTCTTAACAGTTTTCATGTTTTGCAGGGTTACAAAGAGGCGGAAAACCGCCATGGTTCATATGTACTATTGTAATGGTGCGTTGCGCAGAGAAAGTTGGATTTGGAAGCTGGTACTACAAGTAAATGTCCGGAAAGATGGCGGCAGCATAAATATTATCAAAGGACAGTTCAATCTCCGCGAAAGCCTATCCGGCGCCATTAAAGCCCAGATTTTGCAGATTTGGACATTTATGAAGCGACAAAGAAATACCAGCTAATGATCAACAAGTTCCACGTTCAGTATTAAAGATATTTGAGCCTTAATACAGTGGTTTAGAGGCAAAGCAACAGGTTAGTGACATCATGGATCACACAGAGGGTATAGCACGCAGAAAACCATATCATTGGGGTTTTCACATCAGCAGAATGTTTTCCCATGAAAGGACAAAGTGCCCATGTAGTGTTCAATCTATGCCGTGTCCTAGAGAGATTTTCTGCCTTGACAATAGTCCCGGTGCTATCAAAGCATTTGTTTCACAAGTATGGGGGACTTCTCAGTCATTTATTTACCTCTTTGTTTAATCACTAGAATTACTACAGAATGTTGCAGCAGAGTACATCAGAAACATACCTGGAGTAAATGGAAACCTGACAAAGACCACTCTTTCACCCAAGAGTGCCACAGATTAATGAACAGAATTTATACAGAGTGGGCTTCGACCGTCTTCCTCTTCTGAGTTTTTAATGCTGCATTTAGTTTTTCATCTACCTTCTCTGCTCCACTGGAGCTATAAATTCATGAAGAAACTCATTGTAAAGGTTGTTGATTAGTTATCAGAGAATTGCAAGCAGTTTCTTTTGAGACATAGTCTCTGTGTAAAGTTGTAAGATAGGCTGAGGAATATGATTTTAGATTGAGTATTCAGATATTGGTGATGTTGTACTTGACTGGTATTGCTATTAATATGACAAGCACATTTCTTTGGATCCTGATCTAAAGCAGCGATGATGTTTTCCTATCTCTGTGTTTTAATTCATTTCATTTCGTTTCTACTGGCTTGCATCAGAATATTGGCATAGGATTTACCCTTGTTAGGTACCCTATGTTTATGCTCTCCTTTCCATTGATGTTTTTCTTCTGAATGTGTTATCTAAAAATTTATTCCAGTTAATTTAACCAGTGTCGTGGATGTTATTTCCTTCTCTCTGATGTATGAATTAAATGAATCTGTTCTTAGATGTTTCTTGTTAAGGATTTAGCTGGAATATTTGGGAACACTGGGGATTAGAGTTAGCCCTGTCCACTAGGATCCTTGTGCGACCAGCTGGTATTTAACTATGCATCCTGAATCTGTGTAGTCTCCTCCTCTCTTACCATTCCATATCACACAATCATATTTAAGATCCAATGTTTTAGATGAATAGCTCAGTTGAAAGCCTGCCTATTGAGTAGCAAGAAAATCCTTTCCTGACTCCATTTCCCAATGGTTTTAAATGTTCCCTGGAATACTTCATCTCTGCCTTACTCCTCTTTGCTCATCCTTGTCTTACATTGAACCCTTCTTTCCTGATAACCAGCAACCAAACAAACAATCAAACAAACAAACCCTAAGCCTTATAACTAGCCTAACATCTTAAACCTTTGAACTTCAAAGACATTACCTTTAGCAATCATAGAGAGATCCCTCTCTGGACCCAGGAGGGCTAGATCCTGAGGTCTGAAAGTGGTTTGATGTTGTCTCATCTTTTGGTCTTTCCAATCTGGCCAAAACATGGGATACCAACAGGCACGAGACTTCTGATTGGATGCTTCTCTACAAGAGCGATCTAGAATTATGCCACCCATACAAGAGACTCTTGGAGGGTACGCAAGTTCTAAAGTTTCACCTCTAGGATGCAGTGCTATGTCACCTGGGACACCTTTGTGTTCTTTTAAGCGAGCATGCCAATATGATTTGGGAAGCGCACTATAGACGGGTCTCTGGGTATTTCGGGGTCGAGAAAACAATAGTAATACTACAGAAGTATTTCTATTGGCCGAGCCTTCGACAAGATTCCGGGAAGTACATCAGATCCCGCACTGCTTGCGCTAATGCCAAACTGAAAATGAAGAAGCATGGCCTCTATACTCCGCTACCTACCCCTAGTCGACCTTGGGAATCCATCTTCATGGATTAAATGTTAGGCCTTCCTTCTACTAAGCACGGAAATGACTGTGTTTTCATGGTCATTGACAGATTCTCGAAGATTGCAATTATGGTGGTCTGTAAGAAGAATATCGTAGCAAAAGCCACTGCTAAAATATTCTTTGAACCAGTGTGGGTGCACTTTGGGATCCCAAATTTTATCATCTTAGATCGGGATGGTAGGTTCCTCAACACATTTTGGTACAGCCTCTAGTCAATGCTGGACACCAAGCTCACCAAGTCCACAACTTTCCATCCCCAAATTGATGGACAGACAGAGGTTGCCAACAAGATGATCATACACATTTTGTGCATGTAAAATTCAAAGAATCCACACACATGGGATGAGAGCCTTCCCTTTGTACAACACAATTATAACTAGGCTCTCCACATCTCAAACGACCAAAACCCCTTTCAGGTGGGCTTGGGATTCCAAACACTATGTCTCATTGACATAACCATGCCATTTGCAGCTACTCGGGCTAATTCGGCTCATGTTGAGTCTGAAGTTGACAAGGAAAAAAAATTCATTGAGCGCATTAGACACATCTGCCAACAGGTTCATGACATATTGGATAGAGCCAATGCTAAGTACAAGCAACGACATGATCAACATCTGGTGCCACACAAATTCCAGGTGGGTGACAAAGTGTGGCTACATTTGCAGAAGGAGCGCCTCGCTGGACCCCACTGCAAGATTTTCTTGCTTCGATATGGGTTGTACACCATCAAAAAGTATGTAGGGGCCAATGCCTTCGAGCTCAATATTCCACCATTCATTGGTTTGCACCTAATGTTCAATGTGGACTGCCTTCGGCCCTACTTCGCACCTCTACTGGACACCTCCGACATTGCATAAAAATTCACACCAACAGAGTTAAACCCAAAATGCATGGAACAAGTCACCACAGGTTGTATCATGGGCATGCAAATCAAGAACACTTGCCAACAGAAGATCCAACTGTATCGGTTTTTCAAAGCTGACCAACTCTTGCACCTAGGCAAATGGTTCACTAGGGGTCGAGTTCAGTAGAAGTTTCCTCATCTCATGGAGGAACTCAACGCAATGGGGACCATTGCTTCCTAAGCGGGGAGGAATGATCCAGGTGGATATTGGTGGCCACCTGCCTATTCCAATTGGGGCCCCACCATTGTTTCTTTCAGTTTTTTAGTTTCCTTAATTGTAGCACATTTTACTATTTTTAGTAGTTTTTCAGGTCCTGAACTTCTGGAGCCGTATTGAGGCCCTAAATAATTTTTTTTGGAAAAACAGGGAGCAACATGGAATTTCCTTTGAAATTTCTCACATCAAAAGTTGTAGTCCTCAGATATATATTTATAACGAGGTATTGTGCGCGGCAAACAGAGATTGTATGCCAAAGTTACGTCCCCAGGAAGATTGATGTGCCAATTTACCTAAACAAGGCCCATATTTTTGGCGCTTCATCTCATAGGGTTATGTTTTTGGCTGTTTATGGTTTTCAATTGTTTTAGAATAATAAATAGGCCCTCGAGCCTCATTGTAACATAGTTCAGAGGCTTGTAGCCACCACATTTCTTCTCAGAGATAAGCTACTGGTGTTCTAGCTAATTTATTTCCATTCTGCCTGTAAGCATATTTCAGTTATTTGCTATTAATGAAATGAAGATTTATTTATGTTGCATCTCTTGTTTTATGTGTATTTTTGTATTTCATTTTTTTCTTGCATAAATATGGATTAGTGGTATCAGAGCGGTCTGCTATTTCTCGATCCTTCTTTGCATTTCCCCAACGAGGTTGGGGTATAAGGAGTTAGGGCTCGATCTAGTTGAACCTTTGCAAGATTAGCCTCGCAAACCCTGACGACTGCCCATGGGGAATAAAATAAAGAAGAGGGAGCAGTAGATACAACCAAAATATTGCTTGAGGAGGCCCTCGAGAAAGAAAGGAACACGATGATGGATAACGTTTCCCAGATCATTCAACGATTGCCCACTACCAACGCATCTACATCCAACAGTCACTCTGGAGGCACCACTCCTTTTAAGATACAAGTAAAATTTGACATTCCCATATTTGAGGGCCAAATAGATGTAGACATCGTAGATAGATGGTTGAATATATTAGAAGGATATTTCTCAGTTCATGACTTTTTCGACCGGGAAAAGATTATTTTTACACTCCTCAAATCTGTCCCCCACGTCAAGGAATGGTGGGAAAAATTTTGTGAGAAAAAGGAAGAGGGGGAACCCTCTCTTTTCTTGGTCATACCCACTTGGAATTATTTCTAAGATGCCATCAAGGAACAATATTATCCCATGTGGAGCTGTTAGTACAAGTACATACAATGGAATACACTGCGGCTACAAAGGGATCAAGATGTGCATGAGCTAATGAATTTGTTCCATACCCTGCACAAAAATTTGGGTATCAAATATTCTGAGAAAAATTTGGTGCCGAAGTACTGCATTTTTCTGCACATATACATTCAAGAGGAAATGTAGTTCCTTGACATCTCCTCTCTTGCTACGACATACCGGTATGCTACCAAGATTAAGCAAAAATTCAAACAGAAGAAGCGAGACTTTGGATCTGTGAATCAAAAGCAAGGGAAAGGTTCCCCCAAACTGCAGAACAAAGGACAAAGCCAAGGCATGGTGACCCAAGACAACCTTCCAAAGCTACAAGCAAAGAACAAAACTGTGAAGCCGAATAAGGACACTAGAAAGTGGTGTGAGTTCCATAAGAGCTCCACTCACAACACAAGTGAGTGTTAGTCCAAGAAGTCATTGGTGGCCGAGATGCAGACTGCTGAATCAGATGAATGCTCCGAATATGAAGTAGAACCCGACAAGGGGAATGAAAAAGGGAAGAATATTATCGATGCAGAGCTCAAATCCACCAATGCCACCATGAAGATCTAGAAGGAGGAACCAGAAAATTCAGAGGAGGAGGAGCGTCTCTTCCACTCCCAGATGTGGGTAAAGGGTTCCCTGCTACAGTTCATTGTCGAAATTGGGAGCCAAAAGAAACTCATTTAAGCAGAATTCATGAAGCGGTTGGGCTTTCCGACCACAACACACCCACAACCATACACCGTCGGGTGGCTTCACCAAGGACGAGATCTCTGCATCAGCCAGCAGTGTCGCCTTCCCTATAGCATCAAGCCCTTCACAGATGAGGTATTATGTGACATTTCTAATCTTGATGTTTGTGATGTAATATTAGGCTAACCATACTTTTGGAAGTGACATGCTGTGTATGAGTCCCGACCTCACGTTTTTATTGTTACTTTAGGCAATAAGTTGTACAGGATACTTGAGGTACCACCACCTGCCGCTATCTCTTTAGTTACTACAAAAAAATGCAGTAAGCTTATTTCCAAAACTGACAATTTTTTTTTCCTAATGATCCGCCCTCAGGGAAAGAAGAATATTGTGTCCATGACCTCCAGACAGGGATCCTCTACACAAAAAAAAAAAATAAACAAGGTCATGGAGGAGTACGAGGACATCTTCACCTCACCCAAAGGGGTGCCTCTGCACTATCAGGTCAAGCACCCCATCGATCTGACCCCAAGTATGCCACTACCCAATGGACCGATCTATCGATGCTTTGTTCTGGATAATGATGAAATCAAGAGGAAGATTCAGGAGTTGTTTCATAAAGGTCACATCCAGTCGTGTTCATCGCACTGTGGGAGCTCGATCGTGTTGGTGCAGAAGAAGGATGAGACTTGGGGACTCTGTATTGACTATCAGGTGATGAATAAGATTATTGTTCAAAATAGATACCCTATCCCACAGATTGATGACCTTCTGGACCAATTCAAAGGGGTGAAATATTTCAGCAAGATCAACTTGAAGTACAGGTATCACCCAGTACCAATCGAACCCTCCAATGTGTGGAAGATTGCCTTCGTAGCCAAGGAGGGCCTTTTTGAATGGTTGGTCATGCCCTTCAGGTTGATGAATGCTCCTGTAACCTTCATGAGGTTGATGTAAGACATGTTTTGGCGATTCACCAACTTATTTGTAGTAGTGTACTTGGATGACATCCTGATCTTCATCCATACTTGGGAAGAGCACCTCCACCACATTTGACATGTCCTCCAAACACTGCGGCAACATAAGTTGTGTGAAAATTTGGAGAAGTGCACTTTTGGCATGAATGCGGTTCAGTATTTGGGATACATTATTGATGAGAAACGGGTGCATGAGTATCCAACCAAGATCCAAGTAATTCGGGATTGGCTAGCCCCAATCACTCTAACAGAGCTTTGTAGCTTTCTGGGTCTTGCTAATTTTTACCACAGGTTCATGTTGGGATTATTTCATATCAATTGGCCCTTGAGTCAAGTCACCAAGGGAGGAGCAAAAGCAAAATTATTTTGGTCACAATATCAATAGAAGGTGTTCATATAATTGAAACATCGCCTCTTCTCTTCCCCAGTGCTCACATTACTAGACTTGGAACAACCATTTGAGATTGAGACAGATGCCTCTGACTATGCTATTGGGACTATTCTTACTCAACAGGGGCATCTAGTGGCATATCATAGTGAGACACTATCGGAAATAGTCTGCAAGTATCCCACTTATAACAAAGAAATGTATTCCATTATGCAGAATTGCCGACAAAGGAAGCATTACATTTTGGGGAAGGAAACGGTAATCCACATAGAACACCGACTGTTACAGTTCATACAGACGCAAGGGAAGTTTCAGAATGATCACCATCAGAAGTGGTCCACATATCTGCAATAGTTTCATTTGAACATCAAGTACAAGAAGGGAAGCACTAAAAATTTTGCAGATTGCCTTAGTCGACCACCGATCGTGGCGCTAACCACCATTCTCAACTCTTGTGGGAAAAAAACTTCTGATTGGATGCTTCTCTACAAGACCGATCCAGTATTCGGCCACACATACAAGACACTCTTAGAGGGTACACAAGTTCCAAATTTTCACCTCCAGGATGCACTGTTATTGCACTTGGGAAAAATTTGTGTTCCTTCAAGCTAGCGCGCCAAGATGATTTGGGAAGTGCTCTACAGTCAGGTCGTTGGGCATTTCAAGGTCAAGAAAACAATGGTAATACTACAAAATAATTTCTATTCATCGAACCTTCGACAATATGTCGGGAAGTACATCAGATCCAGCACTGCTTGCACTATTTCCAAACTGACCATCAAGAAGGAAGGCCTTTATACTCTACTACCTACCCCTAGTTGACCTTGGGAATCCATATTCATGGATTACATGTCAGACCTTCCTTCTACTATGCATGGAAACGATTGTGTTTTTTGGTCATCGACAGATTCTCATAGATGGCCATTATGGTGGCCTGCAAGAAGAATTTCACAATAGAAGCCACTGCTAAACTCTTGTTTGAATGAGTGTGGGTGCACTTTGGGATCCCACAATATATCATCTTAGATTGGGAAAAAAGGTTCCTCAGCACACTTTGGTCCAGCCTCTGGTCAATGATGGATACCAAGCTCACCAAGTCCCCAACTTTCCATCTGCAAACTAATGGCCAGACAGATGTCATCAACAGGATGATCATACACATTCTGCGCATGTACAATTCAAAGCATCCACACACATGGGATGAGAGCCTTCCCTTTGTACAACACAGTTATAATCATTCTCTCCACATCTCAACCAGCCACAACCCCTTTCAGGTGGGCTTGGGATTCTAGCCAATATGTCCCATTGACGTAGCCATGCCATTTGCGGCTACTCAGGCCGATTAAGCTCATGTCTAGTCTGAAGCTGAGAAGGAAATTAACTTCATTGAGCACTTTTAGCACATTCAAAAATAGGTTCATGACATATTGGATAGAGCCAATGCTAAGTACAAGCAACTACATGATCAACATCGACTTCCACATGGGCAACAAAGTGTGGCTACATTTGTAGAAGTAGCGCCTTGTTGGACCACACCACAAGCTTTGTCCACTTTGATATGGGTCGTACACCATCACCAAGGCTATATGAGTGAATGCCTTCGAGCTCATTATTCCACCATTCCTTGGTTTGCACCCTGTGTTCAATGTGTACCGCCTTCGACCCTACTTCCCACCTCTACTGGACACCTCCAACATTGCAGAACAACTCACACCAATAGAGTTAAAACCAGTCTGCATTGAACATGCCACCACGGATCGTACCATGGACACGAAAATAAAGAACACTCACCAGCAGAAGATCCAACTATATCGGGTTGTCAAAGCTGGCCAACTCCTCCACCAAGGAAAATGGTTCACTAGGGACCAAGTTCAGCATAAGTTTCCTCATCTCATGGAGGAACTCAACGCAATGGGGACCATTTCTTCCTAAGGGGGGAGGAATGATCTAGGTGGATATTGGTGGCCACTCGCTTATTTCTCTTGGGGCCCCACCATTTTTTCTTTCAGTTTTTCAGTTTCCTTAATTGTAGCACATTTTACTAATTTTAGTATTTTTTCGGGTCTTGAACTTTCGGAGCCATATTGAGGCCCTAAACGATGTTTAAAAAAAAGGGAGAAACATGGAAGTTCCTTTGATGTCTATCACATTAAAAGTTGTAGTCCTTGGATTGATATTTCTAACAAGGTATTGTGCACGTCAAATGGAAATCGTATGCCAAAGTTACGACCCCAGGAATATTGATGTAATAATTTACCCAAACGGGGCCCATAGTTTTGACGCTTCATCCCCTAGGGTTAGGTTTTTGGATGTTTAGGGTTTTCCATTGTTTCTCAATAATAAATAGGTCCTCGAGCCTCATTGCAACACATTTCAGAGGCATGTAGCTGCCACATCTCTTCTCATAGATAAGCTACCAGTGCCCTAGCTAGTTTATTTACATTCTGTGTGTAAGCATATTTCAATTATTTATCATTAATGAAATGAAGTTTTATTTCTACTGCATCTCTTCTTTTATGTGTATTTATGTATTTAATTATGTTCTTTCATAATTTCGGATTAAAAACTCCACCATTATTTGTCCTCAATAATCTTCTTCTTTATCTGATTTTCCACCAGAGCCTTAAATTCTTTAAGCCTGTTAAAGACTTAAGATTTTTTCCTAAGGAAATATATCCATGTATTCCTCAAGAAGTCATCTATAAATGAGACATAGTACATATAATTACCCAATTATGGAACTGGCATGGGTCCAAACACATCACTGTGCACAAGCTTTAATATCCCTTTCACCTTCTTAGCACCCAAGGGAAAACTCACTTGATTCTGCTTCTGATATACACAATGTTCAAAAAAATCAAAATACAGAGAGAAATTAGACATACCTTCTACCATACCATATCCATGCATTATTAGAAGGCCCTTCTCTCTAATATATCCAAGCTTTTGATGCCATAACATGCTCTTTTATCCATATACCACTACATTTTCTGATCCACTTTTAGGAACCATAGAACTATTGCACCCATCAATAACAGTGTTACCCAAAAGCTTGTACAGAGTTCCAAACCAAACTTCCCACATCAATTCCAGTGCTCCCTAAACCATCTTGCGGGTATATTTTGTGAACACTGTTTTTACACCTGCATCATCCATATTGCTTACAGAAATCAAATTTCTGGCCAATGTAGGAATATGTAGAACACTAGGAAGTGTTCTAATCCTTCCACCTTAAAAAATAAATTTTAATTTTCCACCTGCAATTATTATAGCATTTGTATTATCCCCTAAGAATACAACACCACCATCATATTTTTCATACTTGCAAAACCACTTCCTATGGGGAGTAAAGTGAAAGAATGCACCTAAGCCAATAAAAAATGCCTCACAATATACATGTGCACTTGAAGAAGAATCCAAGTACACATCCCCACCTTCAGCTAAGGTGGCTTTTTCCTCTACAAAAGGAGCATCATTGATGCAGGGGCATTAGACACTAGCCAGCAATGTAGGAAGTTTTGTCCACATGTTGTGGCTAGGAGGGTTCGAAATCATCTAAATTGTAACAACTAGGTGTCAATACCTCAGCTGACTGTATCATTTAGATTAGTCAGAGTTGTAGAATTCGAATAGTTCAGTTAGTCCATCTGTCATGTTTCAATTAGTTGAATTATTGTAATTAGGCTTTTGATTTTCTAAAATGGTCCTCATAGAGGAATCGAAGAGACGCATTGTAATGTATATAAATTGTATTCCTCGGATGTATTGAAGAGAGAAGAGAGGAAAGAAGAAGAGAGATTTCTGTAATAAAATCTGTGTGTTAACAATTGATTCTAGTTAAATAATTTTAGTGCTCATTGGCCATAGAATTGTCTCGAATCCTTATTTGTGAAGAATTTTTTTAATTGTGAGGCGATTGAACTCTGTGCATATATATAATTAATGAGTTGAACTATTGTATAGATTCCGCAACTCTCTGTCTGTTGGTTCTCTCAAAATTTTCTGAACAAACCTTGTTGAATTAATCCCACCCGCAGGCGAGGTCTGTGTAGAGAAACCATGGTCGTGAACACTGTTTGAATAGTAGAATTCCTGCTTAATAAAGAGCCATAATTATTTTGCTATTGGAACCTAACCCGAGGTTAGACGTGAGTGAATACATAAGAGGATAGCGTAACCCGGCTTGAACCCTGGTCAACGCTATTTCAAAACTGGAAGTGGATTTGCGAAACCCGCCTGCCCATATCGCATCGCTTTGGAGAGTAAGCGGTATTCTCCAATCACGAGCGATTCCATAGAACCGTCGACACGTGGCAAAGGTGGACCCACGAAAACCTCCATCATTGCGTGCCATTGCACGTTAAAGTTTGACATCGGAGGTCGCGCGATATTGTCGAGTGCCATCGATCTGGAGGGGAGCCATCGGATGGTGGTCGTATGAAGAATATGCGCGAAGGTTAACCAAGGTACGACGCGCGAATTTGATTGGACTATTGATATATATGTGGGCCGGAGGCCGAAGGGATATTACAAGCCATTTTTTCAAAAAGTACTGGGCTATTAATACAAAGTTCTGACGGGTGACAACCCTATTATAAGGTCTGGTGGAGAATATAAAATTTGGGGATATAATAAAATTCAAGGGTTGTTAATAATGTTATTTATCAAATTCCACAAATTTGATAAATAAAATTCCGAGGAAAAGAAAGGAGGCCACGTGGAGGTAAACTAAGTTAATGATCTGGAAATGCTGACAGAGCGACTACAGTAGATCAACTCTCCTTAGGGGAGACTTTCAGTTTTGTTGCCGTCATTTGTGGTATCAGAGCTGTTGTTTTTAAGTTGTTTTTGCAAAGAACTGACATGGAAATCCGAGTTGGTATAGGTGATGGCAGAAGGATACCTGTTGCCAACGTAGAGGTGTTGGGGATGTTGCAGAGGGTCGAGGCCAGAATGGATGCCATGGAGCGAAGACAACCCAGAGATCCTGAAGACATCAGTGAAACTGAAATAGAAGAAGCGGAAGAAAATGTTGAAATTCCTCACGACATGAGGCTCCTTAGAACTGTTCTGGGGTCTTCAGTTAAGCCCAAGATTGAAGTATGAAATTTCGCAGGAGGATTGAATCCAGAGGAGCTGGTGGACTGGATTAATGAAATGAACAAGTGCATCAACTATGAAGAAATAAGTGAGGATAAAAGGGTCAAGTTTGCAGTGACAAAGCTGAAGGGACATGCTGCACTTTGGTGGGATGGAGTACAGGTAGAAAGGAGGAGAGTTGGCAAGCAACCTATCAAAAGCTGGACCAGAATGATGGCTAAATTAAAAGGTAAATTCTTGCCTAGTGATTATCAGCTGACATTGTATAGGAAAATGCAGAACTTGAGACATAGGTTGCTGACAGTAAAAGAATACATAGAGGAATTCTATAGAGTAAGCATAAGAGCTGGGCAATTTCAGGACACACCAGAGAAGACTGCCAGATATGTGAATGGTCTCAAGCTGGAGATCTAAGATGAGATTGGTCTCCTGTCTCCTAAGATAGTGGAAGAGGCCTACCATATGGCCTTGAAGGCAGAGGAGAAACTCCTGAAGAAATAATCTGCCAAGAAGAGAGGTACTTTCCGTGGAAAGGGAAGTTAGGGTGGTAGAGGAAAGCCTACTACACCCAGGGATGGGGCTAATAGTAGCTCACCTCAGAATGCATCTACAGAGGATGATGCAAGGGGCAGAAGGGGTTCTTATAGAGGAAAAGGAAGAGGAGGCAGAGACAGAGGCGGAGGTAGAGAGTTGAGGTGCTATAGATGTCAGCAAGTGGGACATAAGCACTATGAGTGTCCAGAGAATGTGGGTGCTGGTCCAAGAAATGCTGTTCTTGCCCAGGCTGGAGAAGAGGCAGAAATTGAAGAAGAAATTATACTAGAGAGGGGAGAGTCCTTTGTGGTTAACAAGGTCCTATTGAAGCAAACCAAAGAGGCCACTGAGCCTGCATAAAGGAAGACTTTGTTTAGGAGCATATGCAAAGTCCAAGGGAAATGATGCCAGCTATTCATTGATAGTGGCAGCACATACAATTTGGTTTCCACTGAGGTGATAGAGAAGTTGAAGTTGAAGACAAGGGAGCATCCAACTCCCTACAGGGTGTCCTGGCTGCACAAAGGGCACCAGCTGGTTGTAAAAGAACAGTGTGAGATAGAGCTGCAAATGGGAAAATATAAAGATAAGGTCCTGTGTGATGTAATGCCCATGGATGTGTGTCATATACTGCTGGGTAGACCTTGGCAGTTTGACAGAGCAGCAGTGCATGATGGCAAGAAGAACACTTACAAGTTCTTCAAAGATGGGGTACATCATACATTGATACCCATGGAGGAAGGAGAGCCATCCAACAGAGTGATTGATCCAAAGACCTTCTTACTGAGCGGGAAGGAATATCTGTAGCAGATAGAAGAAGAAGAGGTAAGTTTTGCTTTAGTTTGCAAACCTATGGTAGTTCTTACTTCTACAAAGATTTCTGATTTGCCAGTAGAAATCCAAGAGATGTTAGACAATTATTGTGACATTACTGTGGATGATTTACCTGATGAGCTGCCACCTGTGAGAAAGATCAGCCATTAGATAGATTTTATCCCTGGTTCAAATATGCCAAATAAGGCATCCTACAGAATGACTCCCACAGAAAATGAGGAAATCAGGAGACAAGTACAGGAATTGGTGGACAAGGGGCTGATCAGAGAAAGTTTGAGTCCATGTGCAGTACCAACAGTATTGAGCCCAAAGGAAGATGGAGGCTGGAGAATGTGTACTGATTCCAGAGAAATCAATAAGATCACAATCAGGTACATATTCCCTTTGCCCAGAGTTGAGGATTTAATGGACTGTTTGAGTGGTGCTAAATATTTTTCAAAGATAGATTTGAAAAGTGGATACCATCAGATTAGAATAAGAGAGGGTGATGAGTGGAAAACTACCTTTAAAACAAATGAAGGACTATATGAATGGATGGTAATGCCTTTTGGGTTGTCAAATGCACCTAGCACTTTCATGAGACTTATGAATGAAGTATTGAAAGAATTCATTGGTAAATTTGTGATAGTATATTTGGATGATATATTAGTTTTCAGCAGAACTAAAGAAGAACATTTAAGGCATCTTAATCATGTCTTGAAAAAGCTGCACCAAGATAAAATGTTGATAAACTTAAGGAAATGCTCATTCATGAAAGAAGAGTTGGTGTATTTGGGTTTTGTTGTTTCTGCAGAAGGATTGAAGATGGACCCAGAAAAGGTTAAGGCAATTGTGGAGTGGCCTTCACCCAGGAATGATTTTGAGGTAAGAAGTTTCCGTGGACTTTCTAGTTTTTACAGATAGTTTATAAGAAACTTCAGTAAGATTAATGCACCCATCATTGAGACAATAAATAAGAGCAAACAACCATTTAAGTGGACTGCTGAAGTAGAAATAAACTTTAAACTTTTGAAGCAAAAGATAATTGAGAAGCTTGTTTTGATTCTGCCTGATTTTACTAAACCATTTCAAGTAAAGTGTGATGCCAGTGGGGAGGCCATTGGAGCTGTGTTGAGTCAGGATGATATGCCTATAGCCTATTTTAGTGAGAAGCTAAATGACACCAGAAGGAAGTATTCCTCTTATGAGAAGGAATTCTATGCAATTGTTCAGGCACTGAAAAAGTGGAGGCATTATTTGATGTCAAAAGAATTTGTATTATATTCTGACAATCATGCTTTGCAGTATATTGTACAGCAGCCCAAGTTGAAGCATAAGCATGCCAAATGGGTTGAGTATCTCCAAGGTTTTAATTTTGTTTTGAAAGACATAAGTGGCCGAGCAAATAAAGTAGCTGATGCTTTGAGTAGGAGGCACATGCTTGTTCAAGAAACTAATTTTGAAGTTGTAGGATTTGATTTTCTCAAAGAATTGCACAAAGAAGATTTAGATTTTAAGGAAGCATTTGAGGCATGTTGTAATCCTGTTTTAACAGATAGAAGCCAGTGGCTGGATTATTTCTTGCAGGAGGACTTACTATTAAGAAGAAACCAACTGTGTGTACCAAAATGTTCCATGAGAAAAAATTTGATCAAAGAGAAGCATAGTGGTGGACTTGCTGGACACCTTGGTACTGATAAGACTTATGAGCAGCTGAGTCACTTCTATTATTGGCCCAAGATGAGAACAGAAGTGGACAAGTTTGTGAAGAATTGCAAAATCTGTCAATATGCTAAAGGACAGAGCCAGAATGTAGGATTGTACACTCCCTTGCCTATTCTAGACAGGCCTTGGGAAATGGTGAGTATGGATTTTGTTCTAGGATTTCCCAAGACTCAGAGAGGGAATGATGCAGTCTTTGTTGTAGTGGACATATTCTCCAAAATGGCGCACTTTATTCCATGCTATAAAACTAGTGATGTCACCCATGTTGCTAACTTGTTTTTCAAAGAAGTTGTTAGATTGCATGGGTTGCCCAAGAGCATTGTTTTAGACAGATACACCATATTTATGGGTCATTTTTGGAGGACACTATGGAAGAAACTTGGTACCAAACTGAGTTTCAGCTCAGCTTATCATCCTTAGACCGATGGACAAACTGAGGTAGTGAATAGGAGTCTGGGAAATTTGTTGAGAAGTGTTGCAAGAGAGCATCCCAAGAAGTGGGATCATATTTTGCCCCAGGAAAAACATATTTTTCCCCAGGAAAAATATGCATATAATGATTCACCAAACAGGATCATAGGGAAGAGTCCATTCCAAATTTTTTATGGAATTCACCCCAGAGGAATATCGGAGTTAAGAAACCTGGGAAAGGCAGAACTGAGAAGTGCTGATGGTGAGGAATTTGCTTCAGAGATCCAGGCCATACATGAACAAGTGAAGCAGCAACTACAAGGAAGCAACATCAAATACAAGGGAAGAGCAGACTTGAGCAGAAAATAAGTTCATTTTGAAGTAGGAGATATGGTTTTGGCACACTTGAGAAAGGAGAGATTCCCAAGGAAGCATTATAACAAACTAAAGTTCAAAAATATTCGGCCATGCAAGATACTTAGAAAATTTTCTGCAAATTCTTATGAGATTGAATTTCCACCTGATGTTGGAATATCTCCCATTTTTAGTGTTGTCAATTTAAACAAATATGAAGATGATGGTGCAGAATAAAGATCAGTAGACAAGGGACAGATTGAGTGGAAGGAGCAGCTACCTCTAGCGCAACCATTGCAACTAGAGAAGATATTGGACAAAAGAGTGTTTAGGAAGACCAGAGGACAAGAGTACTTTTATTACTTAATCAAATGGAAGGATAAGCCAGAGGAAGATGCCACTTGGATGACTAAAGGAATGTTGCAGAAGATATGCAGATCAGTGGAAGAGCTCATGGACAGGAGCCCATGAAGAAAATTTCCGTCAGGAGTCTGATGCAGGGGCATTAGACACTAGCCAACAATGTAGGAAGTTTTGTCCACATGTTGTGGCTAGGAGGGTTCGAAATTATCTAAATTGTAACAGCTAGGTGTCAATACCTCAACTGACTGTATCATTTATATTAGTCAGAGTTGTAGAAGTCGAATAGTTTAGTTAGTCCATCTGTCATGTTTCAATTAGTTGAATTATTGTAATTAGGCTTTTGATTTTCTAAAACGGTCCTCATAGAGGAACTGAAGAGACGCATTGTAATGTATATAAATTTTATTCCTCGGATTTATTGAAGAGAGAAGAGAGGAAAGAAGAAGAGATATTTCTGTAATAAAATCTGTGTGTTAACAATTGCTTCCAGTTAAATAATTTCAGTGCTCATTGGCCATAGAATTGTCTCGAATCCTTATTTGTGAAGAATTTGTTTAATTGTGAGGCGATTGAACTCTGTGCATATATATAATTACTGAGTTGAACTATTGTATAGATTTCGCATCTCTCTGTCTGTTGGTTCTCTCAAAATTTTCCGAACAAACCCTGTTGAATTAATCCCACCCGCAGGCGAGGTCTGTGTAGAGAAACCGTGGTCGTGAACACTGTTTGAATAGTATAATTCCCACTTAATAAAGAGACATAATTGTTTTGCTATCGGAACTTGACCCGAGGTTATATGTGAGTGAATAAAAAGAGGATAGCGTAACCCAGCTTGAACCCCGGTCAACGCTATTTCAAAACTGGAAGTGGATTTCCAAAACCTGCCTGCCCATATCGCACTGCTTTTGCGGAGTAAGCGGTATTCTCCAATCACGAGAAATTTCATAGAACCGTCGACACGTGGCAAAGGTGGACCCACGAAAATCGCCATCATTGCGTGCCATCGCACGTTAAATTTCGACATCGGAGGCCACACGATATTGTCAAGTGCCGTCGATCTGGAGGGGAGCCATCGGACGGTGGTCATATGAGGAATATGCGCGAAGGTTAACCAAGGTACGGCACACGAATTTGATTGGACTATTGATATATATGTGGGCTCGAGGCCGAAGGGCTATTACAAGCCATTTGTTCAAAAAGTACTGGGCTATTAATACAAAGTTCCGACGGGTGACAACCCTATCATAAGGTCTGGCGGAGAATATAAAATTCGGGGATATAATAAAATTCAAGGGTTGTTAATAATGTTATTTATCAAATTCCACGAATTTGATAAATAAAATTCCGAGGAAAAGAAAGGAGGCCATGTGGAGGTAAACTAAGTTAATGATCTGGAAATGCTGACAGAGTGACTAAAGTAGATCAGCTCTCCTTAGGGGCATCTTTCAGTTTTGTTTCCATCAATCATCAAATCCCTTTCCTTTCTTGAGAGTTTTAGATTTACAATCCTTTTTATAGTTCCCTTCTTTTCCACATTTCCAACATACCTTTACAGGTTTTCTTGGATATTTATATCTCCCTTTAGATTTAGATCACCCACTCGAGGACTTATTTTTGTTTTTGTTATGAGACTGTCCTCTTATAGAGGGTGCATCTCCATTCTGGATCTCCATATTTTTCCATCTCATCTCTTCTGACAAAAAGGATGAAACTATTTCATCAAACTTCAAGCTATTTATATTGCTACCTATAGCAACAACCATACTATCTCACGAATATGGTAGAGAAAAAAACAAATTGATGCACTTGTATTCGTCTAAATTTTTATATCAACAAATAACAACTAACTTACCACAATATTAAAGGCATTTAGATGCTCCGTTACTGAGTCTCCATCATTCATCCTCAAGTTATACAACTTCTTCTGTAGGAAAAATTTGTTCACCAGAGACTTAGATTGGTAAAAAGTACCTAACTTGTCCCAAAAACCTTTGTCGTAGCTTCCCCTGATACATTCAACACTACTGAATTTGAGATACACAATTGTATTATGCTCTTTTCCTTCTGATCCAACAGATCCTCCATCTTGAGCTTCCACAACTCAAACATTTTTCCATTGAATTTATCTATCTCTATCTTTCCACTGTTCACATATTATTTTACAGCTAGAATTGATCCCACAAATATCCCACTATAATAGGGTCTACCATAGGGCCGAGAAAAATCCATCAACAAAAAAAGCGTCCCCTTGAAGTTGAAATTTATCTGATACCAAATGTAGGTTTTAAACATGTACATAAACATGGAAAATTTTAGGGGCGAATTTTAGCCCAAAGGCGAATTTTAAGGGATTTTAAATTTTAACAGGGAAATTTTTTTATATAAAACCCATTTTCTATAGTTTTATAAAATTAGCCTAATAATTTTTTTTAAAAATAATTAATTATTATATATTAGCCCACCAAAAAAAATGCGCATAAAACTGAAACAATGGTATTTTCCCTCGATTTTCTTTGGTTGGAGAATATTTCAATGGCATTCGCCTGGATTTACAGGGTCGGAGGGAGGGGTTGGAGTGATTCGCCCCATTTTTTCACTGGTTCGCCGGGGTGGTTGGGGCTTGGAAGGGGCGTGGAAGTTGAATGTTGGTCCTTGGATGTGCATAGGCTCGCCGATCTTCATGTTGGCTGAGTGAGGGTATGGCAGATATCATCCCAAATAGCAAGCCCTAGAGCAGTCAGTTTAGTTAATTAGACCTAGAAGCCTAGAAACCCAATATAATTTCATAGGTACAGAGATTTAGCAAAGTTCTGCAATGTCACCTGTTAGCCTATAAGACATGGATTTCACAACATACCTTAAATTCCTGTTTATTCTCACAGGATCTTTGATATTGGTGATTTTTGTTAGGACTTGGGTTCGTTTGCCTTCTCAGGCAAAGGTTGAACTGGATTGCTCTGAGTATGGGTCCTGGTGCACCTTATGGTGGTAATAAATGTTCTTATAAATACTAGACTTAGTATGAATACATCTCATGCTTGGTTTTCCACATATCTCCTTCCAATCTCCATAAACGAAGTTAGGATGGGTAAAATTAGGTCGCTGCTTGGTACTCAGTGACAAGCTCCTTTGCATTTAGATGTGTGCTTGGCACTTGTATAAATGTTGAAAAAAATTGATGCTTTTGTTTTCACTGGTATATTGTTTCCTTGGTGGGTAAGATTAGGTCACTGCTTGGTACTCATTTACAATCTCCTTGGCATTTAGATGTTTTCTTGGAACTTGAATAAACGTAGAAAAAAAGATGATGTTTTTGTTTGCACTGGTATATTGTTTCCTTGGCACATGTATAAACCTTGAAAAAGTTTCTTGCTTCTGTTTGCACTGGCATATTGTTTGTATTTCTAATTTGTGAAATCTATTGTGTGACAGATTCGAGAAGTCAGACCAAAGGTTACCTTAGTAGCCCGCATGGCAGCATTTGTTGCAATCTATGATTATATTGTGGATTGGGAATTTCAGACTGATGGCTTTATCCGAATTAAGGTAGGAAACTCTAAAATATTTCCTTGAGAAAGCAACTTGTCAAGTTATTTTTACTCAAGCACAGATTAGAAGGGCTAAGCTTTTGACCATTTTATTTAGCACACAGGTTGGACTAAGTGGGATCTTGATGATCAAAGGTACAAAATATGAGAATGTCAACTAGATCAGATCCGAGGATGAGATTCATGGGACTTTGCTTGCTCAGAATACAATTGGTGTCATCCATGACCATTATATTACTTTCTACCTGGACATGGATGTTGATGGTATAGGTAATTCCTTTGTTTAGGTCAAGATGGCCAAGCAAACGGTGAAGAATTGACAAACTCCAAGAAAAAGTTTTTGGAAAGCAGAGAGACACATAGCAAAAACAGAGAAGGATGCCCAAATTAAGCTGGGCATCTAGGGTTTAAGTATCTACTAAGCATTACCAATAAAATGAAGTGAATGGAATGATCTCCAATGTTGCAGTTACAGGATCATAAACATTTTAGTTGGGATTATATATGGTAGGAGCAGCAAATTCCTAGCTCTCAAAATTTGCACATGTTTCAATCCTGTCTATATGAAAAGCCTAACAATGTTGTTGTGACATTTTATTGAAATCTTAGTGCACTTGTTGACATTCTCAGACGGATTGTTACACTATTCTATAAAGCAATCAACACATGAAGGTACGAAACTAGGGCTACGAGTTGACACAGCTGTCTATTGTCATTCTCAAGACGGTTTAGTGCTAACTGCATTTGGGCTAAGATTATCCCTGTAGCTAGTGCTTGAGCCTTGAAAATATATAACATTAATACCAGTTAACTAGTACAGGGTACGAAACTAGGGCTGCGAGTTGACACTGCTGTCTATTTTCGTTCTTAGGACGGTTTAGTGCTAACTGCGTTTGGGCTAAGATTATCCCTGTAGCAGTGCCTGAGCCTTGAACGTATATAACATTAATACCAGTTATAACTGAATATGGGCTGGGACTGTACTTATCTGTGGATATTTCTTCGAAATTTGATTTCAGATGTTTAATACTGTGCTTTTTTCAATCTCTTTATTTTTTGATTTTGTTCCTTCATTTCATTACACTTCAGCTATACCCAAGTTAGAGATGCCTGAGGCATTCCTTTTGATGTAGGGCTATTTATTGGTGTTTTGATTGTTTCTTTGACCACTTCTCTTCTTGTACACATGTTTATACACTTTATTTCTGATTTAATTTCAATCTCTTATAACCATAATCAAGGTCCAGAAATAAATTTGTATGTTCAGTAATACCTTTTGTTAAATACATCGGGCTAGAATCTGGTTTTTGCAAGAAAAATCTCCTGCTAGAACAAAAGAACTCAATAGTTTCCATGTCAAAAGTTTCAGTTTGATGTGATTCTTCCTCTCAAGCAGTTGAAAATTGTTTCTACAATTATCTCAATGGATACCTGTGGCATGCTATGATGTTTCTTTGACATGTATTAGATCTAATATGAGAGAGACCTTAACAAAATCAATATAGAGTAATGCAGTTGCAATGAATTTTCTCCATGGTTAAAAAGTCTTGTATATTTGCAGTTTCTTCTACAAACTTGGTACTAGGCAACATATTCTTTCCCATATTTTATTACAATGATGTTTAGTATGTGAAGTTAGCCATCAACTACATTGTTTCATAATAAATTTGCAAGGAATACATTTTTTTATGAATCAATTGTAAGAGTTGAACATTGTTGGGGAATGCCCCATCCTTAACCCGATTGTAGAGATGGGTCCTCGGAGGGCCAGCCACAAAGTGAATTTGTGATTGGGCTTTGTGATGATGTGAATCGACCATCGGGTTAAGGATGGCCATTGGGGAAGTAATGTGGCCATCCTAGGGTAGTTGGAGAAGACAATGATTTTAGCTACAATCATCACTTTTGTGAACATTATGTGGAGAATAATAGGTCACGAAGGCAACCAGCCATGATATTGTTACTATACATAGATATCGATCTCTGTAACTCATCGATTTCCTTAAAGAAGCAACAACCCCAAAAGGTTCCTCCATTTTTAACATTATTTTGTTCTGTTTTCTTCTATAGTGAACTTTCAAGGCTTCCAAGATGGGTTTTGCTGTGATTGTGGATTTATGGCTGATTTGGATATCAATCAATGCCTAACAATCAATTGATATCTTTTTATGTACGCAAGAAAGAGTTAGGTTCTTCGTTTTGATACAGGGAAAATTTTCATAGAACTTAAAAGTGATAATAAGGGGTAAAGCTTTGTCCAGGGAAAATTGTCATAGAACTGCAAAGTGATAATAAGGGGTAAAGATTTGTCCAGTAACTACTTCCTTGCTTGTTTAACCAGTAATGCTGGCTCAACGTGGCTGGATCCCATTCATATAGATGAATGGAGGTGTGAGATAAATGGGTAAGAGGAGTAAGCAATGAGGTTCTTTAATGGGGATGATAAATGTATTTTTGTCAATTAGGTTTTGAAGTGAGCAGTCATTGTAAGCATGGATCATAATCATACTAATGTATAACAGATCATGGATAACCAGAATTTAGTTTGGATTTATACACCCATTGTTAATTTACAGGATATCCTATATATTTGTATTACCATATTGCCTTCCAAACTTTGCATATATCCCTCCTAGATGATAAATACGCTGACATGAAGGAATGTATGACAAATTTAGCTTTCAAGTTCAATATCTAGTGCCTTACATTAGAAGTACTCCAATGTAGCAATAGGGAAATATATCACTGTTATGCATTTGAGATTTTGTTCTTGTCGTAAAATTCATCACCTATGCTTAATATTCAACAGTTACATTTTTACCTTACAAATACAGAAAAATTCATATTAAGCCTACAATTAATACCAAGAAAGTAGAGCATTTTTAGGAGAAATGTTTCTGAATGTGACCAATCTTGAAAAAGAAAGCCATCTTTCCTTCTTGATGAGCTTTCCTTATATGGTTCTTCAAAGGAATTTTTCTTCAAAACCCTTATATGGTTCTTCAGGATGATGCAAAAATGAATAACTCTATCAGTTCAAGTCGAAACAACCCAATTTTTGACGTGAAAGAACCAATGGTGAATGTAAAGGATGCAGATTATTTGGTATTGGGATGCAATACCAATTCCAAATGTTGTTCAGAACATCCTTTGGATGATGTTAATACTAGGGTGTTTTCAGCAGAACCTAAATATGGTGTCACTGACCCAGAACTGGTGGATGATCATGATCCGAGAGGCTTCTCAGAAGAATCAAATCTTAATAGAGCTTACTTATGGAATTAATTCAATGCATGTCTCAAAAGCACTTGTGGATCCTGTTGATGCAGTAGTCTTGTCAGAAGAGCAGGCTAACATTGTAGGTCCATTGCAAGTTAACAATGTCCCTTCCCTTATAAAACGAAATATTTCAATATTGAATACGGAAGCGCACAAGACAATGTCAAATAGACACACAGGAAACATTGATTTCAGAGTGAATGAAAACTCTTCCAGGGACCTTCCTGTACCAATAGATAGCTGTACAGATATTGCTGTCACAAATAAAGCTGCAGCATTTCTGTAAATTTCCAGTTCCCTATCCTTGAAGTTAGCGAGAGAATGTGAAGGAGAATCACATTCTATTTCTATGATGCCCAATTCAGAAACTGTTAGTCAAGTCTCTGAATTTCATGAGAGGCGTGATAATGTATATTTGGATACTATAAATGTCGGGTGCTTAGATCCAAATCAACAAGATGAGGATTTGTGTGGTGAGGCTGGAATTCAGCAAAATGAATCACCTGGAAATAAAGAGACAGCTCTGGAAAATGCAGTTGAGTCAGTTGATTCTAAAATAGGCATATGGATTTTTAGTCCATATAATCTTCCTGGAAGTACACATTGAGACAATCTAAGTATTTTTTTTCCCTCTTGTTGATGCCTTTCTTGCTCATGTTATATTTCTTGCATGCATTCCTTGTATATGTGGCCAAACTATGGAAATATGTCTCTTTCATAAAGTGCTTTTCGTTGTACATATCTTGTTTCCTGTTTTTTTGCATGGTTTTGTTTGGATTGAGAAATTCAATCCACTTGCAGTATCTGTTGTTTGAGGCAAGTATACTTTCTCTATTATTAAGTAACCTTTATGTAGTATCGGCAATGCTTTAGATTTAGTGATCAAGAAAACACTTGTATTAGAATTTCTAGTTGTCCTATGTTAAATAACATCATCTTCTGCTAGCTGTGGTCAAGTTTCTCAACTTTAATAATGTTACGAGTTAATACAGGAGCTAAAATTTTAATCTCTGTAAGTATGCTTAAAACACTTCTGTATCTTCATTACCATGTTTCCTAGTATGGCCTTCTTGTAGTCACTAACCTACATTTCAGTTAACACATTTTGAGTATTCATATGAGGTTCCTTCGAAAAATGACAGTATGATAGTTTTTCTTGAAGTTTTAGAGTTTGATACCCACTGAAATATATAGATGGTATTTAGAATGTGATGAACAGACCATGGAACCATGAAATTCAACTATTACCGATTTTTCTTGAGCCTCTGTGCTGCTGGTTATGGCTTAAAACTATTTTTTAGTTGGGGTCTGATAATTCTTTCAGCATGACTAGTAAGCTATCCTCTTAGTCCACAATAATTACATTCTTGTTTTCTTTGCTGTGACACACATCCGTCCATTGCTTATGTGCGCTTGCATACTGAATCTTGTCACTAAAGAAATTACTTTTAGGGTGAACATTTTTAGTTTTTTCCTGGTTATTGGTGGTTTTGAATCACTTGATAGTCGATAACATGCTGAGTGAGCTTCCTCATGCATAAATTGAATAACTTCTAGATGAATTTGATCATGCAACAACATTAAGTCAATGACCTCATACAAGGCATTGAAATTTCACCATTTATTCATTCCACTATTGTTAGTCTAATTATCGAAATTTTGAAGAAAATTAAGTTTATTTTTCCATGAATCTAGAAATTTAGATTTTTTATACCTTTATTCAACAATACATTCTATTTTCTAAATGATATTGTTGAAGCTAGTGGATGGAGTGGATCTGCAACTGCATAATGTTATGAGATACTAATGTTGTTACTCAACATCATATCGGAGTCATTTATGAAAAAGTCATTGGTTAATAAATTTGTGGTCCAGTTTTTGGAAAGTTCTAGTAAGTTTACATTATCGCACATTTCCTTCTTTAGTGTGATTCCTTAGTTGTTTTGAGGGAGCTTTGAATTTGTATATGTAATTTGATACTACCCTACCTACACTAGTGATTATCACCTTATATTTTTAATATTTTGGGATGTATTTATTTCCTAGAGAGGAATTGGTATGTAAACTTGCATTGAACACATTTACTGCTACTTATATATGCCTTGTTATTGGTAATGATTTTTACATTTCTTGATTATATCTTTCTTTCGTAATTATTTACATTTTGAACTGTAAAATTGGCTTAAGATCTGATCTTTCATCTACACTGTGATTCCCTTTTGTTACAAAAAAACTTAGCACCCACAAAAAGTATAAAGTCTCAATCACGATGGTGTTAGTTTTTTACAATGCAAGAATACTACCTACTCACTTTGAGTAGCTTTTCCTTTTTCTTTTGGTTGGCTCTTCTTCAACTCAAGGGGGCATCCCTAAAAGGTAGGATTGCTAGGCTATAGAATGGGGGCACAAGGTGATTTAATAAGATGAGTGGTGGTTTTAGTGTATGAAATAGGATGAAGAAACAAAAATGGACAAAAGCAAGGAATGAATGAGAAGGAAGGAAATTGGTGCCTATCAGTTATGGGCTAATGGAGCCATAAGGCATTTGGATAAATGAGAGAACTCGTATGTCACAAAAAACTAATTTGAAGCAGGTCATACGGTAGAAGATTTTTGTTTACCATTTTCTACCAATTAGTAGATGAAGAAACAATTTGATACATTCATATTTAAGGTGTGTACTTGAGATGAAAAGGGCCTAATGTATGCATTTGATCCTTATGTGTTTTCTGGAAATGTGTTGTAGAAAAGAAGTCTTCAAGGGCTAAATTTCTACTCATCAATCCATTCATAAGGTGTTGTTTTATGGCTGTAGTATGCTTCAAAATCCGCAACATAGTTGATAGAAGAAAGGGAAACAAGTGCAGAAACATATAGCCAATGTTAGGGTATATGTGGTATTCCTGTTCTAATTATGCAATATTTCCTATTCACAGTTATGGTATGCATTAGCCAAGACACTGTCAGAGAGGGCTGCATGGGTGCTAGCCATGGACAGAGGGTTGAATATGGTGACAATCAACGCATCTCTGATTGTGGGACCTGGTATCACATACAAAAGCTCAGGATCTACCATTGCATATCTTAAAGGTGAGGGTGAGAGATCTGCATACCAAATAGACTCAGCTCTAGAATGTACAAATATGGTATAGTAATCCCTTGGAGAGGATCTAATCTATTGGTATAGTAATCCCAATACCGTATCAGGTGTGGCAAACCGAGCATGTTTGGAAACCAGAGCTTCAGGAAACCAAACTTTGGATCAATGTGTCTTCTATCAGCATCTTTGGAACATGGACCTCAACTCTGCCCTTTGGCTCTGGATTTGGTTTTAGCTATCCAACTCTATTTCCTGGCTTCACTTGTTTCTATAGTGCGAAAATAGTTAAATTTACTATTGATTCTCAACTCCAAGAAATCGTTAGATTTGGAACTATTTAATCAAAATACATTCCCATTTTATTCAAGTCCCTTTCAGTCTCAGAATTGGCGATAATCTATCTTGGTAGCTATTGGTTCCATTATTAAACCCTCACATTTTATCAGGGAAACATTCATGGGGCAAGATCTGGATGAACAATTACCTGAGATGAACAAATACAATCTGGTGTGAAGGATCTCATTTTTCTTGAGCTAGCTAGGTGAATATGTCGTTCATAGTAGGTCAAACCATATAAGACACACGAGATTTTAGATTTGAAATGTTTCTCAAAGAGTGCACTTCCATTAAAGCTCAGTCACTCAGCCAAAAAATCAATGCGGAGGAGACTCCAGGAGGTATGCCCCTCCATTTTTTACTTGGAAATTAATTCCTCGTGATCACTAGCCAACTTAAGTTCGTCGAAGCATTCAAGTATGCGTAGCCTTTCTTGCATTGAATCTTTAGTGGTCTCAAGCAGTATGCCTGTTCTGTTCATATCAATGCATCAACTTTAAGCTCAAAGAAATCTGAAATTCAGAATAAAGTAATTCAAAATGTCTTCAGGTGGAGGTGGCCATGATACACAGCAAAAATCAACACAATCTAGAATTCAAAATAATGTGGCAGTAAAGAAGATCTCAACCAATTTTTATCTAGTGATTTAAAGCAACAATCTGCACAACTTTTTTGTAAATGACAAATCTTTACTTTCTCCCCCTTTAGCCACTATGATAAAACCTATTATCTAAGTAGAAGCGTCGATATCGAATCAAATCAAGCATCAGTGTTGGCTAATTCTAGGGTTCAAGGTGTTCCTAGAAGATGGTAAAAAAATTGGTTAGTAGCAGAATATCTGAACTTGCAAGGATCTTTTTTTGTTGAATATACTCCCTACAACTCATTACTATGTCACAATTTTATTTCTTTACAGATTTCAGGGGATGAAATAGTATGCTTTTGGAATAAGGCCACAAGTATCGTTACATAAAAGTTAGGTTATGAGGCTTTATCCTACATGGATTTGCTGCGAGAAAGACATTGATGGTAGGTAAGCATCTGGAATATTTCTTAAATTAGAACCTTCTCCTCGTTATCTCTATCAAACAGAATTATAACCCGCGACAATGGACAAAAGTGCTATTGGCAGGGACCAAATCGCTGTATTTTCTGCAAATGTTAAGGTAAATTTGTGGATCACCTCTTTATTACGTGTTCATATGTTATTTCTGTATGGCAAGATGTTCTCCAATCTTTAAATTGCCGAGGACAATTTAATTCTGGGTCCCTACTTTAGGGTCTTGAGACATGGTTTGCACACACTCAATTTTTAGCTCTTCTTAGCTATATTATGTGGGGGTTATGGATGGTTGGAACAAGTGGAATTTTGAGGATCTGGTAGAATAAGTGGACGGTTGGAATAAGATAGAGAAGCTGGCAGCACATATAATTATAATTTCCTATAAAGAAAGTTGCAAAGATAAAAAGCCAAAGGATTTTAAGATAAATCATAATGAAGCAAGGGTTTTTGATGGAGCAAGGTATTCCAAAAGATGCGAATATGGTTTTGTTTTGTTTTTATCTCACCCATTACTCTACCTTAAAGTTTGGAGCTGATCAAGGGTTCAAATAAGAGGATAGAACTATTTGCCTTGTAGATTTTTTTGAAGTCTTAGTTTTCTTTAGAAAATGATATCAAATATTTGTAGGTACCAGGAGTTTCAAAGTTGAAAATGGCATTGGTTTAATGAGAAGTGTCAAATCAGATCTTTGCAACTACCAGGAGTTTCAAAGTTGAAAATTGCATTGGTTTAATGATAAGTGAAAAATCACTAATTTAGTGTTGTCTCCTTTGCTTCACAGAATTAGAGAGACAAGGTTCACTCTTTGGTTTGTTGCAACATCTGTATAGAGAATTTAAAAAATCAGCCAATGGACTCTCAAAAAAATTTATGGCACAACAGAAAGGTTTGCTCTTGTTCAAGGAGTTCAAGGGGGAAGCAAGCTTCCCAGTGAGATATAAAATCCTCTATTGACTTAGAAGAACAATGGGAGGTGCTCTAGTTGACTTGTAACTCTTGTCATGTATAGTGTATACCGATTTCAGAAGATGGATGTGGTATGTATTTGGGGTAAATCCAATGGTTAAGTTCCAATGTATTTAGACTAGTAGTTTTGTATGAAAGTGCAGACTTTTCCATGCATATTTTTCTTTCACACTTGAAATAGAAAACACAGTTTTTTCTTGGAAAAAAAATGCGTGTAAAAGACTAAAGATGTAAAAAACTCAAATATTTAGAATCCATGAAGGGGGCACATGAAAGAAATAATTCATACTTTTGATATCTGATATTTGATAGTGAAATTATAATATGATTTTTTTTCTTTTGTAAGTAAGCGAGAGTTGTATTATATTATAAAATTATGAATATTACATTTTACTTCAAACGTGCTCAGTTTTCCACACCTCATATCGTTCCCTAACAGGTACAGAGCAATTAATTATTGTTCAGTTATTGAAATCACTAAAGATTATGTATCTTCAAGATTTAAATTGGGTTGCTTACCTAATGATATTTTTTCTTTAGCTATTATGTCACAGTGAAATTAATCATACATAGATACTCTCCAAAGATAATCATGAATTCATTATTTATTTGATTTTTTTCATAATTTGGTAACAGATTTGAAAAACCAACGGTCTACCAACAGTGTTTGAATAATAAGAAGCTGACTGGATTGATGGTTGGATATGAAAATTGTGCAACCCTAAGCAGCGAACTGTAAGGGAAGGGGGGGTTTTCCATGTTACATCTTATCAACAACCATGAATGAGGGGCACAAGAAAACTTGGGGAGTTTACATGTTCAAACTATATCCATTTTTGTACATACTTTAATGTAATTTTCACTTCAAGGTTTGGATAGTTGGCAATAAGTCGATTTCCATAATGACCAACATTAAAATTTTAGACGGTGACTAAGGCTCTCTACCATATGCAGTTTTTTTCGTTAATTTCTGATGTAAAATCAATTTCCTAATTTATGGCAAGGAAAAGTGCAAGTAAGTTGTTGATGGGTTGTTTGGTGTGTGAATAAAAAGTGGGATACCCCACACTTTGGAATTGTTTTATAATTATTAAAGTTCCTCCTTTTGTTTTACCATTATGGGAAGTTGCACTTTCTCTTATCATGAGTTGTGTTATGAATGGAATGAGAAGTTACACTTTCTCTTATCCTGAACTGTT
Source organism: Pinus albicaulis (assembly GCA_034641835.2). Lineage (NCBI taxonomy): Eukaryota > Viridiplantae > Streptophyta > Pinopsida > Pinales > Pinaceae > Pinus > Pinus albicaulis. The sequence continues at coordinate 462,050,429 of CM076574.1, read as the reverse complement.
TTATGAGTGGAGTGCATAATGTTCGTTTGATGATATTTTTATATATTGGGATGTTGAATTATTTAATTACAAGATAAAAAATTGAATACTACTTTGCTTGGTCAAACTTTTATTTTTAAAGATTTTAGTCAAGCACCGTCATCAGTCAAACTTGTGAGAGGCCACTATTGTGAGAGGCCTGGATTGTGTAATAGTTGTGTAATTGTTGGTGCCTGTTGGTGATTATATCCATGGAGGAGAGCCAACCTCCATTGTTGCATTGGACTGTGGAGGGATGAGTTGAGCTTCATGAATTTATGATACCGCCCCCTCGAATTCCCCGATCCATTCCCACGAGCAAATTCTGCCATGAGCTGAGTCGGTTTGGATGTGCGTAGTAGACAGTGAGGCACAACTGTCGGTTTGGAGGTGTGTTGGGATTGTTGTATTGAATCTGTTCATTAGTTATTGGCATTTTAATTTTTGTTCGACTTGTTCTGCTCATTGAAGAAATTGACAGAGGCATGGGCCTTTGTGTTGGAGGATTGTTGAAACAAAATGATCTGCAAAGATCCCAATTTGTTGAAACTCCTCTCCAACCTCAATATCAGTGCTAGTAGTAGCATGAGCAACAACACTACACTTAGCAGAACTAGAAGAACGTGTTTTCCAAACTGCACGAGAACTACTTCCCTCATGAGTCACCATGTGCCATGCTTGGTCTCGGTGGTTCTCTTCCTTCTACTCTTGGTTCAACTACCATATCTTCATTGGAACCAACAACCCAAACTCCACTAGACAACGATTCACCATTTTTTAGTAGTGATTCGCCATGTTTTTGCAATATAATATAATCTCATGAGAGATTCGCTAAAAAATTATATATACATATTATATTATTAATAAAATCGTCTTCCATTTTTCCTATGTATCATGGGGATTCGACTATTTATTATATATATAAATTTAGGGGGGTTCTTAAAATTTTCCCTATACATAAATTTCCTACAAATGAATTATTAAAAAAAAAAATATACGATGGCGAGAACATAAAACAAATATACATAGAGGCTTACCCTAGATCCCAAAATGAGGAATAGCCGATTGATTTTTCATTAAATTCCTTTCAATATATATATATATATATATATATATATATATATATATATATATATATATATATATATATATATATATCTGTGTGTGCGTGTGTGTGTCGAAGCATTCATAAAACCCAATCCATAACCTTGGATTTGAACATAATCATAGTTCCCTTGACCAGATCTACAAAATACCATGGGTAGAAAACCATCATGCCCAAAAAACACATGCAAAAACCATGCACAAAACCATGGGTAGGTCTTCCCACCATTTGTGGGTCTGCCCCTTATCCTTGGGTCCGTATATTTTTTTTTTTCCCAGGGCGTTGCACTCGGTGCAATGTACAATGCGTGACCCTAGTTGTTGAAAGAATATAACACACACCCAATAGTGTCAATGTTAATGTTCATGTTTCTCCTTTCGCACCTCAGCACACATTCCCCTCTGCATAAATATTTTAATTAAATATATTGAAATTTTAACTTTACCATCAATTGTGCCTCCACACTCTGCATAATGAAATCTTCCTCTGCATATTTGTTCAACCCCCACCCCCTTGCTTTCATAAGAGACCTGCAATTTCTTCAGTTATGACATCATTGGTAACAATAATTGTAGTGTGAGACAGATAAGTGTCAGTGTCAGAGTACTCACTGATATAATAACCACTTACAAAATTAGTCTTTTTTCTTTTTAATTTTAAAATGATTTTTCAAGCACTGAAAAATACCAAAAATAAATCACCCTCCACTAGGGGAATTATGTCACATCAATCCTTACTCAATTAGTGTAAAATTAGAGATAAAATTTCAAGAAATTAGAAAATTATTTTTGAATTTACAAAAAAATAGGAATATTCAACAGTTTCCCAAAATTTTGGTTAAGTTACAAAAACTCGACAAACTAATTGAGAGTCAAGGGACTTTGACTGCGAGGCAAGTGGTATAGTCCCTGATGAGGCAAGAACTAACAAGACAACTTGATTTATAATTCCTCCATCTCAATAACAACTACTAAATAGGATATTTCCATTGTAATAGAATATTAATTCAAGTATATCCACTTCTTTCTACAACTTCCACTTGCTCATGCAAAAGGCAGTCTGTGTGGTCCAATTTTTGTAGTGGCTACAACCTATGTTTCTTTAGAACCCCTTTTATTCTTCACTATGTTTTTTTGGTATTGTTCATATCATTGCATCAAAACCCCTTTTATTTTTCATGGTGTTTTTGGTGTTCGTTTCATTGCATAATTTGTTATTGATCTTTGAATAAAACTAAATTCCATTTGCCATTTAACCGAATTCCTTGATAGTTTTGATATAAATAAAATGATAAACTTGGTAATTTTTGAGTATTACCTATGCTCCTATTTCAACTCAGAAACATCTCTTTGCCCCAAGTGTAGAAGCCAAGTGGTTGTAATAATTACGCCGATAGAAGTCTCTTCTTGAAAATAGTCAGGCCAACCTCTGTCTACCCTTTTCGTCCTGGATGACATATGTACCATGGTGTGAGAAATACATCTGTCATTGTCTTCGACTATGAAGATTCCTTCATGTTTCACGATCATGGTCTCCACATATTTCTACATTGATAGAACACAAGCTATTGGAATTTTTGAGGACAACATAGGCACTCGATGCGTGGAGGAGGTGGACCCATCGAAAAATGAGTTAATTATGCCTAACCTCATCAAACTCAACAACACCAACCCATAATCCATCATTTTGAAGCGAAGCTAGAAAATGCAGTTGAAATTCATGAAAGATGACAAATTAAAATATGCTTGCACCCAAATTGTGGACTTCACTGCCACTTTGAACATATCCGACCATGTCACGGTATATGAACAACGAATTTTTTATGAGTAAACATATTCTTAGAATAATGCTCACCATGTTAGTACAACTCTAAGAATGAGAGGAAAAATCATAAGGCTTTACTAGTTGGTCTTCTATTCCATGCTAGCAACCAACATGATCAATTGAAGTCCCTGGATGAATTTGCAATGGGAAGTGGTCTATCCAAAAAATAAGTCATCCATGCACACAAATTTATTCAACAACAAACCACTAATGTAAATATTTATGGGAACGATGACAAGAAGGTTGATCAACTTGAACTATTACTGGTGGTTAGTATCAATGCCTCTAATGGTGCTCAACCTCATGATCTTGTTAAGGTTGAGGTTAGTCAGATTTAAAGGTGCCTGCAATTCAGCTTTCCGGTCAGAAAATGTGCAGAGGAAATGGTTGATATTTCCCGGAGAAACTTAGACATAAGGAAGGCACCCAATTCTCAGGCTGCATCAATCGTCTATATTTTCATGCATCTCTCCCTTAGTCATCCCTTAGCCAAAATTTTGAAATCATATTTTGTACATGTCATATTTGTTTCGCTTAGTACTCTCTGTCAAATGTGCTCACTATTCATTCCTCACTTTAAAAAGCATTTACCAAGAGACTGATTTGGAGAACCCCATGAGTGGGAGAGGAAGTTTCAGTGACCTTAGGAATTGTTCAAATTGATTATTCCATGACAATGTCATTAATTACATAAATTGAATCTACAGAGTTGTTTATCACACGGATCATTGTGTCATTATCTAGTCAATATATTATTGGAAATATTGTTCTGTATTTTATGGATTTTTGATTGCCTCATGGTGTAGTCATTTTCATCAAGTCAGTAGACGAGGCACCGTGAAAAGCTAGGCGAAAGTCTCACCAAAAGTTTGTAACATTCAATATCAAAATAAATAAACACTGTATCTATGCTTTTGGATACGAATCGATTTCCATGTATTCAAGTTATGATTTAAAATATTTTTGGTGTATGGCTTATTATTGTTTTACATTATCAAGATTCTTTTCATCTACCGAGGCAGAGGAATTGCCTGAACGGTCAAAAAGAGGCTAAAATCTGACCCAAAAAGATTAAAAAAATCTAGCAGTAGTGATGTTTGAATCATGTTTTTGATGGTGGAAATGGATTCATTACCATCAAAAACCTCTGGGGCACCCAAAATATTGAATTTTTACAACTGTAACGTCGATATACAAAAATTCCTGTCAGATTTTATCAAAAGCTTGCCAAAATTTCCATAATTTTCAAGAAAATGTTACATGCTAATTAGACTGTGACAATTTAAATTAAAATATATTCTATATGCATATATAATTAAAAAATAAAAAATAAATATTTTACTAAACTCTCGCCACAATTAAAAAAATTTTACCATTCAAAATATAAAATATTATGCTTGGGTTTTCAAATGTGAATTCGTTTCCATGGGTTCAAGTGATGATCTAGAATAATTTTACTATTTGATTCTTTATTATTTGATGTTTTTTTTAGCAAGAAAAATGTCTGGTTTATATAGATGTACCAGTACAATGTTCAAATATTTCTAAATTTTTTGTCGATAACATTTTCCAGTGTGTATCAAATATACCTATTCTATATGCAATACAAAATCCAAAAAGGAAATACACCGTTTTTCTAAATAGATTCCCAGTATGTGATCATCCATAGTATTCCTGCTACTATGTGCCTTAAATACATTGGTTCACTTGGTTCATGAATCAGTGAGAATTATCATCCCCAGTACTGTCGAAATTATACACTTACCATCCAGGACAAATAGTCCTCGGTCAAAAAACTCTGCAATGTTGCTACTGGTGCTCATCATACAGACACCACCATCAAAATTCCATGCCCGAGGATCTCGTACATTGTGAAATCCTATCCATATCATCTATCCTCCCTGCACTGTGCTAAAAAAAACATTAGTGAAAAATGAAAACCCCTGCCAGTACCTGCTCCTCCTTAGTAGAACCTTTCAGTTCCGCTAGTCCCTGTTCCTGCAACTTCATAGAGTTCATAATGAATTTCCCCTTTAGCTCCTTTCAACCCCCTTTTAAACAGCCTATCAGCTGTCGAGTTCTTATCATGGTAAATATGTGTGAAAGTGATGTTGGCGAATGTCCCGGCCAAATCTGATATCCTGTCAATCCAAGATGATAGATGTATGGGAGCCAACTGATTTTTCTTATTAAGATGATCAATTAACACTTTTGAATCCCAAAAGATCCAAATGGTGTCAATGTAAATATGTTTTGTAAACCATAGGAGGCCCCAAAGTGCCAATATCTCCTCCCTAGTGTTTTAACCCAACCCCCCGTACTGTTAGGCAACTAATCCTTGGGTTAGTTTGTGTTAGGTAATCGGTTATTAGAGTCCAAGAAACCTTGGGAACTGATTCAACAGTTTCTTGATGTATTTATATGTGTATACATTGTACATCATTCCTTGAGACATTCATTAATATATTGTTGAAGTTTGTTTCTAGTTTGCATGTTGTGTGTCTTACAGTGGTATCAGAGAGGGTAATATGTTCTGTTGATTGAGAGTGTGACTGGTTGTTTATTGGCTTATTAATTATTGAGGTGAGCCATTAGTTTTGTGGCCATTGTGCACATTCGTTGCTCCTTTCTCAGACTTTTGGTCTGAAATATTGGTGAATTCCTATAAGCTTTATAGTCGGATTTGAGAGGAGATTCTTGGTGGATGCATAGCAGAAGGATGGTGAAAAGTCTGTCCTTTTTTTTTGTTATAGGTCAATTTGGGCACCATTCCTAATGACCTGGTTAACTGGGCATCATCTCCAGGACCGATGATCAAGGGTCTATCATTCCCTATCATTTCAGTTGCTATATGCTCTAAGATAGAAACATGACAAATCAAGCAAGACTTTCATCAAGCAAAGGTTTCCATGGTTTGAAGCTTATTATATAGCATATGAGAGCTCACCAACGCAGGCTCTAAGGAGCCTAAGTGCATTGCATATGCAGGTAGCCCCATGCAAGGATGCTCTGCAAAGCACTTCCCGACATTCACAGGTGCGTTGGTCACATTGGGAGCAAAATTCTCATTGTTCCGAAATCTCCACTTGGCCAGTGCCTTCTAGAAGAGTTCACATGTGTCAAGCTTTGGATCCAAGTGTCCATTTGACATTTGCATGAATGGAAACATGTCTTGCCTATTTTTGGAAAGCTATTGATTGCAAAACAACCTACAGTTCATCTATAAATTGAACACAGATCTAAGTGTTTGAGAAGGAAGAATTTGAGTAGAGAAATGGTGGAGAATTTTCAATTGAGAGCTTGGTTTGTAGAGCTACTACTAGAGAGATTTATGCTGTGATGAGACTTGGGAACTATGCTGGAAGGTCACTCCAAATTAGTCACTAGGTTGTAACCTCTCCTTCTATCATCAATAAAGAGTACTTCTTGTTTTTCCCTACATGCATCTATGTTAACTTTGATTTTCCATATTGTAAGATCTTGGTTGATGAATGTAGTTTATGCTTAACTGATTTAGCTAAATAGATTGAATAGATATCTATATTATTGCATCTTATGTTGTTTCAGTGTTATTTCTTGCAGGAAGCATTCAACTCACAAAACACTTCAATTTGAAGCTGCAACAGAAGCGACAAAAGGAGCCATTTGGAAGCGACTGAAACAAGTAAGCCTCCAATCCTCTCTGTGTATCTGTTCTGAGTTATGAGAAATGGTAGTATAGTCTTTCACCTGTTGTTCTATATTAACACCTGTCTAGGGAAGCGTAATTTATCCATAGATTACAATGATGGCCCAACAATTTTAATTTGTGTGATTTCAGCGTGAAAGTTATGATGGGAGCGACTATCATATGAATCATAGCACGTGCTAAATTTCCCTTCAAAAATTTTGCTACAGTGGAATCCGGGCCTAATTTTATGAATCAGTCATAGACACTCAACTATAAATCTAGTGAGGGACGTGGACATCTGGTCATGCAAGTTGGAGATAAAGAGCACTGGTGAAGCAAAGCTAGGGTCAATGTTTTTTTCCTAGCATAAAGATTCTATGAGGTATGATTCTTGATTGACCGATCATTGCAAAACTGAGTATAAGACACCGCTGCCTTCCATTTTCTATTAACATTTAAAATTTTGGTGATCTAATTTGCAGTTTTGAATGTGAAACAATTTTGTTTTGTTTCTGGTTATTTACCAATTATGAATTTCCAGTAAAAAAATTGTCAGTTTCTGCCACTGAATTTGGATAACGTTCCTTCCTTCTCACAAGGGTAACTCGAAAGATACTTCTGCAACTGTTCTTTGAGTGCATGTACGGTTAATAATAAGCTATCTACTGACTGAATGACTGATTAGTCAAATAAATTTGGGCGTGAAAGTTCTTTAGTGTACGATTACATCTAATTACAATACCAAATTTCAGTAATACCATCCTGCTTCCTTTGCAAAGCACTCAGAGAGACACCGAAATGAGATATTTTTAAACTGTAAAATGACATTTTGTGTTGGTCACAGCGAAACAGAGTGTGTTTAGAATCATACTTACCTTTTTATTTGACTATTTGTGGGTGGAATTTCAAGAAAGAGGAATAGGGAATGATTTTCCTTGGTTTTCCGTAGCTAATTGTTTTTCATCCAAACTTGACAATAAAATATAATTCCCATTATGTAGTAGCATTAAAAGTAATGCAAATGGATCTGTTCCTTTGTCATTACATAAAATGAAGATCGCACAGAGGTATACGGGTGTAGAACCTAGTGATGCAAGCAGAGTCGTGACAAATATCTTAGTTTATTAGAGGAATACCAGTTCTTTAACGGTCCACGACATACAATTATTTGTCGAAGGCCATTAGTGCTAGGTTGATTGCCAACACTATACTCTACGAGCGGATTGCACAAAAATTTATGTGTAAAAGATTGGATTCTGTCCTAACCAAAGGCAACCCCTAGGCCAATACATATTGGAGAATATGGTTGCTTGATATATGAAAGAACGAACTAAGCTAGTTCATTTGTTAACATCATATGCAGTTTTCATAAGTGCAGTCTTCATCAAATCCAAGGATTAAGCAACTTCCGATAGTGATTGAGCACAACAACGACGATTTTCATGCATCGTTGCTCAAAATGTGTTAAAATTTGATTTATGGAGTAATATTTTGTGCAACAGGCTTGACATATTACTACATGAGGTTTCAATTATTGGCCACTATAAATTTCTGATTAAAGATATTAGATATTACTGGTTACGAGTTGACAGATACACATTTGTGAGTAGATGTGACAAAAAATGTAAATTCTTTGATGAAGAAGATGAATTCGGTAAGATCAACGAAAGTTCTGGTCCCACTTGAAGCCCAATTGAAGTTGAGTAACAATAGTCTAATTGGAATTTCGAAATTACTATTTTCTTCTTGAAGACCATCAGGTTTTGATTTGGCTGAATTATAGAATATATGAGTGTAAAATCAAGAAGGGACGAAGACATTGTGTTTAGAAAATTCATATAGTTTCTTGACATATTTGAGGTCAAAAGATCAAATTTGTGTTTGGTAATTTAATTTTTTACAAAAGGAAGATAATTTTGGAGATTCTGACATTTTAAGTTGGGCAAGAAGAAGAGAACATGATTTCAATTTTCATGGGTTGGCAACCTTGAGCATGTCACTATTTGATTGATGAATATATGAGTGTAAAATCAAGAAGGGAAAAAGACATTGTGGTTAGCAAATTGATATAGTTTCTTGACATATTTGAGGTCACAAGATCAAACCTGTGTTTGGTAATTTATTTTTTTACAAAAGGAAGATAATTTTGGAGATTGTGACAATTTAAGTTGGGCAAGAAGAAGAGAACATGATTTTAATTTTCATGGGTTAGCGACCTTGAGCATGTCACTATTTGATTGATGAATTTGCAACTCTACATATTGGATACAACTCACAAAAAATTTGATTTTCAAATTCCTTTGGTGTTCATTGCATGGACCAAAGATAAAATCCTTAATTGTGTAGTTGTAGCTATAAAGAATTATTTATCTTGTTGAAATCGCTTTTATTGGGTGAATTTTTGGTGGTGGTCGACACCCTTTTCAAAATTTATTGCAAATAGTGAACTGGATAAAATGACCGGAGTCGATAATTTGTTACAATTATTAAGAAATTTAATGTTATCTTTTGTCCATAACGATGTCCAAGTTAGCAAGGACATGTTCTCTGACATCCAATCATGTTTGCAAAATGCTAAAAACGAAATTGAATTCTTGGAGTTAGAATCGCAGTTACAGTGAGACGAAATTCAAAAGAAAACCTGTGATTCTGAACTGGTGTTTGTTCAGAACAACAATTTGTTTGAGCCTGATCATCAGTCAAAGAATGATCAGAGAAATGAAGTGATTTCGGGTGAAAATTTGGACACAGTTAGAAGTGTTGATGTGAAACCTATTATAAGACCATGGGAAGAGATGACACACAATAAACACAGAATTGGTCTTGGTTATAACAGTGATGTATCTTTTCACATTCCAGACTTTTCTAAACCTATAAAATTTCGAAGTGCAGGTTTTCTGGATGGTGTAGTTCTAGAAAAAGTTGATAGATGCCAATAGTGTAACAAAGTTGGACATATGAAAGATCGGTGTTTTGATCTTCACCCGTGCGAGCATTGTGGAAAGCGAAATCATGAGTCAAACAGATGTTCCAAAAGGAAGAGCACTGCAAGAGAGAAGCTAAGTTTTGGATGGATTGCTTCTTGGGAATGAACGAAAGCAGCCAAGAAGATCTATAGATGATATCGAAGAATTTGTTCGAGAGTGACGAGTCTTGCAGTGATGTGGAATATTTATCACCTTGTATCTGACAAGGGGGGATTTGTTGGTGGGTTTGCTACAGGTTCGAGTTCGAGATATCAAGCAAGCCTGAGTCATTGATCCACATCCTGAGCCACAACCTCAGTTGATTGATTTTTTTCTAGGAACTGCTGTGACAGTTCCGGAGTTTGTGGTCATCTTAAAACCACATTTTTTTGTTCTGAGAACTGCTATGTAGGTTCCAGAATTAGTGTTGGTTGAGACATTGAGTTCTCCCATTTTCGATTTATGGTCATCCTTGAAAACCATTTCCGAGAGACATTTAGCTCTTGGCTGAGATGCATTTTTGCATTCTGAGCTCTCATTCTTGGACTTTGATATATCCCTTCGGATTAAGGGGGGAATGTTAGGCAACTAATCCTTGGGTTAGTTTGTGTTAGGTAATCGGTTATTAGAGTCTAAGACCTCGAGAACTGATTCAACAGTTTCTTGATGTATTTATATGTGTATACATTGTACATCATTCCTTGAGACATTCATTAATATATTCTTGAAGTTTGTTTTTAGTTTGTGTGTTCTGTGTCTTACACGTACCAATGTAGTTTGTATTGGCATAAAAAAGATATCAATAGCCAGGCGCCGCAGCCGCATTTACCATTTTGAGCTGCACCATCGAAGAAGCCCGCCAGATAATTTATTTCATGTGGTCTCATTTTGATCGAAAGATCTTTGGGAGGTTTTTGTTGTATTTTTTAAGCCTCCCAACTCTGAATGATGTGATTTCTAATCCATCCCGGTAATGTGTTCTTATCCTCATTTTTTTTTTTTTTCTACTCTTCCATATGTTCCAGTGATATGCAAGAGGGATGACAAGAAAATTTTTACCTTTTTCCATCAACCACTTTTTACATTCTTCTGTTGATTGATAATCTGAGTCTTGAAATTGGAAGTGTTTACACAATAGGGACCTGACCTCAGTAGAATAGACAAAATTGTAGAAAATATGCTTATTTTCCTCTTCCCCTTTCATAAACAAGCAACATATACCCAAGCCTATCTTTCCTTTCTTCATTAAATTCTTCCAGGTTAAGTTTTTCTCCTTCACACAAACCATAAAAAAATTATAATTTTGATTATTATTTGATGTTATCAAGATTATTTTCATCTTTTCTGAGTACTTTTAGTGAAATTAAAATAAATTTATATTATTATATAATAAAAATATTTTTTAAATATATATTAAAATCTAATTAAATTAAGTAAATCAATATAAGAGATATCAATTCAAAAATACACATTTTGAATCCTTTAAAAAAGATAATCTTACAATTAATTAATATAATAAATTATTTTTGGAATCTAAGCTTCTGTGATCCATAATATAAATTAGTAGAAATTCTTTCAGTAAAAATCACATGTAAAAGAACGTGGTCGACGCGTTTCGAACCAACCAGTGTGGTTCATCATCAGGACTATGAGAGATCAGATCCAGACATTAAGTATAAATAGATGTAGAAATGGCTCAACTAGCCGTTAGGATAACGACTAGTTTGACTAAGAAAAAGTAAATATTCCATTATTTATTTATTTAATTGATTAATTAATTTCTATTTCTTTATTTATTATTATTATTTTAATAAATTTTTACAACTTTTAATATATTTAAACATCTAATTGACCAATTCAATAATATAATGGTAAATAATTTAACCAATCTTGGTGCATATATGCAAATTTTTTATTATAAATAAATAATGGTAAATAAATAAATAATGGTAAATAATTTAACCAATCTTGGTGCATAAATAATTGTAGGATTTAATTTATATAAAATATTTTTAGTAATCACAAATAAAATGTTGATATTTATTTTAAAAGTAGTTATGTTCTTTTTAAACTAAATTGACTAATTAAAAAAATGTCAATTGAATAAATGTGTTGAAATGAGTTATGAATTTTTAGGCATGTGTTATTGACATGTCGTTGTATTATTCTATGAGATTGTAACTAAGCCTATTTATAGGTTAAGAATCTCCATTATAGACGAAACTACATAGTTAAAAATTTTGTTACAATTTTTTAAAAATGTATATATGTTTAACTCATTCCTATTATTATTACTATCTAATTGTTAGGAGATTAAAATCCACAAGTGGATTGTAGCTTGTATACTAAGTGAGTACAATGAAAATCCTTCGAGACTAGCTATACTTGTAACCTCACAACGGTCTTTATTCTCTATATCTTTTAGCCACTTTACTATCCTAAAGGACTTAGGTTTTTTGGAGGTGTAGATTCTCCAAAAAAAACTATAGAGACAAACAAAATTTACATTGCATATCAAACCCACTATTAAGGAATAGCTGTGAGATAAGGAATACCATTTCTCATTAGAACTCTTTTGTCCAAGTTTACAACATTATTTGTAATATCATCTGCAACAAAATTGTTGATTCTCAAAACATGAAAGAACCCTTCCTCACTTGATCAATAATGTTCCCAACATGTAATCCTCAAACAAAGATCCATGACCAAAGTGATGAATAACTAGTTGTGAATCTCACAATACCACCAAATCTTCGATGTTTGCTTCTTTGGTCAGAAGTAGCCTTTGCAATAATCCACATGCCTCTTTAGCATAAGTTGAGAATAACCTCACCCACTCCAACCACCCCCAACTTATATATTAATTCATTTTATAATTTTGTTTTTTTGTTTGTCAAGTGGTCTGAGTTCACTAGAGATTACATCAGGCTTGACCCGTGGCTTGAGAAACCACGACTCAGGGGCATTTAAGCCGTCGAATTCACTTGAAGATCGCACCTGACCCAGGCCACACCAACACTAAGCAAACTGGGTTTAACTTGTCTCCTCCCCCTAGAACGAGCACAACAACCTCCGTGGCATTTTATCTTGGGATGCCCTTCTGACGAGGTCCATCCTCAACTGGCTGTGCTAATGAGATTTGACTAATTCATTTTATAATAAATAATAAGAATACTAATAATAATTTAAAATAAAATTATAGTTTATTTTAACTTGACTATTAATACTAATTGACTATAGTCAATATATAAAATAAAAATATTTTAAAGAATTTCTATTAAGTATTTCTTAAAATTAGTTTATCTTAAAAATTTAAATAACATTTTAAAAATAAATAACACTTTTAAAATAATTTAATTAAATAAATAATGATAATTATAAGAATTAGAAATAATAATTTTATATATTTAGAAAAAATATTCAATTTTATGTATTATAAATTAATTGGATTTGTGTGTTCTATGAAATTGCGTCTTCTCCAAAATAAGTTCACTAATTATTTTAGACATATTACCACTATGAATAGAACAAATTAGCTTTGATAGGTATGAAGAAGGAATGTGGTGATTAAGTTTATAAACTTGTTGCAAACTCATTAATGGAGAATGCTTGATAGCTTGAACGCACTTATGAGGAGACAAAGAAGAACGATGAACATGGAAATCTGTATTGGTCCTATGGAGGCACAAGTCCAATCCACCTTGGATTTGGTTCACTCATTTGATCTTTTATGGTGATTGGTAGTTTTTTGGTTTTATGTGTCTTTTGGTTTTTTGTAAGTTGGTTTTTTTGATGCTTTCATTGTATTATTTTTTTTTCTTTTAAATTTTGGTTTTTTGTTTTATATTTTGGTAACATTATTTTGATCAACAAATTTGGTAGGAGAGAGGAAGACAAAATTTTGCACAAAGGTAGTTAATGATGTAAGATTCTTCTGAATTTCATGAAAAAAATGAAAAAAATCATTGGTTTATGTGGATTTTACTTTGTTAAATTATTGATTTAAATTTCATATGGATGAGGTGAGGATGAGAGTCATTTATGAGGGTTAAAAGTTATCTTAATTTAGCGATCACATCCCATATGTAGAAAGACATTTCTTCCATACAATATTGGAACTAGCCTTAAATCAAATAAGTGTTTTAGTGAGAGCATCCAATATATGGATAGATATTTCTTCCATACAATATTTGATCTCACTTTAACTCAACCTAGCAAAAATATATATGTTATAATTTTGACAAGTTTTCATTTGTATGAAATGTACAACTAATATTAAAGTAATATGGAAGTTTCAAAATAATTTAAAATTATTTTTTTAACATCTTCTATTATAATACCTAGAAAATGATAATTGTGCTCTTTTATTTAATTATAATTATATTGATAAACAATTTTCTCAAAAATTTGATCGAATAATAAAATATTTATAATTTTAAATATATTAAAAAAATTAAAAATATAAACTTAAATTTTAAAACCAAAATATAACACCAAAATACAATTTCGTCAACTTAAAAAACACGTACATTTAAACAAAACTTACATTAAAAAAACCACCACCTTTTAGGACCATTGCTAATTGTAACATCAAATGATTGTAAAACCTACCCTTTCTCCTTTTTGAAACAACTGACTTAAATTATTTGTTATGTAACTTAAAATCATACCATGTGGAGTTTTGGAAAAAAGAAAATGAACATGACTACACTATTACCTCTCTCGATTTCCAATTCCAAAACGATCAGAGGAGATGCATGTGGCATGAGAAGTTGTGGTGTCATCGTACGAGTCACTCTTTTTTTTCTCTCTTTTTTTTTTTTTCAGAAAGAAAAAAACGCTGTATATATTAAAAGAAATATATGACAGTACATGATCATCAATACATTCTCAAACTGTTATTTAAAACAGCGAGAAAATCCCATATACCAAATACATCCAGAATACACTTCTGAAGAGAAGTAATTCGATGTTCATGGCCAACAACATAACGGGTAGTATAAAAACATACCCACGATCATCCATGTATACATTGAAAAGATCCAGTAGAGAAAATATACAGCATCATATTCATGATAATAAGGAAAATAAAAGATAACTGAAATGAAAGAAGACAAAACAAAAAGGTGCAATCCATAGTGTCTCCAAGACTGATAAAAGGCAGTTCGCTAGGCAAGCACCAAATCAGACTCGTTTGAAAAACATCATGCGCTCATGACATATGAAATCCGAGTGACTTGATAGATATGAAATCCGAGTGACTTGCTTCAACCCGCATTATATTGAATTTCAATGTGAAATAAAATGATTTTTAAATATACACTGAATTAATTGAATAATATACACTGATTAGATTTTCAACGGTCAGAGAAGATGCATGTGGCCTCACAAGTTGTGGTGTCATCATACAAGTCACTTGCGGCAACCCACATTTTATTGAATTTCATTTCAATGTGAAATAAAATGATTTTTTAATATTTACACCAAGAATCATTACATAATTAATTGAATAATATACACTGATTAGATTCTCATTGCTCATGGCAACACGCTCTACTAAAATAAACATATAATTATTATGGGGCCAATATGAAAATTTCATAACGAGTAACATGCATAAAATTTTAAAATAATTATAGATAACTTGAAACACACTTGAACAAAAAGACATATAGTCCGGGCTGTAAAATGCACTACATCATTCATTTCATTTTATTCATGATAAATGTATCGACTATAAAAATGACAGTTTGATGCACTTGCAAATAACGAAAGGAAAATATGCGAAAAACATTTATGAGAGTTGAATAGAAGTTTAAAGAGTAATTTAATGATACATTTTTGTTTGGAAAATATTGCAGATATTGGTAAGTTTTTGATAAAATTTAGTAATTTTTTTGGAAAATTTGAGTTATAATTGTCAAGATTTAGGATTTTGAGTACTTTAGGAGTTTTTGATGGTGCTGAATCTATTTATGTAATATAAAAAAAAAAAAACGATTCAAACACTTTTATGGTCATATTTTTGTAAAAACAAATACCGGAATCTGCTGAAAAGTTATAGGATGAAATTGTGGCCTAGGTAGACAACACCAAAGTTTAACCATAAATTATGGTAAACTATATCTAGCAGAAGCAATCTTGGCCCTTAGGGTGTTGAGAGAATTGAACCCGTGACTTCTCAATATCAAAGGTGCTTTAACATTGGGGACTTGACTAATTGAGCTAACCCTCAAGGCTAAGAGAACTTTTGTTTTTGTTGAAAGAGATTGGACACTAATAATGTCAAGATGAGAGTGAGGTTGCAACAAAGAGTCATTTATGCATAATCAAACTCAAGCAAACAAATTGACTAACAAAGAAAACAAAAAATGATAACTGTTGAATCCATACATTGTTAAAATGATAATTATCCATAAACAGTTAATGAAAAGGATTGAAGAGGAGGAGAACAAAGATGAGAATAAACTAGAAATAGAAGTGGAGCGAAGTTTGGAGCAGATTCACTCTTCACATTACTTAGTAACAGTTAAATAGATTACATATGAGACATCAACAATAAATAATTGAAGTAGAACTCGACTAAAATTCAAGTGACTGAACTAACTATGAAGACACGTGGATTAAAAGCTAAGACCAATATGTCGTGGTTGGAATTATTCTCTACAACATTCCCCCTTAATTACAACAAAGTAAAATAAAATAAAGATGTATGATGGTTTGGGTCAGGTTACAATGACTAAAAAAACTTTGACATTGGACTGGATTTATTTTTATTTTTCTTTTCTTTCAGACTCTATATCCTCTAAATTTCTTTGGTGTTGTATTTTTACTGTACAAACTTCAAATTTCAGTTTCTTCATTTGCTAGTGCAACACAAATTATTTTAGGTTGTCCATGCATGTTCTCTACTTCTTCAAAAATATGTTGGAATGTGGACTGTTGCCACATGTTTGCATCTTCTATAGTGTGCTCTTCATCAATCGTTTAGTCATCAATTTGCTGCAACATTTAAGACCATAATAAAAATTTATCTCTTTAGGACTCCAATGTTGAGATTGCAACAAGATGATGAGCTTAGTGGAAAGAAGTCGCCTTCACTAAGTGGGCCCGCAGGCTATTTTTGGCGCACAGTCTATTTTTAGACATGTCAATCATATTCTATGAGTTGCAGGATGCTATTTGTGGATGGTTGGTCAAGTTGGAAAACAGATGGACTTCTATTTTTAGACATATTGGGCGGAATCTATTTTTAGATTGCCAGTCTAAAAATAGATATGTCGAATATTATTAGCTCTTAATAATATTTGGACTCTAAACATTATCTTATTCTCTTGGAGCACTTCAGTTAAGTGCATAGATGTGGCACAAGAGCTGACATAAGGAATTACACTATTCCTAAGGGTTAAGTGGAGCTATTGCATGGAGACTTCAATTAGAACTCATGTGACAGAGTTTGGTGGAGTTGTGTTCAGTTTAACTCAGTTAGACATAGTTGAGCTAGTTGTATCTACTCTAACTGATTGACACACTAGTGAGAGTGGTGTGAATTAATTATTAATTAATTCACTAAATATTAACTCATTAATCAAATGATGAATACATCAGTTAACTACAGTGCATGGACAGTTTCAATGGAGACCAGTGGAGAGGTAGGTGAAAGAGCAAGTTGATTATCAATTGTGATTATAGTGTTGCATGATTTTGCACCACACATTGATGGAGATGCCAATGAGGATTGCGTGAGCAAGATTGGACCAATTTCGAGTTCATTCAGAGCCCATATTCAGCAGGGATTGCGCAGTAGAGGCAGACTAACAGGTGGCAGAGATCGGTGCATGGGATTTTCTAGATTAGACCTGATTAGTGTATAGCGATTGGAGATTGTACTGAGAGCTTGTGAGAAGCTTTGTATGATGATTGTTACATGATCTCTATGACATATATTATACAGATAGTTGGGGGTTTTCAGCTTTAAGCTTTCCCATAAATCACTGTGTTAATGTGTGTGAATTTTTATGGTTTTAATGTGTGCATGCAATTGATTTAATTTCCACATATGATGATCAATGGTGGAATAGATTCTGTATTGTGCATGAAGTCAAATAGTGTATGATCAGGAGAATCCTAGACATATAACATATTAGTTATATAATTTCTACAACCAATACATGAAAATTTCATTAACTTTTTCATTTTCTACATCGTCCATGTTGTCTTCAACATTCATTGCTGCAAATTCTATGCAAATTTGATCAAAACTTGGTGTTTCAAGACATGCTTAAAGAAACTTTAATTCTTCTTCAAAATTTGTCGCTTCTTCTTGGTTGCTGCTATCAACTACACGCTCAAAATAAATGTTAAGTTTATATGAAAAAACATATGCATAACCATATTGATAAATTGTTATTTCTGCTCCCGAATGACAAGTATCTCATTATCCTCTTCCTTCTATGCCTTTAGTGTTGCATCATAATCTTCATCTTCCACTTCTTTGCAAACATGTTGTCTTCCACTTGGTTTCCAAACACAAGTGAGCTTCTCTCACAAAATAACATCATATCAATGAGATGTTTATGTTGCATTATGTGCAAACACTCATTACATGCTAATTGTTCTTAATGAAAGTTAACATCAACAATTTCAATTGTTTGATCCACCATATCATTTACTGCTTCATTGGCAGGTTCACTGTCATCAACAAGATTTGTTGTTGGACTCACTAAATCATCGTCCACTTGTCATTGAACACAGTGGGATTCACGAACATCTATGTGCTCTTTCTCTGTTGTTGGTAAAACACTATCATCATTGTCATTCACTTTCAAGTGGGATTCACCAAACTTCTTATCTTATAAAACTTCTTATCTTATTTTACCTTATAAAACGTTGTGCTCATCATGCACATGCATAATTGGCTCTTCCTTTTAAAAATGAATTTGGGCCATTAAATTACATTGCACATTATGAATTTGGCTTTTCTCATAATCACATGTGTAATTATTTCTTAATCACATACCATAATGCCTTATATTTTATTTTTCATGGCCCCGTCTTTTTAGTTGACGGCTAACACAAACGCATGTGTGTAGAAGTGTCCTACGATATAACATGGCTACTGAAGCTTCTGGGGTGAGTCGTCGTCCCCCACGAAATCTTTTTAAATTTTTTTTTGTCTCTCTTTTTCAACAATTCCAGCCCTCACTCACCCAATTTTCGACTACTTCTTCCTTTGCTTTGCTATGGGAGTACCTGGCGTTCGTCTCTTTGAGAGTTTCCAGTTTGTTGCTCGAGCTCGCAACTGGTTTACACTGGTGAAGCGTGACCTTCCTCTGAGTTGCCACTTCACTCTTTCTCTGCTATTTTCGAGAGTTTTATGCAACTTCATGTTCTGATACCATGATAAGGATTGCAGAGGAGGAAGACAGAGATGAGAATAAACTCGAAATAAAAATAGAGCAAAGTCTGGACCAGGCTTACTCTTCACATTACCTATTACATAAAAGACATCAACAACAAATAACTGAAATAGAACTTAACCAAAACTCAACTAATTAAACTGACTTGACTGGACTAACATTAAAGAAATCCAATTAAATCCAATTCTAAGAAATGCATTCTGGACTAGGAAAGAAAATCTCACACATCTTAGACCTTTCACGGCTATCCAAAACATGATTGGACAAGTTGTTGTCTTCACCTTCCAAACTATTCTTACATCCTATGGTTAACTAATGCCAGAAATATATACACAACATATTAAACTTCACGCCAAAATTCATCAATATATTGTGTTATAAATGTGATGGAACAAACAAATTGTCGAATTTATATACAAATATGTTTGGACAAGTTTCTGCTCAACCAGGACTTAGGCCTTTAACTCTCTTTATCACAAGTCCATTATCTTCCACTATGTTGATAGATAATTTTATTGAATTTGTAAATATTATTATAGAAGTTAATGAACTGAAATAATGGATGATAATATTGGATGTGGAGTTTGATTGTTGTGTTTGGATTCCAGTCCTTGACCCAGGTGTGGGGAGCTTTCTCTCACTCGTGCGGCTAAGAAGTCTAGGCAGAAAATTTGACAGTAGAAGTTATGTTAATTTAGAAAGTTTTATCCAAGACGACAACCATAAGTCTATCTGAGGGAATTGTATTGCTGTTGTGTATTATTCTATGTGAGAAAAATAAAGAAGACTATGTGAGAGAGAAGAGAAAGTTACAATAAATTTGTTAAAGATTGTATCTCTTCATTTTACTGAATAATATAAAAAGAAAGACTAATTGTTCATCTTTTTGAGTACTTTTAGTGAAATTAAAATAAATTTATATTATTATATAACAAAAATATTTTTTAAATATATATTAAACTTTAATTAAATTAAGTAAATCAATATAAGAGATATCAATTCAAAAATACACATTTTGAATCCTATGAAAAAGACAAACTTACTATTAATTAATACAATAAATTACTATTAATGAAATTTTAGTAAACGTAAAATACAATTATATATAATTAACATTCTCAATCAAAAGAATATTAGAGTCATTTAAAATGGTACACATTGTCTAACTTATAGATGAAATAGACCTTTTCACCAAATTTGACAAAATAATATCAAGAAAGAATGAGGTTTTTTATTTTTTAAAATGCATTTTGAATGCATAGATAGATTCAACACTCTAAAAAACCCATAAACACTTGAATTCTACAGATTAAACAACTTAAGCTCAAATTTTTAAAAATATCTGCAAATTTTTGTTTTAAATTAACCAAAAAAATATCTTGAAAAAAATCATTTCTTCTATAAATTAGACTATACAAAAAAAGTAACATTAACATTAATTGATATAATAAATGGTTATTAATGAAATTTTAATCAAAATTAAATTAAATTTAAAAAAAAAGACATTTTAATTAATTAGTAATATATATGTAAAATAAATTATATAAATTTACTAATTAATTAGAAAATAAATTTAATGTAAAAAATACATTTGATGATGGTAATATCGAAGATCTTTTTTTTTTTTGTAAGCTTAGTAGATCCTTCCCATTTTCTATTAATTTAAAAACTGAGTCACATAGATAAAAAAATTAGACCTTAACCTGCCCGAAGGAAACCAGGTCTGTTGGCCATCTAAGTGCAATGTATGCAAACCAAAACATAAACATCCTTAATAACCTATACAAAGTCTGAGGATAACTAATATCAAACTCTGCTAATAATATCATTTACAGAAAGTAAAGCTAGCCGCTAAAAAAAAGGTACTAATATCTCTATTCATCTTTTGACTCCACTGGGGCAGGGTCTTTGGCACTAGATCCTGGTATTTCAAACTGCTGCAAAGATTTTATATCCTTCTCCATTCTACCCAGTCTAGCATACTAATGCAGTTGACGGAGGTTGATTTCCTGAATATTTTTGTTTATGTCTGCCATGGTGGAACCTAACTTCGATTCACCTATCTCCTGAGTTGACATTACAGCTTTTGCGAGAAAACATTTTATTAACAAATATGTTCGAATTGAGTGCTGGAATAGAGAAATTCGCCCACGAGTATGCCCTGGTGTTGGACAGAATTGTGAATTATGGATAAAACACACTTCCCTAGACAGATGATAATATAAAACAACAGATTAAAGACTATACGACTACTTTTCCTAACTCAGAGTAGACACACAGAAAGGATTAGAGGCTTACTTGTAATCCAAGCACTTCTAAATGGCTCCTTCTGCCGCTTTCATTGTAGCTTCAAAATCAAGCGGTTTTGGGAAAAATGCTTCCTGCAAGAAAGAACACTAAAACAACAGAAGATAGAAATAATATAGATGTCTATTCAAGTTAGTTAGCTAAATCAGTAAAGCATAAACCATATACATCAACTAAGATCTTACAATATGGAAAATCAAAGCCATTACATATGCATATAGGGAAAAGTAAGTTGTATTCTTTATTGATGATAGAAGGAGAGGTTACAACCTAGTGACTGATTTGAAGTGACCATTCCAACAACATTATTAGCCCCATCATAGTATAAATCTCTCCAGCAGCTGTTACACAAATCTAACTCTCAATTGAAGATCCACCAGCATTTCTCTACTCAAATTCTTCCTTATCAAACACTCAGATCTGTGCTCAATTTATAAAGGAGTTGAAGGTTGTTTTGCAATCAATGAATTTATAATAATAGGAAAGACATGTTCTCAATCTTGTAGATGTCAAATGGACACTTGGATTCGAAGCTTGACACATGTGAACTCTTCTAGAAGGCTCTGGCCTAGTGGAGATTCTGGAACAATAAGAATTTCTCTCCCAATGTGACCAACGTACCCATAGATGTCGAGAAGTGCTTTGCGAGCAGCCTTGCATGGGGCTACCTGCATATGCAACACACTTAGTCCCCTTAGAGGCAACGTTGGTGAGCTCTCATATGCTATATAATAAACTTCAAACCTTGGAAACCTTTGCTTGATGAAAGTCATGCTTGATTTGTGTTGTTCTTGTCTTAGGGCATGTAGCAACTTGAAATGATAGGGGATGATAGAACCTTAGTCATTGGTCCTGGAGATGATGCCCAGTTAACTAGGTCATTGGGAATGATGCCCAAATTGACCTATAACAATTTCCCCCTAAAGCATGAGGTCAAAATAATAAAAACATTTGATTGAGATGCTTTGCACTATGATGGGATGGAGATGAAGCGGAGTGGTCACCTGCATCAATATTACAATACATTACATCATGATATATCCTCTTTGATCATAATTGGTGAGGGTAGGCATTCCCATGTTCAGCACATAAACAATCTAATAACATGTACATAATTCAGAATGTCATCGACATTGGAATGTTGCCCAATGCAGACATGCCTACAGATATAGGCCCATGTTCGGATGACGATCTGTATGTAAGGTCACTGTATAGATGATGTGTACAACAATCCTGAAATCACAGCTCGGATGGATGAAACTAGATCTGGGGTCTTCTTATCTCATTCACTCGATCATTCGGGTACAAGTCTAGCCATGCGAATATATGATTTGTCATCGAACATGGAAAGACATCATTTGATTACTAGCCAATGATGTGAGTTGTTAACAAACACGAGAGAACCACCATTAATGAAAATGGCCCTCAAGGTACTACAGTACATTTTGTAAGGCGTGAATAGATGATTTGATGTCGAACGCCAAACAAAATATTTTGGTCAAAAGTCCGGAAGCGAGGATCTTGTCGATGATGTAAGAAGCCTCATGGTACTGGAATATAATGTTTCTAAGTGAACTTCCTGGATATTGATTTGTCGTCGACAAGAAGTCACCTTATTGTGAAATGAGAGTTACTGATTTCGAAGACAAGGGTATGACTTGATATAGCAATTTTCAGGGATGACGGTCATGAGAATAAAGGTTTACGAGTATTACAGAAGGTTGAGTTTATTCACTGGATGACTTCTCTTGAACATATTGGCGACACTATGATGAGTTGGCAGCATTGACCCAAAATCGAAGTGAAGGTATGATGAACCATAGGTGTGAATGAATTGTCAAGATGATTACCCAACCCAAACAGTCATAGACATGGAGTGAAGGAAGTGTTATGTTCAAGAGCGACTTGCTACCAGAAAGAAATTTTGCTCACTTTTCCCAAATTTTCCCCGGTCATTTGTTTACGAATACCTCTTTATTTTTTAACAAGCTTGAGGAGGGTAACGTTTGCTTGATCTATAATTCAACCCTTCGGGCAAATAAAGTTTCGCTATTTAATAATTTAACGAGTCTAGTGACTAATGAAAGTTGATTCTTGCCATGATCGACAAGCCCATTGCTATTTTATGTTTTAACGAGCTTAACGATAGTGATAGCCCGATCCTTTTTCATATTTAGAGAGTTTGAAAAAATGGACGAAAGAAAACTCCATAAGTACTTTTTCATAAATTTTTCACTCAGACCCGAAAAAGTGTAAAATAATATCTGAGAGAACCTATTTGGTCATGTTTAACCAAGGTATTAATTTTTCGTAAATAATCTATCTCAGTCCGGAAAAGGGTTAAACTTACACTGAGTAGATATCAATTCATTTAATTTTACGAGCTCAAAAAGACAAGTGCTCAACAATCTTTTCACATTATCGGAGTCTGAAAAGAGCTGAAAGAAGACTCCAGGGGTTCCTTTTTCGCTGTTATCGAAGCTCGAAAAAGAGATAAAAGTGCACTTCAAATCCTTTTTCGTTTTTAACAAAGCTTGAAAAATAAGGAGAAAAAGTATGCTTTGTGGTCAAGTCATTCTTTGAATAAATCTGCACGACTAATTTGTTCATCATTTGTATTTCCTGTTCAGAACAACTTTAAATAGATTAAAAATACTTGTTTCATAATAAAAATAGAATAAAACCATAGTCATAGCAGTAAATATGATTTGCAAACAATTAAATGACTATTCATTTTTACCATTCCAAAGTTACCATTTGCATTTTGGAGCTCTGAACTTGATTTTTCCCCCGAACTTCAGTTGTTGATTGCGTGCAATAATGTTTTGAATGCCCCCTGCAAGAGCACATGTCGAATTCCCCCTGCAAGAGTAGGTGCCCCCAAGCTTCCTTTCATTCACCTAAGAAAACTAATAGCTGGATGGAATGAAGATTCATTATAGGGGAGGATTTGTTTCATTTTTTAACGAGCTTGACACATGAAAAGAACTATGCTCATGGCCTGCTTAATTTTTTAACGAGGTTGACAAGTTGTAAATTAAACCCAAATCAAGAAATGTGTGAAAATAATGTTTTCGTTTTCGGCTATTTATATAGTTGTGAAATTTGTTTTTTTGGAGGGGCTTCATTGAATTTTCCAGCCAACTAAATTTGCGAGCATAAGTTCGGCCAAATGTTTTTTCCGTTAAAACTAACAGGATAGAGCGGCAAAAAAAAATTCAACTGAACTATTACAAAAGTTCAAGAAAACTAAAACGTGTGCAACTACGCTGCAACTCAGCTCTGAACGCATTTCTTCAAATTTCGAATGATTAAACTCCATCAAAATTTATGAATTAACTTTCGGAAACAAGACAAGCATTTGCAGAATTTAATCTAGTTTCAGGAAATATAACTTTTATGGAATTCCATAGATATTTACTAATTTTAATTAATTTTTTAATAAAATGGGTGCAAACAATTTCTGAAGTTCATTATGATTCAGTGAAATCAAAATTATGTATCTCCCAAAATACATTGTAAAAAAAAAAATTGAAAAAATTATGGTGCATTGCATTGGTCCATCGTCTGTAATGGGTAGTTTTTATATTTTTAGTTTATAACTAATATGTTGAGAAACTTGACGCGGGCCGAAACATATTCAAAATATGCAGTTTTTTCATATTTGCTCAGTTCAAAAAATTCTAGTAATTGTGATATGCATCAGTTGGTTTCGTAAATATAACGATACCAAAGTAGGCTCTGTCTAGATTGTTGTAACACATTTTTTTCTCAAAAACACAGTTTTCAAAGAATACACCAATGTGTCTCAACATGACTTTTTATGAATCCTTTGATTGTTAAAGAACACACACTCAAAGAATTTTTAAGTTGACATATCAAATGTGAATAAAAAAATTCCAAAAAAAAGTAATAGAAAGCTAGTAAATTTTTTGACAAGTTTTATTTTTATCGTAAAATGAAATTCTAAACAGAAAAATTATTTTGGCTTGCAGAAAGTTGAAGAACTTCTAAAAATGATGTTTTTTTCTCAAAGAAGGGCAAAAAGTGTAACCCAACTTCACATTTTCACCCCTGAGTAGCATAGGGATGAGCTCTATGTTTCTTCTACAGTTATGGTTGTTGTATTTGATATTCATACTTCATTAGCCCGGTGTTAATTTTAAGAATATAAAGGAGGGGACATAAACACAAAATTTCTAGTATGCATTAGGTGGGAAGCAAATTTATTTAGTAAGCGACAACACAAAATCATGTTCTTTGTTTATTATTTGATTTTGGTTTGGGCTATGGTGTCCATTGGGATATTATCCTAGCCATAGCTTCTAACATCTTTAGCTGAAGGAAGTGGTTGAACTATGAAATTTTTTATAAATTAGTATATTTTAGCAGGTTTGGAAACTAGTCAATTGAATGAAAGACAAATTATTTCTTTTTTGAAAGTAACATGTCGCATCCCAAAGACCGAGAGATGGAAATTTCAGGTTCTTTTTTTTTTCTACAATCCAACAATGTAGGCATTAGTTTGTTTCTAAGAAACACCTAACGGAGGTATTTTTCTATTCTTAAATATAACAGATTACTCTTTACATAACTTGTACAATTGAAAAATTGTATATTTCTGCATTGATAAATATTTACGCCGAAGGCATTATTTTAAGGGGAGGTTCCTCTTTAAGCCTTCATCATCTGGGTTTCAAATATGTCATTCAATTGTGTATCACCTTGTTATTTTTTAGGATCATTGTGGAGGAGAATTGTATTAATAAAACTGATCTCTTATGTTGTTTTTTTGGCCTTAAAATATCTTTTGAAATTTTTCTTAGGACAAACCTTTGGTTGGAAGAGATGTTGGTTCATCTTTGTTTGAGGGCTATAGTGACAACATTGTATGAAAACATTATTTTCAAGCTTAATACCACTCAGGGTTGGTTAAGGATGAAAATAACTGTAATATTAGATTCAAGCGGTGACCCTTGTCCCCTACCATTTTTGGCATATAGAGTGGTGAGCTAGAAGAGTGTTCGGAAAAGGTAAGTTAATTTGGCCCCACACTCACTAGCATAATAATAACTCTTATCCTTTATACTGATGATATTGCTCTTATGGCTAAGATTCCTTATTATCTTGATAAGAAGCTAGAAATCCTTCAAAAATTCTATTTCAATATAGGTATCACTGTTAATACTAACAAAACAAAAGTCATGATAATCAAATCCAAAAAGGTCACATGTGATACTTTCATATATGATATCAATAGGTTGGAGAAGGTTATTTCACGTAAATACCTAGGAATCAATATCCATCACAAGATAAATTGGAATTATATCCTTAATAAAAGGATAAATGAGGGATGGAAATCTTATTATGGCCTTGAAAACAATTGTAAGTTGGTAGATATTTGGATATGGGATAAAAAGAAACTCGTCTTTGAGATTCTTATCACCCCTATTATATGATAGAGATATAAAGTGTGGGGTTGTAGTATCTCCAAATATTCATGGATGAAGACAGAATAGATCCAAAATAAATTTATAACTTATAATCTCAATATTAAGGGAAATACACCCTATCCTATCCTCCTCATCGAAGCAAGTATTTCCCCCATTGAAAAAATGACTATGACTAGGTATCTTATGTATAAGAAGAGGTTTGACAACATGAAATACAAGAGGTCTCTAAAATTTCTTATAACTCCATCCAAAACCACCACCTTCAACTCAAGTAGGGATGGCATAAGGATGCCCATTCTTGGCTAGACCACTAGCGGTTAGAGGAGATCATTTTTGCAAAATAAAGATACTGCATAAAAATTGAAGGAGAAATTGTGCACTAATAAGGAGTTAAAGGGAAATAAGACGTTAAGATATTATAAGGAGATTATCAACCCAAATATTCAAAATAAAAAATATCTCTTTGTCTTAGCTATGTAAATAATAAAATAAGCATCGTTAAAGTAAAAACAAACTCACATGAAATCTATAGTCAAACTAGACATTGTTCAATTCCAAAAACTCCTTGGGTTGAAAGGGTGTATCACTTTGATACTAGGAGGGTTGAACATGAAAAACACTTTCTATTATATTGTCTAAGTTATACTCACATTAAATCTAATTTTAAAAATATTTTTCACACTACCAACTTTCTTGACCTTTTAACTTCACAAAACAATAATGATCTTGAAACACATATTTTGATGGTTTTTAAGCAGAGAATTAAAACTCTAAAGAATTCCAAATAATCTCTTATCCTCTAAGTCCAATAGACCATTTCAGTTTCTATGGACATTAATCATTATAATCATGATAAATTTCACCATAATAAATGATATATACATATTTTATTATTTAAAAATATATTATATTACATAATATTTTTTCTATGTCGTTCATGAACTCATAATATTGGTGACCGCTATGTCCACGAAATATTTGTATGAGGCAAATCCACCCAAATGGACCACTTCATGTCGGCTCAACCACAGAGCCTAACCCTGAGAGTGTCAAGAGAATTGAAATGGTGACCTATCAATAGCAAAAGTAAGTTAACGACGAGGACTCAACCAATTAAACTAGCAAAAGTAAGTTAAGAACTTTAAAAATATATTATATTACATAATATTTTTTCTATGTCGTTCATGAACTTAGAATATCGGTGACCGCTATGTCCACGAAATATTTGTACGAGGCAAATCCACCCAAATGGACCACTTCATGTCGGCTCAACCACAGACCCTAACCCCGAGAGTGTTGAGAGAATTGAACCGATAACCTCTCAATAGAAAAAGTAAGTTAACGATGGAGACTCAACCAATTAAACTAGCAAAAATACATTAACGACGAAGACCCAACCAATTAAACTAACCCTCAAGACTTTTTATATTACATAAGATAAAAATCACTATAATAAATTATGTTTATAGATATTTTATTTATTAGTTGTTTTATTAAATTATAAAATAAAACTTTTAATTTTAAAAAACAATTTATAAATTAATATAATAATATATTTTTAATACTTAAAAATAATATATTTTACTTAAATAATTATTAAAATAATATTATAAAAATAATTATAATTATATTTTTTTATATTAAAATAATTTTATAATTAATTTTGGAAATTTCTTTCATGGGATTAAAAGCTCAACTCAAAACCTTTATTTGTCATTTTATAATTATTTTTCTCTTAATTATGAGACATCTCCCTAAATTCCCACGCCAAATATTTGTGGAATGGGATGAAGAGCTAAATTCCAAACCTTTTAAATCTAGACCCTGCCCTCACCATATTTATATATTTAGCTCATTTATAATTAATAACTTATCGTGATGTATATAAAGTTTTTGAACGGTAAATTACAATAATTTATATAAACTTTTTGAATATTAAATTACTCTAATTTATATATTTTAAAATACTAAATTAAAAATATAAAAGAATTATATTTAATTTTAACTATTAAGCAATACATTTCTATATATTTGAGAGTGTAAATTTTTGTGATCCATATATGTTATATCAAAAAAAATTTCAAAAAATCACATTATAATTTTTGAAATTGATGTGTTTCAAACTATTAAGTATAGTTCATCATTCTTATTATATTATCTAGATTTAATATTATTTTATTATATATATTTATTATTATTTTCTTAACATTTATTTTTATTAATTTATTGTGCATCTCAACCATATATATATAAATATTTAAATCAGAAAAATCATTATTCCATTGATAATCAATTACACTAAATAATTAAAAATACACCAGTTCCTGAAATTATAACGTGATTTTCTCAAATATATATATATATATATATATATATATATATATATATATATATATATATATATATATATATATAAACCTTTATGGATGGTCAAAAATCATTCTGACCATTTAGTCAAAAGCCAATATCACTTGAAAACTTCCTTATACAAAAGTTTCGAGAGGATGTTTATTATATTTATTATCATAATGTTATATAGTTAACCTATATACATTAACCTTTATGGATGGTCAAAAGTCATTCTGACCATTTAGTCAAAAGCCAATATCACTTGAAAACTTCCTTATACAAAAAGTGTCGAGAGGATGTTTATTACGCTGTAAAGCATCTTATTTGAAAACAACTTTCCTAAATGCCAGCTGAACTATTATATATCATTGATCTAGATGTTAGACAATTGAAACATTCTCAACCTTCAGATTAAACACAGTTATTATTCAGTTACATAAGAAAACAGTTTTAACTAGATGAGAATTTGACATAGTCGAATCAAACTCGCTGAAGGGCTTCACCTTTGGTTCGGACCCCGTCTTGAATCCAGTGCTTTACAATCCAGCACAGCGCACATTTTCTATCCTGCAAGCTGCTACGATTCTTCGCATGTATCATTCCACTGCTAATTTGCTAGTCGATGGTCGCGTATTGGTTGCTGGGAGTAATGCTCATCTGTTCCATACTTTCACCGAAGCCATTCCCACAGAATTGAGAGTAGAAGCTTTCTCACCTCCATATCTCGCCAATGTTTGGAACCCTAGACACCCACAGATCACGAAGGCCCCTGCTACTGTTCGCCATGGGAAAATGTTTAATGTCGTTTTCACTATTACTGGTCAGGTCACATCATTGGAGATGAATCTTCTAAGTGCACCATTCACAACTCATTTGTTTGCTTAGGGGAAACGCATGCTGAGGCTGAATTTGGCGGCAGCTGTTCGTGGTCTCACGAATCATTCCTATCTTGCGCTTTGGAAGTTGGGGCACATAAAAATATTAGCAGCCCATTTAAGGAGCTGCCTTTAGCATTCTCAAGTTCTGCGGGGTGTACGAGCGGGTCCTCCAGTCTTGATGCGGATGCATCATCTGTGTGGTTGTTTGTAGCTCGTGGGATGGAAATTTTTGTTGCTCAATCCTACAACAAGAAGAGATCCAAAGAATGCATTTGTTCATGGAGACTCACATGGAGCTCACCAAGATGAAGCATGGAAACCATACTGGTAAGCAATCAAAACAATTTTCCCTAATTTCCATTAAGTTTTCCCTAATTTCCATTAAATTTGCTGAGAAAGGAATTGCAGTCACAGTGTTCGAGTCTGCCCGAGGCCTCAGAGGTCGCATGTCTCAACGCCGATAATGCATAAGCTCTAACTGATTCTTGCCAATTTCATTTATTATTATCGGATTTATTCTCTAACGACCAAGAGTTGTTCAAATCGCCTTATTTTGAAATTTTTAAGAGGAATGAGAGATTCAGCAGAACAAAATCGTACGGTGGAGTGGCAGTTGGTGTAGGTCGGAAAAAAAAAATTGTGGCAGCGTGGTGTATAAATATTGCATGGCAGAGTAAAAATGAATCGTAGGTAACAATGCCTGGGTGCAAAACATAATCGTACCATGGAGTGGCAGTTGGTGTAGGTCAGAAAAAAAAAACTTGTGGCGGCGTGGTGTATAGAGATTGCACAGCGGAGTAAAAAGGAATCGTAGGTAACAATGGTTGGGTGAAAAACAGAATTGTACAGTGGAGTGGCAGTTGGTGTAGGTTGGAAAAAAAACTTGCGGCGGCGTGGTGTATAGAGATTGCACGACAGAGTAAAAATGAATCGTAGGTAACAATGGCTGGGTGCAATATGGACAGTTTCACGAAGCAGTAAAACCCATTATGTAAATGTTATTTTGGGATTTTTTGAAAAGATAATTTACACAATTTGAATATTATATGAGTTTTTTATATTTTAAGTTATATGAGTTTTCATATTTTAAATAGGAAAAATTCATTTCCATAAAAATTTTCATAATCAAATTTCGAAAAAATTAAAAACTTCTTATTAGACTTTTACGACACTAAAACCCCGGCTATAGAGCACTGGGATGTTTCATGCAATATGGAGTTATCTGGTGTAGCATGGGTGATTTGAGAGAGAAAAAATCACCGGCCTGTACAACATCTGGGT
The DNA here is from genome assembly GCA_034641835.2 of Pinus albicaulis. NCBI lineage: Eukaryota > Viridiplantae > Streptophyta > Pinopsida > Pinales > Pinaceae > Pinus > Pinus albicaulis. The sequence goes on along the minus strand of CM076574.1, from coordinate 462,019,159 downwards.
TACTTATTCCTCTGATTGTACACTCTGATTGTACAGCATGTTGAGCGATTTCTACTGGGTCTCCAGTTTAGTGTCAACGGTGCAAATGTGATCAAATATTGGCGGCTGCATCAGTGCAGAGTATGGTGGTTTCACAGTTTAGGCTCTACCCTAATCTCAATGTGAAACATGTCTACTAATTTTAATTAAATCAAGTGTTTCTAAATAAAAAGAATATATCCTCTACCCAATTTCCAACGGGGCTGTTAACTATGAAATACATGTTTGATACTGTAATTTGATAATTACAGTGGCTGTTAAGTATGAAATACAAGTTTATGCCTCCTCTCGTCCTCTCTGTGTGAGAGTTGATCAACCACAGAGTTCGGAAAATTTTGTGCCCAATTTATCTATAGATGCTCTGCTCTGTAAACTTGACCATAACGTAGAGATAATCCCATTTATTTCTGAGGTGACCATAACGTAGAGATAATTCCATTTATTTTTCCTCAAAATAGTTCCATCCTCCATTTCATTCTGATCTCCATGAGTCAAGCCACTCTAGTTCCCATTTCCCAACCTGCAACAATAAAAAAAAACACAAATATAAAACATCGAAACACAAATATGAAATACCCGGCCCAAAATTAATGGAGTTTTCTTGGGTTTAATGTAACTTCAAAACAAGGATAAAATACCCACCCACCTATGTTCAATTGGCAAAGACTCCGCTAGGACAGACAGACAGAGGATTATACCTGGGGACAACTCTGTGTAGCTTCCATATGAATGCGACCATATGAGCAAAAACATCGAAACACAAATATGAAATACCCGGCCCAAAATTAATGGAGTTTTCTTGGGTTTAATGTAACTTCAAAACAAGGATAAAATACCCACCCACCTATGTTCAATTGGCAAAGACTCCGCTAGGACAGACAGACAGAGGATTATACCTGGGGACAACTCTGTGTAGCTTCCATATGAATGCGACCATATGAGCAAAATTCATTGCATCCACTCAATCTCAATCTCTCTACCTGTCAAAAATGCAAAGGAAAAAACAAAATAAAATGTTAAAAACTCCCAATAAATCCGCAATTCATTGCATTACCCAAAGTAACGAGTCGTCCATTGCAAAAGGAGTATTAAAAATCCAGCTAAAGCCCTATTTGGCATTTTTTCGTTAGAATCCATGACGTTACGCTCAGAACGTTTCCTTAACCTCATCTCCTATTTTTCTTTTCAGTTTCTTCCTCTGTTTCACATTTTCATTTCAATGCCAGAACATTTCCTTAACCTCACCTCCTCTTTTTCTTTTGAGTTTCTTCCTCTGTTCCACATTTAATTTCAATGCTATACAAGAAATCGAAATAAACATAAAAGTTCATACAAATAAGCAACAATAGACTTCAACCAAACCAAAGAAAAGCAGAGCATGGCAATGCTCAATCAACTAAAAAGAAGCATAAAACCAAAGAAAGTGAAAACGAATGAGATGAGAACAGAGGAGTAGAACAGCGATGAGTAAACAAAACTCAACTCTTCCCTCTCCCTATATACCCAACACCCAATAGTGATTCAAATTGCAATCCTATTTAGCTTTTGGCTTTTTTCATTCTAAACAGTAAGTACTTTTTTGTTCTCTTTCTATCCAAGCTACTCGCTCCTCCGAACGAATTAATATCGTACAACACACAAGAAAATTTCAAATGGTATACTAACACACTAGAGAATTTCAAATGATATACCTAAATGTCATCTACTGTTTTCTATACGAATTTAACTTCCAAGCATAGTCTTGCAAATCTAACACTAGTATTTCCTATGTTACTGCTTTACAGCGTTTCCTTTGCAATATATAGTGCAATTACTAGATATATTTGTTATCATAATGGTATATACTTAGCTTATGTTAATTTAAAAATATTATAATGTTAGGTATGTTTTTCTTTATTTTTAAAAACCAATATTAAGTTTTATATTTTATTATTTGAATGCTTATTCGTATTTTGTATATAAGGAAAACAATTATAGTTTCGATAATAAATTTGTGATGCATTTTCTTAAATTTAATTGTCAATAAATAAGGGATAATTTTAACTTGTACATTATTTCAAAATTATATTTTAATTATGAAAGACAATTTACCATGTAAATGTCTTTGGCTTTCGGGAGCAATAAACCATCCATAGCATTTAATACTCTATATGTTCGATGTGCTTCATCAAATTTAAATTTATTTAGATTCAACGATGTACATCTCGACATACAAAAACACTATGTAACCAATTTTTTATTTCCTACCTTTTATTTTATTTTTATCTTGATCTCCAATGCAAGCCTTGGCCTTATAAGAAGTTTTTTTTTTTTATCTTGATCTCCAATGCAAGCCTTAGCCCTATAAGAGGCCATGAGACTGTTATGAAAAAGGAAAAAGTGAAAAGGAATTAAGAAAATACTATGGTTGATATCTCTTTCTATGGAAATACTTTTCTTGTAGTCTTTCTAAGCATTTTCCTTTATTGGAATCATGATTTCTCTTATTCGTAACTTTAAATTCGATCATCACCTACTTTGGGTGTGATATGACATGCCATTTGTCATTGTGAATGATGCAATTGTAGAAACTAATAGAAATATTCTACTACTAATGAATTCAAACTGAAAACAAGAGATTCCAAATTTCCTCTATAATTCTACATAATGGAAATCACAATTTAGAAACAAACACAATGAAATGCAACCATCAAAACCAAAAGAACACAATGATTTACAGGGGAACAATTGGGACAAACCCCTCCACTACTTTTCATTAATCAGATGAGAATGAAAAACTATTACAATGTCTTGCTTCGATCCTGAAGCACACCCTGCACTATAAACTTGTTCTCCTACTCTGGCCAATACTTAGCCAATTCAAGGCTTCAACTTCCTCCTATTTCCTTGCGAAGTCTTTGAGGAAATTATCTCGTAAAAGATAGGAATTTCCTCCTATTTTCTTGCACAATTCCCAAGGAATTATTCACCTCATTAACTGCCAAGCCTGTAAACTCAACCAGTATACAATTGATAATTACAATGTTTCTTTTTCCCCATTCCTTACAGGAAATTTGAATTGCATGCATGTTTGGGGTATTTTTAGTTGATTGACTAGTTTAACGGAGAGATCACTGAGTTAACAACAATTCTACTACTCAACTGACCTTCAACTAATTCAACTAAAAATAAATAAACTAGATTGCTAAATTTTAGCAATCACTACATGCACAACTCTAGTCCAAGCCTATAACTCGAATTTACTGAGTTAAATAGTAGACAAGGCCATGTCACTCTAGCTAACTACCATCCAAGTCATCTCGTTGATGTGGAAAATCGAATTACTCAATTTTACTAAGGAAAATGTCAAATTGAGTATCTCCATCATCCTCACCTAACATCAACTCAAAATTGTTATTGTTACTGTTCGTGGTCATTTCGTTGGCTTATATCCCCCTTATCTTGATTAAAAAAATCCATGTCTCCCTGAAGAAGGTATAGTTCATATTGAGAAACTATATAAAAGTGGGTCAGTGTAAGCCAAAAATATTAAAGTTAAATGGGGTGCTTGTTGGAGTTCAGATCCTGCGATGGGCATACAAGAGCTTATATCCAACAAAATGCAGACCCCCTTGCCACATAAAAATTTAAAGAGAGGGGGGGGGTCTGTGTTCAGTGGTTTTAAATAAAAAACCCATCAATGAATCAACAATGGGGGTTAAATGCATACCCCCCATACCCATTTTGAAACCACTAGGTGGGGGGTCTGCAAAACCATTCATGCTTTTTGGAAATCCAATACGTGATCAATGTGTCACCTAACTACAACTGAGCCCGACTAATTAGAAGCAAGTGTTGTTGAAGATTCCACATCACCCTCAACATACATTGATGTGTATATCCACATTAATGCCATGCTAGCATGATGTCACCCAACTAAAACTGTTTTAAAACAAAATGCGCCAATTTTTCAATTGAAAAGGGGTTTTTATACACCAGAGAAAGAAAGCAACAAAGTTTTTGTGCAGCCAAAGACAGTGATAAAGTTGAAAACTTTGATTTTTGAATCATCCACAATGACTTCCAAGCCTCCAAGTCAGCTTCAATTTGCATTCGAGTAGTTGTGTTCCTTCCCTCCCCTACAATTCGTGTTTCCTTTGTATGTTCAACATGGTTAAAAGCAAAAAATTTCAGTAAAGAGAGTCTCACAATTTTAATAACATTCCTTTAATTGACCAAGAATTAGACACATATGATACCCAATGCCCTTTCGAGCTATTTTATTTTCGAGAGAAAACCCTAGACTGTTTTAGTCAGTCAAATGATTTTTTTAATTTTGTCCAGTCAGTGTTATGTTCTGGTATTTTTCATCTAGTCTTCAATTTTCGTGAATTTGTAAGTTGGATTGACTTTTCCTATATTCCTCATAGACACTCCATCCTTTTCAGATAAGGCCAAAGTTTTATTCAAGTCACCTTAGAGTTAATTCAAAATTCATTTTGTTTCCAAATCACTGAAAACCTACAACAAATCACGAATGAAACCTTAGACCAAGTTTATAAGTCTATACCTCAAAGTGACAAGGAAATCTTGCTAAGGGCTATCTTTCGTCAGATTATTCAATTACCCAACCAAATGTTAATTATTCCCTCACAATATTTTCATAAGCTTCCCAACAAACCCTATCTACAATCCTATATGTACTTAGGGAAGACGATGTTGAAATTGTAGGTGAAAAATCCTTGGGGTTTCTTGGTTTAATGATGAAACCTAGAATTATTATGGATATTCCAATCTATCCTACCAAATCCATCAACTTCTAGCTCAAGAATTTTTAGGACACTAAATATTTCATATACTCCTCTTACCTTGTATATATATTTTTATATATACATGTGGAAACATTCATTCATCTAAACCTAAATACTCTTAATGCGCAAAAATACCACAATCCATTATTTGTTGGACTGATACTATTAGAATAAAATATCAAAATGAAGGATTTTATTGATATGTTTCTTCTTTCATTTCCATTGTTTTTACTAATTTTTTTTATCATCCTCCACCCAGAATCCTTCTTGAAATTAAAATATGTCTACAACTCATCCTTGACACAAGAATAGGAGACTAGTTTGTGTTTGAAAAATTATACAGAGATCGGGTTGTATGGTTCAGAAGTTCCACCTTATCAACTTCTATTTTTTCTTCATATGAGGGTTTTGTCTTTGGAGTTCAAAAGTTAAAGTATCCATATAGATCAATTTCATTTCATATCAAGGAACAAGGAACACACTTTCAAGCTCAAAAAAACAGTGGGATCGTTCATCTCCAACACCATAAAATATTCAGAGCAAGTAGAGAAACTCTTGAATGAAATGAATTTTAACAAAGGGAGCATTTGGAATTATGATCCTCACAATGTAATATCATATAAAAGAGTTAAAATTGGTTTAGGACCCTATATTCATGACAGTAGACCAGATATTGAGAAATTTTAAACAAAATAATTTTATATGGTTGGTCAAATGTTTCAAGGGAAAATTGTAGGAGGAACAAAGGAACAACATTACATAGTTGTGGAGACTCCTATGTTGAAGGAGAAAATTTTAAAAACAGACAGGTTATAGAAATTTGATATCAAAATGATAGATCATCCTAAAGGAAGAGATATAGAATTCAAGAGGAAATAGAGGTGGATATCTCATATATTCAATTGAGACATCCATCTTCCCAAGATCCAACCATTCAAATGCAATTTTAAAATTAGGATTTGCTAGCACAACCATCCAACAAAGTGATTCTAAGGTCTACAAATACTACTCCATTAGAAATAGAAGTTTCACAGGGGAAATATCAAAAATTCAGGGAAAATAGTAAAAAGGCATAGGAAAGTCTAAGTACCCAATTTTGGTGACAACCAACTTAGGAATATCGGACCAGGTTGCTCTTAAAAATAGACGTGGAAAGGATTCAGTTGAACTTATCACTTGTCCATCATACTACTTATTCCATTTAAGTTGGCTCAAAATTCAAGGCCATGAATGTATCCATCAATGTAATGACATACCTCTACCTGACAAAATTAATTTACATGGGAAAAATAGAGAGATGATTTATTACGATCTTGATAAAAGTGCTCTCGATGTTTCAAAAGTAGAGAAATTTCTTCAGAAAGTTTAAAATCAATTGAAATAGGAAAATTTCATCTTTAGGGCCAAAAAATGCATAGAGGAATACAAGGAATGTTGACCCTATAGACAGGGAAACCATTAAAACTCTCCTACAGAACTGGGAGGAAGAAACACAATTTTTAAAAAGGAAGTTGGAAATGCCATTGTCAGAACTTGTTCAGAACTCAAAACTTCTCCAGGTAAAGAAAGAGAAAGAGTAGTTTCTAACATAACTTGTGGAAAGGAATAATGAGATTATAAAATTACAAAATAATACTCAAGATATGGATTATTTGCAAAAAATCCATGTTTGTGTAGCTTCCTCTTCCATTTCTACATATTTTCAGACTCCTCGAGATCTTTCAGAGAAGCTAGCTAAGGCTCTTTCATACTTTAAGTTAATTGAAATGGAAATGAGTAAAATTCAGAAGATTATACAAGGTAAACATGATGGAATAACATATATGAAAATGTAGCTATCAACAAAGGAACAATAATTAAGGCTTGTAGAAGAAAATAGAAACAAATTGGCAGTTGAAAAGAAATCAAAATTCGAAGAAATAGACAAACTTAAAATAAAAATGAAATGAGATGTATCGCTAATATAGGAAACGTGGATTATATGGGATGAAATATAAAATAATTGAGAACTATATGGGTATATTTCGGTATCATTGCAGAGAAAAAGGCTCTACTCATTAAATTTGAACCAACCATAGATAAAATTAAAGATGCGTTGAGTGACAATATTATCAAGTATTTAAATGATTGTATTGGAAATGAATTAAGGCCTCTGGGAACAACATACAAGACTCAAACTATTGCATAGATTAGAAAGGTCATAAAGAAAAATTCACTAAGAATTCAAGTTGAAAATTGATGTAAAGAAGTGAGGAAAAGTATATCCCTATTTGATAACAAATTTGACAAAAGAATAAGAATTGGACTTCCAAGCTACTAGGAACAACAATGTAATTTTATCTCTTTGGTTGCATACATAAATTATTTGGTTGTTGCAAAGAACAAAGAAAATAAATTTCTTGGTCAATCTGGTGCTCTGAAAGGTCAAAACATCTTCAACTATCTGCAAATAAATTTTCAACTGTTATGGTTGGTGAAAATTTTGTGTTTGGCCTAACCAAACTATATAATGTATACAAAATTTATGATAGCATGTGAGGAGATGATAGCTCATCCTTATCCAGACATAACAAAGTGGTAAAAGTTATTGAGAATGATCACATGAATATATTTATGCAACTCAATTTATTGAACCTAAAGAAAGGAACTGTATAATGGAGATTATCCGGAATTATATCATTTTTTATCAATCGTTTAAGAATTATCAGATTCTCATTTATGATAATTTATGTATGTAATTATATTTAAAATACTTATTAAGTTTTAGTTAAGATACAATATGTTGGATATTTAGGAAGTTTTATTAGTTATATTTAGTAACTGAAGTGCATTTTGATAGCATAATAAAAGATAGATCGAACCATGAAATAAGGGTTCAAAGGTTTTGAAAAATTTTGTATCTATGTAATGCATTTTCCTTCCTTGGAAGTCATTTTGATTCCATTTCCTAGATACGTTATAGTATGTTGTGTTTTTCTTCTTGTGTATTTACATTTTCATGAATGCTTTCTTCCACTGAAAATAGTGTATGCAACAAGAGGTTTTCTGAAGTTTAATAACGCATTTATCTATGCTTGATTTTGTTGCACTCGGAGTTAAATTAAGAACCTTAATTGACACTCCATTATTTTCAGACATTCAATCAATTTTTTTTTTTCCAATTTCACTCACTTTTATTCTAAGGGACTAAACTTTGAATTCAACCTGCTCAAGTGATAAAACAATGTTTATTCTAATATTCTTCCTACAATTTTAATTACTTGAAAAGTATGCAACCTCCCAAGAAAGTCCAATCTGATTAGGGTTATTATTCTCTGAGAATAAGTCTGCATTACACCTAACAATGGTTACCTCCGAAAAATTAATTAAAAAGATGAAGTTTGATAGATGTCATAGGCATTGATTCCCTTCATCCAGTAATTGTCTCCAAGGTACAACACTTGTCAGGTCAGGCATACTATAGTCTATGTCGATGATATACCCTAGTATTCAGTGTTCTTTTGAACTTTTCTATGTGTTGCAAAGGAATTTCTATAGTCTCATTATATTGCAAATATTGATCATAGTTTTAGTAGATATTTTAATTTAAATAGTAGATGGAATCACATTCTTAATAGCTAAATGAATTTCTATTGGTTTCAGATCAAAGGTCTCATATTCATCTTCTAGCATTAGACTATCAAAAGAATGGATCTTCCAGTCCTCAATACTCTTGAATGGTGGATTCTATTGATTACACAGTTTTTAGAGGCAAACCATTAAATGATTTCAAAGGTGGACAGACATATGTGAAGTGCACTGGAAACATATTGGGGATGTTTTGAAGTGATTAAATAATATTTCATATGTAAATTGTATTCTATTCAATATTCAATTGGAAAGTCATATTGTAATACTTGACATTTCATATAAGAAAAAATATGGTTGAAATTATTTATGATTGTACTTGATATTTTTTAGTGTTGTAATCAACTTATGAGACTTTGCATGATTCACATGTGTTTTAATATTAGATGACTATGAAAATTTTATGATTTTTTTTTAATATATTCATATAATCATACTAATTCATTTATGTTGATTAATAATGAACACAAATAAAATGAATATAAAACTACAAAATTAGTAGTTTATATTGATCAATAATGAACACAAATAAAATGAGCATACAATGACTGAATTAGTCATTTATATGATTATTAATGAAAGTAAATGAAATGAATATACACTACTAAATTACTCATTTATATAATGAATATGAAACTACAAAAAATAGATAAATGGCTATTTGAAATAACAATTTTGTTACTAGGAATGACGACTAAAATTTGCATATAAATGAATATTAGTGGGTAATTTACATTATCTTATCTCGTGACCAACATTTTGATCATATTTTTTTTTCATTAATCGGTAAACGATGTCTAAAATTTTCATAAAACGACTATTAGTGGATAATTTACAGTATCTTATCTTGCGACCAACATTTTGGTTATATTTCTTTGGTCATTAATTGGTTTCCTTGGGTATTCATGTAGTAGTATATTTGGTTGTGTGTTTATTCATTAAATGTGGCAATTAATAACTAAGTCAATGACCAAATTCATAACTAAATATAATACTAGGTTATTAAATTGAGACAACCAATTAAATACTAAGTTAAATACATCTAAACTGGTCGGGGAGGTAAGATACTATAAATTAGCCACTAATGGTCACATGAACAAACACATTTATTTATATGTGATTTTTAGTAGGTTTTTTAGTCACTAATTTCCATTTTTTCTACTAGTGAGGAGAGTCTTGGACTCCCATTTGAATTAAAATGCTTTGCATTAATAAGCGGAATGATCAGACCTCTTAAGATAGGTACAATGTTTCCCTTTACTAACAAATGAAAAAGGGTTAGCATAAACTCTCTATTAGGGTTGGACAAAGCCTTAAAGGTTGAAGGGGTTGAGGAAAGAGTATCAATATTGTTAAGTTTGTTTTTCAAACTTTGATCCGATAATTACTTTTTGAAATTAGGCCCTTTGAATTACATCAAAAGAGGATTACATAAACCAAAATTTTCTACTACTAGTCTGCCTAAAAGGAACCATACCAAGAACATATGTTAAAAGTTTTTAGATTTCTAAGACCACATATACTAAATAATTTTGTAAATAAATAGAATATAAATAGGCTAGTTGTGCCAAACCTTGACATACATCAACATGGCTAAATAAAAATGAAAACTAGAATCCACGAGGGCTTCACTTGGGGAGAAATACCATATCATGTGCATTCATATTTGGGGATATATATTGAGAAAAAAATGACATAATATATTGGGAGATATATAGGGGGTAAATGGTTTTTATATTGGCAAGGTTAAAAATGGAGCTCAAAGTTAATGAAAAAATATAAAGGGGTATAAAAAATGTTAATGAAAAACTGGATGCCTACAATATCTAGGGATTTTTTAGTTGGTAAGTTTTATTGGATTCGTATTGGTAAGGAGTTAAATAATTTGATTTTTAGAGGTATTTTCCAACATGTAGTCAAATTAATGGTATTGTTTAATATTCCACGAACACACATGATATGTTAGAGATTCATTCAGTGAACCCCCTGTGCTAGAACCATAAACAAAATTCTAGTGAATCATAAAAACTAGTGGGAAGAACATCCATACATTCGTGTTGGTTGATCACCATCCTCTTCTGAGGAGAAGGAAATTTTGGTTGATCTCTTGGCTGGAATGGATAGCTTGCAATCTATATTATCAATTTTTTCCTCCAACTTTTCCAATCTAATAGAATTCTCTTATTGAGTGTCTACATAATCAATGAGTACTCATCCCATAAGAATATTGGTGTGTTAGTAGAAATTGGTTTCTTACATGTACTAGGAAAATCATAATCGATTAGAAGCCGCTATATTACATATATATTCATGAGTAGTTGCATCAACATGGGGGTCAAGAATAAAATGGTGGTCATGACGCACTTTGGTTTCCATTTTTTCAAGTTCTTATCAGACTAATTCGAAAATTATTTTATGATATCGAGCCATTGAATTATGAGCTTTGTATTGAGTGTAGAGCTGGGAAGTAGAGGTAACAGCACGATCCATATGGGTAGATACAGAGGAGTGTCCCCACCAAACCCCCTTGAATCTAATGGATTGTGTACCATGAGGCATGGCTCCACGAAGAGACTGAGTGAAGGCAGGAGGATGATGGAATGGAGCACAAGAGTCATAGGTGGTGGGAAGGGATTGAAAGGAGGGAGAAGGGTTGAGGTAGGACACAGAAAACCAAGGAGATGTGGTCAAATAGTCAGTAAGAGAGTGAAGTGGCAATGTGAAAATGGGAGAATATTTGACATCCTAGATGGAAAAAAAACTAAGGTAAATAGGGAGATACAATGAAATGAAGAAAATAACAAAAAGCACAAGAATAAAGTATTCCTTGGAAAATAGTGAGGGTAAATGGAAGAAGGCATGGCGCTATATATGGATCCTTTCCATAAATCCCAAGAAATAAATGTGAACCTAGAAACCTATAAACCCACAATTTAGAAAACCTAAGTGAAAAAATATGGATAAATAATATAGTCAAACAAAGATTTTTTACCAGAAGAAGATAAATGTCCATGAAGAGGCCTAGTTTGAGCACTCTGATGGAGACTAGTGAGGATTATATGGTGTATAAACACTACAACATAACAAAGAAATAACACCTAAAATTGTGTTGGATTTTAGTGTTTTCTAGTTCACGAATTGGAAAACATTCCCGAGACAAAAATGGGCGTGACTAGGTATGTTTATATTAGCACTAGATTTTCCACCATAAATGTCTCCGGAAACAACATAGGAAATAGCGTCAGAATAATAACACCATAAATAACACCTGAAATATCAACTGAAATAATTCCCCACAATTTTCCTAGAGTTGAGTTGTACTTTTCTCCAGAAATAACACTATAAATAGTACCAAGAATAATGCCATAAATAACACCATTTTAGCATCGGAAATAGCACCAAGACTTGCTTCCAATTTGGATCCTAGTTTGGATTCCAATTTAAAATCCAATTTTACTTTGCATTTTTCTTCCATTTTTTCTTCCAGTGTGGCGTCCAATTTTGCTTCCCATTTTTCTTCTAGGGTGGCTTACAATTTTGATTCTAGTTTTTCTTCCAATGTGGCTTCCAATTTTGCTTCTACTCTGGCGTCCAATTTTTCTTCCAATGTAGCTTCCAATTTTTCTTCTAGTCTAGCTTCAAATTTTTCTTCTAGTTTGGCTTCTAATGTGGCTTCCATTTTTGCTTCTAGTGTGGCTTCCAATTTGCATCCAGTTTTGCTTCTAGTATGGCTTCCAATTTTTCTTCCAATTTTGCTTCTAGTGTGGCTTCCAATTTTCCTTCTAGTTTGGCTTCTAATGTGGCTTCCAATTTTGGGTCTAGTTTTTCTTCTAGTGTGGCTTTCATTTTTTCTTCCATTGTTGATTTTTTTTTTTTTTCGCTTCCAATTGTAGGAAATAACGCCAAGTTTAGTGCTAGTTTAAGCGCCAGATTGAGCCAGGTGTATCACTAGGATATGTGTCCAATTTTGTTTCTAATTTGGCTTCCAACTTTTCTTCCTGTTTTGATTCTAGTGTGGCTTCCAATTTTTCTTCCAGTTTTGATTTTAGTGTGGCTTCCAATTTGGATTCCATTGTTGCTTCTTTGTTTGCTTCCAAATAATTATTATTATTTTGCATGCAGTTAAATTAATATGTTTTATTTCAATTTAATTAGTTAAATAAATCATGCCTCTTAAATGAGTTATGTGATCATGCATCATATGAATGCATTTGAAATATTTTAAATTATACCATTTATAAATAACTTTTAGGAAAACAAAGATCCATACAAATTAAAAACATCATTAAACTTATTAAATCTCCATCAAAATAAACTCTACAACATCCATTATATATAAAATAACAATATAATTAGTGTAACATGATCGTCATCTATAATTAAAACAAGTGAATCAAATATCTTTTATTTAAGCAAATTTGACAACAACCATCATTTGAAGTAAATCAAAACCATCGTAGGTAATAAATATGAATCCAAATCATCAACCACTTTCAACATATAAAATTTGATGAGTCAATACTGACAAGATCATCATCATATATGTATTTGGAGACACTCTCATTAAAATTAAAAAATGTATCAAATTAAATCATTGCAAGGACCCAAATACAATACCAACTCTACAAAGAATCCAATTGATCATGGATAAATTTGAAATTATGGAGCAGTAGAACCATTCCAGCAGGAGGAAGCAGACAAGGTTGCTAAGGAGGAACTCATCCAGAACAATGTGGAGGGAGCCATGGAGTTAATTTCATATTAATAGCTAGGTATATTATGTTATGTAGGTATGTAAGTATTAATGGGGTATTTTGGATAAATTACAAGAAGAATGATGTAGTAAATCTAGAAAAAAACATTACTGCATACCCAAAGATAATAGTTAGAGAAATTTTGGATGACTCTGGAAATTTTGATGCTTTTCAATGTAATGGTGTTGGCCAAATTCCGGTTTTATTAATAGAAATATACCTATTCCTTTTATAAAAAAATAACATGTACAACAGTCGACATAACTCAAAATGATACATCATGTACAATTGATATAAATAAAAATGATGAATTATGTAAGACAAAATGATACAAGTCAATATGATATGTCATGTCCAAATTATATAAAAGTCGAAATGATACATGTCAAAAGGATACAACTCAATAATATGGTACATGAGGCCGTCAAAATCATACATATGATAATAACCATGAAAATTGACATCATAACAATATATAAAAAAACGATCCATGATGCAGTCTATATGATCATGAATGTCACTATATGCTACCAATAACTACCTCATGAGCGATCATCATCACCATTGTGATCATCACCATCATCATCATCATCACATCATCATAATATTTTGTATCAGAATCTACCTTATTGTCATCTATTTTTGTGTCATCATGAGCATCATATTCCATCTTAGAATCAGAGCCAATGTGATTTGGATTTGTGTGATGAGGATCATTCAGATCTTTTGGAAGATCCTTGTTCCGTAAAAAAATCATTTATAATGAAAATCTATTATTTATTTCATGCAATGATTAATTTCTCCGTTATATATGTAATATTACAACATATGAAATGAAACAATAATCATATCACATCATATCAAAGTCCACATACGATAATAAAAATTCAAATAAGTTACAACTAAGATGTTGTAACAGTTGATTCTATAACAACGGATTTTGTAACAACAAGCCATTTCATCTTGCTTGCCAGAGCTTGAAAGTGGCATCCAAAAAGGTGTTTCTTCCACCAAACAATACACCAGCACTTGGGGGATCAACAAAAAAAATTGAGAGGCACAAACATAGGTAATAGTGGATTGAGAAGAAAAATTTGTAATATCGAATGTTGTAACAACAGATGCCATAACAACATGTCAATTTTAAATATGTTGAAAATGTCGTAACACCCATTACTATTGAAAATATTGAAACTTCTGTCAAATTTGATGCTATAGCAACTCCTGCTATTGAAACTACTGAAATATTGACCATTAGAGTGGATTTTGTAACAACGGATGCTTTAAAAATCGAGGGGGTAGAAAGCCATTTCATATTTCTTCTCAAAGCTTGAAAGTGGGCAGCCAAAGGGGTGTTTCTACCACCCAACACTACACCAACACTTGGGGATTAAGAAAAAAAATTGAGAAGCACAGACATAGGTAAAAACAGATTGAGAAGCAGATGTTGTATCAGTGGGTGTTGTAACAACAAATGCCATAAGAGATGTTGTAAGAATGAATTTTGTAACAACAAGTCACTATATCTTACTTGTCAAACCTTGAAAGTATGTAGTCAAAGAGGTGTTTATGCCACCCAACTCTACACCAAAACTTAGGGATCAATAAAACAAATTGAGAAGCAAAAACATAGGTAACAATGGATTGAGAAGCAGATGTTGTAACATCGAATGTTGTAACAACAGGTGTTGTAATAATAGATGCCATAACATCATTTCGATGTTAAATATGATGAAAATGTTATAGCAGTTGATGTTATAACACCGATTACTGTTGAAAATGATGAAACTATGTAAAAGGTGATTATATAACAATTGTTACTATTGAAACTACTGAAACAATGACCATTACAGTGGATTTTGTAACAACTACTGGGGTAGAAAGTCATTTCATTTTTATTTTCAAAGCCTTAATGTGGGCAGCCAAAGAAGTGTTTATTCCACTCAACACTACACCAACACTTGGGGGATCAAGAAAACAAATTGAGAATCATAAATGTTGGTAACAACATATTGAGAAGCAGATGTTGTAACAACGGATGTGTAACATCACCCAATCCCTCATACTGTTAGAGGAATGGGGTAAAACATATTTATTTATTTGTTTCCACCGAACTCTACTTGACTTCCCAACTCGTCATAAGGGACTCACAACTATATTTTTTACTCTACATATATATATATATATATATATATATATATCAAGCCCTGTCGAATGAAATGACCTCTGCTCACTACATGAGCTCGTCACTGACCTGTCAAGAGGGTCAACTTCTAACCAATCAGAGAACTTTGGGGTTGGCGTGTCAGTGAACTCAACCTGAATGACATCATCCCAGTCAATCCCATAGTTGCGCCACATAAGCCTCCAGGGTAATCTTCTGGGTTTGTACCTTCGGTCCAGGTCATCACTTCCTCATCCAATTTCTTTAAAGGAAAAATCAGGTCGTGCCAATGAAGAGTCTCCACGGTTAGGGTTTGGAGCGATGCAAGGTTTTTGCTAAATTTTCGTATAATTTAAATGATTTTCCTCCTACGTTGAATAGATCTTTCCTTCAATATATGCCATGGCTAAACTAAGGGATCTCGACCCTACCTTAAGAAGTGCATTAAACTTGGATCTTTACGATCGTCATAAGAGAAAGTCTCGACTCGACCATAAATTCCCTGAGCTATTTATTTTGACCATGGATCTTTCTCATAGGTACTGCATACCTTCATATCAACGCTAGTACTCAATACCGACGTTGATGGCTTATTAAGGTTCCATATGGTGCTAGCCCTCCTGAGCTTGAGCCAAGGGGTAGGCCTCTACAATCTTATTTCTTAAGTGTTTTCCTTAAAATGCATTTTTTTGGTAGTGTGAAGTCAAATCCTCAAATATAAACCTAGTGCCATTAGTATGTATTAGAATCTCTCCATTCAAGTCATAAACCTCCTTTTTACTCTCATCAAAACATGTTATATCTTCCACATGGATAAAATTTACATCTGAGATATCACCTCCAAAGGGAATGGATTTTGAAATAATCAATATAAACATAGCTATATACTTCTTCAAACCATAAATAATATCTACATGCATAAACATGCATTGTGGCCGATGAATGGATTTGTTAAAACTATATATATATATATATATATATATATATATATATATATATATATATATATATATATATATATACTTTTCATCTACTTTAAAATATCTGTGCAAACAAGCAAGGGAGTCACCGAATGGTTCATGAGGCACAATACTACAAGGTTTGTACCGTGGGGTAGCCATGGGCTTGATTGGGAAATCTGAAGTTATAAGCTTGAGCCAAAGGAGTTTGGGAGTGGAAAGACTCAATTGAATTCTGTTACCTGCAAAGCCCTGTGATGATTTCTGCTATGTGATTCATTTCACTAGTTTCAATCCAACTTCTTCACCCATGTGAGTATCACCCGATGCAATGAGTGCTAAGTGGACTATTCAAAAATCATGAGAAATTAGTCAGTTATGACTACCACTCATGGAAATGTTCATAGTTGAATGACTTTCTTAACACATTTGAATCCAAAAATAATGATATCTAAGTAAAATTTGATTGATGATGACATAGGATTTTTCCTCTTTTTCTTGCCACCATCCTTGATTAAGTGCTATGGGGATAAGGCAAGTGTAGGTCCTAATTTAGGTGTGACAGGTGGTGTAGTTGGATTTGTGCGATAAGCCAGAAGGGAACCTATGAACTGAGGGAGCTTAGGATAGTTGGGTAGACATACTTCCTAGCTCATAATGGTAACATCTAATGAGGAAAGAAACATCTAGTCCTAGGAAAATTATATCAAGAAAGGCAATATCTAAATAATGTTTTTATATTTTACCTATTTGGAAACTCACAGCAAAGGAGACAAGTTCGAAATATGCATTTGTAATCTCTTTAAAAATTATATCAATCATCATGATAATACAAGTGAATGTTCGAGTCGTTTATCTTATATCTGTGATTTTTTTTAATTCATTAATTATGAGTAGAGTTTGTAAGATCTAGCTGAGAGGTGAGGCTCTCTAATATCCTCACCTCCACTAAATTTTATATAAATTGGTATCAAATCAAGTCACTCCTTGGGGCCTGCTCTAATTAGGAAGGAAACATCTAGTCCTAGGAAACTTATATCAAGAAAGGAAATATCTAAATAATGTATTTAGATTTTTTCTGTTTGGAAACTCACAACAAAGTATGCAAGTTCTAAATATATATTGTAATCTCTTCAAAAAGGTTATCAAACCTCGTGATAATACAAGTGAATGTTAGATTCTTTTATCTTATCTTGTGTATTGCGTGTGATTCATTTGTTTTTGAGTCGAGCTTTTGGAAGATCCAACTGAGATGTGAGGCTCTCTAAGCCTCACCTCTGATCAATTTTAGATCAAGAATGTTGCAAGTAATTGCCATAGGCCCATCAAGATAACTCACAAATTATTACTTTCCCATTTAGAGAGAAATCAGTTATGTCATATAATAAGAATTCTATGTTCGGTCTAAAGTAACCTTATTTCCTCTATTTCTTCAAGTGAGGGTAACTACAGATGTCCAAAGGTAATCTAGTATGGTGGAAGAGTGGGTATAATTCATGAACATTTTTTTTCCTATGGATGTAGAAAGGTGAAGGCGTCGAAAGGGGTGAGGGGTATAAGAGGCTCTTTGTAATGCCAACCATGGTCAGTGAAACCAGGAATGGTTTTTTTTTTAAACAATAAATCATAGTAAATAAATGTGCTTGATATCACAAATGCAACATCTTTTTACCTTAGTTATATTATACTAAGATAACTAACACAAGCATATAATGAAAGAAATCTAGTATTATCTCACCTCAATTGTTGTCATCAATTCTAAACGCTTCTCCCAACTTTACTCCCTTGTATTCTTGTTAAATTAATATCTACAGAAGATCAAAAGATTGAAATTCACTCAAAAGTTTCATTTCAATTCAGTTATTGTAAAACCTAGAATTAATAGGCACTGGAATGTACAAATTAAATTTCTTCCTAGAGCATGCAAGTTCACAAAGCTTCTAATGTATTAGATACAAAAGTTCTTTGTTTCGTAATAAAAAATTGTAAATTATTTTAATGCTTGTAGTATTTTTATTAAAGGTATAAACTAAATAAAAATTGAACATGTAAGCAATGGGAATCAACCCAATATCACAACTACATGTATCCCTTATCTTGCTACTCATGATATAAACCCCATTACATGTTCTGACTAGATAGTGACAATTAAAAAATAATAATACAACTTTGAATTACCATTGATCATACCTTTTTCCATCCATGGTAGTATGTTCTTTCCAATCTGAGGAACTTTGTACTTTGGAAATACTAGGTTGTACAACAACTCACTTTAAAATATAGGATAAATGTCAAGTCAATTCAAATATGTACCACTCATATGACTATAAATATGGTAAGAGGTGTAGTGCATTATGCGGAAGCAAAAAGGCATCTACTTGAAAGTAACTTACCTTGAATATTAAATGTAATGTTACCATTTTGAGCTATTTTCTTCTCATAGTTTTTCTGCTTCAACATCCAAATTGATATTATTTTTGCTACACAGATACATGAGACCAATGAGGAAAACTTAGATTAAATTTTACCAAATGTTAAATTTAATTGCATGAATAAATAATAATTAAAAGTGATTGAGTGCATCAATACATGAATGATCTCCTCCCGGTTTCAAGAATAAATTATTGGAGTAGTTTAATCTTGGAGAAAACCTCCCTCCACTCAATGAAGTAGTTGTGAAGTGAAAATTAACTTTGTTGTTTCTCCATTGGATCAAGGGTTTTTTGCTCCAAGATTATCCAAATCCTAATTTATTCTCTATTGAACAAGGACAACCACAAGAAGGAGGAATCTCTCATGGCCCCTCTGCCCCACATCACTCTCAATTCTCTAGTACCCAAACTATATACTATATATTAAATATTTGAAAGAGAGACATTAAGATACATAAAAAAAAACAAAGATAAAACATGCATTCATTCATTCATTCGTACATCCACAAAATATTTTGTCTCAATAGATTTTATCATAAAAAATATGCTTACATAATATGAACCAAGGTCGTGTACATAAATAAATAAATAGCAATTATTCATTAACATATAACATTCATTCATTCACTAATAATAGACGCAAAATACTTCATCTCAATAAATTTTCATTATGCTTGTCAAAGCTTGAAAGTGGGCAGCCAAAGAAGTGTTTTTTCCACCCGACACTACACCAGCACTTGAGATATCAAGAAAACAAAATGAGAAGCACAAACATAGGTAACAATGGATTGCGAAGTATATGTTCTAACAACTAGTCATTCCATCTTGCTTGTCAAAGCCTGGTGTTTCTTCCACCAAACACTACAACACTTAGGGAATCAAGATAAAAAATTAAGAAGCACAAACATAGTTAACACCGAATTGAAAAATGGATGTTGTAACAGCAGATGTTGTAACAAAAAATTCCATCATAGCATGTCAATGTTAAATATGCTGAAAATGTTGTAGCAGTTGATGGTGTAACACCCATTACTATTGAAAATGTTGAAAATGTTGTAAAATTTTATACTGTAACAACTACTACTATTGAAACTACTGAAACAGTGACCATTACAACTGATCATGTAAAAACAGATGTTGTAAAAATTAAGGGGGTAGAAATCCATTTCATCTTTCTTGTCAAAGCTTTAAAGTGGACATAAAAATAGGTGTTTCTGCCACCGAACATTACACCAGCACTTGGGGTGTAGTAACATTTTCTTGTTACATTGAAAAATTCAAAATTTCAAAAAAAAATTGTTTTTATTGCACTTTTTAATAGTTTGTGTGCAAATGCATAATGCCTCAATATATTATTTTGTTTTATTTTAATCAAAAAAATTTCAAATTGTCGCACACTAACTATTGTGCATTTTATATTGGCGGTGATTGACACTTTGGTGATCGACGACTCTTGTTGTATTGTGCGGCCCCACCGCTTGCTCAATATTTAATGAAGGGGGGGAGGGGGGTGTGAAAAAAGTTGTTTTTCCAAAACAACGTTTGTAACATGGTAGCAACATATGAATTGTGCACCCCCCCCCCCGGGTCACTTATTATCACTTACCGCTTACCCTCCTACGCGTAAGACCATTCTTGGTTTTCGGTAATAAATATCACCTGCCACCATTTTATTGCCCATTTTCCATTTTATTCTGAAGAAAACTATGATGTTGAAGACAAAGGAAAATTATGAAAATATTCTGGTGCAAATGAATAAATTCTACATAAAAAAATTTACTCTGCAAGAGAGAGGTCTTCCAATATTTAAGGATGCATATGGCTAGATGGTAACAAAAGACCAATATGAAATATTGTTGAAGAGAGAGGTGAGGGAAAAAAAAAAGTTTATTGGAATCAAGGGAGAGATTAGCAGTTAGAATCTACTGCAAATGTTAGATGTTGAGCTGAGGTTGGAAGTAGTTGAAGGAAAGCCCCAATTATCAGTGTTTGGAAATTCCCTTATTACCATACAAAAATGTATAAAATGGTATTAAAATAGGGACCCTGACCCAAACCATAGAATTGTATCGTATTAAATATAATAAATATATGCAAACTTGCAAAGAATATACTTTTGTTGGACAAGTTTGAAAACATTGAATTTTATCATATTAAAAGGGAAAATAATATGCTAGCGGATGAAGAAGCTAATAAGGTCCTCATCTTGGAGCAAGGTGAACTTAGGGAGGACGAAAATGCATATTCCAAATGTCACATCCAGTGAACATTTATAAATAGAAATTTCTGGAATAATATGGAGAAGGGTGAATTGTCTGACCACGAGGGCTTCACTGGGGGAGAAATACCATACCATGTGCATTCATATTGGCGGATATATATTGAGGAAAAAATGACATAATATATGGAGCATATAATAGGGGGTAAAGGGTTTTTATATTGGTATTATAAAAAATGGAGCTCAAAACTAATGAAAAGATATAAAGGGGTATACAAAATGTTAATGAAAAAATGGATACCTACAATAAATAGTGAAAGTAGGGGTTTTTTAAATTGGGAAGGTGTACTGGATTTGTATTGGTAGGGGTTTAAATAATGTGATTTTTAGAGGTTAAAAATTAGGGTATTGATTATTATGCCACGAACACATTTGATATGTCATAGGTTAATTGGGTGAAGCCCCGATGTGTCTGAGGAGATGATTAATTACCTAATTTACTCCTTGGCACATCTATTATGCGGCGGGAGTCCTAGCGATAAGCTATATCCATCAATATCATGATGGATAATTAAGAGGAATCAAGAGATATTAAGGAGATATGAGAGTTTGTAAGCTGGCATTTAAGGCAGAGATGCAGTGAACAAATTGTGTTCTTTGAGCTCGAGGAGGATCGCCTCAGGTCGATCGTGCGGGAATTCATCTCGGAGCAAGAAGCAAAGAAAATTAATTTGGTTGTAGGGAGTGCACTACCAAAGAGCATTAAAAATGAATGGACCTCTTGTGTCATCAATATGGAGTTGATTTTAGCTATAAAAGTATGGTTATGGAGGCCATATGAATTGTGAATAACCACACATCCTCACTGTGCTGAAGAAATGGCTTCTTCGTTTGGAAATGGAATTGGAGACTCTTCTGAGAATTCCCTTGGTGTGTTCACGAATGAAGTGGAGGAAATTATTTCGATAACTGTGTTTAAATGTTACCAAGAAATGGCACACAAAGGGGGATTCTGATTTAATTTTCCCTTAATTGTATTGGAAGAGAAATTGCAACTTCATCTCATGATAACTTGTATTAGTTAACTAAGCCAAGAAGAATTAATTAGCTTAGTAAATTTGATTTGAGGGTTAGAGAGGAGGCATGTATAGTTCTCCCATTATTTTAGGGGGTCCAGTTATAGTTATTTGTGATTTATAATTTGTTAACTCAATTAATTGAGTTAAAATCGGTTTAACTAGTTCTAACTGAGAGATGAGATAGTGATAGGTACGATCATTTAAATATGTTTAATTCACAAGTATTGGTCAATCAGTTAACTGATAATTTGCTATAAAAATTTGTTGCATGTCAGTTCTAAGGAAGGACCAGTTGAGATTGAGGTTAAAGGGAAGTATACTATCAGTTGTATAATTAGAAATTTCTACAGGTGGTGCATGTAGTCAAAAGAAGGCCTAAAATAAAGCATTCCTTAATTAGAGAAAATTTCCTTTAAAAGGAGGAACGAAGGCACAAGTTTAATCATTATTTTTGTAAGAATTAGTTGGTGAGACCAAGAAATTAGAAGCACAAATTTGTGTGAAGAGCTTGTGAGATTAAGGTGTACCAAGAGAATCTTGTGCACAAGAAGGATCAGAGTGAGACTATTAGCAGATTTTAGAGGTTTCTTGAGAAGGGAAATAACATTGTATTATTTCATGATCTTGAGTTTATAAAATATACAGATAGTGGGGTTTTGAGCGGTTTCTTTCCCCAGATACATCTTGTGTTGTGTGATTGATAATTTATTTCTCTTACTTTTTATGTGATTGTGTGATCGTATTTGATTTCTGCAAATTGTAGAAGGATTCAGTATTGTTTTTTAGTGCATTACAAGATCAGATTGAATCCCTTTGGATAAATTTCTAGATTGTATGAAAGCGCCATAAATCATAATAGAAGAGAAGAACCAAAGTTTGTTTTGAACAGGTATATCGAATTTTCATATTTATTCTTCGGGACCAACAACAGATCAAGATTTCTTTCAATGGCTTGAGACTCGAACTGATGCCCTTGAGGGAAATTCAAATTACATAGCATGGAAGGATAGGATGGAGGTAGTGCTAGAGGACAACAGACTGAAGGAATTCATTGACAATTATATTCCTCAGCCTGTAGTAGCATATGCTCAACTTCTTGATGCATGGAAGAAGAATGTAGTAAAGGCAAGAAGGATCTTGTTAGAGGGAGTTTGAGATCATATTGTCTCGATTCTCCATGGGAAGGTGACTCCATATGCTATTTGGAAGGCCTTGATAGATCTATTTTAGAATAGTAGTAACCAAAAGAAGCTGGTGCTGAAATAAAATCCCAGAAAGATCAAGATGGAGAAGGGTAACACAATCCAAAAATACTTGACGAAGTTCACTCAATCTCGATATGATCTTGGAAGTGTTGGGATAACAGTTTCCCAAGAAGATTTGGTGAGCCTAGATATTCTAGGCCTTCCCAAGAACTGGCATAGCTACCAAGACTTTGTGAATGGGAGGGATAATCTACTAGACTGGGAGCGATTATGTTCCAACTTGGTACAAGAAGACATTCGGCGAAGCACCAGAGATGGATCCTCATGAAAGACTGATGATGAGGAGAACGTTTCCTTGGTTGGAAAGGTGAAGAAAGGGTCCATCAAGGCGAGAAATAAGCAATACTTGTCAAAGGTAAAAAAATATCAACTGTCATGAGCATGGACACTATGCCACAAATTGTCCACAAAAGAAGACGAACAAGAAGGCCTCAGGAGGAGCAACAGGTGAAGCACTTACTTCACAGTTCGAGTTGGATTTAACTCTCATTGCATGTGTGGTGTCACCAGTGATGGTTTATGTGTGGTATTTGTATAATGGAGCTTCGTTCCATATGACCGATAACAAATAATTATTCAGTAGCTTGGAGGAGAAGGATCTCCAGATGCACATCGAGATGGGAGATGACGGGAGGTATATCACTACAGGTGTAGGTACAGTTACCTTTCAAATGGATTTAGGTAATCCACTCACATTAAAAGATTTCATGTATGTTCCTGGTTTAAAGAGAATTTGGTTTTTGTTTCTATGTTGGAAGATCATGGCTATGATGTGATCTTCAGTGAAGTAAAGGTGTTCCTTCGTCACAAATCCATGGGACATGTGAAAAATATCGGGGTTCGAGTAAAGAACCTCTACAAATTAGATGTAGAAGATTGTGTTGCCTTGAGCAGGAAAGTAGAGAAGGTAGAGAGCCGAGAAATTGGTGATTTATGGCACAGGAGATTGGAAAATCTACACCACAACACTTTGAAGATCATGCAATAGATTTCTATAGGACTTCCAAAGGGTGCACTTGCACAGAGAGATACGTGCAAAGGGTGTACATTGGGGAAGTATACCAAAACCACATTTCACGATAAGAAACTCCAATCCAAGGATATCCTTGAGAGAGTTCACTCAGATGTGTGTGGACCGTTCTTGATAGCTTCCACAGCAAGACACAGGTATTATGTGATTTTTGTTGATGATTTTTCAAGAAAGTGTTGGATTTTCTTCATGTAAAAGAAATATCAGGCGTTCTCCAAGTTTTGTGAGTTCAAGGCACTTGTCAAGAAATATACACTTGTCGAGAAAGATACATGGAAGAAGGTAAAGGCTCAAAGGAGTGAAAATGGTGAAGAATACATCTCTAACAAATTCACAACTTATGTGCCTCAAAAGGAATTCGAAGAGAATTGACAGCATCTCATAACCCAGAGCAAAATTGGGTTGCAAAAAGAAAGAACAAAACTATTGTGGGAGTAGCTCGAGCTATGTTGTATGATCAGGGCCTATCGTTGCATCTATGGGTGGAAGCATGCAATAAAATAATATTTGTGTAGAACATAAGTCCTCATCGGATACTTGGGATGAGTACAACAGTGGAAGTATTTTTAGGAAAGGGACCAGATGTGTCGTATTTTAAAATTTTTGGTTCTTCTATTTATTTCCATGTGACCAAAGATGACAGAAATAAGCTAGATCCAATAGTATAGTTACGGATATTTGTGGGGTACAATGATACACCTCACAAATATCGGGTGTAATTTCCACTACACGGGCTGAAATTGGTCAGAAGAGATGTGAAATTCGATGAAGAGACATCCATGTGATTGTCCCCTGAGAGAGAGGGAGATTGAGTTTCATGTAGTTGAGGAGCTCTTGGCTCCAAAATAAGAACCTCAAGTTGTGGAGCAGCCATAAGCATAGGCACAGAGAGTGGTAGAAACTACTCATGCAGATCCATCCACCAAATATGGAAGGAAGCGCACCAGAGAGGCTAACATGTTGTTGCTAGATGCGAGAGAGAATATGGGAGAACCCACATCACAACGTAGGCAGAGAAGGTCTTGAGATAAGTACATTGGATACATGGATATTTTAAGCGAAGTTATTGAGATAGAACCATCCTCTTTTGAGGAATAAATGCAGCAGCCAGTGTGGGTTGATGCAATGGCTGAGGAGTATGACTCCATTATCAAAAATAGTGCATGGGAAGTTGTCCCAAGACCAATGGGGAAGTTAGTTGTAGGATCCAAGTGGGTCTACGAGGTGAAGCAGGAAGCATATAGGAGTGTGGATAAACACAAGGCCAAATTTTTGGCCAGAGGGTTCTCTCAGGTGGAGGGGATTTGCTATGATAAGACTTTTGAACCAGTCGCAAGGTACTCATATATCAGATCCATCCTTGAACTCTCAATGTATATGGGATGTAAAATACATCATATGGATGTAAATATGACCTTTCTCACTGGAGTTATTGAGGAAGAGGTGTAAATTGAGCAGCTGAAAGGTTTTAAGACCTTAAACAGGGAGTCCCATGTTTTCAGACTCAAGAGAGCATTGTACGGGCTAAAGTAAACACCTTGTGCTTGGTATACCAGGATCAAAAACTCTTTAAATGGCTTGGGCTTCACCAACAGTAAAGCGGATGTGATCCTTTATTGGATTGTGTTAGATGGTAAGATTTTGATTATTGTAATTTATGTCAATGATCTAATACCAACTGGTGATCAGAAGCTCATCAATTATTGTAAAGAGGATCTTGCAAGAGAATTTGAGATGAATTACATGGGGCTCTTGCACTATATCTTGGAATTGGAAATATGGAAAAGATATGAGGAGCTATTTGTATCTCAAGGAAAGTATGCGAACAAGATCCTCGGGAAGTTCCACATGGAGGGAAACAAACCCATGGAGACTCCTATAGTAGGAAACTAGAGGAAGGATGATGCTACTTTGGGTGAAGTAGTGGATGCTACTGTTTATAATAATCTTGTGGGTTCACTCATGTATTTGGTGAACACACAACCAAACATATGCTACATAGTTAACCAACTTATTCAAGTTATGGTTAAGCCTACCAAGCTCTTTTGGAAGGAAGGAAAGCATGTGTTGAGATACCTCAGAGGCACTATAGAGTATGGGCTATGGTACAAACGTATAGAGAGAGTGAAGCTTCAAGGCTTCACCGATGAAGATTGGGAAAGGAGTCCATCCAATAGGAAGAGAAAGTAAGGAGGCATCCTTAGCATAGGATCAGCAACAAATTCTTGGTACAACAGAAAACAAAGATCAGTTGCACTCAATTCAGCAGAGGCAGAGTACATGGCGACCAGTCAGGCAGCATGTGAGGCCATCTGGATGAGGAAGATACTTGTTGGTTTGTTTAGTTGACAGATGGATCTAACGGTGATAAATTGTGATAACCAAAGTTGCATAAAACTCTCGGTTAATCTAGTTTTTCATGACAAGCCCAATCATATTCATATCTAGTATCACCATCTCAGAGATTGTGTGTAGAGGAAGACTATGTCATTAGATTACATTCCCACGTAGGAGTAGGATGCATACATCTTGATGAAGGTGTGGGCAAGAAGTAAATTTGAATTCCACAGAGACATAATCAAGGTAGCCGATAATCCCTTTCTTTTCGAGAGGGAGTGTTGAAATGGCACCAATAAATGGCAGCCAAAGGGGGATTCTGATTTAATTTTCCCGTAATTAAATTGGAAGAGAAATTGCAATTTCATTTCATGAAAACTTGTATTAGTTAACTGAGTCAGGAATAATTAGTTAGATTAGTAAATTCTATTTTAGGGTTAGAAAGGAGGCATGTAGGTTTCTACCATGATTTTAGGGGGTCCAGTTATAGTTATTTGTGAGTTGTAATTAGTTAACCCAATTAAAAGAGTTAAAATTAGTTTAACTAGTTCTAACTGAGAGATGAGCTAGTGATAGGTCCAGTGAATTAAATCTGATTTAATTCACAAGTATTGGTCAATCGTTTAACTGATAATTCGCTATAAATGTTTGTTGCATGTTAGTTCTAAGGAAGGCCCAATTGAGATTCAGCTTAAAGAAGAAGACCTAAAATAAATCATTCCTTAATTAGAGAAAATTTCCTTCAAAAGGAGGAATTAAGGCACAAGTTTAATCATTATTTTGGTAAGCACGAGTTGGTAAGACCAATCAATCAAAAGCACAAGTTTGTGCGAGGAGCTTGTGAGATAAAGGTGTGCCAAGAGAAGCTTGTGCACAGGAAGGATCAGAGTGAGATAGTCAATAAAGTGTAGAGGTTTCTCAGGAAGGGAAATAACATTGTATTGTTTCATGATCTTGACTTTATGCAATATACACATAGTGGGGGCTTGACCAGTTGCTTTCCCCATATACATCTTGTGTTGTGCGATTGATTATTAATATCTCTTACTTGTTACTTGATTTTTCGATCGTATTTGGTTTCTGAAAATTGTAGAAGTATTCAATATTTTGTTTTAGTACGTTACAAGATCAGATTGAATCCCTTTGGACAAATTTCTACAAATTGGAGGAAAATTGTATTTGAAGCATGGTCTCACTTTACCCTCATTTCGGGTCAGCTAGAAGGCTTGAGGAAATACTTGGAGTATTTTCAGGTGACAGCAGAGGCCATGATGTTGAAGATAGTGAATCTCGACCGAAAGGTGGAGAATTCATAAGAGAAGGTGCAGATTGTGGTTGTGTCAATTCTGAAGGAATTTTTGCATCGGTAAGGAAGGTGACAATGAACCAGAGAGTGATGAGCAGGGAGCCTCCCCTTCTAAAGTTCATATTACAATTGGAGATCAAGAAAGAAGCTGAGCATCATGAACTTGAAGACGCAGGAAAGTAGGGGGAAAAAGAAGTGGTTGATATTGAAGAAACCATACAACATGAGTCAGAATAAACTGACTAGTTAGAATATAGAAATATTTTTTTATGTTATGAAAATATGTAAATATTAATGGGGTTTTTTTGCGAATGTATAGGGAAAATGATGTAGAAAATCTGGAGAAGAAAACTCTGATATATCATTGTCTCTAGTAAGAGAATTTTTGGAGGGATGTGGAACTATTGTTACTTCTAAATGTAATGGTTCTACCTAGAATCCAGATTGTTTAATAGAAATATAATTGTTCCTTAAAAATATAAATACTTTGAATGTGAATCCTTTAAGAGAGATGATATTTTTTAAAACACTTTAGAGATACCTTATTTTTTAATAGGAAAGTGTTGATACCTGGAGTGATTTTTTGTAATATTGTTGTAATGCTTTCAACTTGGATACAATCAAAGGTTTCTAGTTTCTGTTCATGACAAAATTTGTGTACTTCTGAATTCTTCTAATATTTCATATTCTATTTCTTCGTATATTTGAGAATAGTATAGGACATTGGGAAGGGTTATATTTAGTATCATTCTCCCTAGCATCCCTCTGCAAAGTTATGTTCACTACTGAGTGAGAGATTGAATAATATGTTTAATTTACTGCCCGCAAATATTTAGCTTGTTGCTTCTTTTTTTTACTTGGATATATTTGTGTTGACTATTGAGGTTAATCTATATGGCTCTTATATTATTAGATGATTAAATGTTCAGGGATAATGTTTAGCCTTCTAAATTCCTCTCAATTCCTCACATTGATGTTTTGTCTCAGTTCTTTAGCTGAGGACTGTCTACAAAGATACAACATGGGGGATCAAGAAAAAAAATCAGAAGCAAAAACATAGTAACAATGGATTGAGAAGTGGATACTATAATAGGGGATGTTGTAACAACATATGTCTTAACAACATGTCAATGTTAAATCTTCTAAAAATGTTTTAACAATTGATGTTGTAACACTCATTATTGTTGAAAATGTTGTAATTTTTGTAAAAGTTTATGTTATAACAACTACTACTATTAAAAATACTGAAACAATGACCATTACAATGGATATTGTAACAACATATGTTGTAGCAATAATTTTGTAACAATTGAGGGGGTATAAATCCATTTCATCTTGCTTGTCAAAGCTTGACAGTGGGAAACCAAAGAGGTGTTTCTTCCACCCAACACTACACCAACACTTAGAGGATCAAGAAAACAAATTGAGAAGCACAAACATAGGTAATAATGGATTGAGAAAAAAAAAATTGTAATAGTGAATGTTGTAACACTCATTACTGTTGAAACTGTTAAAACTTCTATAAAATTTGATTCTATAACAATTTTTATTATTGAAACTACTAAAACAGTGACCATTACAGTGGATGTTGTAACAACATATGTAACAATTGAGTAGGTAGAAATCCATTTCATCTTGCTTTTCAAAACTTGAAAGTGGGTAGCCAAAGAGATGTTGATTCTACCTAAAACTACACCATCACTTGGGGGAGCAAGGAAACAAATTGAGAAGCACAAACATAAGTAACATTGGATTGAGAAGAAAATTTTATAACATTGGATATTGTAATAGCATATTTTGTAACAATATATGCCATGATAGATGTTGTAACAATGGATGTTATAACAGCAAGCCATTTTATCTTACTTTTCAAATCTTGAAAGTGGGCAGCCAAAGAGGTGTTTCTTAGTAACTTTGCATTTGTGTTATTCTTCTTCTCAAAACTGTGTAATAAAGTTGTTGGTTTCTTTCATTAACAGATTTATAAATGTTGTGTGAATAATTTAGATACTTGTGAATTTTATCTAAGAAACTTTAATGAAGCACTTGGTAGTCTCTGCACCTTATTTTCTTTCATTTCATGCTCTCTATAGTATATTTGATTCATAGGATTTTTTTTCAGCACTATGCTTTAAACCTCGAATTTATTTATGTTATTCTCCCCATACTACAACGTCAATTTTAAAGGTTGTAATCACAGATAAGTAGGCTAGTTGAATTTATTAATTAATTTCTCCAAAAACTAGTTCACATTGCAGCTATAGGTCTATCGTCACCTACACCACTAGTCTGATTTTTTTAGGATTAATAAGGGTCTGATAAAGTTGGAATAGTGATGATACTTGTGTTTTATTCTATGATGTAGGAATAATTATGTATTGAAAAATCACCAAGTTGTGTGATAACCATACTCCTCGTTGTTTCGGGAAATAACTCCCTAGAGGTCGTTGGGTCAAAACCTCCACAGATCAGGGCACGCTTTTCAAGAAGGACACACAACCACACTTGTACACTGAAAACTAGATAACATCGATTGTAGAAATCACCCGTAGGTCCTACGTTTGATGTAGATCCCGCGGGGTCCAAACCCCCAGCAACCCTTCTTCTTCTTCAACCTGGAAATCACGAAGGAACATGCATGAAAATCTAGTTGTACAACATATATTTCTCCTAAATGTCAGTGTAATCCATGTGAAACATCATATAAACAATAATAAATTCTTAATTAATAATCTTTTCACATATGCAAGCAGATATTAACACATGAATTCAGGAACAAGATGGTTCTTCTTCATTACGAACCGCATGTACAATAATAGTAAGGTGGAGAGATCACCTAAATCCTTCCACGCTCTTCGAACAGACCGTCGTCTGGATCCATCCCGCCCTTGCCTCACTAGGATACTTTCAAGACTTGTGCACACGAGATGACATATAAACTTATGAACATCTCCAGGAAACAAGGGTTTCCTGTAAAAATCTGGGAAGTGCAGGAGGCACGGGAAATCAGACTTGAATTGGGGCTCCAACAGAGTATAATGTCTATAGATTTCTCTCTCCCTTAGGCCATGCATGTGAGGGGCTTTTATACTCCCTCAAACTAGTTTCAATCTGTTGGAAACAGTTGGCCATGGGCTGGGGTGGTTGAATTACGGGAATAACCATCAACCCAGCCTAAAAAATAGGGATTTTTATATATTTTTTTAATGATTTTAATGGCATACGCGGAAAATTATATATGGACTCGCGTATACACGCAGAAAAGTCTGGGCATACCTGCGTATGGGATTTTAAACACTGTTTTTTATGAACTTTTATTCAAGTCTGAGGGAATGGGTGCCCAAGGCCAAAAAGACAATCATGAATCACATGAGGGTGAAAAATGATGCTATAACAGATGCCCCCTAATATATGAGGTCAGAAGGGGTACATGATGGCCGAAATGTATTATGTGCATAGAAAGAACTTCGCGAGGACAAGAGAGGACTTTACCAGATTTCAGCCTACCAAAAACCAATGAAAGAAAACAGAGAGTCAGCTCATGTCTGAGGCAGGCATACCCATGCTCAGTCAAAAATAAATCCATATAGAAAATACAGAATAGATCCAGAATGTATACAAGTATAGCTGAACTGAAAGTCCACATGAATCATCTGATCACGGCCCGGAAGTATAATTCGGAATCGATGTCCAAGTATCACATATATCAAACTGATCAATAATACTGAAAATGGATGTCTGATCACAAAAGTAACTGAATCTCCAGGTACAAAATCATAAGGGGTGGAACACATGGTACAATCACGCAACTCAGGAGCCAACATATAGGATGCTGCTATACTGGCACTGCAACATATAAGGGTGTACGACATCACTGGAAGAAACTGAATGAACTGTCAAAAGTGAACCGAAAAATGTTGATGCAACCTGAGGTCTTCACCGATCTCGATGGCACAATTCTACACAATGGGAATAAATGAGCTGAAGTCGACCATGTGAGAAATCGTTGGATTACCGGTCAATAATGTATACTGTTAACCAACGCGAGACAACCCATCAATAATGAAAATGAGTGTCAAGGCACCCTAGTACAATCTAACAAGTGCGAATTAATGAGTTGAAGTCAAACACTTGGAAGAATCTACCAATCAGGAGGCAATGATGAATCTCCATTGTCGATAGCGAAGAGTCTGTCATTGATGACTACAAACCCTAAGGTACTGAAAAAAGACTCTAGACCTTATTCCCAAAGCAATGAGTCAGAGTCGATGGGAAAAGATCTCCTGGAAGGAAGGCATTAAGGCAACCCACATCAGTCCAGCACAAGTGTAACCCGCAGGCCAAGATTTGGAAGGAATCGGATGAAGCCGAGGGATGAAACCAAACCAAAGTACGTTTTCGACATGCACAAGATGAAGCTAGCGCACGAAAGAAACCCTCTGAACCAACCAATAATGAAAGCTAACACAGAGGCGATATATCCACCGATAGGGTCAAATGAAAATCAAGGTACTGCACGAATCCCAAGTGTGATAATGTATGCTGACGTCGAACACAAGGGAAACCACTCGGTCAAAGACCCATAATGATGATCAAATGCTGAGCACAAGGTCACCTATCAATCATGGAAATAGGGCTAGGGTGCGGCTCTAGGTTTACTCTTAGAGCAATATGTCGTAGTCGATGAGAGACAAAACCGCCAGCAAGAATTCAATGGAGACCTTCTCAAACCAGCACGAGAAGAAGACCAAAACATCTAATGTGATAGAAAAAGATACTGACAAGACCAGGAAGGCCGACTGAATAATGAGTCAAGAGACACCGCAGAATGGATAACTCTGGTTAGACTTCCCTTGAACAAAAGCACGACTCATGATGACCATGGCAGTAAAAATGACACTGTATAAGTTTGTTATGCAGGAGGAAAAAACAAACTCTCCAAATGATTGGAAGAGATAACCAACTGGGGGAGGACTGACCAGTGAAACAAGGAAAAAGCTGAACCTAGGTCAAAACTAAAACCATCCCAAATGAAGGAAATATATAAGTGTATGTGCTTTGTTCAAGGGTGACAAACTAACACTGTACTTCCATCAAATTACGAAGTAACATCCCGTTCCCGCTCTTTTTGTTATATTTGATTTTTTTGTCTTTTTTATATAATAATCCGGAAGAAGAATAAAAGAATGCTATGGTACAATGGATAGAACGAGTATCAAGAAACATATGCACTAGTTTCTGGGATAGGAACAATCCTATGCTCAATGCAAGGTGGCGGAAACTGGTAAGAGATACTCAAAGGAATGTTCCATCCATGGGTAAAAAGGGTGTCAAGTTGCGATAGCTAAGTGCATGCAATGGCTAACTTGTACAGAGAGTCAAGGTCAAAATATGGCTTAAACATCGAGTCCAAATGAAGTCGACTAAAGGCCAGGATAAACAAGTAGCCAGTATGTAATGCAGTAATACAACTCAACAACACCAGGGAGCCTCTAGGGTAATAGCCAAAAAAAATGATAGTGAAGAAGAAGAAGAATGAATCTTCAACACATAAGTCATGGTGGGACTAAAGAGGACTCCCGAGCCTACATAAAACGCAGCATGGGCAACAAGTGATAGCGAGGAACTAACTAGGAAGGCCATGTAAAGGAAGGCTCTACCACCAAGTCATGATTAAATAATCGGCGAGTGAAATGGGTGAAATACTCATGACCTGATGGGATCGACCCTAGGGCAAGTGATCAGAATGGAGGCTAGTATGCAAAATGCAACGGAAAAGTGGATTCCCTAACCTATATGCCAGTGAAGATCATATACCTTCCATGACGGGTCAGCATTCATGGATCAAAAACCGGAAAAATCACAACTTCATCAAAATGTACCTGAAAATATACCAATCTAGGCACTTCCAAGCATCCGGGTTATGCAGCTTAAGATAGATTGAAAAAATAAGCATAACAAAATTTTGCAAAAAATTTTCAAATCCTGGGCATAAATACACATGTTACCTCACATTTGGTTCATTGTTACTTGCTGATTTGGGAAAAATCTCTCTAGAGAAAAAGCCTCTTTTGTCCAAACAGGAGCAATCAGTGGTCCAACTTCGCCAAACTAGTCAAGTAAGCTCTTAATCCATCATTGTCATCGATTTTGTCCATTCATAGTGTTAAAATTTGGAAATTTCACCGTAGAATTATTTGTTTAAAATTACGGTTCTGCGCATACGCGGGTTCATATGGACCAAGCCGCGTATATACGCGACTGTGTATAGAGTAAGTCGCGTATGTGCAACCCGAAATTTAAAAAAAACGTTTCTAATGAACAAATTAATGATTTTTTTCAGATGAACATCTCTTGGAGGGAACGTGAGCACAGCGCAATTGATAATGAAGTAATGAAATATCAACAGTCGCTCAATGTCCTCCAAAATTGTGGATTGCTCAAATTTTTCAAAATTCCAAATATGAAGAGTAATGTCCGGTTACTTGAAATGGTAGTAAATTATTGGGAACCGGAGGAAGATTGCTTCATAATAGATCAAATGCCCATACACATAGAGGTAGAAGACATCTAATTCATTACTAGACTCTCCCAGAGGGGAGACCCAGTAGATTTGCATGGTAAGCCTTTGGGAGGGCTTACGGTGGATGACTATGTCCACGTCTACTGTGTAGAGGGGTCCAAGAAAGTAGGGACTCAAATTGCTATAAAATATTTAAGAGAGCTGCACATGAAAATTCTCCTATTTACCATTGGCAGGGTAGCAGGATCTGCTTCCTTGCATCAGGAATCCAGGACGCAGATGAGCATAGAAGTAGAATGGCTAGTTCACCTATATGATTGGTGCACAACTCTACTAATTAACATGAAGCAACAACTGACCTCCATCCGAAAAGCAAAAACAAAACATTTCGGATATGGGACCATCTTGATGACATTCTTCTTTAAGAAGATTCCTGATCTTCGACCCAGAGTGATCTCCTCAATCCACAGCCCAAGAGACCCAAGAATCGCCCGATGGGCTGACTTGATGAAGAGACTGGGGGGAAGTGAAGTTCCCCGAACCACTTAGGATGACGAGTTCTTCCAATGGTGGGTGGAACAAGTCATAGCAGTGGAGGACTACCCCTATGTCGGGATGGATTTCCATGGTGATCCAGACTTCGTCCTTCCACCTGGCGCGGCATGGGGCACAATCGGTAAGATTGAAATTTTTTAATTATATGATTTTTTTGGATTTTTCAATATATGTGAAAAAATGAAACCTGTTTTTGATTGGATTCAAAATGAATTACAATATTATGATGACCATGATATAGATGTTGGACCAGTCCATCTTGAGGGCTACCCACGGCATAAGCGTCGCAGAGGTGAGGCGGATACTGTAGACCCAGACAGGACCCTCCATGCTGTACAGAGAAACTTGGAGGGGTTAACTCACCAAGTGCCTATGGATGTAGTGGACGATCTACCTAAATCCATCCAAAGACGGGTAGTGGGCGTACCACGTGACTGGGTGCGATTATTCCAACAAGTCGCTACTGTAATCGTGTTCTATAGGAACACGAATTTTGGGCAGGGACCACAGGAGTAAATAGATATGATTACCGGATGACTGTATATTTTTTGATACTGAACATGATCAGGCATAAGCCCTAATTTTTGTATGACTTATGGATCCAAATTTTGTATATTTTTTTGAACACTCTGATGATATATATATATACAGCGGTTTTTGATGTGATGTGACAAATGTATAAAAATGCATGATGTTTTTGATGATTAAATTTAATGTATTGAATGATTAATATGCTAATCAATTGCTTGATTAGCTAATGAGTCTGCCATCCAATTGTCTGCTCGGGGAATATGAATGAATGTTAAAAATTGAAATGATATTTGTAACAAACGTACCCTAAAAAACAACCGGAGTAAAAATGGATCTCGAACCCGATAAGTATTTTTCAACTGCGACACCACCAGCTGGGAGTCCAAGAAAACTACCAACGAATCAACACCCAAAGATATTGCCTCCAAGAGTAGATAAATAACTGCAGTGTATTCTGCTATATTATTGGAAGCAGGACCAATGCAGACTCCTCTTAATACTAACAGCTGACCGGATGGACGATGAAGCACCCAAGCCGCGGAAGCCAAGTTCCGGGTGTGTCTACTAGCACCATCGACGAAACCATAATGACTCATGACATTCGACACAACCTGCCAAAGCAGATCAAAAACATCACCGTCACATCAAAGACCAAAAAACCAGATATGTACAAAACAAAACTAACTATATACAAAAGTAAGATTCCAGGTCGAAGCCTAGGCATAGTACTTTTTCAAATAGAGCCCATTTATGGGCTCCGGCAACTCATTTCCTTCAAAATCAACCAAGGTATATGCTCCTTTTTTAAAGACTTTTTTAACAATGAAGGGGCCATACCACATAGCCTTAAACTTTCCTGCGCCCAGGGAATCCTTCTCTTGGGCATAGACCAAGACGAGGTCGCCTTCTGAGAAAACCCTAGGTTTGACCGCCTTATCGTAATGAACTTTGACTCGTTTCTTATGCGCCTCATTCATCGTGGCAGCATCCCGACGCTGCTCATCAAGGGTCTCCAGATGAAGGAGACGTTCTTCAAGAATAGAAGTGTCAGGAAGAAGCTCAACAACTAACTTAAGAGAAGGAATCTCACATTCAATGGGAAATATGGATTCCAACCCGTAAACTAGTTGAAACGGAGTAAATCCAGTTGCAGTTTTCATAGACGTCCTGTATGCCCAAAGTGCAGGATATAGCATGATATGCCAGTTGGATCGAGCTTTATTAACTGTCCTTTGAAGAATGGTCTTCAAGGATTTATTCACGGCTTCCACTTGCCCATTGGCCTGAGGATAATACGGAGATGAATGCTTCTGTCGGAAACCTAATTTTAGAGCCAACTCAGTCATCATGCTATTCTGAAAATGACTGCCATGATCAGTGAAAATATCTCTAGGAATACCAAAACGAGCAATAACCTGGTTGAAAATAAAAAGAGCTGTTGTCTCACCATCATTCCCAAAACTAGGCATAGCCTCGACCCACTTCGTAAAGTAGTCTACTGCTACAATAATGTACTTGTGACCTTTAGCCGAAGGCGGGTTACAAGTAGTATAATCAATACCCCACTTTGTAAAGGGACCGACAGTAATGACTGGAAAAAGCGAAGCTGGATGAGTGCGCATTTATCGAGTATAGACCTAACAGGGATGACACTTTTTGACCGACTCCATACAATCTTTGAAAATTGAAGGCCAAAAGTATCCAGCACGCAAGATTTCTTGAGCTGTAGCAAGCCCAGATAAATGACCACCACAAGCTCCACTATGGCAATCATTCAGCACAACCTCAGCTTCTTCGAGAGTTAAGAAACATCTTAGGATTGAATCAACCCCTCGACGGTATAATGCATCACCAATAATCAAGTAATTTTTAGCCAAGTGATGCAACTTACGACGCTCATCTTTTGAAAAAGTAGAGGGAAACTTCGCAGTCTGAAGATACACAATGATATCTCCATACCAAGGATCTTGTGGAGAGATAAGAAACAAATGTTCATCCCAGAAGGATTCATCATAGACTATCTCTTCTCCACAAGGCAACTCAGAGATTAATTCTGCGAAAACTAATGATTTCTAGGACTTGGAAGACATAAACTCAAGATCAAATTCCTGCAAGATCACAATCCATATATTGTATTTTCCCCCAATCACTCGCCTACTGAGAACAAATTGAAATGGATTGGCTGTTGCCAAAGCATAAGTTTTTTGTAGAAGAATGTAATGTCTGAGTCACTGTACAACATGAACAGCTGCAAAAGCTAGCTTCTCTATCGGAGTATACTGGAGTTCAGGTCCTACCAAGCCTCAACTAAGATATTATATAACATGCTCTACCAGAGCATCATCCTCCTAAACCAAAACCATACCAATGGTAGATTCTGCTGCTGCAAGATACAAAAGGAAATCCCTGCTATAATCAGGTGGACTCAATAAAGGAGCAGAGTTCAATGCTTTTTTCAAAGCATCGAATGAGCGTTGAGCGAAGTCATCCCAAAAGAATGGAACTCCCTTCTTCAACAATCTCATAAATCCTTTGGTAACTTCATCATAATTTACGATAAATCTCCGAAGAAAATTAGCTTTTCCTTATAGACTTTGAAGTTGACGAATAGATGACGGGGGAGGCAACCGAAGTATTGCCTCAACCTTGAAGCGATCTACCCTAATCCCTTCCAAAGACACAATGAATCCCAATAACCGACTGGATGTAACCGCGAAAACACA
Organism: Pinus albicaulis; assembly: GCA_034641835.2. Classification (NCBI taxonomy): domain Eukaryota; kingdom Viridiplantae; phylum Streptophyta; class Pinopsida; order Pinales; family Pinaceae; genus Pinus; species Pinus albicaulis. The sequence continues at coordinate 461,980,827 of CM076574.1, read as the reverse complement.
CTTGTTCGGATTCAACATAATCTTATAGAAACGACATCGTTCAAATACTTGATGGAGGTGAGCAGGATGATCAATTCTCTTTCGAGAATGAGCAGCTAAATCATCCAAATACGCCTCGATAATATGTTTGATGTCGTGGAAGGCATATGACATGGCCCGCTGAAATGTAGCCCCAGCATTTTTAAGACCAAAAGGCATCTTCTTGTAAGAAAAAGTACCCCAGGGACAAATAAATGCAGTCTTATGCTGATCTTCAGGACGGATAGTAATTTGATTATATCCGGAGAAACCGTCCATGAAGGAAAAAATCTCATTATCGGCACACTCATCGATAATCTGATCTATAAATGGTGTGGGGTAATTATGTTTTTGACATGCTTTATTAAGGTCTCTGAAATCAATGCAAACTCGAATTGTTCCTTGTTTCTTATCTACGGGAACAGGGTTTGAAACCCACTCTGTCAAAGGAACAGGGAAAATAAATCTTGCCTTGAGCAGCTTCTCCACCTCGGCTTTGATAGCTGTAGCCTTCCTAGGATTGACTAGACGAAGTTTTTTCCTCACAGGCTTAGCGTTTTCGCAAGTCTTGATCTCATGCTAGACAATAGATGGATCTATACCAGGCATTTCCTCATAAGACCAAGCGAACACATCTCTAAACTCTTTAAAGAGATCGGTATAAATTTGAATCTCTTCAGGGGAACATTCAGCTCTGATGAAGACATTCTCTATAACATTGGGATCCCTGGAAATGTTCACCAGGATAGTTGGAGAAATCACAGCCATGTTCCCTTCAGCATATACCTGTGTTGGTGCTAAAGGGTTCAGGACTGGGCGAACAGGACCAGGAGACAAAGGACTTGGAAAACTTTATTCAACTTCGCTCAAATCAGGTAAAAAGTAAGACCGATGATGCAAATCATCCCATGATCTATCTATACTAGTCATAGCTTCCAGGATGGCCTCTTTAGATGGAAGAGTGGTATCAAGGCAATCCTGGGCAGAAGAAGAACTAAGTGTCCAAGCCGGAGCCACATCGCCATCCAACTCATCCGGAGAAAGAGGAGCTGGAATGGACTCTGCAGAGTCAACAATAGATTGATAAGCAATCTCAGCTGCAGACATCGGAAATGCCATTCCACCCACTTGACCTTCCGCTAATGTGGAGGTAGGGGAAGGCAAGGTCCAAGGATCCAAAAAATAATGAGTTCTGAAGAACTCTCTTCGAATAGGAGCCCTGGAGGATGAAATTGCATTTATATGAATGGTAGGAGGTGGAATATCAAAAGTACCCATCAAAGAAGAATACATTCCAACCCCTAAATTCTCAACAGGCGACTTGGTATTATCCAACTTTGGAATAGTTGAGTCAGTAGATGCATTCGGGTCTACAGGAGAACAGTCCAGTTGATCCACTGTAACAATCCTCCCTTTGTGAGGGAAACAAATAATCCAAAATAATGAGGATGCAATGGCATCCATCTCATAAATCCAGTTTCGCCCCAACAGAAGGTTGTAGTCCAAGCTTGCATCAACTATCTCAACCTCTATATTTACATTTTCCCCCCAACACAGATGGGCAAAGCTGGGACAATACCATGGGGTCTGTGAGAATGACCATCAAACGCAGTCAGAAGAGTAGCAGATGGAAGATTTGTGGGAGATCCAATTCCCTTCCAACATGCGAGAGACATCAAGCATGTGGAAGCACCCTAATCAATGACCATCCAAAAGATATTGAATCTCTGGAATGACGATTTGATATGGAAAGCCATATGATGGGGGAGTCTCTTTTTAAAATTAGACATATCGAATGTAATCATAAGAGAGTTCTTTGGATCGACAGCCCCAATAGCAGTGAGCAAAGCACTGCGCTGAGCCGGACAAGACTGGAGCACCTCAAGAGCCGACATGGCATAAGGACTCTGTGCCAGATCTTCTACAATAGAGTAGTTCTGGGCAGCCCTAGCATTTGGATTAATCGTCGTACGCTTAGTAGATGCTTTGGGCATCCGAGGTATAGGCTCAACAGTAGGCTTCGTGATGTGAAGCGGCTCAGTAGCATCGGGAGCACCCTTGGCTTTCGAAGACTCATCTTCGCCATAATCACGGGATCTCGTGGCGACATCCACATGAGCACTCATCATGTATATGTTTGATGGAGTTTCCCCTTCCTGGGTGCCCCCAGAGGAAGCCCCAGTATTTTGATTTGCGCCAACAACTAGCTGTTGCCCTTGGGGAAAAGGGTTTGTCAACACAGCCTGGGAACTAGAAGAACCCTGCTGAGCTAACAAGCGCTGCGCATCCTGAATTTTAGGGCAAAGGTGAGTAAGATGGTCTCCAGCACACAACTTGCATGGAAACTTCACTTTCTTTTTATCCTTTGGACCCTCACCAACATGCTCGTTGGTTTTATTCGCATTACCCTTCCCATTCTTGCCCTTTTTATTATTATTCCGTCCCTTCTTCTTCCCTTCGGATTGTTGATTTCCTTTGGGGTCGGAAGTTTGGACAGCATTCATTGAAAAAGATTGGGAAGGTGATGACTCAGCAGGCACAACCTGACCAGAAGGAGCAGATTTTATAGACAACTGCTGCAATTGAGTAAGCAGGTTAGCTGCACCACTATTGATCGACCCAATAAGTCCATCACCATGAGGACCAGGCTTAGTCTTGGATAAATCTAATTTGGAGTGAGGAGCATTGGGCAAATATTTATGAAGGACTCCAGACTGAGAATATATCAGTTCCAGCTGCTGGGCCCTAAAAATAGCCTGTTCCTCAGAAAATACCCCAGACAGGGATACATCTTTAGAAATATCTGACTGCAGAGATTTCAAAAACCATTCCAAAAGGAATTCTCCTGGAATATGAGCTTTAATAAGCCTCTTCCTTCTCCGCCATTCCTGAATATGATCAGAAATGAGGGTTGCATCGTCCTGTTTAAAATTAGCTAGGAGTTCGGTCCCGACATCATAACGGACAGGCAACTGGAAATGATTTAGAAATGTTGTAGCCAGATCTCCAAACGTAGAAAAACTACCCCCAGTTAACTCAATATACCACTTGGCAGCGTTTCCAGTTAAGGTGCGTTGAAACAATCTCAACCTAATCGAATCGTCGATCAGGGAGTTAGAAGAACACCATAAATGGAAGGTGGTGATATGGTCAGCCGGGTCCTCTCCATTCTTTCCTTCAAACTTTGGAATGTCTGAAGGTAGTTTGGTGGGAACCGGAGGCCACCCCGGACTATATCGGATCGGATCATTCGTCAATTTCGACAGATCTGGCAAGTTTAACGTTGCCAGAAAAGGTAAACGAGGCGGAGCCTGAGGATTCCATCCTTGATGGGATGAATTCCCTACATTCTGAAAAGAATACCCTGGATTTGATGAGGCACCAGGTTGCCAAAAAGAACTCGTAGAAAATGTTGGGCCAAATGACCCAACATTTGGAGAAGGACCCCCTCCCAACGTAGAGTTACCAAACACCGGACCAGTTCCCCCCCCCCGAAGTAATGAATGAAGAGGAAAGCCCCTGATAGGGGTTCCAAGCATTAGAAAGAGGGGAAAAAGTCTGATAAGCACTCGACGAAGGGAAAGAAGCATTCCCTTGTTGACCAGCGAAGAACTGATTCCCTGCCCCCACTACTGTAAATATAGGGTTCCAACCTGTAAAGGTAGTCGAACTCTGACCTCCAGAACAAGGGTTAAAACTCTGAGTCTGAGCAGTAAAAGGAAAATACCCTAAGGAAGGATTCGAACTAGTAATATGCCCACTTCCGAAGGGGAATCCTTGAAAAGAAGCTGACCAACTAGCCATGGAAGACATGGGTGCAGACGCAGTTGCAGCAGTGGAAAATGAAAACGAAGGAATCCCACTAGTGGGAATTCCAAAACAAAAGGGACCAGATTGAGAAGGATTTGATTGGGTGAAACCAGAGCCAAACACAGATGTACTAGAAGCAATCGAAGATATAGCAGTTGTGCCTCCTCCTTCAACTGAAGCAGGAGTTGAATGCCTACAGCACTCACAGCTAAAGCCGCGTTCCCAATCGTGGCCATCGAAAGGTATGAATAATATGGATAAGGACTTTCCAGTGTTTCTGACTCAGGTCCGATGTACTCAACAACAAATGGATAATCAGGAGGAAGAGGAGATGGAAGTGACTCAGAAAGCTGAGATACTTCCTCTACTTCTACTTCTTCTTCCTGCGGAAATAAGACTCTCGAGGTGAGCGGAGCGCTCCTCTCGAAACCAACACCGAAACCGACTACAAAACCTTCAAGCCCTTGTGGAGGATCTATCTCCACTGTGTCAGATACCACCGGGTGATATTCACCTGTTGTATTACTCCTACGCCTTCTCGAAGAAGGCTCTACAGTTTCGGGAGATAACCCCCGAACTCTCCTCGATCGACGAGGCGCTTGATCAGCCACTTTAACAGATTAATTAGACTCAAAAAAGTATAAAGCTAGGAAAGCTAGGAGCAAAGAGCACTCACTACAAAAAATCCCTAAGATACAACCAAACAAGAAGCTTTCAGGTATTTCCGCTCCGGGTGATTAGGACCGGACACCAAAATATGAGAAAGCGAAAAACAAGACCTCCCGAAAGTAGTCTGGGATAATTACGGCCCAAGCCTACTAGAGAAGGTAACAGAAACAGTTACGCCGACCTCCTAACAACAGCCTTTTCCAATGCAAGTACCCAAGCTTCAACGGGTCACCCTCCATAAGTACTGCTGGAAGTGATACGACGTCTGCCACGGGTACCATGGGTATTCCCCCCCACAGTCACCTGTGTGGAACCTAGGAATGGCAACTATGGGCACCAATCTGTGTCAGCCGCCAGGCGGAACGGTCTTAAAGCAAGATCCAGTAAATCAGAGAGGGGGTATCTCTCATCTCAACCTTCACTTCCCCTCGCGCTTGACTCTCTGGAGGAGAGCTTTCCCGGTCCACCTAACGGTGTTGGATTTCGCTCATTTAATAAACTTCTATGTTTTATTTTGAGCGGCCTTGGAGAGTTAACTCTCCACTCACCTAATCCAAGGCCCTACAACCTAGCTAGTTGATGTATGACACGTAATAAAAAACTTGCTAGTTGTTTTTAAATTAATGCGCTTATTTTAGTTGGCTATTATATTAAGTCAAGGGAATATGGAAATGAAACTCGTGATGTTTTGTGACGCAGAAAAGAAATTAATGAAAGCCAAACTACATGCAGATGCATTAATTGCCTTTCGATGAAAAGAAATTTCTACACGGGTTCTACGAGACTATATTTTTTTTCTTCTTTTCAGATATCAAACTCACACTCGCAAAAACTATGAAAAAGACTACAAATGTTCAAATGCACCTAATGCAAATTACTAAGAGCATGTCAATTCTAAGATGCAAAATCTACCAAAGCAAAGAGAAATTTTGAAGAATCCTTCAGTCCTATCACTTTTCTGGTTGTCTACAAAGCTAGTTCCTAAATCAGAAACTCCCAGTATAAAGACACCACAATATGCTTGGAATAAGAGAAAGAAACCAATGAAAATTCCCTTCCAAAATCAAGTAAGAAACCGAAGGTAAGAAATCTCAACAAGGCTTCAAAAGACGAAAAGAAACCAAAACAAAAATGCAAAACAAAAGAAATGGCAAAACAAAATGTTTTTGAGCTTTTTGAACTTTATAAAGGAAGACTTCAAAGAGACCAAGAAAACTATCCAATTACCAAGCCAAATAATCTCTGAATTTCAAGCACAAACTTCAACAAAAATTCTCTAATCTTATAGTGCCAACTAGTAGCAAGATTTATACGAGCAAAAGGAAGACAAGAAACTCAGTAACTCAGCCTAGAAGAATAGCACAAACTTGCAGCAAACAAAACTTCAAAGAACCAAAAATGACTCTTCAAAAATTGCAACAATACCTAGTCAAATGAAATCAAGAAAATCAACCAAATAGTAGGAAAAAATTAAAGTGCAAAGCAAAACATAAAGTGAGGAAAGAGCATATGAGCAGAAGCTCTCTGTCCTGATAAAGCAGAACAGCCAAGATAAAGCATAACAGCCAAGAATCTCTAGAAAGAGATCTTGGTACTCGAACCAGAAATGCAAGCACTAAAAAACAAGATTTGCCAAATAAGTCAGTTTTCAACCAAACAAGAGAGAAAAAGACCAATAACCACTATCAACACAACCCAGAGACTATAAGGACACTGAAGAGACAAGTCTCCACAGGCAGACAAGACCAAAAAGTCAAGAAATCAAAATTTTCAAAATTTGCCCAGGCATACGCTACTTATTAGTTTTGAAACAAGTGTGCATACGTGACTGTGTCAAAGGAAACCCGCATATACGCAAATCCCTTTAACAAAAACTGCGTGTATATGCGACTGTGTACAGGAAAACTCGTGTATGGAAAGGTAATTAATGAAAAATAAAAATATGATCAAGCCTAGCTAAAGAACCAGGTCTTTAGTCTGAGTGAGAAAAAGCTAACTGGACTGGAAATAATGATTAAAATTGTTGGAAACCTTTAAAACAGCTGGAACCACCCAACAGGGGAATCACAAGAATGCGATCCCCAGCAGAGTCGCCAGTTCTGTTTCAGGAAATAACTCCCTAGAGGTCGTTAGGTCAAAACCTCCATAGATCAGGGCACACTATTCAAGAAGGACTATCACAACCACACTTGTACACTGAAAACTAGATAACATCGATTGTAGAACTCACCCGTAGGTCCTACTTTTGATGTAGATCCCGTGGGGTCCAAACCCCCAGCAACCCTTCTTCCTCTTCAACCTGAAAATCACGAAGGAACATGCACGGAAATCTAGTTGTACAGCATATATTTCTCCTAAATGTCAGTGTAATCCATGTGAAACATCATATAAACAATAATAAATGCTTAATTAATAATCTTTTCACATATGAAAGCAGATCTTAACACGCGAATTCGGGAACAAGATGGTTCTTCTTCATTACAAACAGCATGTACAATAATAGTAAGGTGGAGAGATCACCTGAATCCTTCCACGATCTTCGAACAGACCGTCGTCCGGATCCATCCCGCCCTTGCCTCGCTAGGATACTTTCAAGACTTGTGCACACGAGATGACATATAAATTGATGAACATGTCCAGGAAACAAGGGTTTCCTGTAAAAATCTGGGAAGTGCAGGAGGCACAGCAAAATCAGACTTGAATTGGGGCTCCAACAGAGTATAATGTCTATAAATTTCTCTCTCCCTTAGGCCATGCATGTGAGGGGCTTTTATACTCCCTCAAACTAGTTTCAATCTATTGGAAACTGTTGGCCACGGGCTGGGGTGGTTGAATTACGGGAATAACCATCAACCCAGCCTCAAAAATAGGGATTTTATATATTTTTTTAATGATTTTAATGGTCGCGTATACACGCGGAAAAGTTTGGGCATACCCGCGTATGGGATTTTAAACACTGGTTTTTATAAACTTTTATTCAAGTATGTGGGAATGGGTGCCCAAGGCCAAAAAGACAATCATGAATCACGAGGGTGAAAAATGATGCTATAACACCCGTACGACTAAAAAATGAAGTGTCCTAGAGAGTTTTAGGTCCTTTATTTCAAAATAGGCCTTTAAAGTTCAAACAGGATCCAACACAGGCATACATCATAAATGTTCCTATTATAATATCCATGTCCATACATATCTACTTAATTCATTCAATATATATATATATCACTACAAAACAAATGTTTTAGACCTCAATACACCCTTCATCCTACCATATGGAAAATAATTGCTAATACAATTGTTAGGACTCAAGATCATCCCTAGTGCTAGAATTGTGACTTTATTTCTTCTATAGGGTTTACATCACAAACTCTAGGTCTTCCTCTATTGCATCACACAAGCACTAAGAACTCTCCATCACAATTTTATAGATGTAATAATGAGTATATTATAGACAAATAAATTATCTTCCCTCTATATAGAGTAGGTGAGGGAGGCCAACATTGGTAAAGTGGAATAATTACACAAGAATTTTAATTTAATGCACAAGATAAGGTCTCCAAGTGAATAGCTCTCTCTCCAAGGTATACACATCAAGAGACCAATCCTCATGTGGTGCACTATCTAAGCATGGGTTGCAAGTGTCAAGTGCTCTTCATCAGAAGGCTTCTTGCTTTCCAATAAAATCATCCCATGCTCCTAAACACATGTATCTTCTGTCCATAATCAATCCCATGTAATGTGATCTCAACCCAAGCATATATAATCAATTCCATGTAATATGTTTAGTTTTCTACGGGTTATGTATTACATGGTGTAGCATCCCTTCTTTTGCCTAGGTTTCTGGAAAAGGACTTGCTAAAGCCATGATCAGATATTGATTTTGAAGGACTTGATCATATTGAAAGGTTGGTGATTTATAAGGGTGTTATTACCGAAATAAACAACTCAACACAAAAATTGAAAATTGACATATTAACATAACAATATCCAAGTAAGTTATTGAAAGACAACTAATGATACCTTATTCTAATCTAGATAACAAAATCGGACCACTATATTTCTTGTATCATGTTACGTCCCTATATTACTAGTATAGTTCCTTATTGTTGTTAGTGTAACCCCCTTATTGTTATTGTTGTACCCCTGTATCCCCCATATTGTTATTATTGTGTCGTTAAATTATTATTGTTAGGTCAGCTAGGATTACATTGTGGCCCCATGGACTCCTATATATAGAAAGGAGGTTTTGTCATTTGTATCATACAAGAATTGTTCATTTATGTAATGTATTGGAGGTTGCCCCCTCGAAGTGGCTGATTTATAAGGCGTTGATATCTCTTTTCTTCTATTTTTGGAGCTAGTTTCACAACATATCATATCGAATTCTAATTGTGATGGATAATGGCCATATTGTTGCTCCTGTCAAAGCATGGTAGATGGACAAGTTAAAGTAAATAATATCCAATCATTTACTTTTTTGTACAAAATTAAAATATATATATAATTTCAAATATTAAGTATACTTACAAAATTTCATGCTAAGGCTTCTAAACTTGTTTTTCCATTGTGATGTGTAGCACGATATTTGGAAATCCTAGCCTTCAAGGCATTTTCCTAAAACATACAATAATTCAATTTAATTATTCAGCAGTAAAATATAAAAATCATTTAATGAATTTAAAATAATGCTATGAACAAATTTAAATACCGGTATGCTCTCCTCACTAGACTTCCTCCATGCATCTGCTCTATCATATGATTTCACGAGATATTTCCATACTTTCACACTTACATCAACTGGCCTTCCTTTGGCCCTTAAATCGGGAGGAATCTATTTTTATCTTTTTCATTTGGTTGCAATGGAATCTCTTGAAGTTTTGAGACCTTTTTTTTACTTTCCTTACTGGCCAACCTATCCCAAATTCAATATGCATGTCATGGATTACTACCTTTTGAAGGTGCATGGGTATCTTCGATAATGGAAGATGTAGATTATGTTTGAATTTTTTAAGTCATGATTAATTCAACCTACGATTTAAAACTTTCCTGACATCTATCATTTTGATTTCCCCGGAGACAACATCATATTCTACCGCAGTTTCTTATGTACCAATGCAAGATGCATAAGTACCTATACTGGAGGTGGAAGAAATGTGTGTCCTAGGAGTGGACGGGAAATTGGACATCTTTGTTCCTTGTTCCACATTCCTAGAGGTTATAGTGATTTATTTTTTCCTATATCTTTTTCTCAATCCAAGAGTTGATGGGGAATCAATTGATTCCCTTTGACAGGGTTGCTTTGGTTGGTATATTTTAGTTCCTTTAGTATGTTCTTCCACATATTTGGAAAGCATGGACAATTACATACCTTCTAGTTTATTCATTGCTTCTACCCCAAATATAGAAGCCATTTCCTCTTTCAGTTTCTCACTGCCATGTCCCTATATATGTACAATGAATTTTTTATTTAAAAAGTAGAAATAAAAAAAATAAACCCTAATTTCTTCTTTTATAATTTTGAAACAAAAACCTAAAAAATACAATTCAAACAACGAATGGAAACATAAATTGAGTATGAAATACCTCATTCTCGAAATAATAAGATCCCATTGCTCATTTCCCTCTACTGTTGCTTGACATTTTTTGGTGTCCTAGGGAAATTGTTTTTCCTCTACACCGTTGAAAATCCTTGCTCCCTAGATTTTTCTCCCTTCCCTCTAATTGTTTTAAACAACAGTAGTGAAAAATGGATAGACGGGGGTTTAATTTTCATCTCTAGTAGGGGGTGACTAAGATGCACAAATTTATTTCGTGACTGCTAGAGGCCGAATCACACCCACAAATCTATTTTTTTATTGAAATCCACAATAGGGGTGGACAGGTCTGTCAATATCTCTGCCCACCATCGACAAATATCTAATCGATTAGCTATTTCCTTTCATAGCCTCAACGCATTTCACTAACCGTGGTCTTCTCCAACTCCACACAGAACTTCAAAGCTCCCTCGATTTGCAATTGGTGAGTATTAGAATGGAAATATGGTGAATGTACTACATTTTTTTGGTTGAATAGTCGGGATACACAATATCTTTATCCATTGTGCCCACCAATTATAGATTGGAGGGGGGTTTTTTTCAAAAAAATCGGACTTGGTCTATTCATTATCATCTTTGTACTTTGCAAAGCCGATGTGGGAGGCTTCCATGTTATTGTCATTTTTTATGACGTTTAATTGAATATCAATATTGGATGTGAAATGTGCATAATCACATGGGATTATTATTATTATTATTATTATTATTATAAATATTAATAAATATGGTTGATATAAATATTAATAAATGTGCTTAATATATGGCTATCGATGTTTATCAACCACATTTTTTAATGTGGTTGTGCTAGTTGAATACCAATATTGGATGTGCAATGTGCATAGGCACATGGGATAAGCTGAAATGTTGGTTGATGTATATCCCTATAAATGGTGCTTTGACCCTGCAATGAAGGGTGTTTAAGTCATATTTTCTTAGCCCACTAATGAATTTGGTGTGATTTCAAACTTTCTAATTATATTTTAATAGTCAATGACTCATAATGTAACAATCCACTAGTTATAGTCATATACACACATTTTAACCTTTAAAGGTTATGTTTCTTAGTGTTTATGTATACAGGTGATACAAACATTTTTTATCCCACCACTCACTCTTTTCTCCTTTATAAGGTGGATGGTGGTGCTGAAAATATATCTCATCCGCAAGTTAACTTATTCTAATTATTATATTATATATTGAGTTCATTTAGAAGGCTTAAAAATCAAATTTTGAAAATAGTATATTCTCTAACATATAGGGTCAAAGGAGTTTTTTTTAAATATACAAAAATTTAGATAATTGGCGGTTTAAAATTATGGATGAAGGGTTTGAATTAAGTTAAATGAAAACACGAAAAAAATCAAAAGTAGTCCATTAGTTTTCATATTCCTCGTCTAATATTTATAAGAGTTGTGTCATGTCACCATATTGGGAGTAGAAATTAACAAAAAGGGTATATATTGAAAATAGGAGTATTTTAGTTAGAAAGGTACAGTGAAAACAAGTCGAGCTTAAATCAATTGTGTGTTTAGAAAATTGGATGGAGAAACAGCAAAGTTCATAGATTATATGTGACTAATCTCATTTCTGTGTATTACAAGATCTAGAGAATGCCATGGACAGAGGACGTGGATGATGTAGACCTACTAAATCACCGAGAGGAAAGTCTGTGGCCATAGAATCATATATGAAATCTTCATATACAATAAAGGTAATAAGAAAAAGAAACCCCAACAAAAGGAGGATGGTGTTTATTAATTCATAAATTCTACAACATAGACGAGATAAAGCTATATAAAATATGTTGTTTTTTTTTCAAATCCAAAACATGATATCGATATGTCAAATATATGAGTAAAGTGAGGCATTTTTTTGGATATCATATTGGTTGAATTGATATAATTGTTGTACAAAACATCATTGAAAATGTTATGTATTATAGGGGAAAGACGGGGCCATGGAAAAATATCGTGTGATATTAAATAAGGACACAATAGATGTTGCAGGACATCAGGTAATTATCAAATTTTGACTTAACTTAAGAATAATTTTGTGATATGTCCATCCTTTTTCATAGTATTATTAGAATTTATAGTGTATTATCCAATATTGAAATAAATTAATGCATGTTGTTGATATTTCAGATGGAGATTGGAACAAGTGCACAGCATAAAAGGTCAACTAGAAAAAGAAAAAAAACATATGTACGTGGTTGGGGATCTAAAATTGTTAAATCAAGAAGAACACAGTGGGTGGAAGAGGATATGAAAATGGCTTCTTCAGAGACAACAAATGATTGCACTGCAGAAGAGGTCGATCAAGACTATAATACATGGAAAAGGATTTTTTAAGTGATATTTGATTATATTTCTTTGAAATTGATACATTTATGATTTATCCAATTCTTTCCAAACATTAAATAGTGGTTATGCTTGTTAATAGGTAGAATATGATGATGAAATAACGACTACTAATACCCAAGTTGATCCAATTGGGCTATTAAGATTTGGATAGGATGATCCAAACCATCCCTTAATCCAGACCAAGGTGAAAAGATCATATTTAAATATAGCTTTACCACCTAAAAAATTTGAACAGTTGATTAGATTCGCAAACATTGATGATTGCAATATGCTACCAGCTAGTGGCCTTAATGATCATGATGAGTATGATAGTGAAAATGCAATGCATGAAGAGGGATTGAATGAGATGCTCACATTTTTCTTTGGGGATGGAAAAAATGATGACAATAATAATCGTATGGTTTATAGTAACAATGACAACAAGAGTAATTACTACCAACGTGATGTTGACAATAAAAAATTGTTGAAAGACTCCATCAAGAAAGTAGCAAAGACACCCGTGTTCAAATCAGGTGCAAGTAGAACCTCAAAATTGGCAGGCACACTAATATTATTATAAATCAAGTCACCATTTGGTTGGTCAGATAAAGGATTCACCACCATATTGAAGTGAGTTGAAATCTATTTATTACAATGCAATGTCAATTGGTCTACGCAACTTGTAAACATTCATGAGCTTCATTTATATTTATTTAAGGATATTTTAAAGCCATATATTGTATATGAATAGTCATAATATGGATTGACATATCAAACATGTTCATCATAATTCAAACATTAATTTGATCTAATATTTGGAAATCTTACAAGGCACTAAAAACTAAAATATTTCCTAAAGAGAATGTGTTGCCATCAACTTGCAGAGTGGCACATTAGTTGTTGGTTGAGTTGGGGATTGAGTATAAGCAAATTCATCATGTAAAAATGATTGAATTTTATACCGAGATGAATATCAATACAAGGTAGAATGCCTTGTATGCAAAGAGAAGATATATCGTACAGATGTACAAGGTCCTATAGTTCCAAATTAAATAATGTTTTATGTCACATGCCAATTATAACTAGAGACATAGAGATATGTTCATGTGTGAGATACATAGAGATATTGTATTTAATTTAATTTTTTCCTAAAGTTTCATACTAATTTACTATTCTTATATTAGGTGGGTGACATCCAAGGAGATACATGAATGTGAAGTGACAAAATGGAAGAAGGAAATTGCATAAATTGTGTGTGTATTTGAGAAGGAGCTCCCTACAAGTTTCATGGACCTACAAATCTATTTACTTATAAACCTAGTCAATGACATTGAATTTGCGGGTGTCATATCGACGAGGTTGATTTTTTTATTTGAGAGGTATATGAAAACTCTAAAAAGATATTTCTAACAAAAGGCACATCTAAAGGGTTGCATGGATGAAGGGTATGTATTGAATGAAGCATTTTTCTTCCTATGTGAATTCCTTGGTAAGGATTTTGAAAATGGGCCACGCTTTTGGGATGAAGGCATTACATATTATTGATGGATAAAAACCAAACTATAATGGTGTTCAAGTAGAAATTATTAAGTAAACTCATGATCATTTTGGTTTTTTTTTATTGCGATCATTAATTTACTCTGTAATTTATTTATCAAATTAACAACATCAGATTTGGAGTTTGAAATAAGCATGTTGACATGTAATAGGTGTATATGAAAGTGCTATATTCGACAAGTTAACTTCGTACCACAAGGAATTTATGAAAAAATGGATTGATTTCTATGATAAAAAGAGAGAAGAAGTGTTAGAACCAACGAAATATTTTAAAATATCGAACACAAGGAAACCCCATTTCCTATTGATCTGCAAGAGCAATGGGCCAAATATTGCATACTAGAATGGGTTACTGAACAAATTAAAAATCAAATAGAATATGCGGGTATATATTAAAACGTAATAGAAGATGAAATCAGCATGTCTATAGGATGTGAAAGAAAAGTACAGTTGGAATGTTACAGAATTTGTTTTCCTTACAGTTTTGACACTATTAACTATTTTCATATTTGTCATTATATTTGTTTTAACTGAAATAAATGGTATTTCATAGGAAATCAAATATCCAACAGTGTGGGCGTATGGTCGATGTTATCGTGTAGAACGTGTAGATGTAAAGAGACAATCCTTCGATTGTGGCATCATGGTTGACTTCAAGTAATCTAATCGATCAAGCTCAAAAGATAAGAATATTGCTGAAGCTGGGAATCTACAATATGTTGAGAAAATACAACAAATTATTGAGTTGGATTACCACTCTTTTAAATTTTGTATTTTTAAGTGTAGATGGTATGAAGCATTTGAGAGGACACGAAGGCATGATACTCATAGTGGATTGTTTTCTATAGATTCCTTAAACTTCCTACTGGGGGATAAGGATCCTTATGTTCTACCAATTCATTGTGAGAAGGTATTTCTTCAACTCAAATAATTAGAAGTAGTAGTGATAAATAATCTATTAATACATTATTTATTGCGAATATATACATAAATTTATTAATCAATAAAATTTCTATAACATACGTCTAATATATGTATGCACTCGTTCATGTGCAGGTATTTTTCTATAAATATATTTTGGACCCGAAATGGATATTTGTCATACATTATGATACAATATTAAGGCATGTATTTGATGATGGATTAGTAGATACTGAGGAAAATAATGATGACCAACAAAATGAGAGAGATGGATTAGAGAACATCAAAGAAATTGACATCCATGATGATGTTGAAGATGGTTATGTTCAGGCATGAGACAATATTAATACAGAGTTGCATGATGTTACTGAAGACAACAGTATGGATGGTATAGAAAATTATGATCCAAATACATTTGGTAATAATATGGATGGTCTACAGTCATATTTCAATGATGATGAATATGATGCAATTCAAGACGAGGATTTTAACTAATTGAAACATCATATGGACATTGAAAATGATATAATAGATGACATTGTTGCAGACAATGATGTTAAGGAACAAGACTTCTAAATTTTTAGAATTATTTGTAATCCATGTTTAAAAAATTATTATTCTTATAGCCTAAACATTGAAATTATTCAACATTATTTTTGTCAATACAAATTACCTATTGCAATACCATTAAAGTGTTCAAGATATGGTATGAATTGGTTGGCAGAAAAAAATTAGGATTACTTGAATGCTTCTTCCATTCATTCTGTATCAACATATGGTCATGAAAACATTAAATTTAATAAAATATTAATGCAGTTATCTCACAATGATTTGAATAAGAAACTTTTTTAACTTCATTATTTTTAAATTGTTTGCATTTTAATGTTGGTTGACCCACTCGTACATTTAATTATCGATCCAGGTAGCCTTTAATTTTTAAAATATTATCGCCAAAGTCTATTCTAAGGTAGATGATTAATAGTATAAAATAATCTCAATATAAATTCATTGCACACAGACTCTCAGCAATCAACAAAATTGTTAAACACTCTACACACATTCAATGCGAAGAAAAATTACAGAATAAGCTACTATACCATTCAACCACTCTCACAACACTCTTAAAAATTGTCACTCATTCAATATGAACACATAAATGGAAGTGTAATTGATCTACAATTCATCGGAGGTGAGGCTTAGAGAGACTCACCTCTCAGTTGGATCTTCCAAAAACTAGACTCGGAAACACATGAATCAAACACAATCACACAATATTAAGATAAAATAATAACATTCACTTATATTATCATGAGGACTGATGGCCATTTAAAGAAATTAAAAATAAATATTTTAGAATTTGCCTCCATTTTTCTGAGTTTTAAAATAGGAAAAAACAAAATACAATATTTAGATATTGCATTTCTTGATATAATTTTCCTAGGACTAGATGTTTCCTTCCCCATTAGATGTTACCATTATGAGATAGGTTGTATGGTTTCCCAATTCCTCCTGGTTTAAATGGAAAAAGTCCCCTGCTTTCCACCTCTCGGTTTAAGTGTGACGTCAAGGATGGAATGATTTTTGGATGTTTTTGGAGTTGATGTGATGTGATGCTGATGGTTGATGAAGTAGCATGTTCTTACATAGCTTGGTATGGGAGGGACTGTCTCCAAATGAACCCAAGTTGAATGTTTTTATGATGAATATTGATGAATTATAAGGTTCCTACATAGCTTGGGGTGGTAGGGCACGTCTCCAAATGAACCTGATACAAATTCTACTATGTTGAATGTTGATGAAGCAGTAGGTGCCTACATAGCTTGGAGTGGGAGTGAAAATCTCCAAAGGAACCCAAGTCGGATGCTACTATGTTGAACATGAGGCAATTTCCTACTAAAGTGGGGTGGGATGGAACATCTCCGAATGGAACCTGTTATGAATGTTTCTCTTGATATAAAAATTCATTGATTCTGGGTGGAGTACGAAACCAGGCCACACCATAAATATACTTGAACTGAAAATGTGTTCCAAAATTTAACAAAAGTGGTCATACGTGTTGTAGATGGTGTGATGCGAAAAAGGAACTGATACATAATGTGTGAAAGGAAAAAGAATACATGGGGAGATAATATGGGTGAGGGAAACAAACTTTGAACAAAAAAAAAAATAACTTTGAATAGAAAATGTAGCATGGAAAATGTGGCATTTGCATGAAAAGAGAGTGCATTAAATAAATGAGCATTTAAAAAAATTATTATATCAGACTTGAAGGACCGACTTGCTCTGATACCAATTTATATGCAATTGATCGGAGGTGAGGCTTATAGATCCTCACCTCTCAGTTGGATCTTCCAAAAACTAGACTCATAGACAAATGATGAAAACACAATCACACAAGATTAATATAAAAGACTAACATTCACTAGTATTATAATGAGCCTTGATGGCCTTTTAATGAGATTTAAAAAACATATTTTAGAACTTTCCTTCGTTGTTGTAAGTTTTCAAATAGGAAAAATCTAAATATAATATTTGTATTTTGTATTTCTTGATATAAGTTTCCTAGGACTAGATGTTTCCTTCCTCATTAGATGTTACCATTTTGAGCCAGAAAGTTTGGCTGCCGAGCAATCCAAACTGTAACAACAAAGAAAATAATTCACTGCCACATTAAACTAAGGGATCAGTCTGGGACTTAAGTTGTCACACCATCCAAATCTTACTGAAATTAATTATTACACACAATGAACTATAGCAGCAACAGTCCCACAGATCTAGGTGACCTAAGGGTGATCGCCCTGGGATACTTGACAGTTGCATGCACGTGCAAGGAATCCTGCAGCTCATTGAAAACAGGGCCACATTACTCCACATGTCCCATCTCCTCGGAATGCGTAGACCACTCTATTGATCAATTCTCTTTATCCCATAGCAGTTTGGCCTCCTTGTTTTTCTTCCTCTCATTGCATTCCCCCATGATCCTCATCATTGCCTCTAACCTCATTCCTATGCCTCACGTCCCCTGCATCACACTCATGAGAGGTGACATAGGGAAATTTCATCACCCAGGTCAGGGCAGAGGTCATGGAAGACCCCTAACCACCCTAGACGATACCTCCATAGCCACTTTGTTTGACCACAACATACATGATCACATTAATAGAGAGGTAGTGGCCATGGAAGAAGAGGATACCCGTCGTGGATGTTCTTCCCTCTAGCCCATCCACAACCTCCTAGCCAAACATCTGAAGGGAAAGGAAGAAGTTAAAACCAAGGCCACCAACTAAATATCTTAGTTCTCTATGCTCTTCAGCCACTTGTCCTCCTCCTTGAAGTGTTTTTCTAGAGGCATATATATCGACTATCCTCCAAATGTCCCTTCCCCTATTGTGTCTCCTACAAAATCCCCTCCTGCCAGTTCGTCCCCTCCTCCCTCTCGCAAATCTCCTTCACCTCCCTCTATTCCCTTCTCTCCCTCACTGATGCCTGAATCTCCCCCCCCCCCCATTCTCCCCCTTGACCCAACTCATACGAGTGTTTCGTTGTTGAAGAGATTCTAAAGGCTACCAATTCGGTGCAGGCTCGTGGAAACTATCAGGAACATGTCAAATCTAGTTCAACATCAGTTTGGCTTCACACCATCACACGTTATTCGTCGACCACTTAATCATCACAAGGTTGGTTGTATATCCTTCTTTTTGTTCGATGGCTTGTAGAATAGACTCTTTTTGGCTCAATAGTGATTAGTACGATAGTACCGCTCATGCTCAACCCATAAGTGCCAAGTTTACAGCTGAGTCACCCCTATTTTTGTTGCAATTCAGATTTTCTACCACCCCTCAAGCTACTATCCAGATGTCACAAGGCTTAGCCTTCCTATGTAATTTGTATGGCCACACATTTTTGAGAAACAATTTGGAAGTTGTAAGCTCTTGTTTCCCCCTTCACGGGATTTTTCTCTCTAGTTTCCTCGTTCTGAAGCAGAGATGAACTTCATGGCTTTACATATTGTACATTTTTTTCAGTTAATATAATTTTCAAGATATGGTATGAATTGTTGGCAGAAAAAATTAGGATTACTTGAATGCTTCTTCCATTTATTTTGTATCAACATATGTTCCTGAAGACGTAAAAGTTAATAAAATATTAATGCTTGTATATCACAATGATTTTAATAAGAAACTTTGTTAACTTCATTATTTTTAGATTTTTTGCATTATAATGTTGGTAAACCCTCTCTTACATTTAATTATCATTCCAAGTAGGCTTTAACTTTTACAAGATTGTTGTGTAAAGTCTATGCTAAGGAAGATGATGACTAGTATAAAATAATCTCAACCCAAAGGCATTTCACACACACTCTCAGAAATAAACAAAGTTGTTACACACTGCACACAGATTCAATGCGAACAAATACTGCAGAATAAGCTACTATTTTATTCAACCATTGTCACAACACTCTTGAAAACCATCACGCATTCAATCTGCACACATAAAAGGAAGTGAAATCCAAAATGCAACATCAAAGAAAATATTTCACTGGCACACTAAACTGAGGGATCGGTCCAGTGCTTTCATCCAAATATTACTGCAATTAATTAAATTACATACATAATTAACTATAACATAAACAATAAAAACAATCACATAAATCAGAAATATTTATGTAATATGTCATTCAACAAGTCTCATAGCACTCCTGAAAACCATCACTCATTCAATCTGCACACATAAAAGGAAGTGCAATCCAAGCTGTAACAACAAAGAAATAATTCAACACCACACTAAATTGAGGGATCAATCCAGGACTTAAGTTGTCACACCATCCAATGCTTATTGCAATTAATTAAATTACACACAAAATTGACTGTAATAGCGGCAGTAACAACAATCACATAACTGATAAATATTTATGCAAATGTTCATTCAAATACTCTCACAACACTCTTGAAAGCCATCACTTATTCAATCTGCACAAATAAACGGAATTTCAATACAAACTATAAAAAAAAAGCAGATAATACACTGCCTCACTAAACTGAGTGACTGGTCCAGTACTTAAGTTGTCACACCATCCAAAGATTACTGCAATTAATTAAATTACATAGAGACTTGGCTGTAACAACAATAGTAACAACAATCCCATAATTGATAAATATTTATCCAATATGTCTTTCAACAACTCTCACAGCACTCCTAAAAACCATCACTCATTCAATATTCACACATAAAAGGAAGTGCAATCCAAACTATAATAGCAAAGAAAATAATTCACTACCACACTAAATTTATGGATGGGTCCAAGACTTAAGTTGTCGCACCATACAAATCTTATTGAAATTAATTAAATTACACACAAAATTAATTGTAAAAACAATGGTAACAATAATCACTTAACTGAGAAATATTTATACAATTATGTATTACACTCCAACTAACCAGTGATCCTTGCTAAGAAGGAGGGCCCTTCCTCCTCAGCATGGGTTGGTGTACTAAAAAGCACACAAACTACTCAGAGGAAATTATTGAACCACAAAGTTGAGATTTTCATTAATATAAGTATCGGAATTACAAAGCTCTAGTGTTTCCCCTTTCCAATCCTATTCTCCAATTCTTTGCTCTAGCCCTCACAGAAAAACAGTATTCTCTTTTAGAGATATTAATTACAATTAGAACAACATCATGAGAATATTTCGATTCTCGTGTAATATTAAAATAAAATGATATCTTAACAATCCACAATGATTTCCATGGAAGGGGTAAACTATAATAGTTTCCTTTAATTACAAATAGAGTTACAAAAGATCTCAACCAAATGATATGGATGCTCCACAAATATCTCTAAGTGATGATCTATTTATTTTTACTTTGACACGCTCCTAGATCCAGCCTGATTAGGAAAGGAAAAACATGCTTAAGTAATTGTCTATGTAACAACAACAACTCCTGGAACCTTAATTAATCCAAATTGGTAAAGGAACTTGTTGTAGCTGCTACAACACCCTCTGAAATTTTAGATCCCTTGTTGCTTTTGATGAGGATGGGCTCATTACCCAGCATCATCCCTAGGCCTCAAGATTCCACCCTAGACATATAATCTCAAATCAAAAGATGGTTTTAAGTGATTTCTTCTAAGCAAAGTCATTAAGTTGCACTTCCCTCAATCTTCGACCTTTTGCGACTTACCGACCCTGCGACCTAGCCAAGGTTTCCAGGTTTCTAGGTCGCAAACTACTTGAGAAGCTTACCTTTGCGACCATCCGACCTTGCGACCCAGTGATCCCCAACGAAGTTTCCAAGTCGCAAGGTCGCAAATGTACAAAAATGACCTCCCATGCGACCTTGCGACTACCATTAAGGCCCACACGTGCAAACCCTTTATATATATACAAGGGTCGCATAGGTCGCATTCAACTTGCGCTACGGAGTTCACAAAGTGTCTAGCAGACCAACCAAAGTGCATTTTTTCCAGGTATGTCATTGAAACCTCCTACATTTCTTGTTTCTATTGACTGCTGACCCTAGCCCTACTCCCTAGCTAGGTTATTAATCATCATAGATTCCTATCAGCAGTATCCCCTTGCCTTATACCATTTTCTCTAAAGCTCATTTTCTCTCCTGCTCATCCTATCATGCCCAGACCAGCTCTAACCCCTTTTATTTCCCTCTGCTACCTTGCATACCCATTCCTATGCCTCTTATGGTTCCTTCAAGCTTAATTTCCTTCCTTTTCCTCGATTTTTCCCCACGTTCCTCGTAGGTCGCGTCGGCCTGTTTTTTTCCCAAAAAATCCCTAATGCAACCTGCAACCTTGCGACCAGGTCATTGGGTAGAAAATTCGCAAAGTTCTAATCTTTCATGCAGATGTGACCTTGTGACCTCGCGACTAGGTCGCCAAGACGCATCCCTTCCAAACCGAAGCCTTTGCGACCGATACAGGTTGCAACGACCTAGAATTCTCTGGTGCGACCTATCCTACTGATCACTTAGCCTCCCGAACCATCCAGGGCACTAGTTGGTTTAGTCATGTATTTTTTCTATTTGCCTCAATGTCGTCCATCTTATCGTGGAACTATTTTTTGAATATGCTAGGTAATATTGAAGCTAAGCTCGAGTGTGTTTCTATCTCTTCAACCTCAAGAGACATGGGGCCCTCGGAACCTCGCAGAAGGCACAAGAGTCTAGAAGTGGATCCAGCAGACCTTGACATGCCTCCGCCACCGACTCCTATCTATGGAGACACTGCCTGTGTTTTTGGAAAAGGTGCAAAGATGTCCTGGTATGAACTATATCAAGAGTTCACAAAGCAGGAATTCCCGAAGAACCTTATAGATTGGCAAGTATACATATAGGTGAAGAGATCCAAACTGGACTATGTGGCTACCCACCCTCTGATCTTCCCATGTGTGGTAGTGATTGAATAGATCAACCAAAAAGTGGATTCAAAGAACTGGGTAATCTGAGACCACGCCAGAAAATCCTTCGCCAACCTGATCCCAGGGGATGCCGAAGTATATTATTCACTCCAAGGTAAAGAAGAATCTTTCAGTTCCCGATGGATAGAAACACATGACATGCCAGTACGGGACACCCTAAGGAGCTAGTGAGAAGACCCTGAAAAGTTCAAGGGAAAGAAAGATTAGGAATATAAGACTGAGGGTCTAAGGAAGGTGTATATGCTTGTCGCAACCATGATCTGTCGGATTTATGGTAGGATGGATTCCACTACCTTCAATGGAGCATGGGTTCCCTTCATGTACACAGTTACCACCTACGACACTCGCTTTAACTAGGCCCATCTATTAATTTCAGTTATAAGGGAGAATATATCAGTAGCACGGGTACCAGAATAAGGGTTATCATCAAAGTTCTATATGGCCTCCTACCTTTTAGATGAAGTATGCTCACAGTGCAACTTTGATAATTGGGTGCATAATTGGAATGCAATCACCAGTGGACCGATTCACAAGGATCTAAATATTTTCTAGGATACCAAATATAATTAAGACATCGATGTGATCTCTAAAAATTTTATCACTACTCTATATCATCATCTCTTTAATGAATATCCAACTTGCATGTCCAGAAGAGCCATGGAGACTATCATTAAGGTAGCCCACTGGTTTCCGATTCGATAAGGCGCCTTCATCAAGGTTTTTGGATCATTCAAGCAGCCCCATGCATTGCCAAAATTCATTACTGATAAGTTGTTGCTACAATAAGTATGCTACCAGATGACGAGTGATTTCTCCAAAACGATGAGTAAAGGCAAGAAGAAACCATGGCCTACCATCCCACTCACCATTGGTGCCCACACGGTCAAATACTTCAAGGAAGTGGAGACGAAAGATGAGCACATAAGGGGCTTCCATTTTGTGAAATTAGATTTCCGATCCTATGACCCAGAAAGGATCATCCCTGCGCACTACAAGCAGGCTAACTTTAACTGTACTTATCAGCACACAGAGAACGCCACGGAAATGAAGTAGGGAATTGGTATAATTCACTTAAGGAGGTAGCCCCTGAAGAGGAATTTGACTTAGATGGAAACCAAGGAGACCAGTCTCAAGATGATTAGACCCTGAAGGAGAGAGTTGATGCCATGAAGTGGAAAACGCCAACGGGAGGAGAATCTACTTATCAGCCCAAAAAACCCAAGAACACCACTGGAAATGAACCTATTGAGAGTCAACAAGAAGGAGGAGACAAAGAGGCTGAGTCACAACGAAATGCCACGAAAAAACGAAGAGAAGAAGAACTTAATAAAACCCAAGATGCTCTGGCACAACAACAAGAAGAAGAGAGGCGAGGGAAATAGGTAGAAGAGAAACAAAATAAGAATAACAGGAGAAGAAGAAGCGAGAGGAAGAATAGCGGAAAAATAAGCAGAGGGAGGAACAGAGAAAGAATCAAGTAGAGGAAGGTCGCAGAAAGAAAGAAGAAGAACAATATAGAATAGAAGCAGAAAATAGGTTGAAGCAAGAAAAATATAGAGAATAAGCAAAGAAAATAAGATAGGATGAGGAAGCCTAAAAATAGCGGGAAGAGACATCCAAAGGGGCGGAGGGAAGTGGGAAACAACACTTACAAATCGGGAGGCGAGCAGAACTACCACCTATTGACATACCCCCAACAACTCCCATGACAAGAGGGCACTTCCCATTCTCAGAACTCAGTATCTCAGAGGAACAAGAGGATGATGTACTAGACCTGACAAGGTTATTTTACGATCAGTAAACTCACAAGATCAAGGAAGAGAGGAGAAAATGTCTAGCCCGGAACCCAGCCGAGACTCTAGCAGTAACCACTGAAAAGGAAATAGTCCTGGATACCAGGAAAAATCCCAAAATGATAGCATCTTCTGGAACTGCTTTTGAAGCTACCATAGAAGAAAACATCAGCAGAATGACCAAATAGATCTTATTACTGTAAAATAGGCTTTGTATATCTGAGTAGAGGGCCACTCAGGAAAAAGAGGAAAAGAAAGCCTTGGAAGATGAAAACCAAATGCTCCAGCTTGCAGTCACTCAAGTCGGTGGACTACAAGCCACCATCCAAGGAGATTTGGATGGTAGGACTATGATACAATTCTACAAAGAAATGATGAGGTTGAGGAAAACAGACGCTCCCTTAGCAAGGGTCAAATCAGAAACAAGGAAGAAGTCCACCCAGCTAAAATAGGCCTCTACAACGCTTGACAGCATCCTGGAATGGTTTGAGAGATATCCACGGGACCCTACAAATCTACCAAAGAAGGATTGGATCTGCGCCCAGAATGACAAGGTACAAATGTGGATGAAGCTACAATCCAGGGATAAACTCGCGAAGGATGTAGACAAAGTGATGACCACATACGGGCATCTCATCAGCGGTATCGACTCGATGGCATAAGTGCATCACATACCTTCCATGGGTACCTTGACCCAAAAAAAGGCACGAGAGGAAGTACTGTAAGATATTCAGTCATTTCTAGATCCGATCAGATAGGAAGTCAGCTCAAAGGACTTCCCAACTACCAAGGAGAACATTGTATAGGATTTCGTTGCATTGGTCAGGATCTACACCAAGCTATCATCATTTTCTAATCAGATCAATACGAATAAGCGTACACTATTTTCGGATGCACTTGAATGCTTGCACGGGCTAAGTGATGAAATTCCTCAACTCACCCCAATAGCCACTAGATATCAGGCCTGACATATCTATCTCAAGGAGAAGCAGCAGGTGAAAACACTAGTACTTTCTATCACAAAATTGCTCCCATTAACATAACTGGGCATACAGGTCAAAGAGGCAGTCAAGTCGTAGGTTTCAAAATCCACCAGGTCACAGGTCGCGACCCTACTCAGGTCATAGGTTACAGTTTCTCCCAAGTTGTAGGCCATCCCAACAGTCAGAGAGGCGAAGAGACAGGGTAGCACAAAATTCATTTTTTTTTCTATATGTATTTCCTCGGGAGAGATAGTTAAGCATATTTTTTTGGACTTCAAAAGGAGAGAGAGATACAATGGTACAACATTCAATGTATGTTCCAAGAATGAATACAAATGAATGCTTTGGATCTCACTATTGGATATGATGGAGGCTTTCGCGTATTGACACCATCAATATAATTCTTTTACATGTCTGATACTATTCCTAACTGATTGGTCCATGTCTCTGTTCGTACATTGTTTATATGTTTGAGATCTTTTGATATGTGGATGATGTATGATGGTTCAATGTAGGTATATTTTAACGACCTAGTTTGTTGATATGTACCTAAATCTCTTCTAAAATATGCTTAGGAAACTGAAGGAAATTTGATCATAGTGAACTGTTTCTCTTATGTTCAAGTGAGTCTCCGTATGAGTATGGCCCTAATGATGTTTTGCTAATAATACTCCTTATGGGTTGCACACTTTAAATATCACTTTTCTATTTGTGGTGCTTCATCTACAGGGTATCTGTCAACCATTGACTTTGTTTCATCCAGCAGTCGTACATTCTCACTATTGTGAATCCCCTCTCTATTCGAGAAAAGGAACATATCTCACTAGTGTAATGGAAATTGGGCCCACATACCGGATGGGATCCCTATCACAAACGGTGTAGAGTCTAGTTGGGATTCTATACTAGGGATATTCCCTTACTATTGACAAGACAATTTTCCCCATCAACAAAATTGGCACAAGAATGAGGGCCACATGGACAACTCCCACCATGCTAGTAACATCCCTTCACAAACCCCTCAAAATCTGTTCCCAGACCCAGGCCTCTAATGGGGAGATATCGGGTTTGGTAACACTGATCCTCCACCCATTAAAGATACACCTCTTGAGGAGGACCCCTCATTCTACGAGGTCACGGCAAACTGGCTGAGAGCTTTGCGTCCGCTTGCCCATACTCTCATCCGAGGTCTCCAAAGCCTCCCCACTACCAGTTACCTATCCAACCCATGAACTCCCAGTACGCATCACACCCTCCAAGGTGTCCTAGTCAACTTCGTACCTCAACTCATAAATGTAATGCTCGAAGACTATGCAGATGTAGTAGACCGACTCTTAGTTGAAGGCCCTGACAGCCCCCGGGGGGTTGACGGGGGTGGCCCTGAAACCATCAATCTCACATAGAACACCGAACTCCGGTTCAATCCTCCTCTAAATGAGAATACCCGAGCAAACGATCCACCTGAGGGAGGGGCCGAAAGGGTCGGGGAAACGATCAAAACACAGACCATGTTCACCACCTACATCGAAACCAAAACTGACAACCTTTTCTTTTCAATGGCAACTTTGGCGTCTTAAAAAATTTAAGGAACTATAGGAATATTAAAAACCTGAGGGTTCCCATAATCAAGATATGCACACCCAACATGAGGGTGAAGCTTCCAGGTCCGACGCAAGAAGCAAGTCTGAAAACGAAAATGAACGTATCGTAATTCCACCTTTGCACATATTAAGATGGGTGCAACCCCTGGATTGGATGGAAAAATCCCCTTTAGGTGTCTGAGGTCCATTTCACGACATACCTCGACACCCACAAAAGAACCTACCCAAGTTCGGTCCCAAAAAGAGGACATTAGCCTAAGATCACATTAGTAACTTCTACCTCGCCCTACAAATGATGGGGTGCAGTGCAATGACGTAGCATTCCGGCTCTTTCTGCACACCTTAGAAAACAAAGCTGCTACTTGGTATCGCTCATTGCCTGTCACCTCCATCCAGCCCTAGGAATAGTTTCATCGAACATTCCTTGAAAAATTCTTTAAGGAAAAAACCCCCTCTATGCTCCTCACAGAGTTGAGCACCTTAAAATTCCAAAAGAAGGAGAAGGTCAAATATTTAAATTAGCGCTTCACGACCATCCTGAACAAGTTTCCCCTAAACGTGGTCCTTGATGATTCAATCATGATAGACTATTACATAAGGGCCCTGCCGTGGGACATCGTTGTGTTTGTTAAACGCAAAGCCAGAGCCACCATGGCCGATAATTTCTCCACGACCCTCGTCATTGAGAAATATATGCTTTCCATAGGGGCTCTAGATCATGACAGTTGGGATGACCCAAAATCTACCGAGAAGAAGGCGCAACCCTCTACTAGTAAATCTGGAGACAAAGATAAATACCCTTTCAATTTCGAGAGCATCGTTAAATCCCTAAACGTCTTAACAAACAAAATCTCTGATTTAAAAAGGAAAAACATTGATCTTGCCTCGGGGAGAAAACCTCAAAAGCCATTCTTTAGGAAGAACAATAGCACGCCCAATCGTCCTCTGCCCAATCCCAACACAAACTCCAATTTAGAAGAGATTGGAAAAGATAATTTCTTCTCGTTCCATCAAGCTTCCCACTCTGAGAAAAATGTCCCCCAATTGATCAATAGCATGACTGCAGTAGTGAATAATATACTAGAGGATCAGATGGTAGGATATCTTCATGAAGAAGTTGAACCGGATGACGAAGAAGTCTATCCTCCAGATGAAATTTTAGGATCAACGGTTCTGACCTTCAAGGTGATCCACAAAGAAGGGCCTCAATCTTTGGTGGAGATTAACATGGTTGATAATCTCTAATAAAATCATCCCTGAACCTACAGCCTGAGGAGAAAAGGTCTAGTACCGATCACACTTTTGACGAGAAGAGGAAAATTTTCCCCCAAGCAGAGAAAACCAGGCCTCGACTCCGACCCCTGAGAATTATAGCTCCAGCTCCACCCGAGGCACTCCTAAGACTATAGCATCCCCAAATTCGCCCAACACACCCATGGAAACACCCTCACACCTAGAGCCTGGGTATAATTTTATCGAAGACATGAAGAAAATGCGGACCAATATATCACTCTATGAACTTGCCCGAATACCCAACCAACGTGATTTGATTCTAAAGGCTTTCACTAACCCATCCTTGGCAATTAGGCCTACCCCAACGTCAAGAGGCAACAGCTCTACACCTTCCCAGAGCTCGGTGAACCTATAGTCCATCGCCAATCCATGAATGCTAATTCTTGAGGATCTTCGCCCTGTTCCTCCTGTCTTTTGAGATTTTTAATTTCAACTTCTGTAACTGCCTCATTGATTCCAATGCGATACCAATGTCATGCCCCTGTCTCTATGCTTAAACTTGAATATTCGTCCCGAGAAAACTGATGCCAAGATCATTCAGCTATATAGGTCCCAGGTTCCTATCGTGGGTGAGTTGAATAACATCCTAATACACCTCTCCTTGGACTCATGATTCCAGCAGTGCGTCAACATAATTGTCGTAGACATTCCTGAGGCCTACGGTTTGCTACTAAGCCGATATTGGTCAAGAAAAATACAAGGTTACTTCGCCACGAACTGGTCCTGTTTGTGGCTCCCATATAAATTTAGGAACAACCAAATCTAAGTCGAAAGTGATCCATATATGAAATGCACAGTCCCTGACCTTGAGGCAACCAATGAACCCATCAATTTTGCGCAAGAAGATTTGGGAATGTGCTTCTTGTAGGCTGCATTCGAGTGCTACCAAGCCGCTCAATCCCTAGTCTCTCTGGACGCCTAGTTGGAATTACTCCCTTGCACTACCTCCCATCCTGTCGTACTGGAAGGTCCACCCGATGGCTCTGTTCTAGGCACTCCGTCTATGAACACATGCAACCTAGAGATGCCCAAGAATCAAATTTGGACCCTATGCTATGACTGTTCCAAGACTCACGACAGGGTCAGTGCTGGCTGTATCCTGATAGACCCCCAGAAAAACAAGTTCTTCATCTCTTGCAGGTTGGAATTCCAGTGCACCAACAATATCATTAAGTACAAAGCA
Organism: Pinus albicaulis; assembly: GCA_034641835.2. Taxonomy (NCBI): domain Eukaryota; kingdom Viridiplantae; phylum Streptophyta; class Pinopsida; order Pinales; family Pinaceae; genus Pinus; species Pinus albicaulis. The sequence goes on along the minus strand of CM076574.1, from coordinate 461,951,633 downwards.
CTGATCCTAGGCCTTAAGAAAGCAATCGACCTCAAAGTCAGTTGCTTGAAGATAACTAGCGACTCTGGAATCATCACCCAACATGTACACAACAATATCCATCTACTATCTCCACATTTGAAAGGGTATCAGCAAGAGGTATGGCATTTGATTTCTGATTTCGACACTTTTGATAATAAATCGGTACTTAGGATGCCCAACGCAGCAGTTGATACTTTGGAAAACGTTGCCGTTAGGTTTACCCCATTAAGGGATGGTTTTTCTATTGAAATTTTGTATAATCCCGCGGTGCCGAATAATGTGACTAATTTATGTGTTTTCAATGATGATCAGCAGGTGTTGGATTTCATGTTAAATATGGACATATTTAATGATGCAGTCATCAAAGAGGAGGAGCACAAATTGGCTTTTCAAAAGAAAAGGGAAGGACATAAGGGGAACCTAATACCCAAAGGGGTTGTCTTGCTCGAGAAGTTATTCTACTTACAAAACCGCTTCCAGGGGCCTCCCAATACAAAGGTGCAAAGTTCCACCCTATCGCACGAACAAGTGAAACTTGGAACAAAAAATGACCCGAAGTTCATTAATCTCGGTACCAAGTGAACTCCCCAAGAGCAGAATTCTTCTATTGATTTATTCAAAAAGTACCGAGAAATTTTTTCCTAGACATACGATGAGATACAGATGTACAACACGTGGATTATCAAACATGTGATACCGATGAAGGAAGGCATCAAACCATTTCAATAGGAGCTAAGAAAAGTGCATCCAACCTTGGAGACAATGATTTAGAAATAATTTAAGAAGCTCCTAGATGCGTGCATCATATTCAAGGTCCAACATTCGACGTGGGTGTCAAATTTCGTCCCTATCTGCAAGAAATCTAGTGAAATCTACTTATGTGTAGACTTCTGAAATTTAAACCGGTCTTTCAATAAGGACAAATACCCTGTTCGCCCCATGGAGCTAATTCTTAAAATTGTATCGGGTTCGGAAATTTTCTCATTATTGGATGGTTTCTTAGGATACAACTAGGTACTAATGGTCGAGTTGGACCGGTTGAAGACAACATTCAGAACTAAGTGGGTAACATTTGCATTCAGGTGCATGGCCTTTGGCCTAATCAATGCTAGAGAAACCTTCCAAAGGGCCATGAACATCATTTTCCGAGGGCTGATGGGACAGCGCATGGTGGTCTACCTTGATGATGTCACTGTGTTCTCCAAATGTAGGCATGACCACTTGCACCACCTAAACCAGATCTTTGAGAGGTGTCGAAAGTACGGAATCTTGTTGAACCCCAAGAAAAGTATTTTCACGGTCTCAGAAGGAAATTTTTTGGGCCAAATTATAACCAGGGATGGCATAGCGGTGGAAATTGACCATGTAAAGGCTGTTGCCCAAATTTCTCCCCCAAGTAGTAAGAAGGCCATGCAGCTATTTCTCAGGAAAATCAATTTCCTTCGGAAATTCATATCGGACTTTGCACAATTTATGAAACCTCTGCAGAATATGATCATGCAGAACAAAAATTTTAAATTTAATCAGCCCGAGAAGGAAGCATTCAACAATATTAAGAAATCCATCTCAGAAGCACTAGCCCTGCACAACCTGGATTTTGACAAAGGATTTATCTTGTATACTTTTGCCTTAGACTCATCACTTGCCACCGTCCTTAACCAGAACGAATCCATCAATGATGAACGGCCCATATCCTTCATGAGCGCAGGGTTTCAAGGTGTCGAGTTGAATTATCTTGACATCGACAAGAAAGCATATGTAGTATATAAGGCAGTCAAGCATTTTATGCCATATATTTTGAAGAACCATGTCATAGTGTTCGTACCTCACCCAAAATTCCACTCATTGTTTGTGTAGTAGGATTTGGGTGAGTGACGAGGCAACTGGATGGAATTTCTTCAGGAATATGACTTAGAATTCATGCCCGCACACACGGTCAAGGGGCAAGGGTTGTGCCGGATGGTTGTCGAAGCCGTCGCCCCACAGAAAAATGGTGAAGAGTGTTGGGAACATGAAATAGAGATGTACCAAACTGACGAAGTGCTCCCACAAGAGTCCCCATCATGCTACACAGATCTCCTATAGTATCTCGACCGCAGTACCTTGGAGCCAACCTTGACGGCCAAGAAGAAACAAGCAATACGACTGAAAGTTGCATCCTATCAGATGTTAAAAGGCAAGTTGTTCTGCAAACATCACAATGGTGTCTTTTTGCGTTACTTGGAACCCAACGAGGCCCAACAAGTTCTAAAATAAATACATGATGGTCCGACCAGGGGGCATTACATAGGAGATGCTACAGCTCCCAAGGTTATGTGGGATGGTTTTTATTGGCCCACTCTTTTTAAGGATGCTCATGCCTATGTTCGAAAGTTCCCCTCATGCCAAAAGTTTTCCAATAGAGAATCCAAGCCATCTGCTCCATTGCAGTCGGTTGCAGTAGAAGAACCATTCCAGCAATGGGGTTTGGATGTGATCGGAGAGATATTGCCTCACTCCTCAAAGAAGCATTGATATATCCTCACATCCAAAAATTATTTCACGAGGTGGGTTGAAGCGATACCATTACGCTAGATCAACGACCAGGAGGTAATAACTTTCGTCACTCAGTACATCATGACCAGGTTTGGCATTCCAACCTTCCTCATCTTTGATAATGCCACATATTTTTCATCATTTAACTTGTATGAGTTTTCTTTGGAAAACGGTATTGTTTTGGAACATTTTGCCAACTACTACCTGCAGGGGAATGGATTAGTCGATTCAACCAACAAAAACCTAATTTGGATCATCAAGAAAACCTTTCTATCCCAACATTGAAACTGGCACAATGCCCTTAGCAATGTCCTCTGGGTTGATGGGGTCACACCCAAACCCTCTCTAGGAACCTCTCCATTCTTCCTGGTCTACGGGAAAGAAGCCATCCTTCCCCCCAATATTTCCCTTCCTACCCTTCAGTTATCCCAACAAACACATGGCACCCCATGCCCTACCTTGCAAACCCGTATAGACACCCTACTGAAACTAGAGGAGGAAATACTAAAAGCCAGGGAAAAATTCTCCATTCACCAAAGTCGAATCAAACGATGGTTTGACAAAAAATCTGTCAGGAATAAGGTGTTTGAAATTGGTGATCTTGTCCTCAAATGGTGCAAGGCTCACGAAGACAAGGGAAAGCATACTAAATTCCAAGCCCTGTGGACGGGACCATTCCAGATCAAATAAAAGGTCGGCCCATACACCTATAGACTCCAAACCTTGGAAGGGAGGATTGAGATCCTCCCGGTGAACGGCCATGACCTCAAACACTACTTCACCTGACAGCCCTTGGGTTGTCTCCTCACTCTATATCATAGTCTTATTTTCTTTGCTTTATCGCATTCGTCATGTTTCATTTGTTTATTTTGGTTTTTTTCAATAAATGGCTTGCCTTGAGCAAGGCCCTAGAATTTCACCCCTCGATGCCTCAGTTCTAAGGATCAACGCAGTATTTACTCAATAGGCATGTTGTAATTGAATCCTGCCTACAAAGAGTTAGCCCTGAAGCATGAGTGGCCTAAGTATGTCTTGGAAAACCACATTGTGGAAAGAACTCTGTTACGCCAATTTTTGGTCATCTAACCTGTTACTATTAGATGGACCAAAGTACACCATGTAGGACTAGTTTTACCCTAGTAAAATTGCTTTCACTATGAAAAATAACTTGGTAATCCATAATTTATTAAGTTGTTTATGGTCTAAACAGGAAACCCCATGAGGAATAAGTGAATAAATCCTTATCTATTTGATTTTCCTCAAGGGATAATTAATTAAATCACATTTTACTGAATATTCATGGTCATATTTAACTCAAAACAAGAAAATTAATTAGATAAATCACTATTATCTTATTATTTTTTAGGAATAATTATTTAAAACATTATTTAAATAATATTTCTTGTTAAATTTGACTAAATCATTTATAAATAATTGAATAAATCATTATTTGTTTAATTATTACTCAACCACATTCTTAAAATAATCAGATCCTCTAAATTTCTAAACCTTGCCTTTGCTGGCAAACTGGTGTGGAGACTCATATCTGGTAGGAATGCTTGGTGGAAGCCAGTTCTAGAAAAAAAATATCTCAGCTACCCAAGGCATCAGCTTTTGGATCATGAGCAACCTAACAGAACGTGCTCAAAAATATGGAGGATGTGTAATAAAGCTATACCATTTCTTGAACAAAACACTTCCAAAGTGCCCAAAGGCAGCAGCTACATAAGAATTGGGGAAGACAAAATAATGGGGCAACAGCCCATCAGTCAATGGCCTGGTACACAGTAGATTCTAGCTTTTTTCAACAGTGCAGGGATACAAACTCTGGATCAGATCTCTCAATGGGAAGCCCACTCTCATACCTGGAAAGGTTGGACCTTCCCACACATACCAGCAGATACAAAAATCAGTCTCAACAACCTGAAAGATTCGCTTCATGGTATAGCACCTTCCAAACGCTACCTTGCTAATGAATTTCGATGGGACCCTTCAGGCACAACCTATACTATTAAGGTTGCTTATCATCAGATCTACAACATCGAATATCCCATGGCTATCTGGGTGCAATGGAGACTATTTTGGAAGGCAGAAACTCTCCCAAAAATCAAATTCTTCTTATGGATCCTCCTAAGAGGGAAAGTCCTCACCTCAGAGAACCTCAGAAAGCGAGGAATAAATGGGCCATCTCGTTGTCCAAACTATCAATCTGAAGAAGAGACAAGCCAACATCTATTCATAGACTGTCCATTTGCCTCAGCTTGCTGGAAGGAAGCTTTTCAGAGCCACAATCCCCCTTGGGCGCCTGGCATTAGCATATTTGAAGCGCTACACATATGGAAAAAAAGATATCCGTGGGAAAAAAAAAAAAAACAACATAGCTCGAAGGGTCTGGAATGCCTTGCCCTGTACCCTTCTATGGAACATCTGGTTGGCAAGAAACAGTATGATCTTCAAAGGTAAAGAAACCAACATTAGAAAGCTCTATAACAAAGCTTGGAGTCTCAATTTGGAAGCTCTGTCCACAAAATGTCAAGGGAATCTGAATGTGCTAGATCTACAGGTTGAAGAAAAGAATTACATAGGGCATATTCTAGACAGAAGCAACATAGAACAAAATAGAAGTAATCCCAGTAGCAGAGACAACTCCGGGTGTAGCTGGAAACTTAGGATGAAAGAAGAAGAATTTGCTCGATGGCTCAGGAACTGCAATACCCATTATCTCTTTTTTGATGGAGCCTCCAAGTCCAACCCAGGAATGGCTGGGGCTGGAGGATTCATTTGCAACGGTAATGGTGATGTGTTAACAGAATATGAATGGGGACTGGGCTCTGTTTCCAACAACAGGGTTGAAGCTTTCGCCCTCTTCCAAGGTTTGCTCCAACTTCATAAACTTGGTATAACCAAGGCTATTATAATTGGAGACTCTGCCATTGTTATTGGTCTGTTGGTAAGTAAAAGAAAAGCCCAAAATTTGATTCTACAGCAAATTATAGAGCGATTCCAATCTCTTGACCAGCAGATGAAAGGCAATCGATTTTACCATGTTGTTCGTTCACTCAACAAAATTGCTGATGAATTGGCAAACAAAGCATGCTCTCACACTGTTGGCAACCTCCGGTGTAATGGCTCTGACCAATACTTTTTCTTGCCATGATCAGGCTATTTTTCCTCAGCAGATCCACCCCACAGCAGATCACTCCTCTTGGTCTCCGAAGCCCTTTTCCCAGCTTCTCTGCGAAGACTCACACTTCAGCCTTCTGTCCACTGGCAGTGATCCCCACAGATGTAACCTCTACAGCATCAAATTCTTACTCTCTCTGGATCGCCCCTTTAAACTCCATTAAACTTTGTGCCCTCTGTGTATTCAACCTCTCGTGCTCAATCGAATGCTTACAAATACCGGCTGATCTCTTTCCAACTCCACTCTATCGATCTCAGTCGCATCTCGGACACTACTTCATGAATTTTGCGTCTCTGTCCGCCCAGACAGAGTCTCTCTGCTCCAGAACTTTTCCTCTTGCGACCTTGTTTTTGCCCCTGTCAGCTTCAGAGGCTGCCCTAAAGACAAGTCAAAGACCGTCAAACAAAATATTATTTGAATTAATCGAGCGGCATTATTACTACCTCAACGGGCGGCAATTGCGACACACCTGCAAAATTAAATATGAAATGTAAAATCTGTTTTATATTACTGCAGTTTGTTAGAATATATACTATCTCCTTCTTTTTCATAGTGAAGGAAGCAAGTTGTAAAACAGAAACTGACACCAATCGCATCTACTCTTGGCCCTCCCCTTGCCAACGCCATCTTGTAAAGTTGGAGATCCGTCTCCCTCTCTTTTTTTGAATACCAATCAGCAAATGATTTTGTGAAAAAAAAAATAATAAATAAATCATTTATTTATTTATTCTTTACAAATAAAGGTTTTTGACCAAATTCAAATTAATTTTCCCTCCAACAAAAATAATAAAATTTTCCATAAAATTTGGATCTAGATTTGGTTGATAATATTTTAATTATGCACCAATTTCTAGACTAACTCAATATTTTGTTATAAATAGAAGTGTTTTTCCATTCATTCACTACATTTTGTTGCCTAAAGATCGCTCTGGATCTATACTTTTGGTCTACCTTTGATCCTCCATCATTGTCATATTTTTCTATTTTTTTGCTTGTGAACTCCCCTTGAGTTCCATTTTTTTTTGGGTTTTCTGCACCATCAAGAGAGAGAAAGATCTTAAATATGAAGCGCCGAGGACATACAAGAACCCATCTCATTGAGGGGGACTGTTAATATCTTTCTATGTTTCCTTCCTAGGTTTCATAATACAAAAATTATTTAAAAACATTCTTGTCTTGTTCATTGGATGCATGGAGCAACTCTTGCTTTTATCTGTTGTTTAATGTCTTTAACTGCATAGATCTAGATTTCCGTAGCATTTATTATGATCACTAATTGCATATATAAGGAAATTGACAGCCATCTTTGATGTTGGGGCTATTTGTTATGCACATCTAAGGTGAGCTTTTTTCGTACGCTTGCGATTAGAATTCACACTAACAACTGGCGACTCCACAAGGGTTTATAATTATGACCGCTATCGTTTTTCAGATCCTTGCATGACTAGCTTCTTCAACCCCTAGGGTTTTTATTTAGCTTCTTATTTTGCATTTATTGATGTTTTTTTAACCTTTAAAACCTTAAAACAGTAAAAATTCTTACTTCAATGTGTTTATGGGCCTATTGTGCAGGTGACGGGTATTAGCCGCAACTGAGATGACACTTTTTCTGAAACCTGCCAGAAGTGCAGGTCACGCTTTTTGGGCCAAAACCTGTGACCTCAACCTTTAGGATGCAAAAAAAAACCTCAAACCTGTGACCTCTGTTGAAAATAGGTCAGAAACTATGACTTGTACGTTTTGCAGGAGTTTTTCTGTGATTTTTTCGGGTTTTTCTGGGCTTCTGTTCAGGGTTTTATGACCTCCCTCTCCACCCGTATTGGACCTGTAATTGCTTATTTTTACTTGTCGAAGTAGGAACCAAGCCCCTTGGGGCTTCAGTACGCTTCCACCTTTTTAGGAGTTACGCTAAAGCAAGTCGTCTGAGATTTCAGTGTGTTCGGCCATTTTTCATATCTGAACCTATATTTTCAGATCCATTTCAGATTGGTTATTCATCCATCCAAAAAACCTCTTTTCATTTTTGTTTGGTCCTCCTTCAGGGTCCCCTCCGTTTCCCTTCAGGTTGTAAACTTTCGCCACCCTTTTTGCAGCATTTTTCCCTCTGTTTTTTTGTTGTTTTCTGCACCTATTTCCAGCATATCTGATCTTTAGATCTGTGTCCCTCCTGACTTTTGATCCATTGGCCATTTTTTGTGTGTTTTGACTATATTTCGCCCACCCATAGACTCGTTGTTGGGAAGCCCTCCTCCTTGGGTTTAAATTGATCCATATTTAGATTTTTATTTTCTGTCATATTCAGTTTCCTTTACTCCCATTTTCAGATTTATTTATAGTTATACAACATTTTTTTTCTTTTTTTCTCTACACATGTTTAGGCTTAATTAAAATTAACACACTTGTCACATACATGCACACCCTAAGTGAAGAGCTCCTAGTTTACACCACCAAGCCAAGTGTATAACATTGTAATCAATTGATCCTACACCTCACTACCCTTGTTTCGACATTGTAATCATTTGATCCTGCACCTCCTTCCTTTTGTGATCCGTGTTTGTTTTCATCATTGTGCCCCCAGGGCGTTTATCCTGAAGACTCCTAGGCCTTCATCCTCAGTTTCCAGTAGGAATACTTACTCCTCCGCATAGGGTTCAATTCCTTCCTCCACCAATTCCCCATTCTAAATCTGCTTCCAGTTCATCGAGTTCCCCTTCTGGTTCTATCCCCGCCTCTCCTCCTATCACCTTCAACATGTCTAGTTCAGGACCTAACGTTGGTGGTAGCCTTGGCCCTAATTCTGGGAATGCTACTAGTCGGGCCGCAACAAGAACTATCATGGCTGCTCCCTTGCTCCCTTATATGGTAGGCCTGAGCCTTCCCGACTTTAGCCAGTTGATTAATGACCCCATACGCCATGATCTTGGTTGGCCTGATATGCCAACCAAGCTCCCTTCAGACGTCCCCAAGTTTGAAGGAATTGCTGGAGAGGATCCTACCAACCATGTCCATTCTTTCCACATGTGGTGTTCATCTAACTCCATCACCGATGACTTCGTCTATCTTCGGTTGTTCCAGCGTACGCTTACTAGAGAAGCTTCGAAGTGGTATGTCAACCAGACCTCCGCCTCTAATACTACTTTTGCGACCCTTGCCAGAGATTTTATGTCTTACTTCCAACTTTCCCTTCGCTATGACACTAGCATCGAACTCTTGACCTATTTCTGTCAATCGTCTGTGACCCGCCTATCTGATCATGCCCAAGAATGGCGGAGAATAAAGAGCCTATGTCGAGCCCCTACCTTCGAAGACCATGTCTACATGGATTGGTTTCTCAGATCCATTTTGCTTGCTATTGGCAAAGATGTCGCATCTCACTTCCCTCAGACCGAAGAAGCTTCCCTCCAGATTGTGTTGAATTATGACCTGATCTACGCATAGTCTGGTTATATTTATACCGTCTTAACCCTTCCTTCTTCCATCACCTTCCAAATCCCTATCAAGATCTGAAATGCCAATGTCTCTCATTGTATCATTGACGAGGGGGCATCCACCTGTGTGATGTCCACTTTGGGTTGGAAGCAACTCGGATCTCCTGAGTTAGCCCCTTCCACTATCACCCTCTGAGCGTGAGATGGCCACTCTTCCCAGCCCCTTGGCATGTTCCGTAATTGTCCTATTACTCTTGCAGGTAAGACTGTTTGTGTTGACGTAGAAGTCATTAATGCCCCCTTAGACTACAAGATTATTTTGGGTTGTAGCTACACTTATGCAATGTCCGTTGTCCCATCTGCGGTTCACCGTAAGATGCGCTTTCCTCACAATAGAAATATTGTCACCATCAACTAGTTGACATATTATGAACCAAACTCTCAGACCTACCCTGAGTCCACCATATCTTCGGTGGCTAATAAACAAATAGTCGAACCTCCAACTAGTGTCTCACTCAGAGCCTATAAAGATTCCTCTTTTCTTGGTTCATTCCCTGGTCTCCCTCCTCCTATCTCTGAGCCTAGATCGTCGAATGTTTGTATGATGTAATCTTCTGGGTCCGACCTCAAACAGATCGGTTCGATTAGTCAGCAGTCCCGCCCTCCGCAGCCTGCTCATAGCACCTCGACTCAGCCTTCAGGTCCTCTCGTCAAGCCCCCTCATCTACAGTTGGTGTCCATGATCCTGTCTACCCTCCTGGAATGGTTCCCCCTGGCCTTAACCATCTCAGAGTCATCCCACCTGGCCATTACTTCTCCGGTCAGCGACCGTTTCTAGCTCCCCCTCCTGGATTATTTTTGATACCTTTTATGGCTACCTTGTCTCTTCCTAACATGACCATGGGGATCCCAGACTGGTACATTGATCCCCTGGCCACTATCCTGCCTGGTCAGCCCAAACCTTATATAGATTTGACCCCAGTCCAACCGGTCGCCATGACCCCTCCCTTTGCTTTTTTTTCTTAGCCACCTCAACAGGACCCTACTCCTGTTGTGAAAGCCTCGGGCGACGGGGGAAAAGCACGCAAGAAGGCACCTAAGGACAAGGCTACCCAAAAAACCCCTGCTCCTCCTCAGCCTCCAAAGCACACCACCTAGTGTTCTTTGTGTGATGTTTTTGGTCATGCCACCCATACCTATCCTGAGTTGCCTCGTCTCAAGCCCATGTTCAACGAAATGTTTCTGAAGTCTAACATCCTAGAGGTTTATGTCACTTTACTAGATTTAGTCCCGAAGCTCAAGTCTTTACGCACAAATCATCCTTGTGCTTTGTGTGATTTCCATGGCCACTATACCCACATCTATCCTTGCCTTGAAGACTACCACACCTCTTTGGAAGAGGTCCACCAATTCAAGGCCAAGTCCAACGAGTCCACCTCTCCTTTATTTTCTATTTGTGCTTTGGCAAAACCAGAGGACACATAAACTCGCATTGACATTCCCCCTCCCGATGTCGAGATGACGAAGTCTTCGGCCACTATCCTCTACTTGTCATCATCTATGAGATCCACAGTGGAAGACTCCTCTTGTAATTCCCCTTCTGTTTCGCCTGACCTCCCTTCAACGATCACCCTAGGCTCAACATCGGTGGATCCTTCATCTAATTTTTTTTCGGTCACCCTCTGTGACAATGCGCATGTGAACCTCTCTTCTCATGATGATGATTCAGGTAGCTTCGTCGTGTCTGGTGGTCTTTCTTCCACCAGTTACCCCATCTTCTATTACGATGATGAAATTATGGAAGCAATAACCACCCCTAACTTTATCTATCCCTCCTTACATCGAACCCATGCATTTGAACCACATACACCTTGTGGCCATTACATTAACACCCAATGTTTTGGTAAGGGGGCACCCATATTTGAGATTCCAGGAGAAGCAGTTCTCCACAACCCTCCTAATGCATCTGGTCATGTTGATTCTAGTACCATTATTCTTCCCCATTATAATTAACCTCTAGAGTCCCATATCACTTCAGATCACTCTAGGGATGACCCCCCTCATCATTCTTTCATCTTACATCAACAACCCAGTCCCTTAGACATTGTTGTTAACCAACCTGTGTGTTTTCTAAGTGAGAACCAGTTCATTATATCCAAATCCACTCTTTGGTATAGTGACACCATGTGTGCAAACCCATAAATGTAGTCCATTTGCTTCATATATACAATACCAAAAGAGATTGGTAATCCTCCATTTCCTTTCTCGAACTACATATATCCATTCTTCCCTCAGAAGATAACCATAACGTAAAAAAATGGCGAACCACATCATAAAAATGTGTTTAGATTCAACTTTTCTGAATACATTTGGAATGGCCATAACATGCTTGGGGGAACCTATGCCCCTCAACCATAAAAATCCCAGCTCTCAGCCAAAAACAGCACTCATACCCCCTTTCTCTGAAAGTTCACACATTTTAGGTTATTTCCTGGGACGGGTCACAGTTTTTTGCCTAGTACCTGCTACCCAGGTCACAGAACAAACCCCAAAAAAAGCGACCTGGCCAATTCCTGAGCTCTAGGTGCCTAAACTAAAATTTTAGTCCACTGAATTGAAAGAGTTTTGTTAAGCCTCTTACCTAGAACTGACGGATCTCGATTCCAATGATCGGTTTGTCCACTATGATCGTCGCAATATTAAAGGCCTTTTCTCCTCTCTACATTCACAATAGCTACACTTTCCAATGAATCAAATTGGAGGGAAAATGCCTTATTAAAAGAGAAACCCCAGATTTTTCTTCTCCAACTGCGACCAAACCGTAGCTCAGTTTGACAAACCGTCAGCATTGTTGGAAAAATCTCACGAAGCTTTCAAATGGGTATCCTTCCATTTTTTGTGATTTGATACTTCACCTGGACACATTTTTTCCAAGAAGGGTCACTTCACCACTCCTCAAAATCAAATTTCTTCACTTGCAACACTCGTACTTTGGTCACCACATTTCCTTCATACTTTTCCATGCTCGTGTCAATTTTCGTCTTGAGTAGCCATCTTGTACTCATGTTTTTATGGTCTCCACCAGGCCTGTTCTATGTGGCAAGATCATCGAGTCGCCCTTGTTTAGAGCACCTGAATTGAGTCATCATTGCATCCATGGAGTCTGTCCCGAGTCCCATTGTATCACATTATAGTCCTCCATCCTTCACTGATTTGTTCCTCTCTTGTGTCACACATCCTGGCCTTTAGTCATATTGTCCCCTATCCCCTCTGGTGTTGAGTCAGTAGCTACTAGGTCATCCATGCCCTTTATGCTCTAAGAAGGGAAGTCATTAGCCTGCTACTAAGAACCCCCTATTCCACCATCATCCCTGGTGTAGTCTATCAGTCGCTCTACTATTATCTCTCATGCCTTAGTTAAGGATCCCTTATTGCCTCACCTATGGCAGACCTTCTTCTATTGACATCATCTTATTCATTCCAGAAGACAGGTCTAGAGGGCGGTGTACCTTGGTTCCAGCTTCCACTCTTGTTCGGTGCCTTGGATCACGCAAAGGGACTCGTTATTTCCCTTTGACTTGATTATTTCTCGGCTCCAACTCCTTATGGCATGATAGAGATCTGTATACTTTTAATATCGCAAAATAGGGAAAATAAGCAGTATTGGGAATATCTTAAAATATTCCAAAAATGGACTGCTCAGCAATGCATTCACAAAAAAACGCATTTACAGAAATATATGCCATAAAAATGAAAATTATCACTTTTATCCATTAGATATATCCATCTAGCATATAATTCCAAGAGGATATCAGAAATAAATGAAACTAGGTGAGGTAAACAGACCTCCCACCACCTAGTGCAGCTGAAAAACACTAAAACCCCAAACACTGCTACTCAGAAATAATGCATAAAGGAAACTGCGCAGTCATAAGAGGGTTTCAACTCATAAATTAAGAATACAAATATATCTACTCATATATTAGACAATCATGCTCATAAACTGAGATCTAGTCTCCTTATTACAATTACAAGAAAACCCGAGAAGGGTTTCTTGTCATACACTCTGCATACAAATGTGATCTTCAGAAAATTACTGAATCACCACTACAACGCTGAAGAATAAGAGTGTAAAAGGCTGAAATATATCTGATCTGATATAGATGCCTCAAAGGCTTCCTCCCATGAAAGGATGAACCTATCAATCACAAGAAAACACTGCAACAGAGCCACTAGACCATCCACTGAAGCTGCCTCTAAAAATAACGCATTCCCTAGCTGGAACATTTCTGGGAATATTAGGTAAATGTGTGGCCTAATTTCATAGATCTAAAATGAGCTCTAGATCTCTCCAAAAATATCTATGAAGTGAAGGAAACCTTCCTCCAATGAGAAACTAGCTCAGAAAGTAGGATTCCAATTCCTTCCACTGTTGCACCCTGCAAAACAGCACAATGACATGCAGAAACTGCACTGATGAAGTAAGCTGAAGCTTGGCCTAAAAACATGATGTGGAAATTCATGCAAAAACTCTCCCAAGAGGCTCCTCAAGGAAAGAGGTGGGATTCTCGCTCAGGAACACCCGGTGCTAAACAGCACAGCAACCCTACTAAACAGCAAGCGGAAGAAAAATTATGAGCAGACCAAAATAACAATCTAAAACATGCAGAATAATGCTTCCTTCCTCTTCCTTAAATAAAATTTGAGTTTTTTTGCCCTTGGACCCACCCAATTAGGTCATTTATATCAAGAGATTCATCTCCCTCCAAAACTGTGTTATTCCTTCCTTGATCCCTGCTCCTCCACATCAGCTCTGTTGACTTAGTCAAAGTAGACTGAATCAACCTAATATTATCCATGTTCACACATGGAGGTGTTTTATTAAGCTGCAAGGAGTGTCTCTTTCACACTTGAAGTCTTTTTATTCCTTCTTAGGAGACTTATGGGCCTTTCTACCCATTTATTCACCGGCTAAAGATGCTACTAACTCTAATGTTCCATTTAGCTTTGAAGCTAAAATTTGGGAACATTACAGTCCTCCCCTCCAAAATATTTGCTTGTCCTCAAGAAAATGTATAGGGAGAGAAAAATTTCTCCCCTCCTCTTGTGGCCTCCCATCAATGGCCTCCATCCATACATCAAGATAATCTGCAATAAAACTGCCATCCAATGTTTCCTCCCAAGTGTGCAAAACCAAATGGCCCACATCAATGAAAGGTGGAAAGTGTGAATGGAAACCTTCTTGTTGTCCCATGGCCTCCTCAAAGTAGGAGTGATGACAAACATGGTGAATGAGTGACTCCCTCACCCATGCTATCATCCAAATGAAATGAGCCATCCTAGGTAGCTCATCAAAAGAATCATCAACCCCGGTTTTATACAATGTGTTGGGGCTGCATGGAGAGATTGGATTTTTCCATCCAAATGGTTTCTCTCTCCATTTATGGTAAAAATGGGGCTGCCTCTATCCTTGGGCTGAAATAACATGGCCTCCAAGAATGGCCCAAGTTTCCCCATCAAACAATTCAGCCATGAAGTGCCTCCTCAAGTTCTTCAAGTGGCTCTTCCCACAAGAAGGGAAAGATAATGATGTGGCAATCATGGTTTTCCCATGGTTCCTCCTGAAATATACAACATGTAAAGTGGGGAGAATCGCACTCCCAATGTGCATCTCTAATACCTCCATCACTCTCCAAACAATGCTTCCCATGAATATAAAATTATCAGCGGTAAATGGAAGAAAAATGCAATAAAAACAAGTTGTCATATGACAACCGGAGAGTGGTCCATAGTCCCACCAATGGAACCAGCGTAGTGCATCCTTTGCCTGCATCAAAACAAAAAATAACAAGTGCTTTCCCAGCCACTTGTTTGCTGCCACAGTCATCTCATAAGATGGAATCATGAATATACAATTTGGTATCAACGGTGCACACCAAGAATTATGTGGCTTCCCCCACAAACCACCAACAAGATAGCCAACCTCAATGCTGCAATTAGCCTCAAGTACATCATAATATAAAGTATAATAAGGGATGATCCTCCTTAATACATCATGCTGCTCATATAAAGTAAAGAAAGGAAAATCATAATGCAAATGTATACCTCCTCTACCATGTACTTTGGTCCTTGAGCTAAAATGGCTCAATTGAAAATGCTCCCTCACTCCCAATAAGTAGGAAGGTGGATGTGACATTCTCTCTATCACCATCTAGGCTATGCATCTCTCCATATGCTGACATATATCATACTGGATGCCCTCCCAAATAAAATCTTCTGCCAAGGAAAGATATGCATCAAAGTGCCTGGAAAAGAATTCCTCATGTGCTGCATGTAGCAGCTCCTCCTTGAGCTTAGAAGCTCTAGTCAAGAATACTCTGCCATGAGAATAGATTATCATATCCTCTACCATGTATCTACCATCACCATCAAGGTCATCCAGAATCATGCAAGCACCTAGATCCTTGGAGTACTCTACCAAGAGTTGAGACCTCCAATATGGATCAATCCTTTCAAGAGACAGTGCTGGTGATCCGGCATGTGAATCTCTCCTCATGCTGCTACCTGCTACTTTGAAATCCCCCATGCCGAATTTCTCCCCCAAACTCTTCACCTCTCCTAAATCCAAGAGTGGTGAATCCAAAGACAAGATGTCTTCCATCAACTCTAGATCTGGTGGCCTCCCAGGTGGAATGCCCCCATGTAGTGAGACATCAATGTCAAGAGTAGATTGTACATATGGTTGGGCAACCTTGCCCTTGCCCTCACAGTGAAAATCAATCTGCCTCTTCCTTGCATTAGCTTTCTGAAATAGAGAAGGGTGTGTGCCTCTCATCAAGTGATGTTGCTCTTCCTTCCTACCTCCTCCTTCCATCTGCAATGCTTCACAATCATGCTACTCACTGATTGTGCTTGGACCTCCATGTATGAGATCCTGGGGAACTTCTTGCAAGGATACAAGAATCCCTCCTATTGGATCATGTGCTCCTCCTTCCTCTGCATGAGGTAATAGATGTGCTCTAGACGTGACAGTGATGTTGCCCTCATCTCCATCAATGTGTATGGGAAACCTCTCAACAATTTGATCCCTTTATGAAAAAGAGATCCTGATGCCCTCTTGTTTAGGAATGTGAGAAAGAGGTCTTGCCTCTAACAATGTATAATTCAAGATGTCAGCTTCTCCCCTAGTTTTCTGAAGTGGAGTGGATTTTACATGCAAGGTTTTTGTTCTCTCAATTTTTTCTTTCTCATGTGTCTTAGGAAGTTCTCCATCAAACCTTCCCACCAATGTTTCAATGAATCTTGCATAAGAGGAAGTGTTTATATTTTTCAAAGAAGAAGATTAAAAAATCCACCATGCATGGGCCTTACCTCTGAAATGCAGCACTGCAATTCTGATGGCTTCATCTTCATAAATGTGGTGTTGCTATAAATAGGAGTCTAGCTCCTTCACCCAAGCTCCAACGGAACATGTAGGTGAGCCTTCAAAAGTAGATAGAAGAAATCTATCTGCATCCTGTTGCTTGCTTCCCTCCACTTGGATCTTGCAAAACCCTTGGAAATTGGTATGATCTCTAAACCTCTTAGTTTGAGATTCATACTCCTGCAACAATTCACTAAGAGTTTTACTCTTAGGTATTTTCACTCCTCTCATCCATCTCAAGATATTTCTGGGCACTTGACTGCGTTGTGCATCATGGTGTGTAGCTACATGCTCACACTCACCATGTGAAAATCTAGATTCAGCTTTAGATCCAAACTCATCTGTAGATCCCATCCCCATTCTTATTTTTTTCAACTCTCCTTGAAAGCTCTGCATAGATCTTGGAAGAAGCTTTGTAAGACTGTCTTCCTTTGTCCCTTCACATGATGGAGCCTTCTCTTTTCTGTCCATCTCTCTTGAAAGTATAATGACCTGAGATCCACAGGCTGAGCCAATATTGAAGTTTTGATGCCACTGTAATATCCCAAAATAGGGAAAATAAGCAGTATTGGGAATATCTTAAAATATTCCAAAAATGGATTGCTCAGCAATGCATTCACAGAAAAACGCATTTCCATAAATATATGCCATAAAAATGAAAATCATCACTTGGATCCATTAGATATATCCATCTAGCATCTAATTCAAAGAGGAGATCAGAAAGAAATGAAACTAGGTGAGGTAAATAGATCTCCCACCACTTAGTGCAGCTGAAAAACACTAAAACCCCAAACACTGCTACTCAGAAATAATGCACAAAGGAAATTGTGCAATCATAAGAGGGTTTCAACTCATAAATCAAGAAGACAAATAGATCTTCTCATATATTAGACAATCATGCTCATAAACTGAGATCTAGTCTCCTTATTACAATTACAAGAAAACCCGGGAAGAGTTTCTTGTCATACACTCTGCATACAAATGTGATCTTCAGAAAATCACTGAATCACCACTGCAACACTGAAGAATAAGATTGTACAAGGCTGAAATATATCTGATCTGATGTAGATCCATCAAATTCTTCCTCCCATGAAAGGATGAACCTCTAAATCACAAGAAAACACTGCAACGGAGCCACTAGACCATCCACTGAAGCTGCCTCTAAAAAGAACGAATTTCGTAGTTGGAATAGTGGGAATGTTAGGGAAATGTGTGGCCTGATGCCACAGATCTGAAATTAGCTCTAGATCTCTCCAAACAGATCTCTCAAGAGAAGGAAACCTTCCTCCAATGAGAAACTAGCTCAGAAAGTGGGATTCCAATCCCTTCCACTGCTGCACCCTGCAACACAGCACAATGGCCTGCAGAAACTGCGCTGATGAAGTAAGATGAAGCTTGGCCTGAAAACCTGATGTGGAAATGCATGAAAAAACTCTCCCAAGAGGCTCCTCAAGGAAATAGGTGGGATTCCCGCTCGGGAACACCTGGTGCTAAACAGCACCGCAAACCTGCAAAACAGCAAGCAGAAGAAAAAGTCTGAGCAAACCAAAATAACAATATAAAACATGCAGAATAATGTTTCCATCCTCTTCCTTAAATAAAATGTGAGTTTTCTTGCCCTTGGCCCCACCCAATTAGGTCATTTCCATCAAGATATTCATCTCCCTCCAAAACTATGTTATTCCTTCCTTGATCCCTGCTCCTCCACATCAGCGTTGTTGACTTAGTCAAAGTAGACTGAATCAACCTGATATTATCCTTGTTCACACATGGAGGTGTTTTATTAAGCTGCAAGGAGTGTCTCCTTTCACACTTGAAGTGTTTTTATTCCGTCTTAGGAGACTTATGGGCCTTTCTACCCATTTATTCACCGGCTAAAGATGTTGCTAACTCTAATGTTCCATTTAGCTTTGAAGCTAAAATCTGGGAACATTACATTACTTGATGGTTCAGTGATGCAGCAGATTATACTGGTGATTCTCGAGTGTGTGTGAGATATTTCAGACCTCCTGAGGGGATGGCCCTTTAGGTAGCCCCCCACATACCCGGATGACTTCTTTACTAGAGCCTTGGATGTAACTCCATAGATTTGATGGTTTTGGCCTCAGCCTCTTGCAACGCCTCTTTAGTTTTCATGTATCATTCATATTTTCAGAGCCATTTCCTGTTTTACAGTGCCTCTTTGGTTGTACTTCTCTCTCATGTACTCAGATATTATTGTATAAGTCTTGGCTATTGTCCCAGGCACAGTATGTATGTGGGATCCATCATCATGTTTTTATTTGGCCCATGTTTATGCCAGCATGTACTATATAGTTCAGTCCCTTGTTTACTAGATGCATTATTATTTGTACTTTGTTATCTCAGCGGACGTAGGTATGCCTCCCCCGCCTCACGTAGAACATGTACTCACTCATAAAAGAGACTTTCCGCACCTATAAGTCTCGCCTCCTCAGGGTCTTGTCCTCTTGCACTTTATTCTACCTTATATTTCTCTCTCTCTGACTCCCCCTTCAGTGTCTAGTGATTGAGTTCTTACAACGTACTTTAGTCATACGATTAGCTCCTAACGCTCACACGCTGGGGGGAAATCTGTTACACTAATTTTTGGTCATCTCACCTATTACTATTAGATGGACCAAAGTACACCATGTAGGACCAATTTTATCCTAGTAAAATTGCTTTCACTATGAAAAATAACTTAGTAATCCATAATTTATTAAGTTTTTTATGGTCTAAACAGGAAACCCCGTGAGGAATAATTGAAAAAATCCTTATTTGTTTGATTTTCCTCAATGGATAATTAATTAAACCATAGTTTAATTAATATTCTTGGTCATATTTAACCCAAAATAGGAAAATTAATTAGATAAATCACTATTTATCTTATTATTTTTTAGGAATAATTATTTAAAACATGATTTAAATAATATTCCTTGTTAAATTTGACTAAATCATTTATAAATAATTGAATAAATCATTATCTATTTAATTATTACTCAACCACATTCTTAAAATGATAAATAAATATTTTATTTATTTATTATTTACAAATAAAGGGATTTGACCAAATTCAAATTCTTTTTCCCTCCAACAAAAATAATAAAATTTTCCATAAAACTTGGATATAGATTTGGTTGATAATATTTTAACTATGCACCAATATCTAGACTAACTCAATATTTTGTTATAAATAGATGGGTTTTTCCATTCATTCACTCCCTTTTGTTGCCTAAATATCGTTTTGGATCTATACTTTTGGTCTGACTTTGATCCTCCATCATTGTCATATTTTTCTACTTTTTTTCTTGTGAACTCCCCTTGAGTTCCATTTTTGTCTGGGTTTCTTGCATCATCAAGAGAGAGAAATCTTAGATCTAAAGCACTGAGGACATACAAGAACCCATCCCATTGAGGGGGACTGGTAACATCTTTCTATGTTCCCTTCCCAGGTGTCATAATACAAAAATTATTTAAAAACATTATTGTCTTGTTCATTGGATGCATAGAGCAACTCTTGCTTTTATTTGTTGTTTAATGTCTTTAACTGCATAGATCTATATTTCTGTAGCATTTATTATGATCATTAATTGCAGATCTAAGGAAATTGACAACCATATTTTATGTTAGGGTTGTTTGTTATGCACAGCTAAAGTGAGATTTTTTCGTACACTTGCGATTAGAATTCACAATAAAAAACTTGACCGAGTCAAAGGACCCTAGTGCAAGTAGCTGATCCTGTGCATCAACTCGAAAATCGTTGTTGAAATTTATTGATGGTGTTAGCCCCCTATAAATTTTTTAACAAGCAAACAAGGGGCTAAATTTTTTTTGAGCCTTCAAGGAATGCATTTCCCCTGAAAACACATCATCCTTGAAGCCTCCTCGTGCCTTTGTCCTTTGATGAATCCTCACTGCTGTTTCCAGTTAAAAAGTCTCTCTGTTGTGAAGAAGAATGCCAAAAAAGGCCTTTTCCCTCTTATCTCATCCCCACTAGACCTCTGTTTTCCTCATCTTTTTTTCCTCCCTAAATTCCTCACTAACCCTCTAAACCATCTTAAGTCCCCTTTTAAACCCGTCAAATACTCTTTGTTTGGTTTAATAAACCCTTTTCCTCTCTACTGTTGCCCCTTTTTGGCCTAAAAAAGCATTAAAATAGGCCAAAAAACCCACTTCTTAACTTATATCAGGCCTAGCCCCTTTTGGCCCAGCCCTTTAACCACTTCCCCATATGCCCCGAGCACTAAGACCAAGCGCTAAGGCCTGGGCGCTAATCGCAATCACAGCTTTCGAGAAGCGCATTTCTGTGTTATACGAAAAAACTTCCGATGCGATTGTAATATGGTCCTATAGACCCCCGCTGTGATCTGAGCCGTTGATCTATATAGAACCAACGGCCCAGCGCTAATCACACCGTGCCCATCGCCCCTATCCATCTACTCCTCTGATTTCATCAGAGCCGTCGATCTGCCTCCAGATCGGATGGCAGTCGCTCCATCGCACCACCGCTCCAATCGCATCGCAACTTTTAAGTTGTCTCCGCCCATCTCCCCGCTGATTTAATCTATGTCGTTGATCCCCTTCGTGATACAACGGTTGGCTTTGAATCGCACATCGCCAATCAGAGGTTCTCAAATGTGTTCCCCGCTGCCCCCCCCCCCCCCCGATTGCGATTTTCCGATTTGATCACGACCGTCTGTTTGATCTAGATCGACGGTCTCCATTGCATCGCGCCTCCACTATATTTCTTCCTTCGGGTTTTCCTATTGACTTCATCTTTTAATCTCCACCGTTGATCACCTCCTGCGATCCAATGGCCCAAAACTAATCGCCCTCCACCCGCCGGGTCCCACCATCCAAGGTCCCCGTTTTCATTTCATCTGGCCCCTTTCCCTTGTATTTCGGCCAAAGGCTAAACCTTAGTGTTTAGCACTAAAGATCATTCTTCCGCCACTCTTTCATTGTGTCCACTGTTCTCCACTACTCCGCCACTACTTCCACAAGCCTCCACGGCATTCTTCCGCCGCCCCCTGGGTTTTATAATTGGTTCATTTATTGTGCAGGGTTTACAGGAGTGATGAATTCACTCTATGTTCCGTAGTCACGGTTACTGTGACTCCAAATGCAGAAGAGGCCATTTCAACATCGGCCAGTGTAACAGCAGCAGAGATTTAAATGTTGATTAAAGCTTGTAATTGAATACTTAATGCTTTAATCCTGATTCATAGGAAGATGGCACAGTTTGAAGACCAAATGCACACGAAACAAGTCATATCTATGTTTTACATCAGCGGAACACTTTTCTCCATAAAGACACCTTCGAATAGTGTTCTCCATGCCTCCTTGAGCTCTGAAACAGATGAATATACTGACAGAAGTTTCTACGACTGTCAGACAGTAGTTATGAAGCATGGAGACCTTGCATATTTTCCACCCAATTCATTTATTCCAGAAGGCTAGCGCAGAGTTCCAAACAGCCAGAAGGACTTCAAGAACACATCTGAGGTCAATATCAACCTGACAGAGGCTATGAAACAGTCTACAGAGTACAGTGCAGAGCTATTAAGCAGAGTGGGCTTGAACTCTTCCACCACTCTGTCTTAATGAGATTCATTTAATGAATATCATCTACTCCTGTTATTCTCTTCTCCTATAAGAATTCTCGAGAACATATTGTAAAGGTTGGATTGTGTTATTGTGGTTGTAGTTGTAGGGATTCATTTTTACTGTCAGAAACAGTTTTGGGGAGGGAGTAGAAGAGTAGTTTGTAATGTAGTAGGCTGGGAGGAGAAAGTTGAGACTGTAATCAGCCATTGAGCTCAGTGTATGTGACTGGTTTTGCATCAATTAATCAAGAAAATTTCACAATATCCTGGTCTATTACTACGGGTGATGTTATTATTATCTCGTTGTTATTTACATTTTTCATGTTGTTCATTGGTCTTCTAGTACGCATCAGAAATTTAGCATAGGATTTACCCTCGCATGGTACCCTATGTTTCTGCTCTCCCTACCTTCAATGTTTTCCACTGATTGTGAATCTAAGAGTAAACTCATGTGGTTTAACCAGCGTAGTAGATGTTATTTCCTGCTAGCTGATGTGTGAACTCGGAGCTTGCTGCTTGGATGTTTCTTGCTGGTGTCAAAGTAGGGAAGGTTAAAATTCCTTCTCCAATCTTAGACTCTAGTTTTGTGTCAAATCTTGTCTCTGTTTTTCCCTTGGAGCATGCTAAAGCAGACCTGGAGTTAAATGACCTCTGGTCCGATCTATAAGGTGCCCCCTTGTGACTTCATTGAAAGTTGCCTTTGAGTATGTCCAACTAGGTCTGGAGTTAAATGACCTCTGACCTGATCTATAGGCAGAAATTGGGCGTCTTTCCTTCTTTCACCTTCTTTCCTTACTGTTCCATTCCATCATCTATCTCAAAGATCCTTTAGTATACATGACTTTCCCTATGAAAGCCTTGGCTAGTTGTTTGCATGTAATTACCTTTCATGACTCCATAGCCCAATGGATGGAACAACCTTAACCCATTCTCTTTTACCGAAACGTCCTACTGCTCTGTTCCTTTCTTCCCATTACCTTCTCATTTTATGATCTCATGACTCAGCCCAACGACTAACCAACCAAATCATTCTAAAACCCCCTCTGTGCTTCATACCTAGCCTAATACTTCATTTTGAGCTTTAAAAGATATATCATTCTTTGTTTTATTTGGAGAGATCCCTCTCCGAGTCCAAGAGGGCTAGATCCTAGGGCCCCAAAGTGGTTCTGATGTTGTCTCATCTTTTGGTCTTGCAAATTTGGCCAAAACATGGGAACTCCAACAGATGGAAAAGGTGGCTGGATGAACGGGGAAAAGGGCTAATATCGAACGGCGAAAGGGTATTCGAGAAAACCTAAAAGGTCTGTCAATAAAGACGAGGCGCAACCTCTCTCACAAGTAACTGTTTGGTCAATTTAGTGTGTCCTAAATTGCTAACATAAATTATCAACCAGGGATTCGTAAACTGACGAAGTGTGGCGCACTATACGTGCAAGATAACCTATCTCTTACTTTTTGTCGTTTTTGGATTTTTATGAAATTCTAAAAGACAAGTATGGTTATGGATATTCAAGGCAATGATGTCCTTTATAATGATTTACCAACTTGAAACTGAAAAGGGAATTTGATAAATACAATGACAAAACTTGAAAGGAAATGAAAATGTGCTACTGAAATGAAAAAGGTGTTGCTAATCTAATAAATCAAAACAGTGAACTAGTGAGCATGAAACCAAACTATTCTTGCTGCTGTCTAAACACAAAAGAAACTCTGCTGAAAGAAATCCAAAAGTTGCAATAAAGTAAATCTAAATCAAATTACATCAACTTGTCTTCTGATCCCTCATCATTAGTCCAGCTATGATTTTCGGAAGTAACCATAAACAACTTGAGTAACCGATATCTAACTTGCAGAAAGTAAACTAATATCAAACCATACATTCATAATTCAATCCCTCACCATCAGTCCAGCTGTGGCTTTCGGAGGTAACTGAAGATTTCATGCACAATTTAATATTTCTAACTTGCAGAAAGGAAACTAATATCAAACTACACACTCATACTTCAATCCCTCACCATCAGTCCAGCTGTGGCTTTCGGAGGTAACTGAAAATGACATGAGCAATTTAATATATCTAACTTGCAGAAAGTAAACTAATATCAAACTACACACTCATACTTCAATCCCTCACCATCAGTCCAGCCGTGGCTTTCGGAGGTAACTGAAAATGACATGAGCAATTTAATATATCTAACTTGCAGAAAGTAAACTAATATCAAACTACACACTCATACTTCAATCCCTCACCATCAGTCCAGCTGTGGCTTTCGGAGGTAACTAAAAATGACATGAGCAATTTAATATATCTAAATCTAACTACTGAAGCAAATGTGCAAGACTGAAATAAACAAAGCAATACCGGAATTAAACAAAAACTAAGAAAAAATAAATTAACAACAGAACAATATTGATTCCATGTCATTAGTCAAAAGATATGCAAATGCCCGGGCTGCCATGAAAAATTATGCTAAAAGCTATGATTTCATAAAGCAATCTAAGTAAGGAAATATGACAAAACAGAATTGAAAGAAACTTATCTAGAAAACATGTAAAAGCCTCCTTGGATAGCAGGGGCCCTCTGCTACCAATTTGGTGAAGTCCTTCAGCTCCTTAAAGATAAGATCACAATAGCATCAAAGAACTAAGCTTCTTTATTCAAAAACTCATAAATCTACATCCCATTCCATCTTGAACTTTGTTACAAATCTACTTCCTCATTACTTTCTCATTACTTCTTCATTACTCTCTCATTACTTTCTCATTAACATGATAGGAGAAAGCTTCTCCTATTTATACAAAATATGAGGAGACATCTCATTAATGGGAGTCCATGAATCTCTCCCTCCATCTCTAGAGTTACAATCAAAATAGGAAATGATAAGACACATGTCTTTCTAGAGTTTCAACACAACTTGAGGAATGAGACACATATCCTCTTAGAGTTTCAATACAACAAGGAAGTGAGACACATATCTTCTTGATCCCATAATCTTCTCCAACCAAATTCGAATTTGGCTTTAGAGTGTCACATAAGGGTCTTCTAGAAGTCTCATTTTGACCTACACATGTCACAAGAATCATACCACATATATAGATATATGAAACTATGTTAATTTTCTAGTTTCTAATCATAAATTCACTTAAAATACATAAAATAAATAACTTTGGAAAACAAGGATCCTAACCCATATATTTATGAAAATGGTTACTTGATGTAGGGTTTTAGGTCAAATGGTTATGAAATAAGAGCTAAATGGTTATGAATATGGAGAACATTTTTGAGACTCAACATACCCCCCAACTGAAGTTGTTGCATGTCCTCATGCAACCATTGCAATGATTCATTTGTCCATGAGTTGATCTTTTATGAGTTTTGACTCATATAGATTCATTCCAAACTTTGCTTCTTGATTTTTCCTTTTTGGAAAAGTATAATACATTTGATTGCAACTTCTTCTTCTTCTTCTTCTTCTTCTTCTTCTTCTTCTTTTTCATTGGTTGGTTCTTGTGTGACAACCATTTTTTTTCCTTCTTTTTTTTTTTGAAGCATTGGTTCTTGTGTAACAATGCTTTATTTTATTTGTTGCATCAAAGTTCATGAAAACATTTAGAATCAATTTCTTCATCAATGAATTGATCATTTGCAAGGCATATAATCTTTTGGATCATGTTGCAACAATAGTTGGTTGGGAAGTATATGTGGGTGGAAATGAAATGAAAATGTGTGATAGTATATGACATGTGGATATGAAATGATGTCTCTTCCCCCCAACTAAAGATATGACAATGTGAAAAAGGGAGTGAGAAATTTTTCCAAAGTTACAATTTTAGCATTCTAATGAATTACATGACTAAAAATTAGAAAACAACATACATTCACTTACCTTAAATGTGGATGAGTTGTGTATGTGTGGTGGCTGCAAAATTCTGATCATATTCTTCTTCAAGTGGTTGAACAAGAGGAGTCATGGATAAAGAGATGAGATGACTTTTTATTGCTTCTACTAAAACTTGCTGAAATCTGCTCCAAAATGCTGAAAATAATAGTCTTCATGTCTTCAAAACTTATTGGCACAATTCCTACTATGTGAAAAGATGTTCTGATGTCGAACATAGTAGGAAATTGTTGACTTAGTGGCCGTTAATGGATGCCACTAGTCAACACGAGAACTCTCACCATTGATGACAATGAGAGTCAAGATGCCTAAACACATCTTGCTAGGTACGAATGATTTTGCTGATGTCGAGTCACCTAGAAGATCTGACGAACAAGAGACATTAATGTATTCCCATTGTTTGTCAACATGAGAACTTGCCATTAAGGCATGCAAGCCTCAAGGTGTTTTTACAAAGAACTTAGACTCAAAGGACTATGGACTCAATAATTTGCATTGTAGCAGGGCTTATTTGCGGAATGAAAATGACATGAAATGGAAAATGAAAATGGAAGATGAAAATGGAAATGGACAATAAGCATGTGAATGAGAAATGACAATGGGCAATAAGCATGTGAATGAGCCTCTTGCTTTTATTTGTGGTTATGAATGGACAAAAAGAAATGGAAAGTGGATGTGAATGTAAATGGAAAATATGAAATGAAATGAGGTGAATGGTTTATTATGAGGTATGGATGTGATGGAGACAATAGTATCTGAAAGTTTTTCAAGTGTTTGGATCTGATTTTGCATCAACATATTTCCTCCTCTTTGTTGCTGATCATCCTCTTATGAAACAAATTGGTCTCTTAGAGAGACACCATTCTCTTGTAGTCATTTGTCCTTCCTCCTGGAACCTGCAAAAAAACTAATACTTCTTCTGCAATGGAATGTAAGGTTATCAAAGGGAGAGAGGTGATCAATCTCTCTAGTTATGATATTTACACACAAAACTAAGAGTTTGTATTAATGAAACAAGTTCTCAAAGGAAAAATCACAAGAATTTATACCTGTTTTGGAATTAGTGCCTCAAGTTGAATGTAGCTTCTTTTCAGCAATTTATTTCATTATTTTCCATTTTAAACTCTAATGATGGATTTCTCATTGTATAGATCTTGTTGAGACCTTTTCCAACGATACTTAAATCATCAAAATCTGATTTTGGATGAGAAAGTTAGGCTGATTTGAACAATGAGGTTTTTCAGCTGCGGAATTGCAGAACAGCTGCGGAATTGGACTTCAGCTGCGGAATTGGACTTCAGCTGCGGAATTGAAGAACAGCTGCGGAATTGGACTTCAGCTGCAGAATGTCGACGGTTTCTGTAGCTAAAAATATTGAATAAAAAGTTAGCCATTCATCATTCATCATCAGTTCAAATTTAATCAATACCTTCAGAAAAACGAGCAAATAACTTGTTCATTTCATTGATTCAAAATTATTCAATTTTTTTTTTTTTTTTTTAATAACAACAAAAGAGAAATGCAAATTTTTTTTAAGTTTCAGCAAATGATGCTAAATAAAGCAAACTCAGATACATTGACCAATCGTGACCTTGCAATGACCATAGAATGGTAAGTGAAGATCACATAAGATGAAAAATAATATATTGGTAAGCATTGAAGAACATAAAAGGCATGATTGCTATTTCAAAATATAATCTTTCATCTCTTCAAAATTTATTTTTGTATCTGTTTGATCCTTGAGGACTATCACAATCAGTAACTGTTCAGGACCACCCCCCTCAGTTGGAATTCCAATTGCAGCAGTTGCCATTACAGACACGTTCAATCTCAATTGAGCTTACCTTTATGCTACTAAGGTTCATTGTGCCATCTACACGACCATGTGCTAGATAATATCCTCCTGTAGTTTTCTCAATTCATCCCCATGCCTTCTTAATGTCTTTCCATAGTGATGTGGCATCTCTTTGAAATAAACATCATAATGGTTGGTGTTTAATAATGTCATTGAAGCACCAAAAATTGCTGGGTAGATGATAAAAGAGATGTGAAATCCAACATTCAGAAAACGAAATTGAATTAAATTCAAAAATGAGTGGAATGTGCATTGAATGCCATGATAAGAGTTTGATTTTGATTAGAATTTCTCTTCCTAGAAATCAGGAAACCGAATTATCAATGCAGAGTGCCGTTTTCAAATTCTTCACTCAGAAAAAATCGTTTTTCCTCACGCGGCAGGCAAAAATGGCCTTCAAAGAACCGAGCATTTCTCCCAGACCGCCACGAATTTCTTAAAACGGTTTCTGGGTTATCTAATTTACCATGTTGGCGAAAAACCCCATGTTTTATTTTTTCTAAATTCATCTCCGTTTGGCCAAATCGTGCTTTCAAAGTTTGGCGTTTTTCTCTATTTTGCGTTTTTCTGTTTTGACCTCTGTTTGTTTTCTTTCAGGTTCGGCTATAGCTGCATCAATTCTCTGCAAATACTTGTTCTTTGGGAAGATTCCCGTCAACCTTCCAAATCAGATTTGCCTTTGCAAATATTGCCCATGCTTATCCTTCACCTAAGCATTCTTCAGTTCAATCAAGGCACGTTTTGCCTCTTTAAATTTTTTTTTCAATTTCACTGCCTTGTTCTCTTACATGTGGCTGTGTTATGAATCTCAAGGAGCGTTTGGTGATGGCAGGCGGCGTTGGTAAGGCTAACAGGCCTAGTATAATAAAAGGGATTGGCATTGACAGGTTTGAATGGCGAGAGATTTGCACAAAGGCCTCACAAATTCTTTCAAGGATTTGGGGAATTTGATGATGTTTCTAGCTTGAATCCTACAGGTCGATAATGCTGTCATAAACTCTGAAACACAACAACCTAGCAGCATTGCCGCGTCTCTAACTCCATCATTTTCAACTTCTACATGATTTTCATTATCAAAAGCAAAGAAAATCTGATGTTTCCGAGTCATAATACAGCTGCAAGCATCGTAAATGGTTGAATTTTTATGTTTTCTGTTGAGAGTAATTCATTTTTTTTTTCAAAATGCCATGGCCATTTCATTTTGTTTATTGATTTGTTATTGTTATTGTTTTGTTTTGTTTTTTTTTTTTGTTTTTTTTTTTTTTTAATTTGTTTTGTTAATAAAACTATATATGTTATATTTTCAAGAATTAAAAATATACATATATGTTTTACTAAACAAAATGATTTTTTTTTTATTTGTTTTGTAAATAAAATTACACATGTTGTATTTTGAAAAATTAAAAATATACATATGTAATTTACTAAACAAAACAATTTATTGAAATTTTTTTTAAATGATTTTGTTATTAAAATTATATATATATTTTCAAAAATAAAAATATACATATATATCTTAGTAACAAAACAATTTATTTTTTTATTTTTTTTCATTTTTTTTTAATTGATTTGTTTAATAAAATTAGGTATGTGATATTTTTAAAAATTTAAAAATACACATATATATTCATTAAACAAAACAATTTTATTGAAATCAAAGTTTTTCATGAAAACAATTTTTTTTTTTTTTAAATTGTTGAATCAATTGAAATGATGAAGTTTTATTTTGTCTCCTTTTTTTTTTTATAACAATTCTTTTTCTGATCCTCCAGATCACACAAAGTGCAGGAGGAGAGCATACTCAAGAATTATTAATTTTTTTTTTACATAACAATTCATTTTCTGATCCTCCAGATCACACAAAGTGCAGGAGGAGAGCATACTCAAGAATTATTAAATTTTTTTTAATGTAAGAAATAAGGCTACCTAGTTACACTTCCCCGGCAACGGCGCCAAAATGTTTGGTCAATTTAGTGTGTCCTAAATTGCTAACATAAATTATCAACCAGGGATTCGTAAACTGACGAAGTGCGGCGCACTATATGTGCAAGATAACCTATCTCTTACTTTTTGTCGTTTTTGGATTTTTATGAAATTCTAAAAGACAAGTATGGTTATGGATATTCAAGGCAATGATGTCCTTTATAATGTTTTACCAACTTGAAATTGAAAAAGGAATTTGAAACATACAATGACAAAACTTGAAAAGAAATGAAAATGTGCCGCTGAAATGAAAAAGGTGCTGCTAATCTAATAAATCAAAACAGTGAACTAGTGAGCATGAAACCAAACTATTATTGCTGCTGTCTAAACACAAAAGAAACTATGCTAAAAGAAATCCAAAAGATTGCAATAAAGTAAATCTAAATAAAATTACATCAACTTGTCTTCTGATCCCTCATCATTAGTCCAGCTATGATTTTCGGAAGTAACCATAAACAACTTGAGTAACTGATATCTAACTTGCAGAAAGTAAACTAATATCAAACCACACATTCATAATTCAATCCCTCACCATCAGTCCAGCTGTGGCTTTCGGAGGTAACTGAAGATGTTATGCACAATTTAATATTTCTAACTTGCAGAAAGGAAACTAATATCAAACTACACATCCATAATTCAATCCCTCACCATCAGTCCAGCTGTGGCTTTCGGAGGTAACTGAAAATGACATGAGAAATTTAATATATCTAACTTGCAGAAAGGAAACTAATATCAAACTACACATTCATACTTCAATCCCTCACCATCAGTCCAGCTGTGGCTTTCGGAGGTAACTGAAAATGACATGAGCAATTTAATATATCTAACTTGCAGAAAATAAACTAATATCAAACTACACACTCATACTTCAATCCCTCACCATCAGTCCAGCTGTGGCTTTTGGAGGTAACTGAAAATGACATGAGCAATTTAATATATCTAAATCTAACTACTGAAACAAATGTGCAAGACTGAAATAAACAAAGCAGTACTGGAATTAAACAAAAACTAAGAAAAATAAATTAGCAGCAGAATAATATTGATTCCATGTCATTAGTCAAAAGATATGCAAATGCCCGGGCTGCCATGAAAAATTATGCTAAAAGCTATGATTTCAGAAAGCAATCTAAGTAAGGAAATATGACAAAACAGAATTGAAAGAAACTTATCTAGAAAAAATGTAAAAGCCTCCTTGGATAGCAGGGGCCCTCTGCTACCAATTTGGTGAAGTCCTTCAGCTCCTTAAAGATAAGATCACAATAGCATCAAAGAACTAAGCTTCTTTATTCAAAAACTCATAAATCTACATCCCATTCCATCTTGAACTTGTTACAAATCTACTTCCTCATTGCTTTCTCATTACTTCTTCATTACCTATGATAGGAGAAAGCTTCTCCTATTTATACAAAATATGAGGAGACATCTCATTAATGGGAGTCCATGAATCTCTCCCTCCATCTCTAGAGTTACAATCAAAATAAGAAATGATAAGACACATGTCTTTCTAGAGTTTCAACACAACTTGAGGAATGAGACACATATCCTCCTAGAGTTTCAATACAACAAGGAAGTGAGACACATATCCTCTTAGAGTTTCAATACAACAAGGAAGTGAGACACATATCATCTTGATCCCATAATCTTCTCCAACCAAATTCGAATTTGGTCTTAGAGTGCCACATAAGGGTCTTCTAGAAGTCTCCTTTTGACCTACACATGTCACAAAACTCATAACACATATATAGATATATGAAACTATGTTAATTTTCTAATTTCTAATCATAAATTCACTTAAAATACATAAAATAAATAACTTTGGAAAACAAGGATCATAACCCATATATTTATGAAAATGGTTACTTGATGTAGGGTTTTAGGTCAAATGGTTATGAAATAAGAGCTAAATGGTTATGACATAATAGAAATATGTATGAATATGGAGAACGCTTTTGAGACTCAACAATAACATAAGTCGTAATCCCTCATCCGCCCAGGTATTATTTTCCACTTACAAATAAGTTCCTTGATCACATACAAATAAGTGCTATTAGCACACGAAATAAGGGTAAAGATTTGAGAAATGCTTCCCGCGCAAAGAGGTAATGCAACGACTCCACTGGGGTATTGTCTAGGCTCGCTCGCAATGGAGCAACGTTCATGACTCCTAGGAAGTGACTCCATCGGGGTCCTTCAAGCTCGCTGGTAGCGGAGCAACACAAGAGACCAATAAATTATACTGAATCCCTTGAATCCCATGACTTTACTCCGACCACTTTCGTCTGGTCTCCGGGAAAAAAACACGGTGAACACCATTTTGCGTAGTGAAATCAGGTAAGGTAAACACACGAAGGCTAAAGAGGAGGCCAGTGATACCCACAGAAGCTGAAAGAAGAGCCATCTAAGCCCCCCCTCACCCCCCATGAGATTAAGTGTGAGCAAAGATTCGAGATTCTACCATTGAATTGCTAACTGTTGTAGCTGCTACAACACCCTCCAAAATTTGGAATCAGTCTAAAATTTTAGAGCCCCTGTTGCTTTTGATGAGGACATGCTCGTTACCTAGCATCAGCCCCAGGCCTTGTTGGAACGAGGTTCCCTAACCTAAATTTTGATATAATTTTGTAATAGTTGGTCTTGGATAGGGGTTTTGGGGTGGGTCAAAGCCCCTAATATTTTGTAATGGATTAAAGGGTAGCTCAAGGGTTCGCAAACCACGGTTTGCGGACCATCGGATATAAAAGGCTATGATGTTATAAATAGATATATAGTTGGATCTAGTAGGTAAGTAAGACATAATATTGATGCTAGGTGTGAATTATTAAGATCTGTTTGGGTTGTTTTGGGTGAGGACTCCTGCTGGCTATGTGCGCGGAGATCCTCAGTCCTGCTATGTGCGGACCCCGCTAGGATGTGTGCACGGGCTGTGTTTGGGTTGTAAGTGGATCTTTGATGCTGATGAATACGGAATATATTTGAAGTATCTTTGTGCTACCTGGGTTGATTGTGTTTACTGCTGAAGCACATATGTGATATTTATTTAAGCAGCAAATGTATCTGTGATCTGGAATTGGCTATGATTATAATGTTCTGTGATGGTATTTGTTGATGCACACATGGACGCAAATGTATTAGTTGGATCTGTTAGAGATAATAGCTTTGTTATGGTTATGTGCTAATTATGTTGTTAAAAGAGTTGCGAATAGGCTTATTCTGGGCAAACCTAATAAGTGGCAACGCAGATCTGCCTTAAATTACCTACTCTCTCCCAGGGTGCGGAAACCCAGTTCCATCACCCTCCCATACTACTTCGTGTGAGACCTTGGCCTACGAAAGTAGGTCGTTTTCGAAAGAGCCAGTAGTATAGGGGTTTTTGGCAAACCTTAACCTTTGAAGCTGAGTCAGGACCCCTTAAGCCAAAAAATGGTTATGTTGTCAGGACCGAGATCATTTTGAGATAGATTGGGTAATGCCACGAGGTCGTTGGAGACCTCAGAAGTTGGAGCTTTAAAACTGGTTTGAAAGACATATTCAGGAATTTTCTGTAAAGGAGAATTACAACACGAAGCTAACAGCTGAGAAGTGGAAGAACAAGTACATCTTCACCAAATTCTATGAAATGTTCTTTGTAACCTTTGCGCATGATCTTCAGGAATAGTTAGCAAGGCTGGTAGAATTCCAGACATGTTGGAAGGACGATCAGGTTATGCATTGGACACCAGAATTGATTCAACAAATCGAAAGGACTGACAAAAAGATCACTCGTATGGTAGATCACTGGGCAAATAGCGTGCTAGGAGGGTGCATGACAGAATTCACAGTCGATCAGTTCGTATCTTATTCTGAGGCAGAGCGAAGGTTCTTCAATGGTTTCTGGGGTAAGTTCTTGAGAAAATTTCCATTGTTAATCAAAATATTACTGTGCGAAAAGGGAATTCTATGCAGCCACACGAACGAATGACCTTTGATCAGAGCGAGAGCACAACACGAAGTGGGAAGTACTACCGAAAAAATCGAGAAGGGGATAGATCCATCTACAGCCCACTAAGAGAATCAGTTGTGCACACAGGAAATATTCCTCCAGCCACACCGCCTTCAAGTCATCATAAGGGTAAGAACTCCCCCACACCTTCGCCACCACCAGAAGAAGATTTGGCCATACACATGAAGCTACCCACCTTCAAGGGTGTAGGGGATGAAGATATGGACGGATTTTGGTTTGTAGCAGAATCAGTATGGACTGCGTAGAATGTGGCTACCAATGTTGTAAAGAGAGCGCAGTTATCCCTCGCCTTCGAAGGAAGGGCCTTAGACTAGTATATGGGATACGTAGGCCAGCATGCGGATCCATCTATTCAAGAGATTAAGAAAGCTTTAAAACAACAATTATGAAATCCTAAGTCCTACTCGCAGCTAGTAACTAACCTGAAAAACTTTAGAAAAGGACCCACTGAGTCTGTATGGGAGGATGATCAACAGTTAAAGAAGTTCATCAGGGATGGGGAATTTTAGTATGATGATAGGCAGCACAAGGAATGGTTTATCGTTATGCTACTACCTCACCTACGTAGACCTATGGGTCAGCAGGCAATTGAGATACAAGAGAAAGCCTTAGAGATCGCTATGAAGATAGAAGGTATGCCAAGAGACGACGCCCAGTTTGGGGTGTAGCAGATCCAGGGATAGCTGGAGGAAATGCACCTTGAAATCCAGAATCTGCGGAAAGAGCGAGGAAAGGAAGCTAGCCCAGACATATGGTGCATAAGATGCAGGGTGTCCAGCCACACCAAGGATTAGTTTCCTCTACTAGCAGACTACATGCAGGCTGGGGGACCCAGCCCATTTCTCCCTAAAGAGGCTACGGGACCAAGTGGTTCGACGTTATGGTGCGCTGATTGTTGCGTTTCCAAGCTACATGATACCAACCATTGTCCCCGTCTTGGTGCTTATGTTCCAGAATTGAAGCAACAATGGTGTTGATTCTACTCCTCTGTGGGACATGATGAGCATAACTGTCGGACCTATGACTTGATGATAGACAGAGGGAACCTATACAGGGTATAGGCTGACCCTTCTTCACCACTATCTCCCTCAGGTAGAGGAGGCTCCCCAGCAAGAGGCAGGGGAGGAGGAAGGGGTGGAGGCACAGGTCAGGGAAGAGGGCAATTGATCTGTTACAACTATGGAGAAATAGGGCACTTCGCAAGGGACTGTCCAAACCCTACACGAAAACCTTGCTGATATTGTAGACAATTGGATCACATGATCGAAGATTTCCTAGTACTGATAGAAAAAATGCAAGAAAAATAGCAGACGTCGACGCAGAATGTGCAGAGAGTTAAGGCAAAACCACGCGATGAAGGACCAAGTGTTAATGTCATAACGCGCAGCGACATGGCTACTGGAGGAGTTGAGGAGAAAGTTGCGGCTAAACCCCTTATCTGGAAGGCTGCTATCAAACAGGAAAGCCTGGACCTACAGAAGGAGAAAGAAATCTTTGTCGCAGCCTGCAAGGACTTTGCCAAGAATGAGGCATCCACCTCCAAGGCTCCAACAAACCTAAGAGTGGATGACGAAGTTAAACCATTCCTATAAGCATGTATGAAGCTGTTGCACAACCAGAAGGTGGTAGAAAATCTTCAAACACTGATAGACAACATGCGGAAAGAACTGACCCTCCTACAGAGGTTATATATGTTCACAAGTTGTACAAGCACAAGAAGCGCACTGGGCGGGAGATGTGACTAACAGCATAGATCGGCGACTATGAAATGGATCAGGTCATCTTGCATCTGGGATTAGATGCGAATGTACTTCCCAAGCAAACATGGCAGCGGATGCGAGTACCTAAGCTGGAATGGTCTACTATATAGCTGCGCATGGCTAACCAACAAAATATCATACCATTGGGGCAGCTGTCAAAGATTATGGTAGATATCGCAGGAGTTAAGGTATGCATAGACATTGAGGTAATTTAGATTGTGGAAGATGCGGACCCTTATCCTGTGCTCCTAGGGATGGATTGGGCATAGACATGGGAGGTATTATAAACTTAAAAAAAGGAGCATGGTTTTTTAGAATGAGGGTATGAGGGTGATAGGCCCTCTAGACCCTGTGGAAGAAGAGTGGTATACAGAATCAGTGCGCGAAGGAGACGACGTAGACCATATTTATAAACTCACCACCTAGGACGAGGATTGGATTAATCCTACAGTTGATGGTGTGCTTTGCTGGGAGAAAGACAATGAATGCCTCTTTGACTTTGAGGGGCAGATAGAAAATTGGCAGAATCGTTACATGATGTATATGCTCTATGATGTCTCAGGATCACGAAAAGCTTCCAATGTATCCCCTCATAGGTAAGAGAACTACCCTACTTTGATGGTTCTAGTATTATTAGATATTTTTTGTGAACATTGAAGCCGAAGTCCCAAGGGAGCGAAGGATGTGGGCGCTTAACCTAGCAATGTGTGCAACCCCAACACGGTGGTGGTAAATGCATAAGGGGACGTTCTAGGATTGGGAGGAATGTCATGAGAGGATGGTCCTGCAATTTGAACCCCCGGTTCACTTGCGCGTGAAGACTTTCCTTGGCCTAGGAGACCCGCGCAAGCACTTGCCCGCATGGATGGAGGAATGGTGTGAAAGAACTACGGACAAATGTTTCCACCTGTTCATTCATGCCTTGGGTCCAATCCCCACCGCATGGTATTTAGATGCAGAACTACATCAGCGCACCCGCCACTGGGAAACCCTGAAGGACGAATTTGTAGGGACGTTGGGTTGATAGGTGGAACAGAGGCACTCGACGAAACACTGCAGGATATAGATGCCTTAGTATTTGATGAATCACACCCTCGTGTGGAATATGGGGTACCAGCTTGGGATACGCAGATGCATAATATTTTCAACTGCCTCAATCTATCGATGGAGGAATGTGATGAAGAGTCACGAAATGTCACTATCCCAGAATCGGAGGGAGAACACACGGTTGTTGGACCCCCGTTGCAGACCGTTGATGTGACCAAGCCTCTGAAGCTAAGGGAAGTCAACATTGGAATAGAGGAGAAACCTAAGCTAGCTAAAAATGGGGACTACTAGGATGATGATACTATTGGGAGTCACAGTACTCCTCATAGAATACCAGGACCTGTTTCCTACAAAATTTTCGGAACTCAAAGGGATTATAGGGGACCTAGGGGTCATGCGCATCACTTTAAAACTATATGCGCGCCCTATTAAGCAGCGCCCTTATCGATTGAACCGCAAGTATAAGCAAAAATTCAGGGAAGAACTTGACAAAATGATAGCCGTAGGTATCATCGAACCAATTGAACAGTCCGATTGGGTAATTCCTATGGTGGTTCAGGAGAAAAAGACCAAAGGAGAAATATGAATCTGTGTTGACCTCTACAAACTAAACGATACCTAAGTTCACGATCCCTTCCCTACGCCATTTTCTGACGAAATTCTTGATAGCGTCGGAGGGCAGGAAGCATACTCATTCACTGATGGGTTCTCGTGCTACCCTCAGATCAGGATCGCACCTGAAGATTACAGCAAAACTACATTCGCCACTGAATGAGGATCTTTCCAGTACATTGTCATGCCATCTGGGCTCAAGAATGCCCCTACCATATTTTCACGGGTGGTGGTGACATTATTTAAGGAATTCATCCACAATTTCTTAGAGGTATATTTTGACGATTGGAAAATATTTGGGTTGGTAAAGAAGCATGTCTCGAACCTACGCATGATGTTGGATGCCTTCAGGAAGCACTAGATTTCCCTGAATATTAAGAAGTGCATATTTTTTGTACCCTTCAGGATCTTGTTAGGCCATATAGTTTGTTGGTAGGGACTGATGGTTGATCCTGCCAAGGTAGAAGTTATCATCTACCTAGGAGTCCATACAACGGAGAAACAATTGTGCTCTATCCTCGGACATACAGGTTACTACATAAAGTTCATTCAAGGGTACGCACTAATCATAGCACCCAAGGAGAAGTTGTTAAAGAAGGACGTTTCGTTTTTTTGGGATGAGGAGTTTCAAAAGAGCTTTGAGTTACTCAAGGAGAAGATGGTCTCTGCACCTATCCTCATATTTATTCACTGGGCAAAGATTTTCCATGTTCATGTAGATGATTCAGGGATCGCCCTGGGAGCTGTCCTTACGTAGCCGGAGGAAGGGGATGTCAACCGTCCAGTTGCATTTTCTAGTTGAAAACTTTCAAGTGCAGAGCGTAAATACTCCACCACTGAATGCGAGGGGATGACCATGGTATACGCCCTGCAGAATACCGACATTATATGTTGGGAGGACACTTTAAGATGTTCACGGATCACTCAGCTTTGAAGTACCTAGTGAATAAGCCTGTGTTGGGGGGGAAGATCTGCCGATGGCTA
This sequence comes from Pinus albicaulis, assembly GCA_034641835.2. Lineage (NCBI taxonomy): Eukaryota > Viridiplantae > Streptophyta > Pinopsida > Pinales > Pinaceae > Pinus > Pinus albicaulis. The sequence goes on along the minus strand of CM076574.1, from coordinate 461,913,299 downwards.
TTGCTAATCCAGGAATATGATTTTGAGATCATCATGAAGTTGGGGAAACTAAATGCTAGGCTAGACCATTTATCCCAAATCGAGAGTGGTGAAGAACCAACCAACCTAGAAGAAGGGTTGCACAATGATTAGTTGTTTTCTATTAAGGTGGTTGATGCGCACTTCACCAACATCATTCACTTCTTAACTACGGGGATGGTGCCTGCAGAATATTCGGTAAAATAGAAGAAAGAGTTTGTAACCCGTGCAGTGGACTTTACCATCATAGCGAACCACTTATATAAGCTGGAAGCTGATGAGGTGTTGAGAAGATACGTTTTGGAGCACGAGAGACCAGCCATCTTAGCAGAAGCCCACGATGGCGTGGCAGGATTTCATTACTCCGAGAAATTAACGACGCATAAGGTCTTGAGAGCTGGACTATGGTGGCCCACACTGCATAGTGACTCTCATGACTATTGAAAATCATGCGACACATGCCAAAGGAAAGGAAGACCATCACGCAGAGATGAAATTCCCTTGCACTCGTAGATGACCCTGAAAGAGTTTGACAAATGGGCCATATACTTCGTTGGGCCCATCAACCCGCCAGGGAAGAAGACCGGTGTATGCTACATCATCACTGTGACTGATTATGTAACCAGATGGACCAAAGCACAAGCTGTAAAGGATTTCACTGTAGATACCATTGCGCACTTCATTTTTGAACATATTCTAACCAGGTTCGGCTATCTAAAGATTTGGATGAGTGATAGAGGTACGCATTTTGTTAATGAAACAATACAGGCCTTGACTAAAGAATTTCGAATCCACCACGCGAAAAGCACCCCATATCATCCACAAAAAAATGGAGTTGTAGAAGATTTTAATAAAATCTTGGAACATGCACTGACCAAGGCCTGTAATGTCGATCGCAGCGACTGGGACGTGCACATCCCATCAGTCCTTTAGGCCTATCAAACTACCTGCAATAAACTGACTGGGAAAACACCGTTTCGGATGGCTTATGGAAAGGAGGCCATTATGCCCATGGAGTATATTGTTCCTAGCCTGCACATCGCAGCTTTTATGAACATGGCGGAGCCTGATATCATGGAGGAGCGGTTAGCACAGCTCGTGGCCTTTGAGGAAGATCGTTTCATTGCTAACTTCCATTAGCAAGTTCAGAAGGCCCGAGAAAAATCATGGCTTGATCAACATATTCGGCAAAAGATCTTTTCAGAGGGATAATTGGTCCTGCTATATGATAGCCAGCTGTCGAAGCATCCAGGGAAGTTCCGTCAGCATTGGCTAGGTCCCTATACGGCAAAGGAAATCACTAACGTAAAAGTTGTCTGGTTAGCCACACTGCATGGCGACACTGTCCCAGGGTATGTTAACGGTAGCCGGCTCAAACCATATCGAACCAAATGACAATATGGCCAGCCTAGATGTATTGGGTGGCATACGCGCAGGCCGGAAGAAAACCGCAGGCAAGCCTGTTATATACGCAGGGGTCATTCGCAGGTCTGGAAGCCTAGGGAGGTGCGCTGGGAGCGCAGGGGTTGATCGCAGTTTTGGAAGCCCGGGGAGGTGCGCTGGGTGCATAGGGGTAATACACAGCTGCGAAAACTAGCTGTTGGAATAGTAAAACTGGGTAAAAATCAAATTTTACCGTTGAAAGGAGCGTGCAGTCAGAAATTAATGAGGAAATTTCCAAATATTTTTTACCATTTACTTGATGGTAAGTTTCTGATAAGCCTCATCCAACATCTGGTTGATCTCCAAGGCTATAAAAGCAGAAGGGTAGATCAGAAGTGGGTTTCGTGCATCTTGAACAATTTGTGCTTTGCGAAATTCTGTGACTATTGTGCTTTGTTAATGTATGGGCGTGCTACACCCTCTGATAGTAGCAACCCTGAGTTCATCTTCCACGTAAGAATGACTGCATCCAATCCCACTGAATAATCATAGACGGTGGCCTCGACAGAGAAAGAATCCGATGAAATATGGAAAGTCACCCCTAAATTTGAGGAGGTTGTGTCAACACCGAGCAAGGGAAAGCAGGTGGAGAAAAAGAAGGGGAAGGGAAAAGGCTAGGAGCAAGGGTCGGGGAGGACTGTGAAATGAGCTGGGGTGAAGCCACGTACCTCCCCTCAAAACGTGAAATCCCCGCGAACGGTTCCCCAGGCACATTTTCCTAACCTTTCAAAGAGAACTATGTATTCTCAAGAAGAGGCCCAGATCACTGAACCAATAAAATGGATACCACCCTATGTTTGGCCTTGCAGGACCTCGGTGCACATGCCCAATAATGTTGATGGGATGCGCACCTATCTGCTGATGCATCTGATTCTGGGTGAGGTCCCTATCATTGGATAATCCTTTGGCAAGCTCCATCCACATGGTCAAATTCGACGATCATGACCTAGCCAACCTAGAGGCCTTCCCAGAATTGGCACCGAAATTATATCTCGAATGTCATGGGCAAGAATATTGGTTGGTTCTAGGTTATTAAACCTGCTACGAATGCCTCACTCTGGACACTACAATATCACTGACAGAATTTTGCGACAGCTGCTAGCTCTTGTCCATGACGACTGCTTGTGGATCCAGGACCACATTCCCATTGATGTCGTGCTCATTCACCATATTACTTCTCTTTCCATGAAGGGGCTGAATCCCATGGAGCGCATCAGTAAGAAATATGAGCAACAGATCGCTGATAAGGTGCGCGATGATTACCATGATGAATGAAAAATTAGGGGGTTCATGATCAGCACTATTAGTGACCCCGGTCTGAGCATGGGCACCTTGTTGTTAGCATGCAAAATGATGCATAAATGCTAGGTTGCCACAGTCCCCGCATATATAATTCAGTTGGCTTGCCGCTGCGAAAAATGGATATGCTTCAACTGGTCCCAGTTCTTGTGTAATTAATTTCTAGAGAACGTGCGTGAAGCCCAGGATCATGGAAGGGCACTCTACTACTCCTGGTTGTTGCTCCTTATCGTGTTGGTCGCATGGGAAGCCCCGAAAGACTCAGTCCTCCCTGAGCTCGAGCTAGATATGTGCGAAGGGGCATAGTATGTGAATCTGTGTGACTCAAAGGATGAGCAGCGCATTGAAGATAATAAGGTCTTCTGGGTCCCATTTCAAATTGGGCTTGCAGCAGCAATCCACTCTTGGCCGCGCATGTCACCAACAATCTATGACAAGTATAAGAGCATCGCAGCATTCCAAGTTACGATGCACAATGTGCAGATCCAGGGCCATAAGTATCCAGCGTGGGTATCACTCCCATATATGGTTGCTGACAAGGATATTGACTGTCTTATTTCTACTTGGCTTCCACACTGAAAACTAGGATTCAAATCAAGTATGGAGGACACTGTAGGTACAAGCGCCAAGAATACCACCGCGCCGGATACCACCAAGGAGACAGAAGGACATGGCAAGGATGCTGAAAAGGGTGCGGAGCAGGAGTCGCAGCAGGATCTGGGCACAAAGGGCCTGGATGCGCAGGGTACCGACTCCCTGCGTGGTACGAAACAGACTAGTGACCCTATTAAAGGCCAACGAAAGAAACGATGAGCTACAAGGCCGGGTCGGGAAACTGAAGTTACTCTGATAGAGGAAGACCTGGAGCATATTGCAGATATAGTCACCCTCGCCTCAGAAGATAAATGGCTAGCTTTGGAAGAGCAGCAGAAGGCCATGGTCGCTACACTCTAGTCTGAGCTCCGAGCTTTGCAGCTCAAAACCGACACCCTGCAGATAAGTATGATTTAGACAAAGTTGCCCCTAGCAACCAGCAGTGAATTGATCATCATAATGGAAAGCCGCCTTTGCCCCCTGCCATGCGCAACATTCGTCTTGAGCCCACCTACCTTAGGAGCGCAAGTCCAGGCCTGCACAAAGGTACAATTGGATTTAGCCCGACTGCCGCATGAACCACTGCAGGTCCTCCATGCATCCCTTTTAGAGAAGATTCAACACAGATACTGCTGGGTGCACTAGTAGCTCAGTATAGCTGAGCAAATGATTGTGGAGAAAATATTTGAGGTGTCCCGGGCGCAGGCTGCATGCACCCTCGCTGCCACACAGTAGACTGAGCTGGAACGCCTAATCAGTAGTCTCTGCGCAGATGTAACTAAGGATATCCTAGCTTATCCTACCACCCAGGCCAAGATTGAGGGGCTTTTTGCAGCACTAAGGGCTTCATGGATTGAAATTGAGATTTTCAAGACAGAGATGGAACAGCATATTGCCGCCTTACATGCCAAATTGCAGCCAGAAACTCCACCTGAGGTAAGAGCCGAGCGAGTCGTGCTAGTCACAGAGGCCACCAATACTATTAACGCTCAGATTTCTCAGGGCACAGATTTGTTGGGGACAGTTATGCAACTATGGTCTAAGGTGCAGCTCGACCCTCTCTTCTGTGATTTTACTCAAGAGATGCGCCAGAAGGAGGAAGAGTTTGAATAGCTCAAAGCTACTATGTCCACTTTGATTCCAGCTCAGCACCTAGCACGATTACGTACCAACCACACACTTAGGGATGACATTGAAGAGCTCTGCCACAGAAAGAATGTTCTCAGCAACCACCTTAAGCCTTGGGCCGATGAAGCCCTCAAGCTCTCTCAAAAAGTAGATATCGCAGTTAAGAAACTGAACCAGACCTTGGAAAGTGCCACTGCTGCTACAGAAGGACCAACTTCGCAGAAGTTGGTGGATATTGCTCAGAACGTTGTTGCACAGAGCGAAGGAGTGTTGCCCCCTCTGGTTGATGTGATCAAGTAGCTTCAGGCAAAGATGCAAAGCCCATGGTCGCTGTGTCTTGAGACGAGTCACAAAATTGAGTTGGGGGCCTGTTGGAACAGGGTTCCCTAACCTGCATTTTGATATAATTTTGTAATAGGCAGTCTTGGATAGGGGTTTTGGGGTGGGTCAAAGCCCCTAATGTTTTGTAACAAGTTAAAAGGTAGCTCTAAGGTCCGCAAACCATGATTTGCGGACCATCAGATAGCAAAGGCTACGATGTTATAAATAGATAGATAGTTGGATCAAGTACGTAAGTAAGACATAAAATTGACGTTAGGTTCAAATTTTTAAGATCTGTTTGGGTTGTTTTGGGCGAGGACTCCTGCTGGTTGTGTGCATGGAGATCCTTAGTCCTGCTGTATGTGGACCCCGCTTGGCTGTGTGTGCGGGCTGTGTTTGGGTTGTAAGTGGATCCTTTATGCTAATGGATATGGAATATATTTGAAGTATATTTGTGCTACCTGGGTTGATTTTTTTTGCTGCTGAAGCGCATCTGTGATATTTATTTAAGCTACGAATGTATCTGTGATCTGGAATTGGCTGTGATTATAATGTTCTGTGATGGTATTTGCTGATGCGCATGTGGATCCAAATGTATTAGTTGGATCTGTTAGAGATAGTAGCTTTTTTATGGTTATGTGTTGATTATGCTATTAAAAGTGTTGCGAATAGACTTATTCTGGGTGAGCCTAATAAGTGGCAATGTAGATCTGCCTTAAATTACCTACTCTCTCCCAGGGTGTGGAAACCTAGTTCCAGCACCCTCCCATACTACTTCGGGTGAGACCTTGGCCTGTGAAAGTAGGTCATTTTCGAAAGGGTCAGTAGCATAGGGGTTTTTTGGCAAACCTTAACCTTTGAACCCGGGTTAGGACCCCTTAAGCCAACAGGCCTCAAGGTTCCGCCTGGATAGGTAATCTCATATCAAAAGATGGCTTTTAGTGATTTCTTCTAAGTACCTAAGTCGCACTTCCCTCAATCTTCGCCCTTTTGCGACATAGCGACCCTATGACCTAGCCAAGGTCACAAACTGCTTTAGAATCTTACCTTTCCGACCATGCGACCTTGTGACCCAGCGATCCCCAGCGAAGTCACTAGGTCGTAAGGTCGTAAATGTATGTAAATGACCTCCCAAGTGACCTTACGACTGCCATTAAGGCCTGCACATGTGACCCCTTTATAGATACAGTGGTCGCGTAGGTCACATTTGACCTACGCGACGTAGTTCAAAACCGCGTAACAGACTAACCAGAGTGCGTTTTTTCCAGCTAAGTCATTGAAACCTTCTGCATTTATTGTTTCTGTTGACTACTGACCCTACCTGATCCTACTCCCTAGCTAGGTTATTAATCATCATATATTCCTTTCAGCAATAGCCCCTTTCCTTAGACCATTTTCCTCTAAGGATCCTTTTCTCTCCTGCTCATCCCATCATGCCTAGACCATCTCTGACCCCTTTTATGCCCTCTGCTACCTTGGATACCCATTCCTATACCTCCTATGGTCCCTTCAAGATTTATTTCCTTCCTTTTCTTGGATTTTTTAACCATGTTCCTCGTAGGTCGTGTTATCACTCAGAAAAAAGAGAAACATCATTTGACATAGTACTAGAGGTTCATGTGTCAAAGGTATGGTCATAGAATTCATTTTTCATTACTTGGTTAAGGAAAATTTAAAATTTTTCTTATTATCTTATCATAAGGTCCAAACCCACCCCCATTCAAGTCTTTTCATGTCACATCAGTCATTATTTCCAGACATTTTTCATTTCCCAATCTTACAACCCCGAAAAGGTCATTTTAGCCAAGAATCCCTACTTTCGTAGCGAATTACGCAAAAAAAATGCACTTTTTGCTACGAAACTGCTAATACTTTCATAGCTAAACTGCCCATAAATACATTAAGAACGCTATGAAAGGAAGGATTCCTGTCTGTCTTGTCAAAACAGGTGCTAGGTGTCATTAAATGATTGAAATGGATAGGGTAGATGCCATTTCAGTTAGTTAGGGTAAAATCAAGGTAAAATGGTCATGGATGAAGTCATCATTACCATTTTAAGCATGTATGAATCATCATTATGCCATGAGTTGTCATCAAAATTTTAAAATCCTTCCCAGTTGAGTCATTTCTCATTCTTCGCTCCCTCTTTGCATGTTATTGATCTCTAGAGAGCTATTCCACTGAGCCCAAGTTGTGGCTGGTATTTTCAAAAGTTTGTAGGTATCACTGATCAAGCGAGGCAAAGAAGACATAAAATTACCATGGCTGCAAAGAGGAAGACCAAAAAAGGTGGCCACTGTCTTAGATATGAGCCATCACACATCAACCTGATAAAAGAAGACCCAACAGCTTCAGAAGTTTTCAGAAGAATAGGGTGTTTGCATTTTTTCCTAAAATTGCAAGGATGCCATGTACATGTTTCTAAAGATTTTGCCCTAAATTTCAATGGGACAGCTGCACAAGTGGGAATGTTGAACCTCACTATAACACCAGAGACTATTGCAGCAACAACAGGAATTCCAAGAGGAGAAGAACAATGGTTCAAAGGTTTCAAATTCAACATGTAGGAATGTAAAGAATTTATCAAACCAGAACATAGTGAGGTTGACCTTACAAATGCCATTCCAAGGAGCTACATGAAAGATAATTCCTCAAAGCTACTACTTATCATTCAGAAATACTTCACTTGTGAAGGGAGATATCATAAGGTCTATTCTTACCACTTCAAGCTTCTGCTACATTTTGTTGGTAAGAAATATCTAGATCTACCTTTTTATTTATACAGAAGCTTAGAAAAAATGGCAGATAAATTTCAAGCTAAATCTGAAGGAAGTAAAACCTCACTATTTCATCATGGTTTAATAAATTTGTTGATTTTAGATGAGTTAAAAATAATAGGTAGAGACTGGTCTTCTTTTTTGTTTGTTTGTGGTTTTGAAAGTGGATGCCATCACCCTTAAAAGGACTCCTAAACCTAGAGTTATAACATCACCTTTAGTGGCAGAACAAAGTGAACCAGTAGGGGCAGAGAAAAGTGAACCAGTAATCATGGAAACAGAGCAATTGCAGAAACTTGATACACCTGTTGTTTCACCTGCAAAACAAAAGTCAATTATGAGAAAACATGCAAAACAAGAGCCAACTGTGCGTAAACATGGCAGCAAAAGGATTAAAAGAAGCCAAACAGTGGCTAAGGGAAATTTATAAGAAAATCTACATGTTATTGATATTGAAGAGACTCCCATAGTCCAAGCTAGGGATATAGATGAGGGAGGAAAGAAGCTGAGGAAAGCCAAATGAGCAAAGAAGTTAGAGTTTGAAGGTGAGGATGCGGATTTTATGTTTCAGGCTAGGAAACCCATGACAAGACATGATAGAAAACTCTTGGAAAGTAGTAAAGAAGTTTAGAGGGTCACTGACATTGTCCAGCCACCACCAAGTATCATTGACCTATCATCACCTGCAAAAGAAGATCCAGTCATCAAGCAAAAGAAAGGAAAGGAGAAAATTATTGAAAAAATAGAGTTTGAGGTCCTTGAGGAACAGTTGAAGTTATAAAATCATGAAATATCAGTCTTGAAGAAAGAGGCAAGGAAACATAATGTCCAAAAAGTGCAGTTTGAGAAAATGAAAGAGATTTGGGAAGAGCAGGTTGATAGTGTATCAGAGACCTTAGATGATACACATCAATTAATCAAATGGACTATGCCATTGAGTAAAGAGGCGAAGCATGTTAGAAGAATTAACCTGCACTTGAAATCTAGCAATAGAAAACTGAAGGACCAAGTCAAAGACCTCCAAGAGGAGTTAGAATTGATCCATGACGAGATGGAGAATAAGGGTTTAAAGATGACTGTAGTTGAGTATCCCATAGCTCAACTCAGCATTAATGAAGAGGAAACACCTCAAGGCTCTTAAATTGAGTTTGATTATGTTTTAAGAGGTTAATGGACTGTTGAAAACCAATTTTATACAGCTGGAAGGTACATTTTTGAAAGAAGGTCAAAATCTGGAAATTACACAGTTTCGTAGCGTTTCCTAGGCTTGAAGCGAGCAAAATGCTACGAAAATTTATGTAGCTTTCTTTTTGTTTCTAAAGCCACTTTTTTCATCTTTTGAGGAGGGGAAATGGTAGTGATGATTCATCAGGTCATGATGGACACCATGTAAGAACAAAGAAGTAGAAATTTTGATTGAAAAAGTCATTTTTTGGACACTATGAAAGCACGCTACGAAATTTCCCTATTTTCATAGCGAGCTGTCTTTGAAGGTTTCTGAGAATTTTAAGAGTAGTTTTGGATAGGTGGACACATCCAACAGGTTAAGGGACCTTGCCAGCAATCATTCATGACTTGAAGACCATTAAATGGAGACAACTCTTCAACTGAAGCATTCGTTGAAGATAGGGTCCTATTTTCCTGAAAAATAGGGTTTGGTTCCATATGTTGGAGGATATTTAAAATGTCAAGTAGTGATGAGCTATGTCATAGCTTATTCGAACATGTGAAGCATTAGTTGTCAAATATGTAACTGTTTTAAGCGATAAGGTAGTTTGATGTAATAAATAGGAGTTTGACTCCTATTAGGAAAAGGTTTCTTTTAGAGTGTAGCTGTCATTTTCTGATTAAAGCACATGTTTTACTGTTATGCAAGGTGTCATAGGAAGAGTTTGATGAATCTAGCCAAGAGGCAGATCATCTCTGATGTAAGAAGGTCTATTAAAGGGAAGATTATCAAAATTGTAAAGGTTTGGAGATTTTTTGCACTACTGTTGCTTTATGTAATTTGACTTATATCAGTAATACATAGGAATTCTTCTTGACATACCTGAGATTCTCATGGAGTTTTTAATGTTTTTCCGATCTCCATATTTACGTGTACCACTTGCAGTAGACTTCATCTTTATTACTCAGAATTCATATGTTTATGCTCTGACTTCCTTTATTGATGAAATGATTGTGTTGCCTTATGTTCTATGAGTGATTTACCTTTGTTAAAAACTCTTACCTGCCTCATATTCCATGTTAAGAGACATCACCACTGAATTTATTGATTTGTTGACTCCATAAGCCCAATTGTTGTAGACCTGTACTCTTTTCAACCTACATACATCAAAATCAAGTTACTTTTTCAAATAGAGTTAGCCATCTAATTTCATTATTATCTAATATCATAAACACCTTTGAGAGAGCCCTCTTAGACTGAAGAGGCTAAGTTGCAATCAAAAGCTGGTTTGAAACAATTACATAGATTTGTCTGATCAGCAACCAATCAAGTGAAATTTTGTGATAACAGGTCGCGTCGGCCTGTTTTTCGTCCAGAAAAACCCTAATGCGACCTCACGACCTCACGACCTGGTCGTTGGGTCGTAAAGTCGCAAAGGTCTGATATTTCACTCAGATGCGACCTTGCGACCACGCGACTAGGTCTCCAGGTCACATCCCTTCCAGACCGAAGCCTTTGCAACCGATACAGGTCGCAGTGACCTAGAATTCTTTGGTGCGACCTATCCTGCTGATCACTCAGCCTCCCACACCGGCCAGCGCACTATTTGGTTTAGTCAGGTATTTTTTCTATTTGCCTCCATGTCGTCCATCTTATCGTGGGACTGTTTTTTTAATATGCTAGGTAATATTGAAGTTGAGCTCGAGTGCATCTCTATCTCTTTAGCCTCAAGTGACATGGGGCCCCTTGATCCAGGTGGATATTGGTGACCACCCACCTATTCCACTTGGGGCCCCACCATTGTGTCTTTTAGTTTTTCAATTTCAACATAATTTACTATTTTTAGCATTTTTTGGGGTCCTGAACTTCCAGAGCTGTTTTGAGGCCCTAAACGACATTTTTTGGGCATCGTTTTTATGATTTCATTCTAGAATCCACATTCGCGATGAGCAGTTGTAGTACTTGGATAGATATTTCTAATGATGTATCATGTGTGTCAAACGAAGATAATATGCCAAAGTTACGAACCCGGGAAATTGATGTACCAATTTACCCCAACGGGGCCCATATTCTGGCGTTTCATCTCTTAGGGTTAGGTTTTTGGATGTTTAAGGTTTTCCATTGTTTTTCCATAATATATAGGCCTTTCGAGCGTCATTTTAACAGAGATTTCAGATTCCTTTAGCCGCCACATCTCTTCTCAGAGATAAGCTACCAGCGCCCTAGCTAGTTTATTAACATTCTGTCTATAAGAAAATTTGCTTACAAACAGAATGGAAATAAACTAGCTAGGGCGCTGGTAGCTTATCTCTGAGAAGAGATGTGGCAGCCAAAGGCCTCTAAACTCTCTGTTAAAATGAGTCTCGAAGGCCTATATATTATGGAAAAACAATGAAAAACCTTAAACATCCAAAAACCTAACCCGAGGAGATGAAACACCAGAATATGGGCCCCGTTAGGGTAAATTGGTACATCAATTTCCCAGGGTCGTAACTTTGGCATACTATCTTCGTTTCATGCACATGATACATCATTAGAAATATCTATCTAAGGAATACAACTGCTAATCGCGAATGTAGATTCAAGAACAGAATCATAAAAACGATGCACAAAAAACGTCGTTTAGGGCCTCAAAACGACTCTGGAAGTTCAGGACCCGAAAAACAGCTAAAAATAGTAAGTTGTGCTGAAACTGAAAAACTGAAAGATACAATGATGGGGCCCCAAGTGGAATAGGCAGGTGGCCACCAATATCCACCTGGATCACCCTCAACAGTTCGCAGAAGGAATAAGAGTCCAGAATTGGATCCACTAGAGGATGACATACCTCCACCACCGTCTCCTATCTACGGAGACACCGCTTGTGTTTTTGGAAAAGGTGAAAAGATATCCTAGTATGAATTGTATCAAGAGTTCACAAAGCAGGAATTCCCAGAGTACCTTGTAGATTGGCAGGTATAAATACAGGTGAATATATCCAAACTACATTATGTGGCTGCCCACCATCTGATCTTCCCATGTGCGGAAGTGATTGAATGGATCATCCAAAAAGTGGATTCAAAGCACTGGGTAATCCGAGACTGTTGTGGAAAATCCTTGGCCAACCTAATCCCAGGGGATGCCAAAGTATATTATTCACTCCCATGTAAAGAATAATCTTTCAATGCTCGGTGGATAGCAACACATGATGTGCCAGTACAGGACACCCTGAGGAGCTGGTGGGAAGAGCCGAAAATTTCAAGGGAAAGAAAGACAAGGAATATAAGACCGAGGGTCTAAGGAAGGTGTGTAGGCTTGTCACAGCCATGATGTACCTGATGCATGGTAGGATAAATTCCACTAGCTTCAACGGAGCATGGGTTCCCCTCATGTACACAATTACCTCCTACGACACTCGCTTTAACTGGGCCCATCTATTAATTTCAGCTCTAAGGGCGAATATATCAGCAGCATAGGTACCAGAAGAAGGGTTAGAATCAGAGTTCTATATGGCCTCCTACCTTTTAGATGTAGTATGCTCACACTGCAACTTTGATAATTGGGCGCATAACTAGAGTGCAATGACCGGTGGACTGATTCACAAAGGTAAAAATATTTTCTAGGATTCCAAATATAAGCAAGACATCAATGTGATCTTAGAAAAAATTTTCACTGCTTTATACCGTCGTCTCTTTAATGAAGATCCACCTTGCATGTCCAGAAGATCCATGGATATGGTCATTAAGGTAGCACATTGGTTTCCCATCCGAGAAGGCACCTTCATCTGGGTTTTTGGATCGTTCAAGAAACCCCATGCATTGCCCAAATTCGTTACCAATAAGCTGTTGCTACAAGAAGTATGCTACCATATGATGAGCAGTTTCTCCAAAATGCTGAGTAAAGGCAAGAAGAAACCATGACCTACTCTCCCACTCACCATTGGTGCCTACATGATCAAATACTTCAAGGAAGTGGAGGTGGAAGCTGAGTACATAAGGGGCTTCAATTTCATGAACTTAGATTTCTGGTACTATGACCCAGAAAGGATCGTCCTTGTGTACTGCAAGCGGGCTAAGTTTAACTGGACTTATCAACACACAGAGACTGTCATGGAAGATGAAGTAAGGAACTGGTATAATGCACTTAGGGAGGCAACCCCTGAAGAGAAATTTTACTTAGGTGGAAACCAAGGATACCAGTCTCAAGATGATCATACCCTACACGAGAGAGTTAATGCCATGAAGTGGAAAATTCTAATGGGAGGAGAATCTACTTCTCAGCCCAAAAAACCCAAGAACACCATGGGAAATGAACCTCCTAAAAGTCAAAAAGAAGGAAGAGACAAAGAGGTTGAGGTACAACAAAATTCTGAGAAAAAAAGAAAGCTAAGAAGAACTTAAGAAAACCCAAGATTCTTTGGCACAATAACAAGAAGAAGAGAGGTGAAGGCAACAGGTAGAAGAGAAGAAAAAGAAGCAAGAAGAAGAAGAAAAACAGAAGAAGCAACGATATGAGTAACATCGCAAAAAGCAGGAGAGGGAGGAACATAAAAATAAGAAATAAGAGGAGGCTCGCAGAAAGAAAGAAGAAGAATAAGCTAAGGCCAAAGAAGAAGAACAACAGAGAAGAGAAGCAGAAAGCAGGTTGAAGCAGGAACAGGACGAAGAAGAAGCAGAGAAAAGAAGAGAGGAAGAGGAAGCCTGAAAATAGCAAGAAGAGACATCCAAAGAGGCAGAGAGAAGCGGGTCACATCCCTTACAAATTAGGAGGTGAGAAGACCTGCCACCTATTGACATACCCCCAACAACTCCCATGACAGGAGGGAACTTCTCATTCTCAGAACTCGATATCTCAGAGGAACAAGAGGATGATGTAATAGATCTAACAAGGCTATCTTATGATCAGTACACTCACAAGATCAGGCAACAGAGGAGAAAATTTCAAGCCCAGAACCCAACCGAGCCTCTAGTTGTAACCACTGAAAAGGACATAGTCTTGGACACCAGGACAAATCCCATAATTATAGCATCTGTTGGAACTACTTTTGCAGCTGTCATAGAAGAAAAAATCAGCAGAATGAGTAGGGAGATCTTATTACTACAAAACAGGCTCTGTATATCTGAGCAGAGGGCCACTCTGGCAAAAGAGGAAAATAAGGCCTTGGAAACCAAAAACCAAACCCTCCAGCTTGCACTCACTCAAGTCGGAGGACTACAAGTCGCCATCCAAGGAGATTTGGACATCTTGGGTAGGACTATGATACAAGTTTATGAAGAAATGATGAGGCTGAGGCAAATAGTCGCTCCCTTAGCAGGGGTCCAAGCAGAAAAAAGGAAGAAGTCCACCCAGCTAAAAGATGCCTCTACAACGCTTGGCAGCATCCTGGAATGGTATGAGAGATATGCAGAGGCCCCTGCCACTCTATCAAAGAAGGATTGGATCTACACCCATAATGACAAGGTACGATGTGGATGAAGCTACAATCCAGGGATAAACTCGCAAAGGATGTAGAAAAAGTGATGACCGCATATGAGCATCTCATCAGCGGTATCTACTTGATGGAAAAAGTGCATCACATACCTTCCATTGGTACCTTGACCCAAAAAAAGGCGCAAGAGGAAGTACTGCAAGATATTCAGTCATTTCTAGATCCGATCAAAGAGGTAGCCAACTCAAAGGACCTCCCAGCTACGAGGGAGAACATCGTACAGTATTTCGTTGCACTGGTCAGGATCTACACCAAGATAGCATCGTTGTCTAATCAGATCAATACAAAGAATCACACACTAGTTCCGGATGCACTTGAATGCTTTCACAGGCTAGGTGAGGACATGCCTCAACTCACCACAATATCCATTGAATATCAAGCCTGGAAGACCTATCTCAAGGAGCAGCATTAGGTGGAAACCCAATCCTTTCTATCACAAAACTGCTCCATGAAAGTAACCAGACATACAGGTCGCAAAGGTAGTCAAGTCGCAGGTCGCAAAAGCCACCAGGTCGCAGGTTGCAACCCTACTCAGGTCCTAGGTAACAGTTTCTCCCAAGTTGCAGGCCATCCCAACAGTCGGGGAGGCGAAGAGACAGGGTAGCCGAAAATTTAATTTTTTGTTCTATATGTACTCTCTCAGGAGAGATGGTTAAGGACCTTTTTTTGGACTCCAAAAGGAGAGAGAGAGAGATACAATGGTACATAATTGAATGTATGTTCCAGGAATGAATACAAATGAATGTTTTGGATCTCACTATAGGATATGATGGAGGCTTCAATGTATTCACACCATGAATATAGTTCTTTTACATGTCTGATACTATTCGTAATTGACTGGTCCATGTTTCTGTTTGTACATTGTTTATATGTTTGAGCTCTTTTGATATGTGGATGATGCATGATGTTTCAATGTAGGGATATGTTAACAACCTAGCTTGTTGATATGTACCTAAACCTCTTCTGAAATATGCCTAGGTAACTCAAGGACATTTGATCATAGTAAATTGTTTCTCTTATGTTCAAGTGATCCTTCGTATGAGTATGGCCCTAATGAAGTTTTTCTAATAATACTCCTTTTGTGTTGCATGCTTTAAATATCGCTTTGCTATTCGTGGTGTTTCATCTGCAGGGTATCTATCAACCATTGACTATGTTTCATCCAGTAGCCGTACATTCTCACGATTGTGAATCCCCTCTCTATCTGAGAAAGGGAACATATCTCACTAGTGTAATGGCAACCAAGCCTACATACCAAATGGGATCCCTGTCACAAATGGTGTAGAGTCTAGTTGGGATTCTATACCGGGGAGATTCCCTTACTGTTGGCAAGACAACTTTCCCTGTCAACAGAACTAAAATGTAATCCTGCAACAACAAGCTTTGACATACCGCCAAACCTGAAACAACCCATACATTAGTTTTATGACAAAAATCAACCTAACAAAGTTGTTCTAATGTTAAATTATAAGTATAATTGGACTAGGAAAGTGACAAGTGAAAAAGGACATACTTTGGTGAATAACGGTTGTTACAACAATAAGGTATGGTCTTGCTGGTAAAAAATGGATAAAATAAATAGGAAAATAAGTAGGAAAATATGACAATTTTGAGACCCAAGATCTCCCCCAGCTTAAGTGGTGGTGGTTACGATTTAATTTTAAAATTTAATGGTGTCAAAGCAATCTAATCATGTAGTATTATGTTAGGGTGAGGTATGCATTAATTGGACGAAGAATTGGATTTCCTAGATCTCGTCTAATTAGGAAAGGAAACACGTGCTTAAGCAATTTTATGTGTAACAACAACAACTCCTGGAACCCTAATTAATCCAAATCAGTAAATGAACTGAAATGTAATCATATAACAACAAGCTTCGACATACCATCTAAACCTGAAACAACCCAACCATTAACCATTAAACTACCTAACCCATAAGCACCAAATCCCTTAGCTCTTGACTCTTAATCCCTTAAAACCTAACCCCTAATCCTTGTATTCTAAATCCCTAAATCCCATAATCCTGAAAGCCCCTATCCACGTATCCCCCAACACCTACATTAATTAACTATTTAGGCACATCTCGTGCTAATTTTGGGGCTAAAAAGGGAGCTAACCAAGGAGGTAATGTAGGTGAAAAAAAAGGAGCTAAACCTGGCACTATCACTATCGCTATTTCTGGGGAAATTGATGCACTATTTCTGATGTAATTTGCGATATTACTTTCCATGCTAATTTCAGGCGTTATTGACGTTGAAATTTACGGCACTAGTATTTTCTGAATTAGCACCTAAATTTTTTGGTCGGCCAAAGAAACACCAAAAAATTGTGCCATCTCGATAAATAGTGCCAAATTTCTCAAAAAATTGGAGAAAAATACACTAAAACAGTCCTTAAAAGAAAAAAAGGGAGCTAATCACAGGGATTTTTGTAGTGAAAAGAACAACTCCGATAATTCTCGACATGATTAGCCTTGATCATAGTGCATGCTTTAGATTGCAAAGTATTTCCAAAGCTAAGAATCTAAGCACTGACATGTTGATGATTGAGAGTACAAAAGTAGTAATTTCATTTGATTGAAAGACACCAAGACAAAAATTGAAGTTGATAATGTCGTAGGGGTCAAATTTTGCATGAATCCAATCTTGGTTTTAATGAAAATGGTTATTTTATAGGTTTTGACCAAATAATCTACCTCAAACATAACTATTTTAGTTCTAATATGAGAAAGTAAGCCTAAAATAATCTAGATCATGAATACATTTTATGAATCTAAAATTCCTTGTTGAAGAATATGGTGTATTACTCAATTCATTGGCTTGGATATTTCTTAAGTTGTAGTCTAGGTTCAAACAATACCCATGAGGGTATAACCTTCTCTACATGACATATTTGAAATTATCATAGTGAAAGATCCATTTTTCTTATGTAACCAACAAATGATTATGCTACTTATCTAAAACAATATTTATGATATGGATCTTAATAGTTTGGATTTTAAGTTTACATCAATAATCTTAGGTCGAGTCTTAAAGTAGGAATTTTTTGGATTATGGAACCACAAATGAAGCTTCTCACCATTGAATCTACCATAACACTTTAGGATAAATACCATGGCTCATAGCTAGAAAAAATTAGTAGTATTCAATTTTCTCAAATATAATTTTTTCAGAGATCCTTTTAGAAGGTTATCACCATCACTTGTATCACTTAGTTCACATGCTCCATGGAATTATTATTTTTTGAGTCTTGTGTTTATCCCTCTCATTGAACACATCTTGGAACCATTTTGGATTGGGTATAAAAACAACCAATGACATGTTTTTAACACCCTCCTCCCACACCTACCCAAGTAACTGTCCAACTAGGGTAAACATGTGACAAAGAGTTACTATGATATGATTCAACTCCTTATGTATCAGTTAAGTAAGTGGAACCGACATAACACAACCAACCTGGCCTTCTACACATGCAACAGAACCCCCAGGAGCCATCCAACCCATCCAGGTGACTAGCCCCTAAGACAAACTGAAGTTTTTCTGTATTAAAGGTTCATTCAGTCTCTCAACATGGGCATCCATGAGACTGGGACCCTCCATTCTCTCCCACAGCAAGGCATGTCTGTGACTCGCCACTTTTCCAAGTACTTCTGTGCCACAGACTCCAGATTTTGTGCCACCTTTTCAGGGCCAGGACTCAAGCCACTACCCAAAACTCCATGAAACTTCCATAAATGGAAAATAACATCAAACTGATAAAAATGAAAATAATTGAACAAGTAATTGACTGGACCCCTAGTAGCCATGACATACATTTAGTAAAAAATGTCAAAAATATGCATTATACAAGTTTAAAAAATAAATTTGAGCATAGGGGTTTCATTCTTACCTGAGAATAACTCAGAATCATTGATGCCTCATCACAATAACTTCATTACCATCTATTAAGACATATATTCATTGTGCATTCAGTGACTAACCAAAACGTTGATAAGAGCCATACATTATCACTTCCATAAAACTCACTAATAACCATCATATAACCAACAGAAATATAAAGGATATAACAACCATAAACCACATATAAAAAATTATATTTACCCACATAATACCAAGTAGAATAAAATATTAATAATGAATTCAAAGGCCAACTAGGTTCGTGACTTCCATGTTCCACCCAACTATATATTGGCTGAACCAAATCTCTCTTCAGCCAATCACGATTGTGCCATATTCCAAGCATGAATGTGGGATTTCATGAAACAAATCTAACAAAACCGAACTAGAGTTTCTAGAAGCCAAACCACTTCAACACTCAACCAGTGATTCCACCTCACATTCGAACATCACTATCCATCACCAGATTGGTCTCTACCCAAGCTGTCCAAGGCTCCAGAGAATTTGTTCCAACCAAGTCTATAGGACTAGTAACTCAACCCACAGTTGTTGTCGGGCTCTAGAGCATTTGACGAACCAAGGCTCTAGGACAAGTAACTCAACCCACCAAGGGATCCAAATAATGTTTCCAACCAAGGCTCCAGGACTAGTAACTCAACTCGATTCATTATAGGGATCTGGAGCATTTGTTCAACCAAGGCTCCAGGAACTAATAACTCAACCCATAGCCAAAGTAACATGAGAACCAACCAGAAAATAAAAGGGAAATACTCCCACAACACCATGGTTATCCAGGAAGTGGCAAGGCTAGTCAAAACCACTGTCAATCTAGGAAATCTCCATGCCAATAACAAATCATAACTAAGAAACCACATGCATATGCAATGCATGCAAAAACTAGTAAGGAAATCATACATGCAACTCGGTACCTGCAAGCGAAACCCATTGCAGTTGTTGATCCTGATGTCCTCTTACACTTTCCTGCTTTTCCTTTGTTTTCTTGCTCCAAATCCCAAGTATGCCACACTCCTCCAAGAGTGCCCTAGTAAAACTCTAAGTATCCAAGTGTATGAGAGAGAAAATAGAATAAGAGCTCAAAAAATGAACTGGAAAAAGTCTGAGAAAAAATCTTGACAACTGATCCGTAGAAGCCTTTTTATTAATGAGGCCTCTATTTTCTTCAATTTTCCATTATTTTCCTTCACTTTCCTCCTCACATGCAACCTGTGACCTTTCACCTTCCTTTTCTCCTAATTTCCTCTATTTTCATAAATAAATGCCTATAAATGTCACTTTTCCTTTCCAAATCCTTTTCCATTGCCTTTGAAAATTTCCATATCCATAATAAACCAAATGAACACCCACACTAGGATGTTTTCCCCAACATTCATCATGGAATACGTGCCTCGTGACCATGGTTATTATTTTTCCTTTATTAACTTTTATTACATGGATTTTTTACTAGGGAATTTTACAGAAACCTCCCCCTTGGGGGAACATCGTCCTTGGTGTTCAATGACACCTGCAACCAACAATATTGTTGAAAGAAAAAAATATTTCCCATGGATATTTATAACTTAGATAATCTCTGTATTGACAATGATCAACCTTCTGAGAAGCACACCATCATGGCAACCATAAGTACATTATATCATACCACATATTGGAGCTTTATAACATGGCTCATGCTGGTATTTACATATATATACAAATGTACATATACCATAGCATTCTACCCAAGCATGTACCAAAACATTCACTCAACCAGTGAATAGATAAGGTTGCATAGCCCACATATGATCTGACATCTCCCATGTAGCTTCATCGGGCCCAAAGTGCTTCCACTTCACTTTAACTTGCTCGATTGCTCAGTTCTAGAGCATGACCATCTTTCTCTACAAAATGTGTTGAGGTTCTGCATGGAATTATCCTTATGGCTCCACCTGATATACATACCAATCAATCACATTATCAACATCTTTAACATGTTTCTTAAGCAATGAAACATGGAAAACATCACGGACTTTCACTGTCGGAGGCAGTGCAAGTCAATATGCTACTAGTCCAATCCTTTCAAGAATCTTGAAAGGTCCACAAAACCGAGGTGTCGGCTTGGCACATGATCTAATCCTCAAGTATATTTTCTTGGGATTGATGCACAAGTACACATGTTCCCCAACCTCAAACTCCTTAAACAACTTGTTCTGATCTTCATAACTTTTCTACCTATCCTATGTTTCCTTTAGATTCTTCTTGATTACCTACATTTCTTATTCCATCTCTACAAAAATATCTGGTCCTATCAATACCCTATTGAATGGATCACTCCAACTGATGGGACTATTACAAATCCGACCATAGAGTGCATCAAACAGACTCATCCTCAAAGACTCGTGATACCCAATTTTGTAAGTGAACTCTACCAGTGGAACATACTCTTCCCACTTTCGTTATTGATGCATCACATACATCCTCAACATGTCCTCCAATATCATGTTGACCCTCTCTTTCTGTCCATCTGTCTATATGACACAATATTCATTAGAACAACATGCAACCTCACCACATCCATGATGAAGACGTGTGCTACATCATTGGTTGAATAAGTGGACTTCACTAGAATGAAGTGTGTTACCTTCATCAACCTGTCAATCACAACCATAATTGAATCATGTTGTCTATATTTCCTTGACAAACCTATGATGAAATCCATGGAAATGATCTACCATTTCCACTCTAGAATCGAAATCGATTGTAGCAACCCTCCTTGATTCATACATTCTTCCTTTACCTGTTGACAATCCAAGAATATTGTCACAATTTTTTTCACTTCTTTCTTCAAGTTCGGCCAGTAATAGAACTTTTTTACTGTTGCCAATGTATTCTAATATCTTAGATGACCTTAATACGATTTCACATTAAACTCTCTCAAGATAATATTCTTGGGCTCATTGTTATTGTGTACATAGATATTGTCCCTAAATTTGACCAATCCATATGATGTAAGACAATATTCCACATCTTGTACACTTGTACTTGTACTTGTACCTGTACCATTACATGTACCTGTACTTGTACCTGTATCTATACTACTACCTGTACTTGTACTTGTATTTTTTGGTAACATGTGTCTGAGCTCCATGTACCTATTATCCTGCTGACCTGCCTGTAAGATCCGATCTTATAGATTTTTCCCATAAGAACTCATGGCTGGTATATGATTTACATGTATCTACCTGCTAAGAGCATTTGCAACCCTATTATATTTTCCTTTAATTTACCTGATATCAAAGTAAAACTCACTTATCGTGGCCAACCATCTATCTTGCCTAGCATTCAAATTCAGTTGATCTAATAAATACCTCAATACAATGTGGTCGCTCTTCAGTACAAACCTCCTTTGAATGATATACTGCGTCCACATCTTCAATGCATGAAGGATCATTTCCAACTCAAGATCGTGTGTCGAATAATTCTTCTCGTGCTCATTCAATTTTTGTGCCTCATAGAACACTACCTTTCCTTCCTGCATAAGAACTCCACCAAGTCCTATTTTTCAAGCATATGTGCATACCACAAATTCTCTGTCTAGATTTGCAATCTCTACCACTAGAGCATGTGTCAAAAAAAATTTCAACTTCTCAAAACTTGTTGCACATTCCCCTATCCATTCAAACTTCTTACCTTTCCTTTGCAATGATGTGATGGGATATGAAATACGTGAGAAGTTCTTGATGAACCTTGTGTGATAACCTACTAACCCCATAAAGGACCTTACCTCATCCACATTCCTAGGAGCTTCCCACTCCATGAAAGCCCCTACCTTCTCCAGATCCACTGCTATGCCTTCCTTGGAAACCACATGGCCCAAGTAATGTACTTGTCTGAAATACACTGCATTTGCTAAGCTTGGCATACAACTTTTGTTCTCTTAGAAATATCAATACTATTGCTAAGTGTTTGGGATGATCTTATTCATTTTTATAATGTACCAATATATCCTCAACGAATACAAAAAAAAAGTTGTCCAGATAAGGATGCAACACACTCTTCATCAAGCACATAAAAGTAGCTGGAGCATTATTCAAAGCGAGAGGAACTACAATCTACTCATAATGTTCATACCTGGTCTGGAAAATTGTCTTATCAATTTCATATTCTTTAATGTGTACCTCATGATATCATGATCTTAGATCAATATTTGAGAACATTTTTGCTCCCTTCAACTGATCAAACATGTCATCAATCCTCGGCAAAAAATACATGTTCTTAATGGTCACCTTGTTCGACTGCCTATAATCAATGCATAACATTAGGTTACCAACCTTATTCTTCACAAAAAATACCGGTGCATCCCAAGGTGATACACTTGGCCTAATGTATCCCTTTTCAAGCATTTCCTTTAACAGAAACTTCAAGTCTACTAGCTTCAGTGTGCTCATCATGTCTGGTGCCTTTAATGATGGTGTTGCCCCTGGTACCAACTCAATAGAAAATTCCACTTCTCTACGAGGCAACAACTCTAAAATATATGCTGGAAACACATCCTGAAACTATTGTGAAACCGAGTACCTGATCAACACCTCTGTATCCTCAACTTCCTTACCTCTGTCACTGGAAATATGTATTACAAATAACACATATCCTTTTCTATGACTATGCTTCACCTACATAGTTTTCATCGTCCTAATTGATGTTGCTTTCTTCTTACCCTGCAAGACTCGCTGTTCTCCATTATCATCCAAACACTCAATGGATTGTCATAAAATTTCACTTTCATCCTGTGAAGATATAGCCAGGCCTTACCCAAAAGCATACTATATGATCCCAATGGAAATAAATTCAAAAGTGATGATGTAGGCATACCATTCAACTCAAATGCACAAGCTCTTACCCAATGATGAACTCACTTATTTGTACCTATATCCAACTTCACTAACCAAGACTCTGCATGCACTTATTTATTCAAACCACACTTATCCACAAGGTCAATATTAGCATAAGTATAGCCAGATTTGGGGTCAATCAAAATAGAAGCAACTTTATCACAAAGCTTATCGTCCATCTCGATAATAGACGCGTGGTGATATGCCTTCTTGTTATCCAAAACTGCATAGATACGAGGAACACTTTATCCAACATCCCCCACAGTCTGTGCCTCCTGAGCATTGTAAATCTGAGGTCTACCACCCTGATGTTGTGGAAAATATCTCTGACAATGATATTTACCACAAGTCCAACACTGTACGAGCTTCCTATCATAACCCTTGTTCTGCTTAGACCGAAATTCTTGTCCTATGCATTGAACTTCTTGTGTGGTGTTGAATTCTCTTTGTTACTTGTGTCCTGCAACCTTGCTTGTTTCTTGTCCCATTTCTCTTTATTTTTATTATTACCATTCCAGTCTGGTTTAGTCTCATATCTATGCTTTAATTGCTCATAACAATGCTTTAGATTTTGCATGGCCTCCTCCAATGATATTTTAATGCTATCGGCAATCCACTAATGAATCTCTGAAACTTGGCTTTCTCCTCCTTAAGGTAAGTCACATAACTCAATAACTCCAATAACCTTCTAGTGTACTCCTAAATGGTCATAGATCCCATATTTAGCTCATAAAACTCTTTTTTCATGTCGTCATATTATCTCTCTGATAGTTACTTCTTCCTGAAGGGTCTCTCAAATTCACTCCAAGTCAACTCCTCCTCATAAATATCTCTAAAGTTCTTTATATCTTCCCACCAGATATCTACTTTACCTTTAACACTGAATGTAGTTATTATGGCCTTCATGTTCTCTGAGTCATCATGTATCTTGAAGAAATTATTCATTCCAATCAACCATGCTCTGCATCCTGTGATTTCTTCATTTCTCCATCAAATTTAGGTGTCTTTGTTTTCTTGAATTCATGCGGTAAATATACCCTATCACTCCTCTTGTAAGGATGATAATGATGATGATCATGATACGTGTCAGATTTAGAACTATAATAGTACATGTGTCCATCACCTCTCCCATATGGAGTATCCAAGAATGTTTCATCTCTAATCGTGTCATATCTATCTTTCATGTGCCCACCATGATATCTATTGCCATATGCCCCATTTGTCCTATCCTCTTGTCCATAGCTGATCCGAGTAGTCCTTGTCTTTGCAATTCTGAAAAACACTAAAGAATTACTACATTGACTTATGCTTGTTTCTCTTGCACCTTCATGATTCTATCATTATCTGCTTTGCAACTCCTTATTTCTCCCTTCAAACTCCTCAATGTGTCTGCTAATTCAGAAGAGGTCCCAACATTATGGGAAATTTGAGGTATAAAATGGGCCTCATAAGGAAATTATAAAATAATAGTGGAAATAATAAAATAATATTGGATTACATCATCAAATTTTAGAGGGAAAAAACAAAAAACTACTTTTTCAACATGTATTTTCAACTTATCTCCCTATGGGTTTACTCAAATTTCAACCGGGAAAACTCTTTGGATACATATTTTGATTCCTCATCCAAGGATTACCCATATTACATACTCTCAATGGACACCTCTCCACGAAAAATGAGAAATACATGAAAAACGTGATTGCAATCACATTTTTTCATGTATTTCTCATTTTTGTGTAGTAGGGTCCATCGAAAGTATGCAACAGGGGTACTCCTTGGGTGAGGAATTAAATTTTGCATCCAATGAGTACTCCCACGTGAAATTTGAGAAAAAAATTAGGGAGATAAGTTGAAAAAGTAGTTTTATTATTTTATTATTTTTTAATCCTTTTACTTTTTAACCCCAAAAATGGTGAATCATCCCCCATGGTTGGCATCATCATCTTGAATCCTATTGGTTCTTATAAATCTTATTTTGGTTGTACATTTTTCTTAGGATGCACATTTTAGACCTCAAATGTTCTCTAATGCACCATGCTGCTCATCTGATTCATAGGGATAATCTTTGTAGTCTACCATCTTGCTAGTCATCTTTGATCTCTTCTTCCTGCAAGGTATATTATGTTAACTAAACAAAATCATAAACGAACTAGTGTACCTTAGTATATTTAGGGGAGGATATATCATCTACAAAATTGACAATATTAGAACAGTACATATATATATAAACCCAATCATATCAACATATAAGCATACTTTCAGCCATTATCTAGTTATCCATGCATGAGTATGTTGAAAACATACCATGAATTCATGTACAAGGAACATAATCCAGTCAATTTATGCATAAAAATATATAAACATTGACACATATAACCAATTCATGAAAGACATACAATCACAACAAATACATTCAGCAATCGCACCATCAAATTTCACATGGTGACACCAATGTAATCATAACACACACAATGCATACACAACAAGCACATAGACCACAACCAAAAGGACCTATATGCAACCAATGTGTACATACGACAACAAATTCATCCAAGGAGAACGGAAACCATATATTACCCAAGGAGAATGAAACCATGCTCTAATACGACTTTCTAACACCCTCCTTCCACATCTACCCAAGTAATCGGCCAACCAGGATAAACATATGACAAATAGTTACTATGATATGATTCAACTCGTTATGTATTAGTTAAGGAAGTGTAACTGATAGAACATAGACAACTTGACCTTCTACACATGCAACAGAACCCCCAAGAGATATCCAACCCATCTAGGTGACCAACCCTTGAGACAAACAGACATTTTTTTGCGTTAAAGCCTTAGTCGCTCCTTTGACATGGGCATATATGTGATGGTGACCCTCTAGTCACACCCACAGTAAGGCATTCCTGCGATTGGGGACTTTTCCAGGTAGTTTTGTCCTAGTGATTCTATGAAATTTTTTAATCACAAATCCCTATTGCAGTAATCTGATATTACTTCTCCTACTTGTTAATTCCATGCAAGTTATTTACTGTGTTACACTGTAAATAGCAAAGTAAATACAACCTTAGCCTTCACTAATTAAATTATATGCGGAAACAAGAATAGAGCAAGAATAAATAAACACACATATGACATTGTTATTTTTGGAGTAAGTCCCCACAAAACCCCAATGCAGGAAAATCGATGCAACAACTGAGGATTTGTATTATTAAGTAGTAGTTATGAATAAAATCTTGGATTCCTTACTAGTTATTCGATACAAAAAATATGACTGGAAAAAAATTAGTGAGAAATACCTCACACTATCACTAGCGATCCGACATTGATCCAGCCTCTGAATGGCTAGTCCCAAGCTGCCTCTGCACAGTCAATGTGTTGCCTCTGCGCACTCACTGCACTGCCACTGCGCTTCTCTACGTCACAACTGATAGGGATTGCGTCACTCCCTCTGGTTGATCAATCTGTTGGCTGGATGCTTGATCCTCTGGCCCTCCGGTCTCACATCCTGGCTCCTGACACGATATTTGATCTCCTCCTTAGCGTATCTATGGATATCCTCATATGATCTACGCTGCCTCAGCGTAGCTTTGTGTTTCTTAAGCTTTGCGATGCCCAATGTGGAACATCAAAATCTCTCTGGATCTCTCTCTGCTTTATCTTAAATGTATCCCAGGATCAGGAAACCTCCAACCAGAAAACTATCCCTGCCCCTCACTACAAGAAATCTTCTTGATGACTTCTCAGGCAACTGTTGCACTGCTCTCTTGAGAAATCGATCTCTTTATATTGCTCGATGTGTTTTCCAAATGGCAATCAAATTCATTCTTATAATCTTCTCGTTGATCAATCAACGTCCTATATTAGATTCTAGTCGATGGCTCATATCATATTGACTCGATCTGCGTCTTTTTCTAGAAGTTTCACACCTAGTTTAATTAATACACATTAATTATTTTAATTTCTTAAGTTTAGACTTAGGCATCCATTAAAATTAATTAATAAATATAATTAAACCTCCTCTAGGTGGAATTTCCCAAAATTATTTCTGGGTATATGGAATACATGTGTCCTAGCCTCCTTGCAAATTTTGAGGCTTAGAGCACATCCGATGCTAACAAAAATAACTACTCCCTCTTACTGAGCAATGTGCTCTAGTAATGCTATATGTTGAAGCATCACCCTGACTCTATAACATCTCCCTCTCCATTTCTGATGTCTGACATCACTTCCCACCAACTACTATGCAAATTTTTCATATGTGCTACTGTTGAAAATGCATGTTACTTCCAACTACATCTGCACTACAAATATGTTGTTGTTGCAACAGAAAAACATCCAAAACACTGAACCAATGGTGTTCAGCATGATGCACCTGATACTGGAGTTCTGATTTCTGCTAGTATTTGTGTTGACCCTCTGAAGCCCCTGTGTTGTTGCTAACTCTACACTGTCTCAACTGCACTACTTCCAACTTTTCTATCTGTTTCTCAACCTCTGGCACTCCTAGCTACTGCAACTGTTGCTCCAACACTCCTATGTTGGCAATATGATGCAGAGTGTTGTCCTTGATGGCAACCTACTTGATAAAGTTGATGGAAAACTACTTGATGAAGTTTTCCTTGATGGAAACTGACTTGATGAGTTTATTAATGATGTAAATCTAATGTATCTACAAGCAACTCAGAAGTAGAAGAGAAGGAAATTTTAGTAAGTGCCAGAGAGATGATAAATATGATATGTCACAAAGCATATGTGGGTTTGTAAAGGAGAAGTAGCGTATGTACGCGGAAATGTACGTGTGAAGTAGCGTATGCCTATTTGCGCTCTAAATTTATAAAACCAGGGGACATAGCCATGGTATTGGCCCATAGTATTGAGTGTTGGATTATCTATTTGATCCCGTCCAGGAATACCATTGGAAGTTGTGTGGTTTTGACTCATGGTATTGACAAAGGCTAAATCTATAAAAGGAGAAGAAGTTCATAAGTGCAAAAGGTGTGCATAATTCTGGGTTTTAATGAATACTTCACTTTGAAGTATATCTCCATGGAAGGGTAACAGTTTATTGATTGATCTGAATTAATAATGCACCTATGAAGAAAATGATGAAGAGGGATCTCTAGATCTAAAATGACTATGTATTTTCTAGATCTGTTTATGGAATGTTTAGATCTGAGATGAGGCGAATATGTTCTGAAGTGAAGGGTAAGATCTGACTATTTATCTGTTCTAAAGATTTGCGCAGCCATACAAAGTTTGAAGATATATACGCAAGTTCACTTCATAAAAAGCGCGTACATACGCAGGTTGGCTTCAGAAAAAGCGCGTTTGGAATGTGAGGTTGGTTCTGGAATATGTGCAGAAGTATACGCAGGTTTGTCTCTATGAAAGCATGTATATACGCAGGTTCAATGAAGTAAAAGCGCGTATGGAATCTAGGGTTTTGCTGAAGTATGTGGAATGAAATGTCTGATCTTTTCTAGTGGTTTACTGTTATCTGTCAATAATGTATTCATACAGATCTGGGTTGTTTGAATGTTGAATATGCTGATGATTATGTTAATTGAAGATCAAGTTGTTGGTTGTCTGATTGATGATTCAATGAATGAATTGATGGGGTTATGAGTTTCAATTTGATGTATGTTCAGCTTAAATGTGTGGAGTGGGTCCAGTCTAAAAATATTATGAAAAGTGGCCTACAAGGTGTGTTGTATGGAAGCTGTTGGATCTAGTATGAAAATTGATGATACGTGGTCCGCTATAGTGCTGAGGGTCGAAGCCTTCAGTGAGGGGGTTGTAGCTCCCTTCCAGTGGTAGCTGGTAAACGAGAGCAGGGGGTAGTAGCTCCCTTCTAGGAGAGGCTGGTAAACGAAAGCAGGGGGTTGTAGCTCCCTTCCAGGAGAGGCTGGTAAATGAGAGTAGGGGGTTGTAGCTCCCTTCCAGGAGAGGCTGGTAAACGAGAGAAGGTTGTAGCCTTCTGCAGGTGTGTTCCTGCGTGCTGGTATGAATCTGCGCCAGTACATGGTTATAAGATGTTTTCTTTACAATAAATATTGAAGACAGAGACGACGACAGCGATGGTTTTCTCCCGAATTGGGTTTCCACCTTAAATCCTGGTGTTCATGTGTGTTTCTTATGTGTGATGGTTTATTCTGTTATTACTGCACATGCTTACTGCTAACTAAGAATCTAATGAATGAATGATGCAATGATCTAAGTAAATAATTATCTGCATAATGAGATCTCTGGTAATACGCAAGTTTTATTAAGGATATCCGCGTGTATACGCGACTTGGGTTCATTAAAGTAGCGTATGGGTTTTAGAGAAAGAAAAAGTAAAAAGTTTTCAGTCTGCACTAAATATTGATTCACCCCCCCCCCCCTCCCTCTCAGTATTTTTCCCAACATCCTATGCACCAACTAACAATGGTCGATACTGCTACTTCTGATATGGCCTCCTATAGCAAGGTATTGATCCAAGAGGTGGACTCCTCAGGGATCCCGCCCATCTACAACTCTCTAAAACTACATTACTAGATTACCCCACCTCTCCCGTGGAGGTATGTGGGAAATCATAGCAAACTCATCCTCCTCAATCCCTGCAGTTGCAGCATGTTGATCATGTTTCTCCTCCTTGTCCTTCTTCTAAAGAGGAAATTGCATAGCGCAGTGACCAAGCTCACCACACCTGAAACATTTAAACTTTAAGACACCCTTCTTCCACCTTCGCTACTCCTGCTACCCCTTTGATGCAAGGGATGCATTCTCCTCCTCCTCCTTGGGCTTTGTCCCATTGTTGTTGTCGCCATGAATTTTGCACTTGACTAAGTCTCACCTCATCTCTTCCTGTTAAAGAGAAACCCACATCCCTTCCCAATCTGGCAATCTTTCTCTTCCCAAGATACTCTGGACAAATATTTTCCATTATTCTGAGACAGAATTCAGGGTCAAACTCACCTTCTCCGTAGCCTGGGTTGTTGGCCCTACAACTGAGAGTTTATCTCGAACTTCCTAAAGATTAAAAAGGAACGAATCTATGTGCCCCCCCTTCTTCATCCATGTGGATATCATCTTCTCCTGCAGGAACATCTTCTGATGCTCAGAAGATCCCTCATACAGTGTAGCCATGACATTCCTCATCTCCTTGGAAGTCCCTTTTCCAGATATGTGTGAAACAATGTGATCCCTCATTCTATCGAGGATCAACCTCTTAGCTTTTTCCATATCCTTCATGTAGGCCTTCAATGGATCCTAATCTGCGGGGACAGCTACCACATTATCGATAAATGCCTTGATATCATGCTCATCCATAAGGAAGGATATCCTTGCCTTCCAGATCACATAGTTGGAGGCACCCTCCAAACGATCTTGATCTCTCAGCCCATGTGTTGCCATCACGCCCAAAAAATGTCGAAGTCTGTCTCTAACCCTCTATGCAGTTGTTGACTAGCTCTACGCACTCCCTGCAGGAGTGAGCAAAAATTCTCTCGGTTACTACTGCTTTTGCATGGGAAATTAGAATTTCTGGACAAGAAATTATCTGAGATCATAATTCCCTCAGTGTGCTCTTTCTTCCTTCTTCTGACGCTTTTTTGCACTAGCAAGCTACTACAGGAAATTTGCATCCCAACCAAAGACTGCTCTATGTTGAAGCTATTGTGTTGCTCCCTCTGTGGCTAGAAAATCTCAATCTAGAAAATATTCCTCTCTGTCAACTCACTAAGGGAGGGATTTTTCCTTGAGAATATTTCCCTCATGGCCTGGACTACGCAACCCCTCTGGAATTTTGATCTGCTACCTAAGCAGCTCTTCCATATCCATCTTGTGCTCAAAGTTGGGCTTTTCTAGCTCTAATATCCTATTTCACCTGTGCTCTGATAACATATGAAAATTCATAATCCTGAATCCCTATTGCATCACTATGATATTAATTATCCTACTTGTTAATTCCATGCAATTCTTCTACTGTGTTACACTGTAAATATCAAAGTAAATACAATTGCAACCTTCACTAATTAAATTATATGTGGAAACAAGAACTGATCAAGAAGAAATAAACACACATATGACACCGTTATTTTTTGACTAAGTCCCCGGAAAAATCCAATGCGGGAAAACCAGTGTAGCAACTGAGGGTTTGTATTATTGATTAGTAGTTATGAATACAATCTTGGATTCCTTACTGGCTATCCAGAAAATGTGACTTGCAGAAAATTAGTGAGAAATACCTCATACTATCACTGGCGATCTGACACTAATCCAGGCTTTGAATGGCTAGCCCCAATTTGCCTCTGCGTAGTCACTACATTTATCTGTGTCATAATTGATAGGGATTGTGTCACTCCTTATGGATGATCAATCTGTTGGCTGGATGCTCGATCCTCTGGCCCTTCGGTCTCACACCCCGGATCTTGGCACTGGATATGATCTTCTCCTCAATGGATCTACAGATCTCCTCACAGACTATGTGTTGCCTCAACATAGCTTTGTGTTGCTTCATCTCTGAGTTGCCCAGCATGGCACTGCGCAACCTCTGTGGATCTCTCTCTGCATTCTTTGCAATGTATCCCCAGATCAGGAAACCTCCAACCAGAAAAATATCCCTGCCCCTCACTGCAATAAATCTTCTCTATGGCTTATCCAGCAACTGTTGCGCTACTATCTTGATAAATTTCTCTCTTGATCTCACTCGATGTGTTTTCCAAATGCCCATCGAAGTCCTTCTTATAGTCTTCTCGTTGATCAATCAACGACCTAGATTAGATTATAATCGATGGATCATATCATATTGACTTGATCTCTATATTTTTCTAGAAGTTTCACACCTAGTTTAATTAATACACTTTAATTATTTTAATTTCCTAAGTTTACTTATGCATCCATTAAAAATAATTAACAAATTTAATTAAACCTACTCTAGGTAACATTTCCCAAAACAATTTCTGGGTATTATGGAATACATGTGTCCTAGCCTCCCTGTAAATTTTGAGGCTTAGAGAACATCAAATGCTACCAAAAATTAACAGACTCCATATTTTGTGCCACTTTTTCAAGGTCAGGACTCAGGCCACTACCCATAATTCCATGAAACTTCCAAAAATGGAAAATAACATCGAAACAATGATATGAATGCAAATAGTTGAACAAGGACTTGATTGGACCCATACTAGCCATGACATACATTTTGTCAAACATGTCACAAATATGCATTCTACAATTTTAAACAACCTATTTGAGCACAGGGGTCTCATACTTATCGAAGAATCACCAAGAAGCATTGATGCCTCATCACAATAAGTGCATTACCATATATTAATCTATATATTCATTTTACATTTAATGATTAACCAAAACATGATGAGAGGCATACATTATCACTACCATAAAACTCACTCATAACCAACATATAACGAACATAAACATCAAGGATATAAAAACCATATAAACCACATATAAACAAGTATATTTACCCATAGAATACCAAGTAGAAGAAGCTCTTAATAATGAATGCAAAGGCTAACCAGGTTCGGGACTTCCATTTTCCACTTGATCGTAGCTTGGCTAAACCAAATCTCTCTTCATCCAATCACCCCCATGCCATATTCCAAGCAGGATTGTGAGATCTCATGAAAAAAATCGAAGAAATCCGAACTAAGGCTTCCAGAGGCCAAACCACCTCAACCTTCAACCAGTGATTCCACCTCACAATCGTGCATCACTATCCATCACCAGATTGGTCTCTACCAAGATGTCCAGGGCTCCAGAGCGTTTATTCCAACCAAGGTTGTAGGACTAGTAAATCAACCCACAACTATTGTTGGGCTCTGGAGCATTTTTCCAACCAAAGCTCAAGGACTAGTAACAAACACCAAGGGCTCAATAGATTTTTTCCAACCAAGGCTCCAGGAACTCAGATAACTCAACCCACAACCAAAGGAACATGAGAACCAACTAGAAAACAAAATGGAAAGACTCCCACAACACCATGGCTATCTTAGAAATGAAAATTCTAGGAAAACCCGCTACCAATCCAAGAAATCCTTCATGTCAGTGACCGTTATAAACAAGAAACCACATGCATATGACATGCATGCCAAAACTAGTAAGGAAACCATACACGCAACTCGGTACCTACAAGAAAAAACCCATTGTAACTTCGGATCTCGATGTCCTCTTGCATTTTCTTTCTTTTCCTTTGCTTTCTTTCTCCAAATTATAAGTATGCCACACTCCTCCAAGAGTTCTCCAAGAAAAATCTAAGTATCCAAGAGTATTATGTTGAGAATGCAGCAAGATGATGGAGCTTGGTGAAATGAAGTCGCCTTCACTAAGTGGGCCCGCAGGCAAATTCTGGCACAAATTCTATTTTTAGACTATGTCTATTTTTAGACATATGGAGCATAATTTGGGAATTCTACTTGGAGATTCTTAAAGTATGCGACATGTCGGTAAAAATAGATGAGACCCTTATTTTTAGGACCCAGGCTATTTTTAGACTGATTTCCTAAAAATATGGAAGTCAAATATTATTTACCCTTAATAATATTTGGACTCTAAACAGCAGTTAACTCTCTTGGAGCACTTCAGTTTGAGCTACGGATGTGGTACATGCAATTTCCAGAAGGAAATACGCTTTTCTTATGGGGTATTGAGCTCATGCATGGTTGACTTCAGTTAGGACTTCAGTGGCAGAAGTTTGGTGGAGTTAATGAGACAGATAGTGGAGTTGTGTTCTGTTTATTTTAGTTGAACTAGTTGAGATTAGTTTAACTAGCTAATTAATTAGTTATGAGTGGAGTGAATTAAATATTATTTAATTCATTAATTAGTAACTCATTATTCAACTCAAGAACACATCAGCTCACTACAGTGCATGATCAGTTCAGTGGAGACCAGTGAAAGAGGTAGATGAAAGGGTGGAGTTAGCTATCAGTGGCGACATCAGTTGTGCATGAGATTTGCACCACACTTGGAGGATTTTTCCATGACAATTACGCAGTCAAGCCAAGGAGATTCGAACCTTGGATCTCTATATAGACAGGCCATGATTGCGCAATAGAGGCAAGGCAATTGGCGGTGAGTTTTGAACCAGTAACCTGTTCAAAACTGAGCTAGATTGTGGGTAACTGTACGAGAAAGTACAGAGTACTTGTGAGGAGTATTGTACTGAGTTTGTTGCTTGATTTCTCCATTATAATATACACAATAGCTGCGGGGTTTTCAGCTATAAGCTTTCCCCATACATACTGTGTTAATGTGTATGATGATTTGATGTGTTATCGCTTGATTTTATTTCCGCATGTTTGATGATCTGAGTGGAAGAGATTATGTGTTGCATATAAATTCGAATTGTATGTGATCAGGATAGTCTCGGTGAATAATTAATCATTATTCGGAAAATTTCTACATATTAGAGAGAGAATGGAATGAGAGCTCCAAAACTAAACTAACAAAATTCTGAGTAAAAATCTTGCTAACTGATACTCAGAAGCCTTTTTATTAATTAGGCCTCTATTTTCTTCATTTTTCCATTATTTTCCTTCATTTTCCTCCTCACATGAAACTTGTGACCTTTCACCTTCCTTTTATTGGAATTTTCATAAATAAATGGCAATAAATGCCACTTTTCTTTTCCAAAGCCTTTGCCATTTCCGTTGCCAATTTCCATGGCCATAATAAACCAAATGAACACCCACACTAGGATGTTTTTCCCAACATTAAACTTGGAATACATGTCCCGTGACTATGGTTTATTTTTCCTTTATTAAATTTTATTACATGGATTTTTTACGAGGGTTGTTAGAATGTTTATGATAATTTTACCTTCAAATTATATATGGAATCTTTTGGGTAGAGAAAGAAATTAAGTAGTAAACATGGTGTTACCATTGTTAGGGATAAGAGGCACTAGCCCTTGTTCTTTCAAAAAATTTGCCGTCGACCCATCCTATAATGACATAGAGAGGTTACAAAGGTTCTATGGTTCTTTTGACCCTAATGGTAGTGGCCAAAGGTTATGGAGAATTAATTTCTTCTTATGGAGAATTAATTTCTTCTTACTAGTGTAAGGAGATGTATAAATATCCTACAATAATGATAGAGTTAGCAAACAAATCTAGGAAAGTACCTAATAAGTGGATGTAGTTCTATGTTGATGAAGAGCACCAAGAGTGAAGCGATTCTCATACCAAGTGAGGGAATGTATTGATTACTCCAAGTATGTGACTTCAAAAAGAACAAGCTTGGAAACCCTTATGAAACCAAATGACATGAGATCTAATAAAGGTATTTAGGAATTATACTCCCACAAAACTAAATAGTGTGATATATACTAAAAGTAAGAAATGGAAATTCTTAATGTGGCTACATATAATGTCATGATTACTAGATTATAATATTGATGAATATAAACATAAAACATTTAAAAAAACTCACACAAAAATAAAAAACTAAAGAAAAATGTAATTATAGTAATGTACACACATCATATACACTTATTTGTAAGAAATATATAAGAATACAAAATTCCAAATGAACTAAAAAAATTCACCAAATACCACTAAAATTATTAGAGCATTTCTAATGTACATGGCCCAAGTAATGTACTTGTGTCTGAAAGAAACTACATTTGCTAAGCTTGGCATACCACTTTTGTTCTCTTAGAAATATCAATACTATTGCTAAGTGTTTGGGATGATCTTCTTCATTTTTATAATATACCAATATATCATCAATGAATACAATAAAAAAGTTTTCCACATAAGGGTGCAACACACTATTCATCAATCACATAAAAGTAGCTGGAGCATTAGTCAAATCAAAAGGAACTACAATCTACTCATAATGTTCATACCTGGTCTGGAAAATTGTCTTATGAATTTCATAT
This sequence comes from Pinus albicaulis, assembly GCA_034641835.2. Taxonomy (NCBI): domain Eukaryota; kingdom Viridiplantae; phylum Streptophyta; class Pinopsida; order Pinales; family Pinaceae; genus Pinus; species Pinus albicaulis. The sequence continues at coordinate 461,877,410 of CM076574.1, read as the reverse complement.
TCTTTAATGTGTACCTCATGATATCATGATCTCAAATCAATTTTCAGAAAAAAAATTCTCCCTTCAACTGATCGAACATGTTATCAATCCTCGGCAACAAATACATGTTCTTAATGGTCACCTTGTTCAACTACCTGTAATCAATGCATAACCTGAGGGTACCATCCTTCTTCTTCACAAACAATACTAGTGCACCCCAAGGTGATACACTTGGCCTAATGTATCCCTTTTCAAGCATTTCCTTTAACAACAACTTCAACTCTACTAGCTTCAGTGTGCTCATCCTGTATGGTGCCTTTAATGATGGTGTTGCCCCTGGTACCAACTCAATAGAAAATTCCACTTCTCTGCAAGGCAACAACTCTAAAATATATGTTGGAAACACATCCTAAAACTATTGTGAATACATTCTCAATAACTGTATATCCTCAACTTCCTTACCTTTGTCACTGGAAAGATGTACTACAAATAACACACATCCTTTTCTATGACTACGCTTCACCTACATAGTTTTCACCATCCTAACTGATGTTCCTTTCTTCTTACCCTGCAAGACTCTCTGTTCTCCATTATCATCCAAACACTCAACGGATTGTCATAAAATTTCACTTTCATCCTATGCGAATATAGCCAGGCCATACCCAAAAGCATACTATATGATCCCAACGGAAATACATTCAAATGTGTCGATGTAGGCATACCATTCAACTCAAATGCAAAAGCGCTTACCCAATGATGAACTCACTTATTTGTACCTATAGCCAACTGCACTAACGAAGACTCTGCATGCACTTATTTATTCAAACCACACTTATCCACAAGGTCAATATTAACATAAGCATAGCTAGATTCGGGGTCAATCAAAATAGAAGCAACTTGATCACAAAGCTTACTGTCCATATCGATAATAGACACGTGGTGATATGCCTTCACGTTATCTAAAACTTCATAGATACGAGGAACACTTTATTCAACATCCCCCATAGTCTACGCCTCCTCAGCACTGTAAATCTGAGGTCTACCACCCTGATGTTGTGGAAAATCTCTCTGACGATGATATTTGCCACAACTCCAACACAATACGAGCTTCCTATCATCATCCTTGTTCTGCTCAGACCAAAATTCTTGTCCTATGAATTGAACTTATTGTGTGGTTTTGAATTCTCTTTGTTACTTGTGTCTTGCAACCTTTCTTGTTTCTTGTCCCATTTCCCTTTATTTTTATTATTACCTTTCCAATCTGGTTTAGTCTCAGATCTATGTTTTAATTGCTCATAACAATGTTTTATCTTCCGCATGGCCTCCTCCAATAATATTTTAATGTTATCGAAAATCCACTAATCAATCTTTGAATCTTGGCTTTCTCCTCCTTAAGGTAAGTCACATACCGTAATAACTCCAATAACCTGCTAGTGTAATCCTCAATGGTCATAGATCCCATCTTTAGCTCATAAAACTATTTTTTCATGTCGTCATAGTATCTCTGTGATAGATACTTCTTCCTGAAGAGTCTCTCAAATTCACTCCAAGTCGACTCCTCCTCATAAATATCTCTAAATTTCTTTACGTCTTACCACCATATATCTAATTTACCTTTAAGACTGAATGTAATTATTATGGCCTTTATGTTCTCTGAGTAATCATGTATCTTGAAGAAATTATTCATTCCAATCAACCATGCTTCTACATCCTGTGATTTCTTCATTTCCCCATCAAATTTAGGTGTCTTTGCTTTCTTGAACTCATGCAGTAAATATCCCCTATCACTCCTCCTATAAGGATTATAACGATGATGATCATGATACCCGTCAGAACCAGAACTAGAATATTACATGTGTCGATCACCTCTCCCATACGGAGTATCCAAGAATGTTTCATCTCTAATCACGTCATATCTATTTGACATGTACCCACCATGATATCTATTTCCATATGCCCCATTGGTCCTATCCTCTTCTCCATAGCTGATCCAAGTAGTCCTTGTCTCCCCAATTCTGACAAACTCTAAAGAATTACTACATTGACTTATGCTTGTTTCTCCTGCACCTGCATGATTCTATCATTATATGCTTTGCAACTCCTTATTTCTTCCTTCAAACTCCTCAATGTGTCTGTTAAGTCAGAAGAGTTCCCAACATCAGGGGAATTTTGAGGTATAAAATGGGCCTCCTAAGGAAATTATAAAATAATAGTGGAAATAATAAAATAATATTAGATTACATCATCAAATTTTAGAGGGAAAAAACAAAAAACTACTTTTTCAACTCGTATTTTCAACTTATATCCCTATGGGTTTACTCAAATTCCGAGCAAGAACACTCATTGGATAGATAATTTGATTCCTCATCCAAGGAGTACCCATATTACATACTTTTAATGGACACCTCTACATGAAAAATGATAAATACATGAAAAACGTAATTGCAATCACGTTTTTTTCATGTATTTCTCATTTTTCGTGTAGTAGGGTCCATCAAAAGTATGCAACATGGGTACTCCTTGGATGAGGAATTAAATTTTGCATCCAATGAGTACTCCCACTTGAAATTTGAGAAAAACCCTAGGGAGATAAGTTGAAATACAAGTTGAAAAAAGTAGTTTTATTATTTTATTATTTTTTAATCCTTTTCTTTTTAACCCCAAAAATGGTGAATCATCCCCCATGGTTGCAATCATCATCTTGAATCCTATTGGTTCTTATAAAGCTTATTTTGGTTGTACATTTTTCTTAGGATGCCCATTTTAGACCTTAAAAGTTCTCTAATGCAACACGTTGCTCATCTTATTCATAGGGATAATCTTTATAGGCTACCATCTTGATAGTCATCTTTGATCTCTTCTTCCTGCAAGGTATATTATGTAAGCTAAAAAAAGTCATAAAAGAACTAGCATACCTTAGTATAGTTAAGGGAGGATATCTCATCTACAAAATCGACCATATTAGAACAATACATATATAAACACAATCATATCAACATATAAGCATATTTTTAGCCATTATCCAATTATCCATGCATGACTATGTTAACAACATACCCTGACTTCATGCACAAGGAACATAATCCAATCAATGTATGCATAAAAACATATAAATACTGACACATATAACCAATTCATGACCAACATACAGTCACAACAAATACATTCAGCAATGGCACCATCAAATTTCGCAGGGCGACACCACTGTAATCATAACCCACGCAATGCATACACAATAAGCACATAGACCACAAGAAAAAGGACCTATATGCAACCAACTATACATATGAAAACACATTCATCCAAGGAGAACGAAAGCCATATATTACCGAAGGAGAATGAAACCATGCTCTGATACGACTTTGTAACACCCCTCTCCCACATCTACCCAACTAACCGGCCAACCGGGATAAACATATGACGAATAGTTACTATGATATGATCCAACTCATTATGTATCAGTTAAGGACATGTAACTAATAGAACATAGACAACTTGACCTTCTACATATGCAACAGAACCCCCAGGAGCTATCCAACCCATCCAGGTGACCAGCCCCTGAGACAAACATACATTTTTTTGCATTAAAGTCTTAGTCGCTCCTTTGACATGGGCATGTATGTGACGGGGACCCTCTAGTCATGCCCATAATAAGGCATGCCTGTGATTGGGGAATTTTCCAGGTAGTTTTGTCCTAGTGATTCTGTGAAAATTTGTAATCATGAATACCTATTGCAACAATCTGATATTACTTCTCCTACTTTTTAATTCCATGCAAGTTATTTACTGTGTTACACTGTAAATAGCAAAGTAAATACAACTGCAGCCTTCACTAATTAAATTATATGCAGAAACAAGAATAGAGCAAGAAGAAATAAACACACATATGACATCGTTATTTTTGGAGTAAGTCCCCAGAAAAACCCAATGCAGGAAAATTGGTGCAACAGCTAAGGGTTTGTATTATTAAGTGGTAGTTATGAATAAAATCTTGGATACCTCACTAGTTATCTGATACATAAAATATGACTGGAAAAAAATTAGTGAGAAATACCTCACACTATCACTAGCGATCTGACATTGATCCAACCTCTGAATGGCTAGCCCCAAGCTGCCTTTGCACAACCACTGTGTTGCCTCTACATAGTCACTGCACTGCCACTGCACTGCTCTACGTCACAACTGATAGGGATTGTATCACTTCCTCTAGCTGATCAATCTGTTAACTGGATGCTCGATCCTCTAACCCTCCGATCTCACATCCTGGCTCCCGGCATTGGATGTGATCTACTCCTCAACATATCTGTGGATATCCTCACATGATCTATGTTGCCTCAACGTAGCTCTGCTTTTATTCAACTTTGCGATGCCCAATGTGGCACATCGCAATCTCTTTGGATCTCTCTCTGCTTTCTCTTCAATGTATCCCAAGATCGGGAAACCTCCTACTGGAAAACTATCCCTACCCTTCACTACAAGAAATCTTCTTGATGACTTCTCCAACAATTGTTGTGCTGCTCTCTTGAGAAATAAATCTCTTCATGATCTTGCTCGATGTGTTTTCCAAATGGCCATCAAATTCATTCTTATAATCTTCTCGTTGATCAATCAACGTCCCAAATTAGATTCTATTTGATGGCTCAGATCATATTGACTCGATCTGCATCTTTTCCTAGAATTTTCACATCTAGTTTAATTAATACACATTAATTATTTTAATTTCTTAAGTTTAGACTTGGGCATCCTTTAAAATTAATTAATAAATTTAATTAAACCTCCTCCAGGTGGAATTTCCCAAAATGATTTATGGGTATTATGGAATACATGTGTCCTAGACTCCCTGCAAATTTTGAGGCTTAGATCACATCTGATTCTACCAAAAATAACCAGTCCCTCTTAGCAAGGAATGTGCTCTAGTAATGCTACATGTTGAAGCATCACCCTGACTCTATAACATCTCCCTCTGCATTGTTGATGTCTGACATCACTACCCACCAACTATTATGCAAATGTTCCATATGTGCTACTGTTGACAATGCATGTTTCTTCCAACTGCATCTTCACTACAAATATGTTGTTGTTGCAACATAAGAACATCCAAAATACTAAAACAATGGTGTTTAGCATGATGCACCTAATACTAGAGTTCTAATTGCTTCTAGTCTCTATGATGGCCCTCTGAAGCCCCTATGTTGTTGCTAACTCTAGACTGTCCCAACTGCACTACTGCCAACTTTTCTATCTGTTTCTCAATATCTGGAAATCTCAGCTACTGCAATTGTCGCTCCAACATTCCTATGCACCAACTAACAATGGTCGATCCCGCTATTTTTGATATGGCCTCCTATAGCAAGGTATTGATCCAAGAGCTGGACTCCTCAAGGATCCCGCCCATCTACAACTCTCTCAAAATACAGTACTAGATCACCCCACCTCTCCTGTGGAGGTATGTGAGAAATCATATCAAACTCCTCCTCCTTGATCCTTGTGGTTACAGTATGTAGATCATGTTTCTCCTCCTTGTCCTTCTTCCGAAGAGGAAATTTCCTAGCGCAGTGACCAAGCTCCCCACACCTATTCAAGACACACTTATTCCACCTTCACTACTCCTGCTACCCCTTTGATGCAAGGGCTGAATTCTCCTCCTCCTCCTTGGGTTTTGTCCCATTGTTGTTGTCGCCATCAAGTTTGCACTTGACTAAGTGTCACCTCATCTCTTCCTGTTGAAGAGAAACCCACATCCCTTCCCAATCCGGCAATATTTCTCTTCCTAGTATACTCTGGACAAAGACTTTCCATTCTTTTGAGACGGAATTCAGGGCCAACCTCACCATCTCCATAGCCTGGGGCGCTGACCCTGCAACTAAGAGTTTATCTCGAAATTCCTGGAGCTTCAAAAGGAATGAATCTATGCGCTCCCCCTTCTGCATCCATGTGGATATCATCTTCTCCTTCAAGAACATCTTCTGATGCTCAGAAGATCCCTCATATAGTGTAGCCATGACATCCCTCATCTCCTTGGAAGTCCCTTTTCTAGATATGTGTGAAACAATGTGATCCCTTATTCTGTCAAGGATTAACCTCTTAGCTTTTTCTATATCCTTCTTGTAGGCCTTCAATGGATCCATATCTACGAGGATAGCTACCACATTATCGATAAATTCCTTGAGATCATGCTCATCCATAAGGAAGGATATCCTTGCCTTCCAGATCACATATTTGGATGCACCCTCCAAACGATCTTGATCTCTCAGCCCATGTGCTGCCATCACGCCCAACAAATTTCGAAGTCTGTCTTTAACCCTCTATGCAGTTGTTGACTAGCTCTACACACTCCCTGCTGGAGTGAGCAAAACTTCTCTCGGCTACTACTGCTTTTACGTTGGAAATTAGAATTTATGGGCAAGAAATTATCCGAGGTCATAATTCCCTCAATGTTTTCTTTCTTCCTTCTTCTAATGCTTTTCTGCACTAGCAAGCTACTGCAGAAAATTTTCATCCCAGCCAAAGACTACTTTGTGTTGAAGTTGTTGCGATGCTCCCTCTGCGGCTGGAAAATCTCAATCTAGAAAATATTCCTCTCTGTCAACTCACTAAGGGAGGGATTTTTCCTTGAGAATATTTCCCTCATGGCCTGGACTACGCAACCCCTCTGGATTTTTGATCTACTGCCTACGTAGCTGTTCAATATCCCTCTTGTGCTCAAAGCTAGGCTTTTCCAGCTCTGATCTCCTATTTCACCTGCGCACTGATACCATATGAAAATTCGTAATCCCGAATCCCTATTGCATCAATATGATATTACTTATCCTACTTGTTAATTCCATGCAATTTATTTACTGTGTTACACTGTAAATATCAAAGTAAATACAACTACAACCTTCACTAAATAAATTTTATGCAGAAACAGGAATTGAGCAAGAAGAAATAAACACACATATGACACCGTTATTTTTTTACTAAGTCCCCGGAAAAACCCAATGTGGGAAATCCAGTGTAGCAACTAAGGGTTTGTATTATTAAGAAGTAGTTCTGAAGACAATCTTCGATTCCTTATTAGCTATCCAATACAAAAAATCTGACTCGCATAAAATTAGTGAGAAATACCTCATACTATCACTAGTGATCTGACACTAATCCAGCCTTTGAATGGCTAGCCCAAGTTGCCTATGTGTAATCACTGCATTTCTCTATGTCACAATTGATAGGGATTGTGTCACTCCTTATGGATGATCAATCTTCTGGCTAGATGCTCGATCCTCTGGCCCTTCAGTCTCACACCTTGGATCTTGGCACTGGATATGATCTACTCCTCAATGTATCTGTGCATCCCCTCATAGACTCTACGCTACCTCAACATAGCTCTGTGTTGCTTCATCTCTGAGCTTCCCAGCGTGGCACTGCACAACCTCTCTATATCTCTCTCTACATTCTTTTCAATGTATCCCCAGATCAGGAAACATCCAACCGGAAAACTATCCCTACCCCTCAATGCAATAAATCTTATCTATGAATTGTCCAGCAACTGCTGCGCTACTATCTTGAGAAATTTATCTCTTGATCTCACTCAATGTGTTTTCCAAATGCCCATCAAATTCCTTCTTATAATCTTCTTTTTTATCAATCAACAGCCTAGATTAGATTCTAATCGATGGATCATATCATATTGACTCTATCTCTATATTTTTCTAGAAGTTTCACACCCATTTTAATTAATACACTTTAATTATTTTAATTTCCTAAGTTTATACTTATGCGTCCATTAAAAATAATTAATAAATTTAATTAAACCTCCTCCAGGTGGAATTTCCCAAAACGATTTCTAGGTATTATGGAATACATGTGTCCTAGCCTCCCTATAAATTTTGAGGCTTAGAGAACATCCAATGCTACCAAAAATGAACATATTCCATATTTTGTGCCACTTTTTTAGGGTCAGGACTCAGACCACTACCTAGAACTCCATGAAACTTCCAAAAATGGAAAATAAGATCGAAAAAATGATATGAATGTAAATAGTACTTGAACAAGGACTTGATTGGACCCATACTAGCCATTACAAACATTTTGTCAAACATGTCACAAATATGCATTCTACAATTTTAAACAACCTATTTGAAAATAGGGGTCCCATGCTTATCGAAGAATCACTAAGAAGCATTGATGCCTCATCACAATAACTGCATTACCATATATTAATCTGTATATTCATTTTACATTGAAGGATTAACCAAAACATGATGAGAGACATACATTATCACTGCCATAAAACTCACTCATAACCAACATATAACAAACAGAAATATCAAGGATATAATGGCCATATGAACCACATATAAAAATTTATATTTACCCATAGAATACCAAGTAGAAGAAGCTCTTAATAATGAATGCAAAGGCCAATGAGGTTCAGGACTTCCATGTTCCACTTGACCATAGCTTGGCTAAACCAAATATCTCTTCATCCAATCACCCCCATGCTATATATTCCAAGCAGGAATGTGAGATCTCATGAAAAAAATCCAACAAAACCAAACCAAGGCTTCCAGAGGCCAAACGACCTCAACCCTCAACCATTGATTCCACCTCACAGTCGTACATCACTATCCATCACCAGAATGGTCTCTACCAAGATGTCCAGGGCTCCAGAGCATTTATTCCAACCAAGATTGTAGGAATAGTAACTCAACCCACAACTATTGTTGGGCTCTAGAGCATTTGTCCAACCAAGGCTCGAGGACTAGTAACAAACACCAAGGGCTCCAAATCATTTGTCCAACCGGGGCTCTAGGACTAGTAACTCAACCCAATTTGTTGCAGGTCTCCAGAGCGTTTGTCCAACCAAGGCTCTAGGAACTAATAACTCAACCCACAACCAAAGGAACATGAGAACCAACTAGAAAACAAAATGGAAAGACTCCCACAATACCATGGCTATCCAGGAAATGAAAATTCTAGGAAAAACCACTGCCAATCCAAGAAATCCTTCATGTCAGTGACAAATTATAAATAAGAAACCACATGCATATGACATGCGTGCCAAAAATAGTAAGGAACTTATACATGCAACTCGGTACCTGCAAGAAAAACCCATTGTAGCTTTAGATTTTGATGTCCTCTTGCATTTTCTTTCTTTTCCTTTGCCTTCTCTCTCCAAATTCCAAGTATGCCACACTCCTCCAAGAGTTCTCCAAGAAAATGCTAGTATCCAAGAGTATTAGAGAGAGAATGGAATGAGAGCTCCAAAACTAAACTAACAAAAGTCTGAGTAAAAATCTTGCCAACTAATACTCAGAAGCCTTTTTATTAATGAGGCCTCTATTTTCTTCATTTTTCCATTATTTTCCTTCAATTTCCTCCTCACCTAAAACTTGTGACCTTTCACCTTCCTTTTATTATCATTTTCATAAATAAATGGCAATAAATGCCACTTTGCCTTCTCAAAGTATTTGGCATTGCCTTTCCTAATTTCCATAGCCATAATAAACCAAATGAACACCCACACTAGGATGTTTTGCCCAACATTCAACTTGGAATACATGTCCTGTGACTATGGTTATTATTTTTCCTTTATTAACCTTTATTACATGGATTTTTTACCAGGGTTGTTACAATGTTTATGATAATTTTACCTTCAAATTATACATGGAATCTTTTGGGTAGAGAAAGAAATTAAGTAGTAAATATGGTGTTATTATTGTTAGGGATAAGAGGCACTAGCCTTTGTTCTTTCAAAAAATGTTCCTTCGACCCATCCTATAATGACATAGAGAGGTTGTAAAGGTTCTATGGTTATTTTTACCCTAATGGTAGTGGTCAAAGTTTATGGAGCACTAATTGCTTCTTACTAGTGTAAGGAGATGTATAAATATCCTACAATAATGATAGAGTTAGCAAGCAAATCTAGGAAAGTACCTAATAAGTGGATGTAGTGCTATGTTTATGAAGAACACCAAGAGTGAAGCGATTCTCATACCAAGTGAGGGAATGCATTGATTACTCCAAGTACGTGACTTCAAAAAGAATAAGATTGGAAACTCTTATGAAACCAAATGACATGAGATCTAATAAAGGTATTTAAGAAGAATACTCCACAAAACTAAATAGTGTGATATATACTAAAAGTAAGATATGGAAATTCTTAATGTGGCTACATATAATGTCATGATTACTAGATTTTAATATTGATGAATATAAACATAAAACATTAAAAAAAACTCACACAAAAATAAAAAATAAAAACTAAAGAAAAATGTAATTATAGTAATGTACACACATCATATACACTTATTTGTAAGAAATATATAAGAATACAAAATTCTAAATGAACTATTAAAATTCACCAAATACCACTAAAATTATTAAAGGAAACTTTTGAAAGAAAAAATATATATTAAAACTTTTGTGAAATATATATAAAAATATTTATTATAAAATATAATACTCTGGAATCTAATTTTTCTTTGTAATTTCGGGAGTGAAATGGTGGCCTATGATACAATTTATGTTTCAGGAGTTTTCGACTTTATTGTGGAGTGCAGTCTCACAAGAAAGAGAGATGACCCGAGTGAAGAGAAGCCATTGGCTTCGTTTGCATAGAGTGGTGAAGGGGAGGAAGAGGATTTGTGGGTTTTTTCTCCCAATGAAAAACATAAAAAAAAATTTGGCTCTTTCTGCACACATGAATGGCGGGGTTTGGCAATATTTGTCCCAACAAAATAATTTGTTGCACAAATCTGAGCATCCTCTTCTCAAATTTGTTAGAAATCTCCCTTCGAATGATCTGAATATGGGAAAACTAGTTATTGCTATGACAGCGCCCTCATCAGTATTAAAAATGTGTGATTAGGATCGTCTCAAGTTAACCATTGGTGAAGGGGTTTATGTGTTAAGTTTCTTGTGTCTTTGATGATAAAATTATGAGTTAATTAATTTTTAAAAACTCATGAAAAACAAATGAAATGAAGAAACATAACTCACATCAATCACATAACACAATGGATGATAACGGAGTTCACCCCTCCTGTAGAAATTTGCTGAATAATGATCAATTATCCACCGAGACTATCCTGATCACATACAATTCGAATTTATATGCAACACATAATCTCTTCCACTCAGATCATCACTCATGCGGAAAATAAAACAAGCGATAGCACATCAATTCATCATACACATTAACACAGTATGTATGGGGAAAGCTTATAGCTGAAAACCCCGTAGCTATTGTGTATATTATAATGAAGAAATCATGTAACAAACTCAGTACAATACTCCTCACAAGTACTCAGTACTTTCTCATGAAGTTACACACAAACTAGCTTGGTTTTGAATAGGTTACTGGTTCAAAACTCACCGCCAATTGCCTTGCCTCTATTGCGCAATCCAGGCCTGTCTATATAGAGATCCAAGGTTCGAATCTCCTTGGCTTGACTGCGCAATTGTCATGGACAAATCCTCCAAGTGTGGTGCAAGTCTCATGCACAACTGATGTCGCCACTGATAGCTAACTCCACCCTTTCATCTACCTCTTTCACTGGTCTCCACTGAACTGATCATGCACTGTAGTGAACTGATGTGTTCTTGAGTTGAATAATGAGTTACTAATTAATGAATTAAATAATATTTAATTCACTCAACTCATAACTAATTGATTAGCTAGTTAAACTAATCTCAACTAGTTCAACTAAAATAAACAGAACACAACTCCACTAGCTGTCTCATTAACTCCACCAAACTTCTGCCACTGAAGTCCTAACTGAAGTCAACCATGCATGTTGCCATCAAACCCTTGGGAATAGCGTAATTCCTCTGTCATATGCATGAGCCACTTCCAAGGCTCGAACTGAAGTGCTCCAAGAGAGTAAATTGTTGTTTATAGTCCAAATATTATTAAGGGTAAATAATATTTGACTTCCCTATTTTTAGGATAGGCAGTCTAAAAATAGACTTCGACCTATCGACCTATAGGTCAAAAAATAGAGTCCCATATATTTTTACCAACATGACCAATAATCCAAGAATAACATACTGCAAGCCCTGGACCATGCTCCATATGTCTAAAAATAGACTTTGCGCCAGAATTTGCCTGCGGGCCCACTTAGTGAAGGCGACTTCATTTCACTAAGCTCCATCATCTTGCTGCATTTTCAACACTCCCTTTCAGCAAGATATGGATTATCTGCAACCCCTATCCTGCCTCTGTGGAATTCGAACTTGCTCCTGGTGAGCGCCTTCGTCAGGATGTCGGCATCCTGATCCTCCGTGGGAACATATGAAAGCATCATGATTCTCCGCTGAACACAATCTCTGATATGATGGTAACTGATGTCAATGTGTTTGGACCTATCATGAAATACTGGATTAGCCGAGAGTTTAATGCAACTCTGGTTATCACAGTAAATCACTGTAGGCTCCAAATGCAACCCGAACAATCCAATGAGGATCTTCCTCATCCAAATAGCCTCGCATGCAGCCAAACTTGCTGCCATGTACTCGGCCTCTGCTGAACTGAGTGCCACGGATCTCTGCTTCCTGCTGTACCAGGAAACTGCTGTCGACCCAATGCTGAAAACTCCTCCAGAAGTGCTCTTCCGGTCCGTTGGACTCCCTGCCCAATCTGCATCAGTGAAGCCAGAAAGCTTAGCTCCATCCTCCTGTCTGTACCATAGACCATATCCCGATGTGCCTCTGATATAGCGCAATACATGCTTGCCCGCCTTCCAAAAGAGCTTGGTAGGCTTAACCATAGCTTGCGAAAGCTGGTTAACTACATAGCATATATCGGGTCGTGTATTGACCAGATACATAAGCGACCCCACCAACTGTCGATAGACAGTGGCATCCACTACCTCCGCTGAAGTAGCATCCTCCTTCCTCCAACCACCAGGAAGAGGAGTGTCAACAGGCTTGCAGCCTTGCATGTTGAACCTCTCCAGAATCTCCCGGGCATACTTGCCCTGAGAAACAAGCAGTCCTCCGCTGCACTGCCAAATCTCCAATCCCAGGAAATAATGAAGGATGCCCAAGTCCTTCATCTCAAACTCTCGTGCAAGATCCTCCTTGCATGAAAGTATCAACTGCTCATCGCCAGTCAAAATCAGATCATCTACATACAGTACGATGATCAACGGCTTCCCCTCCACCACAATCTGGTACAGGTTAGGATCCGCCTCACTCTTGGAGAATCCAAGCCCGGTGAAGTAGCTGTCTATGCGAGTGTACCAAGCACGAGGTGCTTGCTTCAGCCCGTACAGTGCTCTCTTGAGTTGGCACACATGCGACTCACTGCTGAAGATCTCGAAACCTTCAGGCTACTCTATGTACACCTCCTCCTCAATGACTCCGTTGAGGAACACAGTCTTCACATCCATCTGATGGATGTGCCATCCCATCTGCACTGAGAGAGCTAGGATCGTCCTTATGGAAGAGTACCTTGCGACAGGTGCAAAGGTCTCCTCATAATCGATCCCCTCGATCTGTGAGAAGCCACGGGCGAAAAATATCACCTTGTACTTCTCCACACTCCCGTCAGCCGCCTGCTTCACTTTGTAGATCCATCGCGAACCCACCACTGATTTCCCCTCCGGTCTTGGGACAATCTCCCATGCACTGTTCCTGACGATCGAATCATATTCTTTGATCATGGCATCAACCCATGCGGGTTCCTCCACAGCTTCCTCAAAAGAGGATGGCTCTGTCACAACACATTGACTCACAAGAGCCATGTATCCAGTGTACCGATCCGGTGACTGCCTCTGTCTGCGTTGTGCTGTAGGTGGTCCTACAACCTTCTCTACATCCCGAGCCAGTCGCTCAGCTTCTGTAGTGCGCATGCGCCCTCTGATGGTTGGCGCTACATGGGTGGTTTCTTCCACCTCCTGAACTTCCTCTTGTGGCTGATCCACATCCGGAAGCTCCTCCTTAGGAACTAACAACTCCTCATCTGCATGCAAGTGTAGCTCCCTCTCAAGCAAACACTACATGGCTTTCTCCTCCTGAAATTTTATATCCCGTCGCACAACAGTCTTGCGACTGTCTGAAAAATAAACCCGATAGTTGTGAGGTGTATCAGTGTACCCCACAAATATTCCAACCTCAGCAGTTGGATCCAGCTTCCTTCTCGCATCCTTTGTCACATACATGTAGACAGGAGAACCAAAAATCCGCAAATGGGAAATATCAGGCCTCTTGCCAGAATAAGCCTCCTCCGGCGTACTCATGCCAAGAACCTTGTGAGGACAACGGTTCTGCACATACACTGTTGTATTGCATGCCTCAACCCACAAGTGAAGGGGTAGGCCCTGATCATGCAACATCACCCGTGCAGCACCCACGATCGTTCTGTTCTTCCGCTCAGCCACCCCGTTCTGCTGTGGGTTATGGGGTGCGATGAGCTCTCTCCAAATCCCTTCTGCGCTGCAGAACTCCTTGAATTCAGCCGAGATGAATTCACCACCGTTATCACTCCTTAGAGCAATCACCTTCTTCCCCGACTCCTTCTCGACCAGTGCTTTAAACTCACAGAACTTCGCGAATGTGTCGCTCTTCTTCTGCATGAAGAAGATCCAGCACTTTCGAGAGAAATCATCAACAAAGATCACATAATACTTGTGCTTTGCTGTCGAAGCAACTGAGAAAGGACCACACACGTCTTTGTGAACTCTCTCAAGGATCGTCGTGGCGCGACTATCCTTCTCGTGAAAGGTGGCTTTCACATACTTCCCTAAAGTACACCCCTTGCACTGATCTGACTGCGCAAGAGTGCCCTTAGGAAGCCCAGTAGAAATCTGCTGCAGGATCTTCAAAGCTCCATGGTGAAGGTGGCCCAATCTCCTGTGCCACATTTCGCCCTCATCATCCCGGCTCACCACTTCTCTCACCTTGCATGCCATAGCTGCGCAGCCATCTACCTACAACTAAAAAAGGTTCTTGGTTCGAACCCCTATCTTCCGGGTCTCTCCAGTAGTCTTACTGCGCAGGAAGGCTTTTCCTTCGCTGAAGACCACATCATACCCCTTATCCTCCAACATCGCCACAGAGATCAAGTTCTTCTTCAATCCAGGTACATGAATGACATCCTTCAATACAAAGGGTTTACCAGACTCCCTCTGAAAGGATATGGTACCGATACCAGTCGCACTATATCTACCATCATCGCCCATCTCGATGTGCACACCCAAATCTTTGTCCTCTAGATCTGAGAACAAATCCCGATCTCCCGTCCTATGAAATGACGCACCGCTATCCAAGAACCACATTGATCCCATCACACTTGAAACCAAGCATGCGATCAGTGAAAAGTCAAGCTCGAACTGTGAAGCCAAAGCTTCTCCATCTGCAGATCTTCCCGCTTGCTTGTTCTTCTTCTTCTTTGGACAATTGGTAGCATAATGTCCGTGATCATGGCAGTGAAAACACTTCACTTTTTCCATATCCTGCTTCTTGCCCTTAGCTCCAGAATGAGAGGTTTTCTTACCCTTCCCTTTCTTAGCTTTGGACACCAAAGCGCAGTTTTCTTCATCAGCTCCCTTTGTTGAAGATCCATCTCGAGTAGTCCTCCTTATCTCCTCCTGCATGAGATCCGCCCAAAGGCGCTCCCATCCCGGCAGCTTCTCCCGACCATTGACACTATCTTGATATGAGTTCCAAGCCTTCGGAAGACCAAGGAGAGCCAGGTCGACCATGTCCTCGTCTTCGACAGTCACCCCCACACTTCCCAGCTCATCTCTGCATTGAGTGAACTTTGTGAGGTATTTGGCGATACTATCGCCTTTCTCCATCTTGATGTTTCTGAGCTTATCTTTGAGCGCCAGCTTCCTTTGGTCGCTCTTACTCTGGAATAGATCCGTCAAAGCTTTCCACATTAAATATGGAGTAGCCTTTCCATGCAGGTTGGATACAATATGATCCTTAACGCCCTCCAACAGGATCCTTCGACACTTCGCCATCTTCTTTTGCCATGCATCGACTTCAGCAGGATCAGTGGGCTTTTGGACATCCGTATCTACGAACTCCTTGAGACCATTATCTTCTAATACTGCTTCCATGCGATCCTTCCATGAAACATAATTCGAACTGCCTTCAAGAGCATATTCGAGTCGCAAACCGTTGAAAGACATTTTCAACACCGGCACCAAGAAAACAAAACTGCTGCAAAATTTTGAATTCCACCTCAAAGCTCAGCCGCTCTAGATCTGTGAGAACAAATTATTTCTAGCACAGAGATCGACTGCAAGGGGCGTTTACCAGACCTTTCACTTTCCGAAGAAAGATGAATCCGGAGGCTACCTGGCCCGCATGCAGACTCTGTCTACCGAAATAAGTTTGTAATCAATGTGATGATCAATCTGAACTTCAATAGCTCCGATACCATGTAGAAATTTGCTGAATAATGATTAATTATCCACCGAGACTATCCTGATCACATACAATTCTAATTTATATGCAACACATAATCTCTTCCACTCAGATCATCACACATGCGGAAATAAAATCAAGCGATAACACATCAAATCATCATACACATTAACACAGTATGTATGGGGAAAGCTTATAGCTGAAAACCCCGCAGCTATTGTGTATATTATAATGGAGAAATCATGTAACAAACTCAGTACAATGCTCCTCACAAGTACTCAGTACTTTCTCATGAAGTTACACACAATCTAGCTCAGTTTTGAACAGGTTACTGGTTCAAAACTCACCGCCAATTGCCTTGCCTCTATTGCGCAATCCAGGCTTGTCTATATAGAGATCCAAGGTTCGAATCTCCTTGGCTTGACAGCGCAATCATCATGGGAAATTCCTCCAAGTGTGGTGCAAATCTCATGCACAACTGATGTCGCCACTGATAGCTAACTCCACCCTTTCATCTACCTCTTTCAATGGTCTCCACTGAACTGTCCATGCACTGTAGTGAACTGATGTGTTCTTGAGTTGAATAATGAGTTACTAATTAATGAATTAAATAATATTTAATTCACTCCACTCATTACTAGTTGATTAGCTAGTTAAACTAATCTCAACTAGTTCAACTAAGTTAAACCGAACACAACTCCACCATTTGTCTCATTAACTCCACCAAACTTCTGCCACTGAAGTCCTAACTGAAGTCAACCATGCATGAGCTCACCAAACCCTTAGGAATAGCGTAATTCCTCTGTCATATGCATGAGCCACTTCCAAGGCTCGAACTGAAGTGCTCCAAGAGAGTAAATTGAAGTTTAGAGTCCAAATATTATTAAGGGTAAATAATATTTGACTTCCCTATTTTTAGGATAGGCAGTCTAAAAATAGACTTCGACCTATAGGTCCAAAAAATAGAGGTCCATCTATTTTTACCAACATGACCAATACTCAAAGAATAACATACTGCAACCCCTGGACCATGCTCCATATGTCTAAAAATAGACATAGTCTAAAAATAGACTTTGCGCCAGAATTTGCCTGCGGGCCCACTTAGTGAAGGCGACTTCATTTCACTAAGCTCCATCATCTTGCTGCATTTTCAACACCTCCTGGGCTACATCTCCATGGACTTGCTTCATCTAGCTAGGCCCTCTTAGGATTAAGAGTAAAATGTCTAGTTACATACACATGTAGTGTTCCAATGGATTTCAGCTTGTTTCATTGGCTTCATAACACTCAAAAAACCCAAAAATTACGATTCAATCTCTGAATTTGGTTTCCAACTGATCTAGGCTTGACCTCCCATCCTGGTGGCCATGGGATTGTTTAATCTCCAAAGTGATAAAATCACCTTCAAAAGTGCTCCAACGCCTCTGCAAACTGTACCACTGTGTTTAGAACATCAAATACATCTAAAAACTATTTTTCATTCACTCCATTGGCCTTCAGCTGATCTGGGCATGGCCTTCCCTCCTGGTGGTCCTGAGCTTCAAAATTATTCAAGGTGAGAAAAACCTCTATATAACTGCTCTTCTTCCTTTGAAAGTTGTTCCAATGGATTCATAACATGTCAATCTGCTAGGAATGACTCTTCCCGAACCAAAATTGGTCGAAATTTTCTCAAGATAGGATTCATTTAATTTTCCCCTAGATTATGCCTCTAAATCTCGAGAAGTCCTAGTTAGCTCCGCCAAAGTTGGCAATTCCGCCAAAACTGGGAGCACCTCCGAATCTACCGCTAACTTAACTGCAGTATTAATTAATGGATTAGCGTGTTTAATTATGCACTAAGCACAGTTAATATGGCGCTAAAGGATGGGCATATAGTGAGGTCATGTGGGGGGCGGGTTGGCCCCCTCCGTTCCACCATCCAATATCCCCATCAATTCAAATATAAATTGGGCGCATCCTTTTTCAAGGATAATGATTATGGCTCATTGGTAATGTGCGGCAGTATTTCGGGGGAGGTCACGGGGTCAAACCCCGACCTTCACCCCTCCATTCATATGTTTTTGCACCATTGAATATTACGCCAACCGCCATTGGACCTTTGTAATATGGACTTTGAATATAATATATGCCACCGTATAATGTATTAAACCTATCACAATCTTTTCAATATGCTCCAAACCATAAAATATGTGCTCGTATATAAAGTATGAATTCCAATCCAATGATATTCATACTATAAGGTTTGAATATGCCACATTTAAATTAAATTTGGACTATGGTTTGAATATATATGCCTCCACCATGTAGTTTAAAACTATAGGTTTATATATATGCCACTAATTCAACATAACCCAAACCAAACCTTAGGTTAAACATCAAGTCCCACCATATAAAAATAATCTGAACCTTAGCATAAGAAATGAAATTCAAATCTTGGAGTTGGAGAGGATGTCCACTAGGGGAGACACATGGAGGTCCCTGGTTGGGTTATCCTCCCACACATTAAAAAAAAATTGAATTCAACCTTAGGAGGACTTTAGGAGGATATTGGGAAATTTCACCTTCTCAAACCAAACTAGCGAATCCCGTAGTGACACTTGTCACAGTCCCATTGGAAAAAAATTGAAGAAGATTCCCTGCATGTTGACTTGGCTTCCAAGTCATCATCCTGTACCTATTCTGCAAATTTTAAAAAAAAATTGCCTGTTCTAAACGGTTATCAACAGACTATAACTTCTTCATCCAAACTCATTTTTTGACGAAATGAGTTGCGTTGGATTCCTGGAGACGGGCCAGTCATTTTCGTTCTGGTTTGGTGCAATTCTGAGCACTTTGAATTTTGAGCAAACTTTTGCCCCTGATCCAAATTTCGATCACTCCTACCCACTGACATGCTTTTGGACCCACAAAATTTGGTTATCTCATGAGAGCTGACTACTCTTATGTTTCCCAAGTTCTATCATCTTGATTATACTTGGAAAAATTGTTATTACAACCACTTGGGTTCACTGACATGCCTTGCCTTGCAAATGACTTGCCTCTTCAATCATTGTTCTCCTTTTGCTTTTGACTAAATCCAACACTTGCTAGCTGCTTGCTAACTGATATAAAACTTTTTTGTACCAAATCGATTCCTTGATGCTTGGAAAACTAACTAATTTCCTTCCCACTGAGAATCATTTTCCTCCTTTGCACAAACATGCATTCGATGCAAGCTTCTCCATGTAAACCATTTTTCAAATTAAGCCCATCTGAGTGAACTACATCAATGAGTTCCAACATCAGTAATAACAAGAAAATAAATGACCATTATTTTACCTCCACAGTTCCAAATTCCACATTTGCAAGGATACATCTCGCCATCTCCTTCTCTTTTTGGTGTCAACACATAAAATGGTTTACAATGGCTGCAACTTTTTTGGCTGAAAATTCTTTGACATCTTGTCACAA
Organism: Pinus albicaulis; assembly: GCA_034641835.2. Lineage (NCBI taxonomy): Eukaryota > Viridiplantae > Streptophyta > Pinopsida > Pinales > Pinaceae > Pinus > Pinus albicaulis. Next base: position 461,857,619 of record CM076574.1, on the reverse strand, counting down.
ACACAACATATTCAGATTGATGGTTGTTGTTCGTATTTGAAAAACACATCATTCAATAAACATAACTTGACGACATATCCTCTTGATCCTTCAAAGAAACAAATTTCACATCTGTGAACATCTCCATGTACTCTTACATCTTGATGTCAAAACTTATCAACCAAACACAAGTCGACAAAACATGCCTCTTCAAAGAACTGACTCTCAAGTCAAGCATAAGCATGTGTAACAATTTGACAATTCTTTTCCCAAAACAAAATTAATTTCACATTTCATGAAACACTTCGTCAACATCTCATTTTCATATTTGGAGACAAAATCAACTCTTCTAAGTCGATATGACATGCATGTAACACACAATCGATCAACACAAGTCGACACTCATGCATGTTCAAATGATCAACACTCTCAAGTTGACAACATACATATTAAACAAAGAAATCGACCAACACAAGTCAATTACTCATGCATGTTCAAGCACAATGGAAACATCAAAATTCCATTGTTCATACACACAAACTCTCATGCATGTATACAATTCTTCAACTCTCTCACAAGTACAATCATAAGTACAAGAACCCCATTCATATGTATATGTACTTAAAGAGCTTAAATGGAATTTTTTTGTTGCAATAAAGTGAGTCAACATACTCAACTTTCAATCACCTTCCTTGCATAAAATGCAACATGCATTCCATTGGAAAAGAAATGCATCAACATCAAAAGACATGCAAAGCCTTAATTGGATAATAAATCTAACCATATCTTACCAAACCATTTCAATGACACTTCTTAAAGCTACACATCATCATCATGTGAATCATCCTGACCCACATCAATCATGGAATCTTATTTTCCATTCTTTCCATTCTCTTTCTCCACCTTCTTCAAATGTCTTGGATGACTTGTTGGATACAAAGTCCAACACTTGTCTAAAATATGACATTTCTTATGGAAATGAGTGCAAAATAATTGCATCTTCTTTTCAGCATGGTTTCCATTATCCAATGGACCTTTGGCTTTCTGCATCCTTTGCTTTTAAAGTTTCCTATGCATGGCTATCTTCTTCCAACACCTTGAGACATTATGGTTATCCAAACCACAAAAGGAACATGCAAACTTTATCCAAATCTTATGTGATAATTTGCCATGTTTATTATAATCAAAAGCAACTTGATTAAAAGCAGACTTATACCTTGAACATTCACCTTTATCGCCTTCTTGAGGAGGTGAATTTGATGAGGTAATGGCTCTCTTTGGAATACCAAAAATGCATTCAAAGACTTTAGAGCTTTCAACATCCCCTTTTTCTTATTAGTTGCATGCTTATGAGCACCTTCTTGCAAAGTGGGTGTAAAACTTTTGCATTCCTCATGAACACAATCTTCACAAGCTTGAGGTAATGAACATAAAATTAAATTCATTCTTGGAACACCTTCATGTGCCTTCTTGGCTTTAGATATTTCTCCATCATATTTTCAATAACCAAGACCCAAATACTTAGGCCTTTCCTCAACAACAATTGGCTCAATTATGCCTTGTGCATGTTTTCCCAATCATTTACCTTCATAGCCCATCTTAATCAATAACTTGGATCATATTCCTCTAGTGTGTCTTTCAAAATCACATACACATTCATTTTGAGAGGAAATTGAAGATAAAATTGAATTGCATAACTCTTTTTAGAGCACATGCTTGGCCAAGGTTTCCTTGGCATCATGGAGTTGAGTCTCCATCTCATGCATTTTCTCAAGCTTCTCATTTGAAATATGGAATTGAGTCTCCATCTCATGCATCTTTTCAAGAAGCACTTGCTTCTCCTCCTTCATGGCAATCAACTGCTCTTGAAGTCTAATTCTCTCCCTCTTATCTTCATACTTCTCTTGCATCATATCAATCATGATGTGGAGCTTCTGTAACAACTCTTTATCAATGAGTTTTGCTAAAGAAGATTGAATAGATAAAGTGCTTAATGAAGATTCCATCACACCTGCAATGCATACAAACCTTCTGTGCTGTGATTTGAGAATTTATCTCTCAATTTTGATCTTCTCCTTCACACATAAACTTACACACAGTTAAATCCTCCTTGCACAAATTCAAAAACCAATAGCTAATTCTTCTAGCTAACCTTGGCTAAAATGAGCTAAAATTTTGATATGATACCAACTTGATCTGAATATGGGAAAACTATTTATTGCTATGCTAGCTCCCTCATAAGTATCAAAAATGTGTGATTAGGATCATCTCAAGTTAACCATTGGTGAAGGGGTTTATGTGTCATGTTTCATGTGTCTTTGATTATCAAATTATGAGTTAATTAATTTTTAAAAACTCGTGAACAACAAATTAAATGCGGATAACTCACAACAATCACATAATACAATGGATGATAACAGAATTCACCCCTCCTGGGCTACATCTCCATGGACCTGCTTCATCTAGCTAGGCCCTCTTGGGATTAAGAGTCAAATGTCTGGCTACATACACTTTTATTATTCCAATGGATTTCAAGCATGTTCCATTTTCTTCAAAACACTCAAAAACCCCAAAAATGACTATTCAATCTCTGAATTTGGTTTCCTGCTGATCTAGGCTTGACCTCCCATCCTGGTGCCCATGGGCTTGTTTAATCTCCAAAGTGATAAAATCACCTTCAAAAGTGCTCCAACACCTTTGAAAACTATACCACTATGTTCATAACATCAAACACAAGTTAAAATGATTGTTCATTCACTCCATTTGGCCTTCAACTGATCTGAGCATGGCCTTCCCTCCTGGTGGCCCTAAGCTTAAAAATTATTCAAGTTGACAAAAACATTTGCAGAATTGCTCCTTTGCCTCTACAAGTTGTTCCAATGGATTCAAATCATGCCAATCTGCTAGTAATGAATCTTCCTGAGCCAAAACTTGTCGCAAATTGCTTAAGGTAGGCTTCATTTAATTTCCCCCTAGATTCTGCCTCTAAATCTGGAGAAGTCCTAGTTAGCTCCGCCAAAGTTGGCAATTCCACTGAAACTGGGGGTGCCTCCAAATCCACCGCTAACTTAAATGCAGTCTTAATTAATGAATAAGTGTGCTTAATTACGCAATAAGTGTAGCTAATATGGCGCTAAAGGATGAGCATATGGTGAGGTCATGTAGGAGGCGAGTTGGCCCCTTCCGTTCCGCCATCCAATATCTGCATCAATTCAAGTATAACTTGGGCACATCCTTTTTCAAGGATCATGGTCATGGTTCATTGGTAATGCATGGTATTATTTGGGGGGAGATCATGGGGTCGAACCCCGACCTCCTTCATACATATGTTTTTTCACCATTGAATATTACGACAATCGCCATCAGACCTTTGTAATATGGACTTTGCATATAATATATGCCACCGTATGATGTATTAAACCTGCCATAGACTTTGCAATATGCTCCAAACCATATAATATGCACCCATATATAAAGTATGAATGTCAATCCAATGATATGCGGACTATAAGGTTTGAATACGCCACATTTAAATTAAATTCGGACTATGGTTTGAATATATATGCCTCCATCATGTAGTTTAAAACTATAGGTTTATATATATGCCACCAATTCAACATAACCCAAACCAAACCTTAGGTTAAACATAAAGTCCCACCATATAAAACTAATATGAACCTTAGCATAAGGAATTAAATTTGAACCTTGGAGCTGGAGAGGAGGTCCACCATGGGAGACATGTGGTGGTCCCTGGTTGGGTTGTCCTCCCACACATAAAAAAAAAATTTGAATTCAACCTTAGAAGGACTTAAGGAGGATATTGGGCAATTTTACCCTCTCAAACCAAACTAGAAAATCCCACAGTGACACTTGTCACATTACCATTGGAAAAAAACTAAAGAATATTCCCTGCATGCTAGCTGGGCTGCCATGTCATCAGCCTGTACCTGTTCTACAGTTTTTTTTTTTAATTTACCTGTTTTGAACGGCGATCAACAGACTATAACTTCTTCATCCGACCTCAATTTTTGACGAAACGAATTGCATTGGATTCCTAGCGATGGGCCAGTCGCTTTCATTCTGGTTTTCTGCAATTCTGAGCAGTTTGAATTTTGAGCAAATTTTTGCCCCTGATCCAGATTTTGATCATTAAAGGATGGATCTGTCCTCGTTTTCGAAGACTCATATCAGTAAACTCCAGGTCCTTACTTGGTTTAATAGACAAAAAACATACTAGACATGTCAATAAATTTATCGGAAGTAAGTGGCCTTTTCACTTTCTTGCAATCTAGAGCTCTGATTTGTAGATTTAATGGTTTATGGCCCAAGGCCACAGATTTACACTAGTGGGTATACACCAATTGGACAAGAAATTTGACCTATACATCTACGTGAAAGGGTTCTTGGTGGTTCAGTTTCACATTAAAAAAGACTTGTATTTTGTTATAAAAGAGGGCACCTGATTTTGGGGAAGTGCAGGTCGGTTGACAACCCCATGGTTTCCAACCTTCAACGCTACAAAAATGGTGGTCACGAAGATGCCAGTATGGGTGGCACTCCATAATATCCCCCTCCCTTTCTAGCACCATCAATTTTTTGAAGGTATTGGAAACAAATTGGGGAAATAGGAATCTTTAATTTTGTTAGGATATTTGTTGAGATAGATCTTAGAAAATGCCTTCTAGACCGTATTAATTTGATGCATCAAGACTTCATGTGGCCACAAATGTTAAACTTCAAAAACACCATTTTTTGATGTTGGATTTATCATCAAACAAGGCATCTGTAGAATACATGCACCCAAGGAAATAAAAATACAAATAAGAGGCAACTAAAGCCAAAGGATTGGAAATTTCCAAATTTTCTTTCATCAGATGATGAATACGGAGAGAGGTAGGATACCAACCAAAAATTAGAAGAACATAATAAAAACATACTCAAGTGGCATAGGGTGAAAAGAAGAAGAATAATGAAGATATAACCAAGGATTTAGCTTCGGTACCAGAGTCAGGAAATCAACATGAGGAGTCTCACAACAATCAAGGAGAAGTTGGAATAAAATTAACTCATGCATATGAGATTTTTTATTTAAATAAAGACACACCATCAAAAAATAAAGGAGAATAAACAACAATTTTAATATTCAATCCAAATTCAGGGGGTTGGCAAAGAGTGCAAAAAAATAAAAGTAGAAAATGGAACCCAATTTAATTGGGTAATTGTGTTTTACGCTTTCTAGTGCAATTTTTCACTTTCTGAGTTTAGATAGCTAGGCTACTAAGGGTGTGTCAAGCACATGAAAAATATAATTTTATTTTTAATTGTTAAACACATATTGAATGTGGACAATAGATAATATAGAACATGAGTTTCCTTTCTTCACAAATGATATAAATTTATAATACATTCTAATTACCCTTGGTTTTCATATCCCAAGTGGTCTCTTGGACTCCACTAATTGTCCACATTCCACACTAACCCTTAGAGGATTAGGTGTACAACATTCCCCCCGTTAATACGAAGGGGTATATACGAGTCCAAGAAGAGATATCTAATACAAAAATACAACAATGCATGACATCAATAAGTTGAATGTTCTCTTTGATATGATGACATAAGGTGGGAGAACTCAAGGTCTTAATCGATGGTGGTTTAAGGATGACCACCAACACTGGAACGCTTAGTGCAGTTCCTAGAAATCTTTCAAATATGGAAAGAAGTTGAATTCTTCTGCTAGAGGAAGTTCTCCCTGATGTTTTGAAGAAGGATACCATTAGAGTCTCAACCTAGAACACTTCATGTTTTTCCCAGAACTCTTCTGAATTTGGAAATATGCTAAAATATTCTACTAGAGGAAGTGTCCCTAATTCTTTGAAGAGGTATACCTTCAACCTAGAAAATAGGAGGTCTACAACTTGTGGTGGTTTAAGGAAGGCCACCAACCAAAGGAATGCTTAGGGGCTTCTCTGTCTCTGGCCACAACTCTCAATTTGGGTATGGTTGTCTCTAGTTGTAGGCTCAGGCAGTAGGTTTAGGTTGTGGCTCAGGCTCGCATGATTTATCTCTAAAACTTGTAGATGACCATCAATTCACCCCCTATCATATACAAGGTGAGAAGATGAATAGATATCAACAACAAGACTTTTCAATACTCTAGAAGAAATTTTGACATATGATCGAAATATCTTCTTGGTTGTTGAAGCCCATTGATAAGAAGCGATCCATCCAAAGGTGAATCTTTGTTCTTGCAGAAGGCTTTTTTGTGAAGAATTTGTTTGAATAATGAGTGTGCTGACCACAATTCTTACATGTGTGAATATAAAAACAATGATACTTGGAATTTCACAATCTATTGTTGTGGAGGAGGAGAAAGAACAGGTGAAGATGAACCATCATGAAGAAACCCAACACTTTGAAATTGAACGGGCTTGGAATAGTATGGAATATGAAAGGGCACATCCTTTTCGTATCCAAGATATGTTTTATGCTTGTTGTCGACAAGATATTCCAGAGGTATGATGATGGGCTTGGGAATTGCAGACTGAAAAAATACATCTGCATGCAAATATTCTCTTGCACTTAGGAACTAAAAGTGAGTCAACCTTAACTTTATTGATTTGACCACTTTGTTCCTATTGTTGGAATTTTGTTTCAAACTAAAATGAATGATTGTTATGAACAAAAACAAGTTTATAATGATGCTTATGCTATTTTAATTCATCTTGATAAAGTTCTGATTCAAGCTGCAAAAAACAATTTTTTTCTTGTTCATTTTGTAGACATAATTTAATATCAGAAACTGTGTCCTTGATTATTTTTACTATATCATGATCAGTGGAGTGTATCAGAGTTTTTATGAACTCTAATACCTCAGTAATTTTTGTCATTTTCTTAATAGCTCAAGATTATGAAATTAGAAGTGTCATCTTCTCAATGGTGCATATATTGAACACAATTCATTACATGTGATAGTACCAATGTTGATAAAGGAAATGTTGACCAAGAAAAAAGTTTTGACTAGTGAAACATAACCTTCCTCTGATTCTTTCAAAATTACATTTTAACAGTGAAGTGTGCATTCCCCTTGTAAAAACCTTCACATCTTTTCTTAACAACTAGTGGTTAGAAAATCAATTATATCGGTATATAAACAATGGCAGCTCTATAAACAAACAAACTTTATAAATGATGGCATCGGTGTAAATAACACACAAAAAATAAAATAACATGCATATAAAAATCAACCAAATTATACCACATTCCCACATACCATATTGTAGACTCCTCTCTATGGAAATGATATGAAAATTTGAGGGTCTCTTAGAAGAATTTATTTGTAGATTCAATTTGCTCATGAAATTTACTAAATCAAAAGACAAGAATCTACTCTATCAATCCGTGGAAGTAAATTCACGATCGAGAAAAAAAAAATAACATGCATCAAGATTCAACACATATACACAGAGATATATCTAGTGGAAATAAATCTCTAAAAACAATTTACTATTTGTATTGCATTAATCAAAGGAACTAGATGAATACGATATGCTATTCTCAACCTTGAGCTCAACCTACACAAGTATTTTCTATCCTCTGCATGACTGATTGTCATTGGCCAATACTTAGCCAAATTTATAAGCCTCCAAGCTCCTATTTCCTTGCATCATTTCCTTGGTAATTAGCCCCTATTAATTAGGAAATTCCTCAATTGGAATTATGCAATACATGTATGCCTTCATTTGACTACATGCATGAGCTGTACAATTTGCAATATTCTACAACTGATAGTACAATGTCCTTGAACTCCAATATCAACTAGGTAAATTGAAATGTGTGCATGCATGAGTTAATTTAGGTTGATTGATATGTTAATTGGTTAAACACTGAAGCTGCACCCCAATGTTAGGCCTTCAACAGTTGGAACTAGTTTAACTAACCTTAACTCAATTTAACTGAACTAAATTGTCACAATTTAAATTAACTCAACCTATGCTTATAAAATTTAGGAATCAATGTACACAACTCATGTTATCCCTCCAACTAGAATTAAATAAGTCAACTGAGTGATAATAGCTTAGTTAACTCATTCAAGTTGTTTGCTGATGTGGAATTTCGATTTTATCCTAATTTCATTAAGGTCAAAATTAAATTAGGAATTTCTTGTTTCATTTTCAACACTCCCTATCAGCAATAAAGGTATTATTATATATCCCAATCCTACTTCTATGGAACTCGATTTTTCCTCTTGACAAGGTCTTTGTCAAAATATCTGCATCATGTTCCTGTGTCAGAATGTATTGCAACAACATGATCCGCCTCTGCACACAATCTCGTAGATGGTGGTACCGGATATCAATGTTCTTGAATCAATCGTGAAAAATTGGATTCTCACAGAGTTTGATACAACTTTGATTCTCATAGTGAATCACGGTAGGACCCATCATCTAACCAAACAACCCAATAATAATATTTCTCACCCAGATATATTCACAAGTTGCTTGACTAGAAACCATGTACTCTGCTTCCATTGAATTGAGTGCAACTGATCTTTGTTTCCTGTTGTACCAATAAACTGTTGTTGACCCAATATTGAAGATTCCTCCTAAAGTTCTCTTCTAATATGATGGACTACCTACCCAATATGCATCTGTGAAGCTTTGCATATTCACTCCCTCTGTCTATATGTACCAAAGTCCAAACTAAGTGGTGCCTATGAGGTACTATAGTACATGTTTAGTAGCCCTCTAAAATAATTTGGTCGATCGAACCATTGCTTGGCTCAACTGATTAACTGCATAACACGTCTAGACATGTGTTCACCAAATACATGAGAGAACCCACCAATTGCATGTACACGGTAGCATCCACTTCCTCACCTGAAGTGGCATCCTCTTTCCTCCAGTTGGTTTCTAGAGGAGTCTCCATGGGTTTGCATCTGTCCATGTGGAACTTCTGAAGTATCTCGTTGGCATACTTTCCTTGAGAGACAAACAATTCCCCATATCGCTACCATACTTGCAAACCAAGGAAATAGTGCATCAATCCCATGTATTTCATTTCGAGCTGTCTTGCAAGATCCTCCTTGCAAGACTTGATAAGTTTTTCATCACCAGTCAGAATCAAGTCATTGACATATAAGACTGTAATCAACAATTTACCTTCTACTAGAATGTGGTAAAGGTTTTCATCTGCTTCACTTTTGGTGAAGCCCAACTCGGTGAGGCAACTATCAATCCTAGTGTACCAAGCATGGGGTTCTTACTTCAGCCCATACAATGCTCGCTTGAGTCGAATGTGACTCTTCGTCGAAGGTCTCAAATCCTTCAAGATGTTCAATGTACATCTCCTACTCAATCACTCCATTGAGGAAGGTTGTCTTCACATCCATTTGGTCGATTTTACACCCCATCTATGTAGCCAGAGCTAGAATTGATCTGATGGAAGAGTACCTTACTACAAGATAAAATGTCTCTTCATAGTCAATCCCTTATACCTAAGAGTACCCCTTGCCATGACTCTAGCCTTGTGCTTCTCGATGCTTCTATCTGCTGCATGCTTTAACTTGTAAATCCATCTTGAATCAACCACAAACTTGTCTATGGGTCGTAGGACCACTTCCCAAACACAATTTTTGACAATGGAATCATATTCCTCTACCATAGCATCAACCCATACCGGATGCTCTATTTCTCCTCGAATGAGGCTATTTTTGTCTCTATTAGCTCACTCATCAGAGCCATGTAGCCTGTGTACCATTCTAGTGACCTCCTATGCATGCATTGTAATGTGGGTGCTCCCACATTATTGCTAACATCATGCAATAATATTTCATCTTCCTTGGTCTGCTTCCTTCCTTCCCTAGATGTCTTTTCTTGAGTGGTTGTCTCCACTCTCTGCTCCTCTGCATGTGGTTGTTCCACATCTTCTTGAGGTTCTTCCTTTCGAGTCAACAACTCCTAATTTGCATGCAACTAAATCTCCCTCATAAGGGAAAGCTTCATTGCCTTCTCTTCATCGAATTTCACATCTCTACGAACAATTGTCATCTTAAGAGATGACAAGTACACCCGATATTTGTGAGGTGTATCAGTGTACCCCACAAATATGCCCAACTCAGCTGTCGGCTCTAGATTTTTCCTTGCATCCTTGGAAACATGGATATATACTCATGATCCAAATATCCTTGTAACGAACCTCTCACCTCACATCTACCCTCTTTCACTGACTTACCCAGGGTATACATGAGATGAGGGGAAGTTAGTACAAGACTTAACCTCCTAGGTTACCTTAAGTAAATCGAGTCAAAAAAACATACCTTACTAACTTCTCTTAGGTGCCCCAGGACCCTCCAGGAGTAACCAAACCACTCCAGGTGTCCATCCCCTGATCCAACTTGACTTTTCTTGTGCTAGAGCCCCAATCACTCCCTTGCCAAGCCCTCCATGCAACTGTAAATTCCCAGTCGCCCCCATGAACCTACATCAATGTGACTGTGGAATTTTTTTCTCAGTGTTGTGCCATCGACTATGGAATTTAAGGTTATTTTTCAGGGCTAAGGCTAAGCTTCTGCCCATAAATCCATATAAATTTCAAAACTCATAAAATACATAGCTACAATTATTGTAAACCAAAAACTTAAACCAGGAATAGACTTAACCATCCCCAACCTGGATGGACATTTTGCCAAACATTTGGTAGATAGGAAACCTACATGTCATGAATGCAAGTTTGAGCATAAGGGAGTAAAAAATTATATGAGACTTAACAAGAAGGATCACCACCCACTCCCATTATTTATCTTAACATCAATTAGGTCTTGCATCCATTATTCTTTCAATTACAAGTAAAAACATGAAAAGATCCATGACTAAAACCAATCATATATCCAAGATTATAACCAACACATAAACATATAAATAACCATAAGATAACATCCATTAAATACACATAATAAAAAGTACAATTACCAATAAAAATCAAGAGAACGTAGCTTTCAATAACCATAGGCAAGAGCCAACCAGGTTCGAGACTTCCATGTACCAGTACTCGACCATAGACATGGTTGAGCCAAATATTTCTTTCATCCAGTCACCCCCGTGTCATATTCCAAGCATGAACATGGGAACTCATGGGTAAACCAATCCAAAACAACCAAGGGAATCTAGAGGTTAAACCACCTCCAACCTCACCATATCGTGATCTCACCTAAATCGACTTTGAGATCACAAAACCAAACCGAGCTTGGAATGCCTATGGATTCCTTCACCATCCTTAAGGAATTTTTCTATCTCCAAGTCTATATAATTTACCATAATCCACACTGGATCACTAGGCCCTAACCAAGATTCCACCCTCAGGCTTTACTGTGTATCCCACCATTACCAGTCAAGGGATTCTTAGTCCTTCAGGAATGTTCCCGAGACCATCTCTGCCCTAGATTCTGAAACCTTCTAAAAATTCCAAAGCTAAAAACTGAGAACAATCCCATCACACCATGGCTATCCAGAAATGAAAAGGCAGGGTTGAAAACCACTGTCAAAACCAGGCAAAACCATGCCAATGATAGAAAAGAACCAAATACCAACATGCATATACCATGCATGTCAAAACCAGTTAGGAAATTGTACATGCAATCTGTTACCTACAAGTATTCATGTTGAAGATTTATTGTTCCAACCTTTCCTTGATTGATCTTTGCTTTCCTTTGCCTTCTTTTCCTTTCTTGATCCAATGCTAAATTGCTCTAAGAAAACTCTAAGTGTTCAAGAGTGTGAGATAGAGAGAATAGAGAGAGAGCTCCAAAATTGAACTGACAAAAAGCCATGAACCGATCCTCAAAATCCTTTTTATTAATGAGGCATCTATTTTTTTCATTTTCCATTATTTTCCTTCATTTCCTCCTCACATTCAACCTATGACCTTTCATCTTCCTTTTCTCCCAAATTCCTTTATTTTCATAAATAAATGTTCCAAAATACTTTTTTCCTTTTCAAAGCCTTTTCCAATTTCCCCTTACCCATAAACACATCAAGTGATGCCCACTAGGATATATTTCCTAACATTAAGCTTGGAATAAGTGTCCCTTAACTGTGGTCTTATTTTTTCCTTTATTAAATTTTATTACATAAACTTTTAACCGAGGTCTGTTACAATCTTGAAGTGTGACACATCTGGTTTCTTCCCTGAAAAAGCTTCTTGTAGTGTACTCATCCCAAGAATCTGATGATGAATCTTTTTCTGCACATACACCGATGTGTTACACACTTCGGCCCACAAGTGCAGAGGTAGGCCCTGATTATCCAACATTTCCCATGCAACTCCCACAATACTTTTGTTCTTTTTCTCAGCGACCCCATTCTTTTATGGGTTATGGGGTGTTGTCAACTCCCATCGAATGCCTTCCTTTGCACATAATTTTTTAAACTCATTACACACATATTCACCACCATTATCTCTCCTAAGAGCCTTCACTTTGCTCCTAGTTTCTTTCTCAAAAAATGCTTTGAATTCAACAAATTTGAAGAATTTATGGTCTTTCTTCTGCATGAAGAATATCCATCACTCACATGAGAAATCATCTACAAATATAACATAATACTTGTGCTTGGCCGTGGAGGATGTCGAGAAAAGTCTGAATACATTAGAGTGGATCCTTTCAAGGATTGCATGCGCCCTGCTATTCCAATCATTGAAGGTGGCTTTCGTGTACTTCCCCAAGGTACACCCTTTGCATGTATTATGGTCCTATAGTGCTTCGTTGGGGATGCCTATGGTGATATGTTGCATGATCTTCAAAGCTCCATGGTGCAAATGGCCAAGTCTTATATACCATAATTTGCCGACATACGGCTATGCACCTTCTCCGCCTTTATGCTCAATGAAGCACAATCTGCCACATCCAACCAGTAGATGAACCCCGACATGATTCACTTTTCCCATGGATATGTGCCTCAAGAATTCCCTTCCTTTGTTGAACATCACATCGTTTCCATGGTCTTCCAACACCACGATGGAAACCAAGTTATTATTTAGACCCGGAACAAGCATCTTATCCTTAAGCCTAAGAGGAGTTGGAATCCCTATGAAAAGTAGTTGTTCCGATACCAAACACGCTATACCTCCCATCGTCTCCCATCTTTATGTGCATCTAGAGGTCCTTATCCTCTAAGTCACTGAAGAAATCTATGTTCCCCATCATATGGAATGAGGCACCGTTGTCGAGATACCAAACACTTCCCATTATTGTGATAGCCATGCATGCAATGAGGGTAAAATAAAGCTTGAATTGTGAAGCTCTAGTTTCACCTGCCGCTCCTCCTAAGGTCTTCTTTCTTGTTTTATTGTGTGGTAATTCCATGGCATAGTGCCTGAATTCATGACAGTGAAAGCATTTAAGTTTGGAAAAGTCTCGTTTCTTGCCCCCTTAACTGGAACCTCCTTTGGATTGGGATTTCTTCCCTTTCCCTTTATTTTCCTTTCCATCTAAGGTACATTTCTCCTCATCCTCAACCTTGGATGAGGTCCCATCTTTGTTTCTCCACCTTATTTATTCATGTACTAGATAATAACATAACCACTGCTGGCTTGGTAGTTTCTCTTTACCATTTACTGAATCTTGATAACCATGCCAGCTCTTGGGAAGGCCCAAAATAGCTAGAGCTACCAAATATTCTTCTGGGATAGTAAAACCGACCCCTCCAATTTCATCACGACATTGTGTAAACTTGCTCAGGTACCGCGAAATTGTTTCATTTTTTTTCATCTTAATACATAGAAGCTTGTCCTTGAGTGCCAACTTCTTGTGGTCACTATTGTTATCAAACAAATATGTCAGTGTTTTCTACATCACGAATGAAGTTTCTTTCCCATGGATATTCGAGACAATATTATCTCTAACTCCCTCTAATATGATCCTCCTCGCTTTAGCCACATCCTTTTTCCACTGAGCTAGATCATGGGCATCAGATTCTAGGGGTTTTGCTACAATTGTCTTGATGTATTCTAGCAGCCTGTTGTCTTCCAATATTTCCTCCATGCAGATCTTCCATGCCACCAAATTTGTGGTTCCTTCCAAAGCATACACAAGCCTAAGTCCATTGAAAGCCATCTCCGCAGTCTTGGAGAAAACCTGCAACACTGATCTTGAATTTCAAACCTTTTGCAATGACAACTTCGAATTCTCTTCTCTACTATGAATCTAGATCTGATACCATGTAGAATTTTAATTGTAGATTCAATTTTCTCATGAAATTTACTAAATCAAAAAACAATAATCTACTCTACCAATCTGCGGAAGTAAATTAATGATCGAGAACACAAAACAATAACATGCATCAAGATTCAATGCATATACATAAAGATATATCTAGGGGAAATAAATTGCTCAACACCCCTTACTATTTGTATTGCATTAATCAAAGGAGATGGATGGATACAATATGATTTGCTCAACCTGCATAATTATTTTCTATCCTCTGACTGACTTCCTGCCTTTGGCCAATACTTAGCCAAATCTCCAAGCCTCCAAGCTCCTATTTCCTTGCGTTGTTTCCTTGGGAATTAGGCCCCTATTAATTTGGAATTCTTCAATTGGAATTGCGCAATACCTTTAGGCCTTCTTTTGACGACATGCATGAGCTTTACAATTTGGAATATTCTACAACTGATAGTACACTGCCCTTGAACTCCAATATCAACTGAGTAACTCTAATTTTGAGCATGCTTGAGTTAATTTAGGTTGACTGATCTGTTAACTGGCTAAACAATGAAGCTGCACCCCACTGCTAGACCTCCAACTACTTCCTCCAACAGTTGGAACTAGTTTAACCGACCTTAACTCGATATAACTTAATTAAATTGTTACAACTGGAATTAACTCAACCTAGGCTCCTAAAATTTAGGAATCATTGTAAACAACTCAAGTTCTCCCTCCAACTCGAATTAGCTAAGATACCTGAGTGATAGTAACTCAGTTAACTCATTCAAGTTGTCTGCTAATGTGGAATTTCAATTTTCTCCTAATTTAATTAAGGGAAAAATTAAATTAGGAATTTCTTGCTACATTTTCAACATGCTTTGTGTTTTCTCTACTCACAACATTGTTTCTCAGCTATCAATTTTTCAAAAGGGAGTGCCATGTAGATTTTATCACACACAATGAATATATATCTATATCTAGCTTCCCACAACAACAACAAAAACCAATATCAAGTCGAGGGTTTGATAGTGTCCCACTGATACGGCCCTCGGTGAGAGAGAGAAATATGTTGTCAATTTTCTCGGTTGTCCAAAGCAAAGAATGGAGATAATATTACCATACACACCGTCATTTGTAGTAAGGCATAAATTCAAAGCCAAGGTAAAGAACCAACCATTTTAACGCTCACTATCTATCACATAGCCAAATTTGAGACTAAAGACTATGCAAGTGTTGAGCAATTGAAGAGAATATACATGGAAAAATATGATGCTAGAACATTCGAATGAATCGCTTTAACGAGATCTCATAAATATGCCATTGTATATGAATTTCGGAGAGGTTCCAGTTGTTGTTGTTGCATTTCCCACTAGAAAAGGTGTAATTTCACCATAGTAGAAACAAGAAAGAGTCATTCAAAAAAATTTCTTTCAGTTATTCAAAAAGCTCTCTTTTAGATTACAAAACTAGTTTTGAAGAAGAAATATCCTAGTTCCCTTTATTGCATTCTCTATGAGCTTCTACGACATGTTATTCACATGACATTCAATTTGGTGCACTTAAGAGTTTTTTTTAATGTTCCAATGTGCTATAAGATGGGGCATTTCCATGGCCTAGAGAATGTTGTTGATTGTGACATCTTTGACAAGGATAATTTTTTCTTTCCTTCGACCCATGCTCTTTGGATCTTGAGTTCCTTTCATGGAGTTGCTTGACAAGTTGGTTAATCCATATGCAGATGACGAGTCAACATTTAATGGAGGTGGTTCAAGTTTTTGTTTTTTTGTTTTTTTTGGTCTTCCAAAGGTAGCTCCTGTTAGCAACCTATAAATGTAGGATTCATAATTTTGACTTGACTGATGGTAGTCTTGTAAATATGTACATACTTTGCCTTCTGCAATTTGTATTCCCATATTTAGTAAAAAATTAAAAAAATCAAAAAATCAAAAAGAGGGTAAAAAGTCCTAAAAGAAATATCAAAGGACTTAGAAAAAATAATATATCCCAAAAGAAAAAGATGAATAAAACATGAAAGTGTGAAAGTCTAAATGCCACTACTTTTTACCTTTTGCAGTTGATTATGGCAAAGTGTCAATAAATGCCATAATCCATGATGAGTTAAACAGTTTAATCTTAACTTGTTATGTTTCAATTTCACCTGTTATAGATAGAGAATAAAGAATTGTCATACAGTTTAATCATGACAATTCAGTAGTTAGGTAGAGAATAAGTGAATCCAACAGCTTAATCTGGATTCCTGGATGAAATAAGTGTAGAATTAGATAGTTTTATTGCTTTCAGAAAGAATAAATGTTGTAAAGGTTGCTAGCACAAATGCACCTGATCAAAATGGAAGAAAAAATGTTAGCATGTAAAATTGGGTAGGTAGAAGAAGGTGAGGAGCATCAATGTAAATATTATTCACCAGGGCTACAAATAACTAAATTCCTCTTCCCATAGCCATTAAACATTCTAAGCTATCAGTCAGAAAGGCTTAAGGCATTTCCTTGACTTTTGTTGGGATCAGACCCAAGGCTCTATGGCTAATTAGTTGAAAAATGGTAAATGTATATATTAATCCCTCAAACTCACATCATTATTTCATGCATTCATGCCCCTGAATAATCCTAAGAAAAACCTCACTTTTACTTAAATATACTCTAATTCCCATTTGATTAACTTCCTACATCATTTGAAAACATTAAACCCTCAAAATTACATTTTATCATAAGTTAAAGTGATAAGATTAATGCAAATTGTTTTTTAAACTTCACTTTACTTGGTTATGTTTATGTATTTTGAGTACACCTTGTCCTATTTTCATATTAAATTTAAATTATGTATTAATTCCCTATAGAAATAACCTTTTCTTGTATTATATAACTCCTTTTATATAAATAGCTCCAAAAACCCATGTATTATAACTTTAGCCAAAGTTATTTAATCCCCACATGTCTAAATAAAATACCCACATTACAACCCCTTTGGCTAAAAACATATCTTTATGTATAATCTCGCCCCCTATGGTAAGTAAATCGCTTTGATTTAATTACTATATAATAAAAATATATCAAAAAACTCTTAAACATGTGTTAATATATGTTTAAAACAAAAAAATAGTTAAAAACCTGAAGTTTCGTTCAAGCTAAAGTTCATAACCCTTTTTCTTTGTTTATTCCCGACTCCCTTAACCAAAGGTTAAAAATACAACCCTTTTACAATGCTCCCAATGTATATCCCATCTTCGCAAATATTAACCCTGGTTCAAAGACCTTTTACCCCTCCCGGCCACCTTTTTTATGTATAAAGCCTATTTTATATATAAAAACCTTCATATATCTTTCAGCTATCAGATTCAATATTGACCCTCCGATCCCTAACACTCATTTGATCCTACGGCTCCAAACAAGCGCAATATTCTTATCCCCATATCTCTTCACATCCTATTGCGTTGCTTTATAGCCGTCTGATCATCCCTTCACAATCCAACGATTCTTGTTAAACGCGATAGTTCTATTCCATAATCTTAACCTTCCCATCGCGTCGTATGTCAACCGTTGGATCTACATTTACTATTAAGTTCTAACGATTCATATTTAACCCGACAACTCCAGTCCCCGACCCCACCACAGCTCATCGCGTTAAACGATCACCATTGATCTTCCATACGCCAGATCAACGGTAAAAAATTGATGCCCTGGTCCCACTATACTTTCCCCGCATCTTTTCATTTAATCCTGACCATTCGTTTTCCGATGTCAGATCCGACGGCTCAAAACTTATTTCGCGCAAATAAAGTGCCCGACCCATGTTTTATGAAAATCGCGCGATAAAAGTTGTTTTCCAATAAAACCCAATGCTACATGTCCCCTTTTCATTTGATTGTGTTCCAAAAGCCAAAAAAAGCTTACCACCTGTAGCCAATGCAAAAACCACCAACGGTTTTCCATAGTTCAAACAATAAAAAAATTTCGCAAGATATGTAACTCACCAATATTACATTTTATAAGGTTTATAATAAAGGTTAAAACCTTTGTTATAAGGTTTATGTGAACGTTATAAGCTCCACCCGACTGGTAAACCTCTGGTAAATCCTTTCCGGCTCCTGAATCCGATGTTTACCCTCTGTGTGCCTATTTTGTAACTGAAAGACCCATTATGCACCTAAAAGCTCCATTTTGACCAACATAATCTTTGTTTGAAGGCCAAAAACAAATTTTAACTGCAACATATTGACATCAAAAGCCTTTATTTTAAGTTCAATCTTCAGTATAAACCCTTGAAAAAACATTTCCATCGCTTGAAAAGGTCTTTGAACCTACAAATCTCCTAACAAGTCATCTTTTATAGTCTCAACCATTCAAGAAACCCTTGTTTCCTGTCTTAACCCAGTTTTTCATCTCTCATATTCCTAATTGAGCACTAAAATACCCATTTAAGACTATCTTTACACAAGAATTTCTCAAAATTCCCTCTGTTAAAGTGAAATACTCCTGCAAACTGTTTAAACTTGCAGAAGTAAGCCTAACAATGCCTTAAAAAAACAGAGTTAAACCTTCACAGACTGATCTCATTCCAAAAATCTTTGAAGAATCTCCAATCACCTCCCTGCAGCCAAGATTTCATTAACAAATTGTTTGATTTTTGCAGGTTATTATCAGAATATGAAATTTGGCCAATAGTTTCAATACTAGTTGACAAAATTGTTTGCTCCAAATTCTCAGATTTTAATTCAAAAAAGCTTCATTCAACAAACAGTTTGTATACAAATAAAGAATAAAATCAAGTCAGAGAGAGATCAGAATGATGAAATTTTCACAGTGAATGGTGAAAGTGAAGTCATAATTCACAATGACACTGAAAACAAAACAATCAAAGAGTATCAGTGGTTAAAGTGTATCAGGTAAAAGTCAGAGTGAATGGTCAAAACAAAGTTACAGAGCAGTAAAAGGTAAACAATAAAAGTAAAAGTAAATACAGAGGCAGTAAAATGGTAAAAATAGATGAAAATACTTTCACCAACAATGAAGTTTATCCAAAGTGAAAGTAAAATAGTTAAAAGAACAAAAAGGTGAAAATATGAAAACACAACAAGAAGGAACATTTTTGCAAAAATTCATGTTTAATCCATTGTTTTGTAGAAACTATTGTGACCAATCCAAGATGAATTTTGCAAAACTGAAGGAGGTTTATGTTCTTAACAGGTCTCTCTACAAAAACCTCTCTCACTTTTCTAAAATCCATTACGGATTGGGAAATATTACATAATATTGGAAAACATTCTTGCAGAAATTTTTTGTTAAGTCATCATTGTACAGAGAATATTGTGGCCCATAAGAAATACATCTTACAAAACTGAAGGAGGTTTTTGTTCCTAAGAGACCCATCTACAAAATCCTATCTCACTTTTTTCACAGTCATTTCAAAATGAGAGATACATGCACATCTTTACAGCCTATTCTTCAGACTCTGTAAAATCTGTTTTACACATATTTTTGCAGAGCCTATTGTGCACCGCTGGAGAGGAATTTTAGGAAACTGAAAGAGGTTTATCTCAAAAACCTATTTAGCTACAATAAATTCTTTAAATTTTTACATATCTATTACGGATTGAGAAATAAAAATATATCATTGGACCCCAAGTTTGCAGAATTGTTGGAACAAAATGCACAAAGAAAAGAAGCAGTTAGTGACTTGGATGCCTCATCATCAACTAAGAGTTGGATCAAATTCGAATTATCCTCTTAGTCATCACCTATCCATAATAAATAGAGCCAAATAGATGCATTAGTCTTGATTGTCCTTTAATTAAGTTTTATTTATGTAAAACAGTTAGAGATATTTTGTAAACCAATCTTGATATTTTTCAAGATATTTTAGTTTAAAATTTGTATAAATACTTCACTCCTTGAAGTATTTTGTGTGGAATAAAATTTACCAAGACTACTATAGTCATTTTGTTGGATATATTGAAGTTGGTGTGAGTCAATTAGCAAACAGCAAACTGGAATTGAGGTTAAAGACATCATAACTCAAGATTCTTGTGCTAACCAGATAAGTCTAGTCTTTATCCTGTTTTCGTTGTTTTTATTTAAAAAGTTTCCATACATTAATTTTAATTTGTTTCTATCTTTAATGATCAACTAGGAGAATTTAGACAGGATTAGTGATAAAAATATCCATGTTTTTACTAGTTGGCATTGTTATGTTTTCTGCTTGATAACTGGACTATAGAATTCTTAAATGCTCTAGGTCGTTGTTTGATCCCCTCCTTCAATCTTCTTTTCTGTAACTTAAGGATTTTTAAGTGCCATTTTGTTCAGATTTCACCCATTCCATCAAAAAAGCCTATTCAAAATCCTTTGAAGGTCATCTACCCTGCCCTTAGTACATTTGCATCTTTAAGTCTTATTTCTTAGCTCTGCTTGCCTAGAAATTTGACTCCATAGCCCAATGGTCTGGTAGATCCCTCTGGTTTACCTTGAAACACTTTTTATTCCCACCACAATTTCAAAACAATTCCCACTGTCCACACATAGCTAGCCTAAAATCCAATTATAAAACAACGTTAAATCTTTTGGAGAGATCTCTCTCCGGAACTCAGGAAGGCTAGATCCTGAATTCTAAAAGAGGTTCTTGGTTACCCCTGGTTTTCTTAACTACAAAAATCCTCATCCCACAACCTGAGAATTACTAGGGTGATAACATACTGGAAACCATACTGGGGACTAACCACTCTCCAGTTTTAAGTTTAATCTTGAAGGAAGATTTTTAACCATATCTTTTCTACTTTAAGATTAAGTTTAAAGGTTGTGGGTAATATTATAATGACAACTCTACTGGGGAAACTAACCTTTTCTTCAGAGATATTTTACAGGTTCATATCTGATCTATGATGGTGGACAGTGATCAGACACATAAAGGTTAAAATCATCTACCTGGCGACTCCACACCAATTTCACAATCAAGACTCCCCTGGAGGAATGAACCTGGAAGAACAATATGGAAATATCAGGCTTTCAACTTGGATCTTAATCCAAGACATTATGTTCTTTCTCATTAAGAAAGTTTTTCAATATGTATTGTATTTTATATAAGGATCTAACTTGGTTTTACAGATACCGTGGCCTTTCGTTATGGTTGATTTTCAAGATGATCCAAGAATAAAACGAAGATATGCTCCCATGAGCAGAGATCACATACCTGGATTTCCACACAAACTACCGAAGGTAAATTGGGGTGAAAATCAGCCCATGTTTCAAGATGAGAATATTGATGATCATTTACTACATCTCATTAAATTTCATATACACTCATCAAGATTGAAGGGTGATTGGCATGAGGATTGCCTCATGAAGATATTCATGGAAACCTTAGAAGGAAAAGCAAGGGAATGGTACGAAGATCTCAAACCTACAAGTTTGTTTTCTCTAAAAGATTTTCATAAGGTATTTTATGAGCATTACAAAGAAGATTTTCCATCTTTATCATTAGCTGAAAATTGTTGTGATCAAGCTGAAGATCTTATACATTACCTTAAAAATATTGATGAATATTTTGAAAATTGGTTTCCTGAAGATTTATTAGAAGTCTATAATTTTCATTCTCAAGTTAAATGTCATAATAATAAGGAGGAGTTAAACAAATATGAAATAGATCAGGAGATGAATCAAGATCCACAAAGCCCCTCTGTATTAACAAATGATGTTTCATTTAATGTTTTGAATGAAGTTAAAGAAAATATTCAACTTCATGATCAAATTTTAGATAAGAGAAAAAACAATTGTCATTTCAATCTAAGAATTCAGAGATTCCCACCCCCCCTCACTGAAGAAGAAATCAATTTGCTTCTAAACATGCAACCATCCTCAAAATATTTACATAATGAAGAAATTGTTTCTATTTCTTCTAATGTTGATGAATGTACTAAAGTTTTTATCCATAAAGAGACAGAAGAACAAGTTGATGCTCATGTTATTCTACTTTCCCGAAAAGGCCCATTTCTTTATAGCATTCCTATTGAGCAAAATAATGAATTTCAAATAGAATGCAACCAATCTAATCAAGATATATTGGGATTGTTGGAAGAGAAATCTGCTGATCCAATGTTTATAATTGATGATATTCCTTATTATGAAGATTTGCCTAAATATGATCAGTATGATAATAATTATGATAATTTCACAAAACAATCACTAGCTATTTTGAAGGATGAGATATTAGAACTTCAGATTGATGATGATTTTTTAAGAACTTTCTTTCTTCTTTTGAAATCAAGAAAATATTCTCCTAAACTGAAAATATGTGTTCTTGAGATAATTTCTGAAAATTATGAAAATGAAATTAAATTTTTTCATTCTCAAATTCAGTCATATAATTTCCGAAATCCTAAAGAATTCTTTGAAAATCTTCCTTCTCCTAAGCAAGAGGAAATTGTACTATCTTTTGACTTGCATATTGAGGATGATTATTCTTTCAAACACAAGACTGAAGAAATAGTTTCAAGGATTAATATTCAGAATACAACTGAGCAACTAGTCATTGAAGGCCTAGAAGTAAATAACATACATCATGCTTTTATTGATCCTATATTAGATTATATGGAGAATATTTTTAGCCCAAATCTGCAAACATGTTTTCTCTATAAGGATCAAATACATCAAAATTGGCCTTTACATATCATATAATTTATTATAAAGGCACATGATTATAATATACTTCCAATTTTGATCACAAGCAATCAAGTTATCCATTTATTTTTACAGCTACTTGATTGGCTTCATTGGCATTTTTTTATTACCTGATTCAATAAGATTTTTAGTAGATTAGAGTAGGTAGATGAGTGCCAATAAGCTCATAATTTTGAGCATTTTTTTTAGTTTTTAATTTTCAGCTAGTTTTTCATTAATATTTAAAGCCAAGGATGAGGTCATAAAGATGTTTAAGATCTATAAGTTGGTTTGAAAATTGTTGTGTGTTGTTTTAGTTTCAGATCAGATTTCAGTTTGTAGAAGACAAAAGACACTTACTAAGATCATCAAAGGTCAAAGATGAAGGCTACTGATCTCAGAGTTCTTGACATTTCACCAGGAAATGCCATCCCCAAGTGAAGCCGATGTTAAAAACCTATAAATATAGGATTCATAATTTTGACTTGACTGATGGTAGTCTTGTAAATATGTACATACTTTGCCTTCTGCAAGTTGTATTCCCATATTTCGTAAAAAATAAAAAAATAAAAAAATCAAAAAGAGGGTAAAAAGTCCTAAAAGAAATATCAAAGGACTTAGAAAAAATAATATACCCCAAAAGAAAAAAATGAATAAAACATGAAAGTGTGCAAGTCTAAATGCCACTAATTTTTACCTTTTGCAGTTGATTATGGCAGAGTGTCAATAAATTCCATAATCCATGATGAGTTAAACAATTTAATCTTAACTTGTCATGTTTCAATTTCACCTGTTATAGATAGAGAATAAAGAATTTTCATACAGTTTAATCATGACAATTCAGTAGTTAGGTAGAGAATAAGTGAATCCAACAGCTTAATCTGGATTCCTGGATGAAATAAGTGTAGAATTAGATAGTTTTATTGCTTTCAGAAAGAATAAATGTTGTAAAGATTGCTAGCACAAATGCACCTGATCAAAATGGAAGAAAAAATGTTAGCATGTAAAATTGGGTAGGTAGAAGAAGGTGAGAAGCATCAATGTAAATATTATTCACCAGGGCTGCAAATAACTAACTTCCCCTTCCCATAGCCATTAAACATTCTAAGCTATCAGTCCGAAAGGCTCAAGGCATTTCCTTTACTTTTGTTGGGACCGGACCCAAGGCTCTATGGCTGATTAGTTGAAAAATGGTAAATGTCTATATTAATCCCTCAAACTCACATCATTATTTCATGCATTCATACCCCTGAATAATCCTAAGTAAAACCTCATTTTTACTTAAAGATACTCTAATTCCCATTTGATTAACTTCCTACATCATTTGAAAACATTGAACCCTCAAAATTACATTTTATCATAAGTTAAAGTGATAATATTAATGCAAATTGTTTTTTAAACTTCACTTTACTTGGTTATGTTTATGTATTTTGAGTACACCTTGTCCTATTTTCATATTAACTTTAACTTATGTATTAATTCCCTATAGAAATAACATTTTCCTATATTATATAACTCCTTTTATATAAATAGCCCCAAAAACCCATGTATTATAACTTTAGCCAAAGTTATTTAATCCCCATATGTCTAATAAAATACCCACATTACAACCCCTTTAGCTAAAAACATATCTTTATGTATAATCTCGCCCCCTATGGTAAGTAAATCGCTTTGATTTAATTACTATATAATAAAAATATATCAAAAAAACTCTTAAACATGTGTTAATATATGTTTAAAACAAAAAAAAATAGTTAAAAACCCGAAGTTTTGTTCAAGCTAAAGTTCATAACCCTTTTTCTTTTTGTATTCCCGACTCCCTTAACCACAGGTTAAAAATACAACCCTTTTACAATTCTCCCAATGTATATCCCATCTCCGCAAATATTAACCTTGGTTCAAAGCCCTTTTACCCCTCCTGACCACCTTTTTTATGTATAAAGCCTGTTTTATATATTAAAACCTTCATATATCTTTCAGCTATCGAATTCAATATTGACCCTCTGATCCCTAACACTCATTTGATCCTACGGCTCCAAACAAGCGCGATATTCTTATCCCCATATCTCTTCACATCCTATCGCGCTACTTTATAGTCGTTCGATCATCCCTTCACAATCAAATGATTCTTGTTAAACGCGATAGTTCTATTCCAATCTTAACCTTCCCATCGCGTCGTATGTCAACCGTTGGATCTACATTTACTATTAAGATCTAACGATTCATATTTAACCCGACAACTCCAGTCCCCGACCCCACCACAGCTCATCGCGTTAAACGATCACCGTTGATCTTCCATCCGCCAGATCAACGGTAAAAAATCGATGCCCTGGTCCCACTATACTTTCCCCGCATCTTTTCATTTAATCCTGACCGTTCGCTTTCCGATGTCAGATCCGACGGCTTGAAACTTATATCACGCAAATAAAGTGCCCGACCCATGTTTAATGAAAATCGCGCGATAAAAGTTGTTTTCCAATACAACCCAATGCTACGTGTCCCCTTTTCATTTGATCGCGTTCCAAAAGCCAAAAAAATATTACCGCCTGAAGCCAACGCAAAAACCACCAGCGGTTTTCCACAGTTCAAACAATAAAAATTTTCCGCCAGATATGTAACTCACCAATATTACATTTTATAAGGTTTATAATAAAGGTTAAAACCTTTTTTATAAGGTTTATGTGAACGTTATAAGCTCCGCCCGACTGGTAAACCTCTGGTAAATCCTTTCCGGTTCCTGAATCTGATGTTTACCCTTTATGTGCCTATTTTGTACCTGAAAGACCCATTACGCGCTTGAAAGCTCCATTTTGACCAACAAAATCTATGTTTGAAGGCCAAAAACACCTTTCAACTGCAACATATTGACATCAAAAGCCTTTATTTTAAGTTCAATATTTAGTATAAACCCTTGAAAAAACATTTCCATGGCTTGAAAAGGTCTTTGAACCTACAGATCTCCTAACAAGTCATCTTTTATAGTCTCAACCATTCAGGAAACCCTTGTTTCCTGTCTTAACCCAGTTTTTCATCTCTCAGATTCCTAATTGAGCACTAAAATACCCATTGAAGACTATATTTACCCAAGAACTGCTCAAAATTCCCTCTGTTAAAGTGAAATACTCCTGCAAACTGTTTAAACTTGCAGAAGTAAGCCTAACAATGCCTTAAAAAAATAGAGTTAAACCTCCATACTCTGATCTCATTCCACAAATCTTTGAAGAATCTCCAATCACCTCCCTGCAGCCAAGATTTCATTAACAAATTGTTTGATTTTTGCAGGTTATTATCAGAATATGAAATTTGGCCAACAGTTTCAATACTAATTGACAAAATTGTTTGCTCCAAATTCTCAGATTTTAATTCAAAAAAGCTTCATTCAACAAACAGTTTGTATACAAATAAAGAATAAAATCAAGTCAAAGAGATAACAAAATGATGAAATTTTCACAGTGAATGGTGAAAGTGAAATCATAATTCACAATGACACTGAAAATAGAATAATCAAAGAGTATCAGTGGTTAAAGTGTATCAGGTAAAAGTCAGAGTGAAAGGTCAAAACAAAGTTACAGAGCAGTCAAAGGTAAATAGTAAAAGTAAATACAGAGGCAGTAAAATGGTAAAAAAGTTGAAAATACTTTCACCAACAATGAATTTTATCCAAAGTGAAAGTAAAATAGTTAAAAGAACAAAAAGGTGAAAAGATGAAAACACAACAAGAAGGAACATTTTTGCAGAAATTCATGTTTAAGCCATTGTTTTGCAGAAACTATTGTGACCAATCCAAGATGAATTTTGCAAAACTGAAGGGGGTTTATGTTCTTAAGAGGTCTATCTACAAAAAACTCTCTCACTTTTCTAACAGCCATTATGGATTGGGAAATATTACACAATATTGGAAAACATTCTTGCAGAAAATTTTTGTTAAGTCATCATTTTGCAGAGAATAGTGTGGCTAGTAAGAAATACATTTTACAAAACTGAAGGAGGTTTTTGTTCCTACGAGACCCATCTACAAAAACCTATCTCACTTTTTTCACAGTCATTTCAAAATGAGAGATACATGCACATCTTTACAGCCTATTTTTCAGATGCTGTAAAACTCTGCTTTACACATATTTTTGCAAAGCCTATTGTGCACGGCGGGAGAGGAATTTTAGGAAACTGAAAAAGGTTTATGTCACCAACTTATTTATCTACAATAACCTCTTTCACTTTTTACATATCTATTATGGATCGAGAAATACAAAGATATCATTAGACCCCAAGTTTGCAGAATTGTTGGAACATAATGCACAACGAAAGGAAGCAGTCAGTGACTTGGATGCCTCATCATCAACTAAGAGTTGGATCAAATTTGAATTCTCCTCTTAGTCATCACCTATCCATAAGAAATAGAGCCAAATAGATGCATTAGTCTTGAGTGTCCTTTACTTAAGTTCTATTTATGTAAAACAGTTAGAGATATTTTGTAAACCAATCTTGATATTTTTCAAGATATTTTAGTTTAGAATTTGTATAAATACTGCATTCCTTGAAGTATTTTGTGTGGAATAAAATTTATCAAGACTACTATAGTCATTTTGTTGGATATATTGAAGTTGGTGTGAGTCAATTAGCAAAGCAGCAGACTGGAATTGAGGTTAAAGACATCATAACTCAGGATTCTTATGTTGACCAGATAAGTCTAGTCTTTATCATGTTTTCATTGTTTTTCTTTAAAAAGTTTATATACATTCATTTTAATGTGTTTCTATCTTTAATGATCAACTAGGAGAATTTAGACAGGATTAGTGATAAAAAGCTCCATGTTTTTTACTAGTTGACATTGTTATGTTTTCTGCTTGATAACCGGACTATAGAATTCTTAAATGCTCTAGGTCCCTGTTTGATCCCCTCCTTCAATCTTCTTTTCTGTAATTTAAGGATTCTTAAGTTCCATTTTGTTCAGATTCACTCATTCCATCAACAAAGCCTATTTAAAAGCCTTTGAAGGTCATCTACCCTGCCCTTAGTACATTTACATCTTTAAGTCTTATTTCTTAGCTTTGCTTGCCTAGAAATTTGACTGCATAGCCCAATGGTCCGGTAGATCCCTTTGGTTTACCTTGAAACACTTTTTATTCCCACCACACTTTCAAAACAACTCCCACTATCCACACATAGCTAGCCTAAAATCCAATTATAAAACAAAGTTAAATCTTTTGGAGAGATCTCTCTCCGGAACTCAGGAAGGCTAGATCTTGAATTCTAAAAGCGATTCTTGGTTACCCCTGGTTTTCTTAACTACAAAAATCCTCATCCCACAACCTGAGAATTACTCGAGTGATAACAGCTCCAAAGATTGGTGAAACAAACATGAAGATGAAAGGCAAGGTGGTAAGATTGTAACTATTCAAGCTGTAAACAAGCATGCACAAAGGAATTTTGGATACAACTGAACTGTTTGAGGAGAATTAGTAACACTCATTTAAGCTAATGATGAGATCTAACAATAGAAGAATGTAAATGGCGAAGCTAGAAAAGGGGGATGTTGTTGTAACCCATGCATATGCCTTTGTGCAAGAGCATGGAACGTTATATGTGCAAGAAACACTTTTTTCCTTTTTTTAACAGTTGCGGTAGAAGTGACGGGAAGAGTAGCAGACCAGTGAATGTATGATGAGTAAGGGCGTTAGCTAGTGCTGAAAAATAATGTAAATGAAACGGCCTGGAGTTTTTCTGAGGATACACAAATAGACTTAGAATGACAGAGCCCTAACGTTGATGGGACCACAAACCAATTCAAAACCAAACTCAGATTAGAGCAGGTAGGTATCCGCCTACTCTGATACCATCTTAAATATACATGGAATATGGACAACAAATGAGATAGAATGTGAGTTGCGTTTATTCACAAATGATATACATTTATAATACATTTTAATGACCCTTGGTTTCCATATTTCAAGTGGTTTTTTGGACTTCATTGATTATTCACATTCCACCAAACCCTTAACGAATTAGATATCCAACATTAATAAAATTAAAATAAAATATAATATAATACTCCATTCCATTATATCTCATCAATTTTTATATTAGTTATCTTTTTAAAAATATATAAAATAAATATTTTATTAAAAAAATATTTTTATTTTCCACACTGATTTGTCGTAGTTTTTCAAGGGCTATTGCCCCGTGTTCTATCCCTGGTTTTATGAGCATTCCAACGTACAAAGTATCATGGTATATCGTGCTTAGTTTTTTTGTGAATAACTGAGAAAAGCCTAATCTTTGGATTAGGTAAAGGTGTTCATTTCGCCCTTCTGCTCGGTTGAAGGTAAAGGTGTTCATTTCCGCTTTTCCCAGCTGAAGGGTAAGGAATATCAGGGTTGGTTTTTTTTTTAATGGCTTATGGTCCAAATTATGATGCAAAGACTTAGTTTTTAATTTGTGTTTTTTTTTTAATTAAAATCTTAAAGTTAAAATGATTTAGAAAATCATTAAGTGTTTGTAAAAATTATATTAATAAATTTCTACCATTAGTAAAGATTTATTTTAATTTTAGATTTATCTAGTGTGAGAAGGGATTGTTTCATTTTTTTAATATACAAATTTTTTGTTGATTGTAAATTTGAAAAAGATGGATTTCTCAAAACTCTTGACAAATTTAAAAATAAGATGGATTTATAATGGTTTTGAGCAACACACTAATAAAATGTTTTACTTCAAAAAAAAAAAAAAAAAAAATCTAAACTTTTTAATAATTTTGTTTCTCTTTCTATCTCTTTATATATTTCATATTATAATCTTTTACTCAACATTAAGAATGTAATAAATTACACATCTCATTACCAATGGAAAGTGAAATGTAAGATTTTTTTAATTTTTAAATTACTTTATTTTGATATAAAATTATGTTATTATTTAATCTGGATAAATATTTTATTTACAATCGAGACTAAAATATTTTTAAGTTAATAACCATGTCTATTTTGGAACAAAGTTTATATAATTTTAATTTAATTATCAATAATTATTAAATGAATGGTAGAGATTTAACCACCACAAAATATTCTAGAATATTCATAATAGTGTACACAAATCAAAGGTTGTAGTGTACACAAATCAAATGTTGAGATTTATCGCTAAATAGTTTTTTTTTTTAATGTTTTAATTAAATTGATTAATTAAAAAAATGTCATAGGAACAAGTGTCATTGAAGTAATCTATGATTTGTTTTGGATATGCAGTATTGATAAGCCTTGATATTGACCCATGGTATTGTAACAAAGCCTATTTACAAATAAAAAATCTCCATAGTAAAATGGGGTTAAATCATTATGGTTGAGAATCTTGTTCCATGTTTTTTTATATGTTTAAGTTATATATTAATTCTTGTTATAATAATAATAATTTAAAAAAGTTACAATTTAGTTAATTTTTATGATTTTTTAAATTTGAGTAATGTGAGACATATCATAAAGTAAGTGTAGTAAGTGTTTTGATGTTTATTATGAATTGATTACTATGGAGATTTACCAACCATTTAATTTATATGGTTACAATATTGTGTTATTAATACATTAAATAAAAACATACATATGCCCCTGACATGAAATGAATTACACATAATGTAATAACATTAATATTATTTTCACATGTATCTATAAAATTCATGTAAAATTAAGGTGAAATTTGATGTATTTTATTTATGTTTGACATTAATGTAGGTTTTATTTTATTATTTTAAAATGTAACATTACTTGACAACATATACTAAGCTGTAGAGCACTTCATGGCTGAAAAATAAAATAAAAAATCACTAAAGCTAAAAGTAAATAATGTAATGCTTGTATTTTTTTTTAATAATTGATGGTCCAAATTTGATGTTATATAATTTTCTTTATGATCTGGGATCTTTTTGGACTTTTGTTTTGGTACAATTTTGTTAAAAATTTAATTAGAAATTAGGAAAATTTTTGTTGAATTCAAATAATTTAAAAATTCAAAAAAGTTGCAAGAAACCAAAACTGTTTTTACTAATGAGTATCAAAACACTTATTTCACTATATATTTCACATTGGTAAAACTAGTGTAACCATATAAATTAAATGGTTGGTAAACCTTAATAAACATCAATCCATAATAAGCATCAAAACACTTATAATACATCTCAAGTTGCTAATATTTGAAAAATTATAAAAATTAACTAAATTATAACTTTATTTAAATTATTATTCTTCTTATTATTAATGATAAAAAAATTAATATATAAATTAAAAACACTTACATTTAAAAACCACTTGTAACAAGATTCTTAACCATGGAGGTTCACCCTCACTTTATCATGAAGATTCTTAATCTTAAATAGGGTTTGTTACAATACCATGACTGATCAATACAAATACTACATGTCTAAATAGTGTAAGTCACTTCATATCACACTTTTACTCATAGGACATTTTTTTAATTAATCAATTTAACTAAAAATAAATAAAAATGACATAACTATTTTGGAGATAAATCTCAACCTTTGATTTGTCTATACTATTAAAAATATTATAGAATATTCTATAAACGTTAAATCTATACCATCTACTTAATAATTAAATTAGGATTGTGAAACCCCTATTTTAAGGTAGGCCGAAATAAGACAAAACATTTTTTTTTATCAAATCATGATTTTTTTTGTTATTTAATATATTTTCAACACACTAAAAAACTTTTAAATTGTGAAGAGTTTAAATCTCAAAATTGTGATTCCAACAAACCTCTATTAAATTCTAAATCTAAATACATTTTTATCAAAAAATATATAACCAAAAATACTCCAAAACCTATATTAAATAAGCTACAATTAAATAAAATAATAATTATAATAATATAAATATTAACCATCACTCTTAGATTAACAATGCCTCTTTATCAACATCTTTGTATTAAAAACAATAAATCAATAATTAGATTTTACGTACTGCACAGCGCCGCCACATAGAAATCCTAATAAACTATCAGGCCTCGCACGTTGTCTGATCTCAATTTGTCTGCGGTGACGAGTACACAGCAACCGGGACTCACACGGGCTGTATCTCAATTTGTCCGCGGATCTCATTAAATATAAACAAAAACCAATAGAAAAGATCAAATTTTATTGCATAATACTCCAGATTTGGTGCTGTCCTCGTGGGCGATCATTAAAACGCGGACCGACTTCCCTGAAATGAATGGTCCACCTTTCGAAGGATCAGATTCGGACGCAAGTGATGAAGATTGACCCAAAGTCGAACACAAGTGCGTGGGTTGGTTCCAAAATTGAATGCAGTGTTCTGTCCAAAATATGGATGCAATGAACGAACCATGATATATTCTTACTTTCTGTCTTTATTATCAAGTATATGTCTTTATCTTGCTTACTTAAGTATTTATTCACATCAATTTTTTTCTTTTTTTTTCTTTTTGAAATATGGGTGAAGGATTATTTTTCATCAACTTTTTTTTGTGAAATATGTTTAAGAAAACTAAAATAAATTTGGGAAGAATTGTGTGTCAGAAAACCAATTTTTTTGAAATATTTTAGAGTAAATTCATGTAACTTTGCGACAATTTATTAAACTAAAGGATTGTTGAGAAGCTAATAATGCTCATGGTGAGATTACACAGAAAAAGAGCTAAATACAGAAATCAAATGGCCAAACCATATGTCCATGGGCTATAAGCCATCTTTAACCTTATAGAAGTTCAAAATAATTTCTTTCTTCCTTTTCCAAGCACATGGTTTCACGTTTGAGCACATGGTAATGCATTTTAATAGCCGCCAGGGCGACTCAGGCGAGAAGAGGAATCTACGTGGTGGGTTGGCAACAGGAATTCGAATTAAAATATTGAATGACGATGTGGAAACCCAGTGGATCGATCGATCTGGTAATCACGGGCGCGGCAGAATCGGATTTTCCAGTTCTCAATCTTTTTAGTTTTGGACGTTACTGAGTGCTGCCCACTTCTACATCGTGGAAATAACTTTTGGCAACTTCAGTCCTTTTCATTGGATAAGATACAGAGGTCTGGCGAGCCATCGGTTTCAGCATGCCAGCACCGACAATTTACAGCGAAGAAAATGCTGGATAAGGCAATCTTTGACTGTGGACAATGGCGGTTGAACGCTTTCTCAAATAAGACCTGTCTTACTAACTGTCAGTACACGGATTTTATCGGTTTATTTTTTATCAGTAGAGCAGAGCTTCGGCCAATGCGCGTTATTTAATTAGAGCGGGCTTATTAGAAGATAATATAGTTTGTTTTGATATAAGGAAGCGCAATGGGAGAAAGTGGGTTTGGGATTATAGAGCTTGGGGTCGTGATTACTATTGGCTTGGTGTTGGGTTCGAGTCTCAGTGAGGGTAGCTTACAAACGGGATTTTACTCTTCCACTTGTCCCAATGCAGAGTCTGTGGTGCGCTCGACCGTGCAGCAGGGTGTCCATGCCGATCCAACTCTTGCAGCAGGGCTTCTGCGTTTACACTATCATGACTGTTTCGTCCAGGTATCCCCATTTGCTGTGAATTATATATACTTGTTTTGTGTAGGAGAACATTTTGGGGGATTTCCCTAAAAATTCGATCTTCCTCGAAATCGATCACGCGACTTGTCATGACATCTTATGCCTTAAATGTTTCTACTGGGCTTAATGTGTTTGGATGTTTTATTTGGACATTTCAGGGTTGTGATGCATCAATCCTTATTGCCGGTCCCAATGCTGAACGGACGGCGCCAGGCCATTCCGGATTGCGGGGCTTTGAAGTCATAGAAAATGCCAAGAAACAGCTCGAAAAAATCTGCCCCAGAGTCGTTTCCTGTGCTGACATCGTTGCATTGGCAGCCAGAGATGCCGTGGCACTGGTAAAGCCCTAAAACCCTTTCGTCATATTTCTGTACTATTGGCAGGCTCATTGCATTGAACACTGAGTAATTATTTGGTGAAATTTTTTTAGAGTAACGGACCCAATTATGATGTACCCACTGGACGAAGAGATGGAATGAGATCCTCTGCAGGGGATGCTTCGAACATGCCAGACCCTACGGATTCAGTGGATGTCCTCAAACGCAAATTTGCTGAAAAGGGTTTATCTGCATCAGATCTTGTTGTTCTTAATGGTAGGCCGATATCATCCTGCCATTCAGCTATATAGATTAATGGCTAAACATTCACCAGATTTCTTAAAATGTGTTTTATTTTATTATCCAATTTTAATGTCACGGTCAAACGGTCAAGCAATCAGTTATATAGATTAATGGCTAAACATTCACCAGATTTCTTATTATCCAATTTTAATGTCACGGTCAAACGGTCAAGCAATCAGTTATATAGATTAATGGCTAAACATTCACCAGATTTCTTATTATCCAATTTTAATGTCACGGTCAAATGGTCAAGCAATCAGTTATATAGATTAATGGCTAAACATTCACCAGATTTCTTAAAATGTGTTTTATTTTATTATCCAATTTTAAGGTCATATTCACCAGATTTTTTAAAATGTGTTTTATTTTCTTATCCAATTTTTAAAGTCACAGCCAAGCAAGATATCAAATTGGTGTATGAGACCTTTTTTGTTTGTGAGACAAAAGACCTTTTGTTTGTGAGACAAAGGACCCACTTCAGCTTAGCTATTTGACTACTAAGTGGACAAAGGCATACATACTCTACCCCTCTACCCCTATGGTTTTTGAACTTGTCACCTATAAGGAAGAAACACAGGCTGTCATAACCATTAGACCCACTCAAGCTGTATAGCCCATTTTAGAATTGTGAACATAATAATGATTAAATATTAATATAATAGAAAATAAAAGATTTATTTACTTTAGATGCATGCATATCCTTTGTGATGTATAGGACAGAGTAATCCTGAAAATACTATCAGCCCTGAACCCTGAAGGACAACTTTCTGTCCCTTGCATGTTTTGGGTTTGACCAGTAAAGCCAGGGTCTAGATGTCAGGCAGATTTGATGTTCCAGTATGTGTTATCTGTCACTTTGAGGTCATGGGTAAAACTTCAGTATGTAGAAAGCTATAATCCACACAAATCTACAAGTACCAAGTAATGCTGCATTGGTTGCAGTTTTTAAGTGACAGGGACAGCAGGTTGGAACAATTTCTGTCAATAGGTCAAACCTTGACTGCCCTTCAAGGTTATGGGTATATAATTAGAACAGGGTTGGTAGGGAGGTTGAAAAGCTGTCCACCATGTAAATCTGTTTGTGAGCAAGCTTTCACTCTTGCCGGATACTATTAAGTCTTGACTATTAACCTGTTTAATTATGTTTAATAAAACAGTTTTACATCATACTCTAAACCCAACTAAATAAACATTGATTTTAGACTTAACGAGTATAAAATTAAATTAGTACAGAATTACAGAAGCTCTGATCGACATTTATTATTATTTTTCAGAAATCTTAACGGGCTAGATGGATTACAAATATGAACCGAATGTAGTGTTTTTTTTCGTGGCAGGAGCACACACGATCGGAACAACTGCATGTTTCTTTATCGAGGACCGTCTGTACAACTTCGCAGCCGATGGCGAGGCAGATCCCTCTATAAATCCGGGATACTTGACGGAACTGAGATCAATTTGCCCCAAGGGCGGTGATGTTAATGCGAGGGTGGCTCTGGACAGGGGTTCCGAATTCCAATTTGACAACGAATTCCTAGAAAACGTGAGGGAGGGGAACGTAGCGCTACAGTCTGATGCGAGCATGTACCAAGACACTTCCACCCGCGGATACATCGACTCCTATTTTGGGCTCCTCGTTGGCCTTCTGGGGCCTTCATTTGAATCCGACTTTGCAGATGCAATTGTCAAATTGGGGCAGGTCGGCGTCAAAACCGCTTCCAATGGAAAAATCCGTACCGTCTGTTCAGCCTTATAAATAGGAGTTGCAGTCCATAATCGCGACATCGATTTTGATTTTTTTCTAAATTGTAAAAAAAGAAGTTATTGAATAAACGAGAACGAGGCCGAGGGTGCAGTGCATGAATCGGGAATAAGACAAGTACTATCACTGTGATGATATGTAAGGTAAACTGTAATCTTTATGTTTTAGAAGCCCATAAAACAATAATAGAATATACAACTCGTTGGTTAATTTACTTGTGGTTTGGTGATAATTTTTTTTAACAAAATGAGAAAACTAATGGTTAAACGGAGGTTACCTTTAATCTGCAATTTATTTACAATAGTAATTATTTGTTAATAATTTATTCACAATATTAATGGTTGGTTAGTAATTTGTAAGAGGTAGGTCAATCATGGTTCAAGATCACATTGTGATAAAAACTGTTTCAATATGAAAATCAATTATGGTCAACCATCCATCGTCACATTGTGACAAAGATTGTTTCAATATGAAAATCAAGCATGGTCAACCATTCATCATCACATTGTGACAAAGATTGTCTCAATATCAATAATGTTTATTTTAGGGTTTATAATATTTATCTTAGGGTTTGTAATATTAATCATTTGGGTTTACAATTTTTTTTATTGGGTTTAATATTATTGCCTTCGGTTTATAATCTTTTGAAATTTTAGTATTAATCCCTTGTGTTTATTATTCTAATGGTTCATATTCCTAAAGTATAATATTATTTAAAAAACTTATAATATTAATCCTTGGATTTAATATAAATTTTTAAGGTCTATAATCATGATCAACTATGGTCAATTAATTAGTAATCAATTAATCATGATCAAAGCCAATTAATAATTATTATTTTTAATAATAATTAATTAAAAATAAGACTAATTATTATTATTTAATAGTAATTAATTAATTAATTAATTATTATTAAACTATTATTATTATTACTATTTTATTATTATTATTATTATTAAAACAACATTTATATTTTCAAAAACTTATATTAAAAATTAATTATTTCTTGTAAATTAATATATTATTATTAAAAAATGAGTTAAATATTCTTATATATATATATAATAATAAATGATTATTTATATTAATTTAATTTTTTAATTAATTAAGATTATTTAATTATTAAATATTTATTAATTAATATTTAATATTGTTTAATTTTATATTATTTAATATAATATGTTATTTTATATAGGTGTGAGGTTTAGGGTTGCAGCATATCTAAAGAATCTTGGAAAAAGATCGAGCAAATCCAGAACGTATAATCTCAAAATTAAAAGCAATACACTCTATCTTATTCTATTTATAGAAGTGGGTCTTTCCCCTATGGAGAGTCTAGCTATGATTAGGCTTTTGTTGTACAAGCACAAGCTCAATAGCATAGGAGACCATAGACTTCCTAAGTTAGCTTTAAATTCCAGCGAAAACCACCAAAGGCTTAAACGAGGTTGGTAGAAAGACATCGGGAGCCTAGTTAAACCATTGGGAGATCGACGAGAATGTTGCATTGCAAAACATTAATAACATTTAAAAAAAAATTTACTTCTAAGTTCAAAGAAAAAATGTGGTGTGAGAAAGATCTAGCAGCTAAAAGAAAATTAAGATATTATAAGGAGGTCATCAACCCCACCCTAGAAGATCAAAAGAATCTCTTTGTTTTAACTAGTTCAAAGAAAAAATTAATATAGCCAAGATTAGAACGAACTCTCATGAGCTCCATAGTGAAACAGGTAGTTGGACAGTTCTTAAAACACCATGGATGGAAAGGATCTGCGATCATCACTTCCTCTTAGAATGCTCACGTACAACCACATTAGAGCTCAATTTCATAATCTTTGTTGCAATAATGACCTTCGTAGCCTTTTAAGATGTCAAAATTATAGTGAGCTCAAAAGGCTTCTCTTCAAGCTTTTTGAGCATAGGAATAAAATTTTAAATCAAACTAAATAACTCTTTTCTTTATGTCTGATAGACCAAAGATTGGTCTCATTTTTAGTTATAGTTCTAATTATTATTTTTATTGTTTTAATTATTTTAATATTTTATAATATAATAGTAATAGTATTTTATAATATAGTTATTATTATTGTATTACTATTATATTTATATATTTATTAATATCAATATTAATATTATATTTATATGGATTATAATAACCACATTTATTAATATAAATATGAATGTGGTTGTGTTAATCAATAATTAATAATCCATAAGAAGTAAATTTCCACTTTTATTAATTTAAATCTAAATTTTAAATACTTAATAGTTAACCTATATTTTTACAGTAAAAAAAATATCTAACCCAAATAAAAAACAGCATACTCCAAACCAAAATATTTTATAAAATTTTAATAATTATATTTACAAATTTTCACATTCTTCGCCTCAATTTAAAGGCAGCCTGACTTTAAAACAGCAAAAATATCTTCTAGCTTCAACGAGACATAGAATATTAAGGAAATGAATCTCGTTCACTATCCACTCGACAGACGTTTGATTTTACTTTTCTGCGTGAAATGATGACGTGGTCGGTAACGTCCGTTGGAATGGAACAGCTTCACATGTTTCCCATGTCGCTATAGAGCTTTTGACCTCAAATATTTGATTTTGGATCATTTCTCGGATCACATTTTGTGGTTTCAATGGACTCTTTACGGTAATCATAAGATTGTGGATACAAATTATTTTGAATGGACAATCTTTCTATACGGAATGTAGTTTCTTCCAATTGGGTGATTGGTTTTGTTTGCTATGTATTTTTAATATTATATTATATTATATTATATTATTATTATTATTATTATTATTAGTATAGATTTAAGTTTTAATGAGTAAAGAAAGGTCAAAATTTTTTAGTGTAATTTTTTTTTAAAGTATAAAATTTGGAAAAAGAATCTCAATAAATTCTTTCTATATATATCATGTTTAATTTTTCATTGTTTAAATTGTATTTTTGATTGCTATATAAAATATATTGCTCATTTTAAAAGTTTTATTTTTTATTAATATATTTTTAAGTATATGTCAATATCTTACATATTAAAATATTTTATTGATAATCCACATTGAATTATTTTGTTATTATAAATATTTTTAAATGTCACATACTAATTGAATCTTAGTAGTTGAGAAAGGATTTCCTTGGTAAGGTGGTTTGTGTTCAAATCTCACAAAAAGACATTTAACTTAAAAAAAACAAATTACATACTAATTTTATGTTAAGAATGGAATGAATTACCCATATTCCTCTTATTATTCTTATCATGAAATACATAGTGCTTTTTATTTTATTTTTTAACTTTCAATTACTTTTTTTTCTTTGTATATTGAATATTTTTATTATATGCAACATTAAAATATTTTTTTTTTTAACATTTTTTTTCTATATATAGATATATATGAAGTTGATATGGATATAAACTAGTTAATATAGATCTTCCAATTATTTATTTAAATCTGGTGTTAAAATATTACTCAAAAGTATAATGTTTAAACATTTTATTTGCACATTTTTTTTACTCCTAGTTACTTTGCTTTGTTTTAAAATTGATATGAAGTTATATTATCTTATATGGACAACTTAATAAACATGTATAGCATGTTTATTTTAGTTTTTTAATATAATTGACATTATTTTTTTATTTAAAGAATATTTTTATTTTTATTTTGAAAAACATGTCAACTCCACTTTGAACATAGATGAAATTACACATCACCCTTATATTATACTATAAAATGAATCTTTCAATTTAATTATTATAATTTATTTAATTTATTTTTAATTTGTTATTAATTTATTAACAAATTAACAAAATTATGAATTGAAAAATTACAATCTAGGGATATTAAACAATAAAAATAAATGGTTCAGCCATTACTCCGAGCCTTATTTCAGCTGCCATAGGCCCATTAATGCGCCTAGGCAGGAAATCCCCGCGGCACGATGATCTACAACTTTAATCCGACGACGGGCATTTCCTGCCTGGGCGCATTAATGGGCCTATGGCAGCTGAAATAAAACTCCCCGTAGCTTATAACTCTTTAAAGTAATTTGATTTTTTTTATATTTAATAATAATACATTTAAATTTAAATAAGTAAAATTTTAAATAAATTGAAAATTAAATACTAAAATATAATTAGAAAAAAGGTTTGAATTAAAAAAAAAATACAATGTATAATATTTATGGTATTATTTAAACTGTGAAAAGTCAATTGAGATGACCGTATTATTTAAACAATAAAATTCAATTGGTCAACCATTACTCTAAATAAATATTTTTTTAAATAAATTGAAAATTAAATAATATGAGTTTAAAAAAAATACAATTTATAATGTTATAAATATTATTTAAACGATGAAAACTTAAAATTATTATTATTATTTTAATTTTAGTAATTATATAAAAACAAAACGCATCAAATATTAAATTATACCACAGAATGCCCTTTATTTCACAAACTCGAAAGCTAAAATGAATTATGAGTTTTTCTTTTTTCCCTGTTCTCCTATAAACATCAATCTATCTTACCAATCTATCGTACATAATCATTTGTTACCATTAATGTTAAAGTTGATTGCGCACTTTCTTGAGAGATTGCCCACTTTCTCGAGAGATTTCCATCTTTGTAGGACTAGCCAGATTTGTCATGTCCTTCTCGCTATCAAACTAGTCCGATTCGTGATTCTGCTTTTTCCCACAAGATACCGGCAATGTTGAAGCTGAGGGTGTCTTCTCCCTTGGTGAAATAATTTTCTTATCTTGAGTGGATACTAATGGGTTTCGTGAAACTTGAGGGGTTGCATTGTTTGTTGGTGTCTTCTGCTCTCATGAGCTACTCTGACTGAATTTTTGGCACGTGTTGTTGTTGATCTCACCAACAATAAGTTTTTTTTTTGGCACCTATTGTTGTTGAATTTCACTAACAATAGTTATATCTCTTTGGTTCCTGTGAGTCAACAATTCCTTTTAGAAAGGGACATGCATGTGGAAGGCGTTGAGGTTGTTAGCAAGTTTTATAACTGAACATAATGTTTTTATAGTCCAAAGGTTGAGAACATTCATTAGCTTCCCACTTAAAAACAATTTTCTTTCAAAAACCCTCACTAAGATCTATCTCCACACAAATGTAAACTAAATTTATAAAATCCTTTGACAACTTTCCACCGTTTACTTTAATAAAACATCCTATGAAGTCTCTAGTGTCCTCTCTAATGTCCGTTAACATTTCTAGCCAGATCATGAAAATGATTATGTGTTTTTGTGTGTGACTAGAAGAATCGACAACTGCAACGGTATCGTATTCGCCTGACTCAAGGTTGAATCCCGCTGGCTACCCCTATACTCCTAGGAGGAAACTGCTGAGCCCGCAACAACAGCCCCTTAGTTAAGACGGGACTTGAACTCGTGACCTGCACCACGGCACGAACGTCTTAGCAGCTCGTTCGCTTGCTACTAGACCAAACCCCGACGGACGAAAATGATTATGTTATTGGTTTAACGAGATTGTATGAATTTTTAAAGAAATTGACAATCTTAACATTTGGATTTTCCAAAAATATTTATGGTTATATTTAAATTGTGAAAATGATTATGTCACTGGTTTAACAAGATGGTATAAATTCTAAAAAAAGTTTATTAATATTAAATTGATTTTTTTTTATAATTAATATAAATAAAAAATAACAATTAATTTGTAGAAAATACATAATATAATTTTAATTTCTGAAAATTTTATATAAAGTTTAAATATTTTTTAAATAATTTTTTTTTTTTTAAATATAAATTATGATGATATAACTTATATTTATTTACTTTTTACTTTTTTAATCAAACTTTATCCATTTTTAAACTTTATCATCAAATTATCGGTTTTGTTTTTAAGTAATTATATAAAATATTGTATATTAAACAAATTGTTTCTATTTATTTATTTATATTTAATTAGTATTATTATTATTGTAAATTAAATTTCTATTAACTATAATTTTCAAATTACATCCCAAATACATCAAGACAATATGCTCTCAAATTGGGGCATTGACCATAATCAATATCTAGATCTAGGCTATATAGAAAAAAAACCAGTACATTAATAACAACTCTCATCATGGAACCCATCATTGATCATGAGCGTTTTCTAAGTTCTTTTTTCTTCTTTCATACATCGATCCATTCCAAGGGCTTGTTTTGAACCATTGTTGAGGAGACAATCACTGCCTTTTGTTGAGACATATCTATTTCCGAAGGGTCTTTAGTGTTGGCTACTTCCTTATCGCTATGAATGGTCCGATTCATGGAAGTGCTTGTGCCCACTCATAGGCGAGGTAAGATTTATTGTTGAGTTTCATTTTAACTTGTTCTTTGGGATATCCCCAGGATCAAAGGATTGGGTTGGGACAACTTGTGGTTGCACTAAGGCTATAGGCCTTGAATTATCTGAAGGTGTTTTCAGTTGCTCCTTGATGCCTTGCAAAGGAATAGGAGCTTGCTTAAAACCCTTTTAAGTTTTATAATCTTGCCACCCTTGGGTCTTTTTCATTATTGTTGAGGGTGGAGAGGTACCTTGAGAATAAGGGCATACATTCTAGAGATGACTAGGCTATTGGAATATCTTGCAATGGAAGGTTGTGTTCTCATAATCCAGTGGTTGGGAGTAATCAACTCCCTTCAAGTTCAGGATGATTTTATTGGGTAATCCCTTGTTGAGGTCAACTTCAACGCATATATGAGAAAATGTGACAATACCCTTTTCCATCTTGTTCGTATCAATTTTAATAAATTGGCCTAGGGCATTACGAACATTGCTAAATATATGGGTGCATTAAATGAAGAGGAAAATTAGGGAGTCAAACCCACAGGGGTGGTCAAAGATGACATATCTAGGGGATTAAAATCAACAAACCAAAGTTGAAGGGAAAGCCCAGATTGACCCCAAAACCATGGTCCAAGATCAAGGGCCCCTTGTCAATCCCATAGGTTTTTGAAATATACTATATAAAGTAGCCTTTTGAGCAAAAGAACTGATTTGTATTCAGAGACGAGGTATTAGACACCCACTCCCGAAGAAAAGGTGTTGTAGGTCATAACCCATTGAATGAACGAATAAGAGCATGCTCCATGCAGTGAGCATTGAGAGAGTCAAATTAATCATTTGTCACTTTAATAGATGGGATTTCTTAGATTAGATCCAAAATGAAGGTTGGCATTGAGAGCTCTTTTGGAGACTGGTGCACCATTTCTAGCTTTAGTGTTTCTTTAAGAGGTTGAGGCTTAGAGGAAGATGCCACACCCCTTCCTTTAGCTTCACCACATGATCTAGAAAATAGATTTATTATTGTTTCCTTTACTACATTGTGATCACTTAGCATATTCCTGTCCTAAAGCAGATGTCCCTCATAAAGGAGGTGCATAAAGGAAGATGGGATTTCAGTTCATTCTAGAATTTTGGGTGCAAAGGAGGAAACCAAATCTGCAGCTCGCACTTGAAAATAGAAGGTTCCTCCTAAGAGGGGCCTAACAAAAACCCAAAAATCCGGAAGAATTGAATTTCCACACATTGGTTTTACCACTTTGTCCTCGACCCAATTGCTAATACTATAATGACCC
Organism: Pinus albicaulis; assembly: GCA_034641835.2. Taxonomy (NCBI): domain Eukaryota; kingdom Viridiplantae; phylum Streptophyta; class Pinopsida; order Pinales; family Pinaceae; genus Pinus; species Pinus albicaulis. Next base: position 461,814,237 of record CM076574.1, on the reverse strand, counting down.
TTCTCGCGCGATATAGCATCAAATTTACAGGGTTCCTTCATACAATTTCTAAGATTGGAAGTGCATACAATGGAAAAGGAAACGTAGGTCATTCTCGTTGCCCTGTGGAAAGGGGTTGTTGCCATCACCATCGTAGTTATTGTTGCAGAAGCCATTGCCCAACTTTGACTATGAATAGTCTCCCTACCTCAAAGGGCAAGGGAAGGGCAACTGAACTATTTAATTATTGAGCCAAGAGGCTCATTCTATAGCTTTGTACGAGGGCTATGTGTAATTTTGTCCATGCTCAATATGGAGTTGGCAAGTGTCCTTTTAAAATAAACATAAAATATTCTTTAAATTAAAATAAAATGTCAACTATAATTAAACTAAAGAACAAATATACATATTGGTTAGTTTTAATTAAAATTATTATAAAACATAGTCCCATTCTAATTGTGCTTATTTTATTGGTTGTTGATATTACAACCCAATACAAAGGAGATATGGTGAAAAGATTTCACTCTCACTCTCAATTAAAAATAAAATATTTCAATAAGATAATTTTATATCAATTTCAAAATTCTTTTAAGATAATTAAAAAAAAGGTTGCCATTATTTATATTTTCATATTTCAATTGGATATGTAAATAAACAATTTTAATATCCATGTTAACTAATCTATTTTAATATCATTTAAAAAAAAAACATAAACATATATGTGTATATTTGAACTGTAATAAAATATTTCAATATGCAAAAAGAATAAGTAATTGAAAGTAAAAAAAACAATTATTTCCTTATAATATTAATAAAAGGGATATGTTTAATTAATTCAATTCTTAATATAAAATTAATATGTGACTTTTAAAAAATATGTATAATAATTAAAAAAATCAATTTGCAATAATATATAAATTAAGTAATATTGAAATGTAGTTTAAAATATATTAATAGAAAAAAAAAGTTTCAATGTAGATAATTTAGTCCATAAATATAATATCTCAATGCTTGAATCTTAACTAAATTATTTCAGTGTCAACAATTTAAAATAATAGTAATAATAATAATAATAAAGTAGTTGAAAATTAAATTCTTAGTATTATAGCATTTCAAGTATCATTATTTACATTTGACCCTTTTATTAAGGATTTTAAATGGAGCAAATATTTGTTGGAGTTGCATGTTTAAGCTATTTTATTCCATTTATTCAAGGGATTTTTATGGAGATTAATGTATTTATGCATTAAAAAAAATTCATCTTAACCATCATCTATCAAATCAAGTCCGTAGAAGGATGCAGTCTTTGGAGGTGCAATTCTTTTAAGTTTTGCACTATAAAAATGGTTTGCATTTCAAGAGATTTGATCCTTCTAAACTTTTACGAGATCGATGGTTAAGATGAATCTATGTTGATTAAAATTAATTTAAATATATTTTAAAATCTTATACCTAAGATATATATATTTCAAATTAGAATATATTTAAGTTGACTTTGTTCAATTCTTTATTTTATTCTTTTTATAGGATATTTTAAAATTTATTAATAATTATTTTAAATTAAAAAAAAAATTCAAAATTTTATTTTATTTTAATTAAAAAAAATTAATTAAATTAAATTAAAAATATGATTTTTAAAATATTAGGAAAATATCCCTTAGGAGGGTAAGGAGGCCTTCCCATTCCTAGGGCTGAGCCTTGATATGATGCTAGCTCACACTAAAGGAAGCAGTGGCTCCCACTATATTTGGTGTATTACATGTGATTTGTCACTTCATTGATCATGGCACAAAGCTGGCACAAGGATAAACTTCATTTGAATATTGCAAATGACATAGGGAGGTACATAAGGACTTAGTAATAGATTGACAAAGCTAGAGGAAAATATTGACAATATAGACCACAAGTTGACCATTTTAGCAAGGAGATAAGCCAACATCTCCTGCTCCTCAAATTAGGGTAGTGATAAGCCAATGCCTCTGCCTAGAGATTCTGCCCAATAGTTGTTATGACTGATTGGTTTTTTTATTGCAACACTAGTAGTCTTTTTTGTTTATAAGTTTTTATTTACAAGATGCTATAGTTAAACGATGTCTTAGCAACCTCAAGACTTTAAACTTATGTTAGTGGGATGGTTTCAGTTTAGTCAACTAAATAACAATTATTTTTTTATCTAGATAATCCTCATTTTAGATAATGCAAAGTTTCTAACTTTATATATATGTTTTTTTTGTTTTTTAAGTGTGTGTATAACTTATATTTATCTGGTTTGTGAATCTATTTGTAAAATAACATAAATTTATATATAAATTATTTGGAGTAATTTTTAGAAATCCTTTTCCTCCTATGTGAAACACTTTTCCTATTTATGAAATAATTTATATTTAAATGTTGTTATGAAATAGTTTTAACTTAGATTTTGTTATTTTAAAACTTATATTCTTTGTGAAATAAATTTGATATAATTTTGTTTTGTTTTGTTTAATTTATTTTATCTAATAAAATAAGTTTTGTATTTATTGTAAAATAAAATAAATTTTAATTGTTTGTGTTTTTTTTTTTTTTTCATTTGGGATGAATTTTAAAGAAATGTGTATAGTTATTTTACATTTATGCTTTTGAGTTTTATTTATTTATTTATTTAAAGTTGTTTTTTAAGAGTGATTTTAAATTATCATAATGTGTATGACTTCTTTCGAGACAAGACATGACTATTCATTTTCTATATTATTATTTTGGGTGAAACATGGATTTTTTTTGCTATTTTATTTATTTTGTTAATAAAGTAAAGTTATTTTTTTTTAGGGTTTTTAATTTTTGGTAGTCAAAACTCATATTTGTATTTAGAATTTTATAGTAACAAGATGATTTATATTTCACACAAATTCACTGAGAAATGATATATTGAGTGTAGTTTTATTGTTAGGCATTGCAAATTTTCCCACTTTTCCCATACACTTTCCCAACAATTCCGCACCCACCCATCCCAATCCAGCCTCGCCTCCCCTCACTTGCTTATGTGCTCACCCTTCTTGCAAGTGATGTGTTCCCCACCCAACAACTAAATTTTCCCCTCTCCCCGACCCCCCATTCGCCACCCATCCACCCCGTCTCCCTCCATATTCCCCTCCCTTTCCTTTCGTCTCACCCCTCTGTCCCCCCACACTCACCCATTAAATAATTTACCCTTATTCCCCACACAAATTCTCCCCTTCCCACTTGCTCATCACACCCCATACCCTACGGAATCCCCCATATCTACCCCCAAATTCCCTCATTCCCCACTTGTCTCCCACCTACCACTTATTCCACCTAGTAAAGGAGTGGCTTTCCACACCCTTCCCCTAATTGCCTCTTCCTCCACCCATTAAAAGAGTGTCTTTCCTCATCCCTCCCTTCGTACCTTTCCATTAAAGGAATGACCTACTCCACCCCTCCCCATCTCCCCCTTCTTGTTTGCCCCTTCCTCCCCATCACACATCCATTAAATGAGGGATGTGTCCGTTTTTTATTGGGGCGACATGGGGAGGGAGGGGTAGTGAGTAAGGGGGAGGAGAAAATTTTGAGAAATCCCTGCCCCCGATCTTATTTTTCCTTTAATTGGTATAGATGGGGGGAGAAGCAACTGAGTGGGATGAGGGGAGGCAGGGGGTAATTTTGGAAATTCCACCCCCTCCCTCACCTCCAAATACCCCATTCCCTAACTCTCCTTTGCTTGAGTCTCCCACCACCCATTGAAGGAGTGGCTTGCATTTCTCCTCACTCCATGCTCATCCATTAAAGGAGTTTCCCACTCTACACCTCCCCATCTCCCCCTTCCCCACTTTCCCCTTAAATGAGTGATATGTTGCTTCTTTAGTGAGCAGACACGAGGGAGGGTGAATTTTGAGAATCCTCACCTCCCCCAAATATTGTTGTTCCTTTAATGGGTAGGGATGGGGGGCAAGAGAAATGTAAGTGGGGTGAGGGGAGGTAGGGGGAATTTCAAGAATTCCACATCCTTGCAACTACCAAGTGCGGCACTCTAATGAGTAAGCATGGGGAAAGGGGTGATTTTAGAAATTGCACCCTCGCTCCCTCATAATGCACTATTTATTATTATTTTTTTAATCTATCTCTCTCTCTCTACCACCCCCTCCCCCCCTCCCCTCCCTTCTTTAAATATAATATTTTTAAATGAATGTTTTTTTCACTCTTATTATATTTGTAAATGACATCCTACAATTTTTTTTCCTTTTTAAAGTAAATATTTTTAGCTTAAATTTTCTTTTTAGTTTTAATTAAAAGGAGTGTAGAGTATGGCTTTGTTTTTATTTATTTTCAAAAATGTCAAATTAAAATGAAATATATTTTACCCTTTGATTTGGGGATATTTTCATTTTTTATTTATATTTTTCATCTTTTTGTCTCCCCTCCCTTCCCCCTTTTTTTAATAAGTGCATTAGATTTTTAGGCCATAATTTTATTAATATTTAATTTTTAATATTGAAAAAAATGGGGGTTTCTTCCTCTAACATCTATTTTAAATTTGAAGATTGATTTTAATATTGTCTATTTTCAATTTGAGAGTTGATTTTTCGATTTTTGGTTGCTAGGGTATTAGTTGTTAAGGGCATGGGTTTCAAAGAAGAAATTTCGACCCTAAAAAATGATGGGGGGCACTAGTAGGAGTCTCACTTTTTTATTTGATGTTGAATTTAAATTATTGGTTGGAATGGTACAATTTTTTGATGCCATGGTTTCAAGTTGTAATTTTCGCCCTCCCTAAAACTGGTGTAATTTTCGCCCTCCCTAAAACTGGTGTTGTTTTTGGCACCACTTTTCAATTCATGGGTTGATTTTAATGTTTTTGTTAACAATGTTGTGGGGTTGTTAAGGAAATGGTTTTAAAATATTGTAAGGATGCTATCGATAGCACCACTTTTTTTAATGGAGGGAAAAGTAGCAACTAAATGTGACCTCAAAAAATATGATAAATTTGGAGTATTCTTGTTAAGTTGATAGCTATATTCCACCATGTGTCATTTACTTGCAAGTTGCAACTTATATATGAAATTTGAGCCTTGTGTTGCAACATGAATGTAGATTTTTAGGCAATATAACCTATGTAACTTTCTAGCTTAGACACGTCCCCATTAAATACATCCAAAAGTTTTTCCTCCATCCTTGATTGTTAATTTCATATTACAAGCCTTAATTAAAAATTTTGGTGTATTAGGAAATGTGGATTTAAATTGATGGACATTATCAATGCTTGGTTTCATTGGTCTTGGTAATAGGATGAATAGAATCAAACTATAAAAGGAGAAGATGTTAGTTGCTTCTGAAGATAATTTCTTGCAACCATGTATCATGAGTTGTAGTGGCCACCATGTAGTCGTTCCTTAGAAGAAAGAAAGAAAGAAAGAACTAAAATCACAATGTATGGAAGCAAAATAATATTGCAATCTAGGCCAACCTTTATAATCATCTTAGGAGAGAGATGATAATCATTCATGTCAAATTGGGTTGCTTTCATTAAATTTCTGAAATTATAAGTGAGATCGTTACTAGTTATGAATAGAGTATGCAATTGGAGGTATTGGTCTTATGAGTTGGTTCCCCATTACATCCACTATTTTTAGATTATTTCTCTAGTAGTAAAATTTCAAAGAGGTTTTTTCCATAATATTCAATGGAATCGAGCCATATTCCACTACTCATTTTTTAGTTTCATATTCCTTTATGGTCACAGGTGCTTGTTATTCAAGAAAATCAATTTTCCTTTGAAAATTGATTAAGTATATAATCTATTAGATCCTTTGAACTTGCTTCAAAGTAAATAAACATTTACTAGATTGGTTAAGTAAGTTACACTTCAATATCTTCAAGTGTAACTTCTTGATGTGCCTAGACACCAACGAGATTATGATAGGATACCACTGATCCAAAATAGATCATTATATAATTTGTCATCTATTTTGGTACTTTCAAAGTGGAAAATTTAGAGCTATTTAATTTCACAACCCATTTCAAGGGCATGTCTTACATTTCAAAGCCTATTTAAGTCCTTAAACAACCATTTTTGGGGCTAAGAATTCACAAAAAACAATTGTAGCCTCTCAACATTTTGCTACACATCGAGAGATTTCCAGTGATGCAATATCACCTCAACCAAAATCATATGTGGAAGTTGGGATTCTTGCAAGTTGACCTATCCCATTGACCATTATGATACCAAGTGGATGCCATGTTAGCTACAATTACTCACACATGCAAATCCAGTCACATGTGGATTTTCAAGAAGACTCTATAGGGTGTGAAACTCTAATATTTATTGGGAGTCGAGGAATGAAAAAATCATAACTCTAATCCTATATGGCTATTAGGATATGTTAAATATCAAGCTGTTGTGGAAGGAAGGGGTTCCATTATTAGTGTATTGTTTATTTTTTCATATTTGGGTGAAGAGCCTGGCAATAAGATATTGAATAAGAATAGCGGGAAGTAGGATATGTTGCAGTAGCTATATTGGCCATAGTGTCTATGGAAACTCCACAGTAAGTGTTCCTTTTTATGTATTTACATCTCATAACTAAAAATAAAAGAGTAGAGCATAGGCCTCACCTTCTATCTAGGTTTTTCTCGTATTGAGATTTCTCAGGGTACATATTGCATTAATCGTTTGGATTCAACATGTTATTTTCTTAGTTTATTTCAATTTAGTTTCAGTTTATTTTGGTTTTTCATGCATTAAGCTAGTAACTTTAAATCAAAATCTAAAGTAAAACAATGCATAATAAAAACAAATTCAAAAAAGTGTAAGATCTAGTGTGGTGGATTACTCGAGTGGAATAATCCATGAGTAGTTTGAGGTATAATTGTGTTTGATATTTAGTAATTCCAACATCTGAGACCTTCAATTATCATGGTTAATAAACCCTTGTTTTAATTTCACATTTGTATGATTTTAAGCTAGATATGGGTTGTATATGACAATGTTAGCACTTTTGAATGAAACATTCATATTTGTAAGGACCACGACTTCATGGGCGCGTTCGGTGGAACGAGCGCGCCGGTTGGGCGTTTGGGCGAGTTCGGGCGCCGTGCGACGTAACGGGCGCGCGTCGCATCGTTGGAGAGTCACGGGCGCGTGGGTATGGCGAGGCGAGTCACACGGGCGAGTTGGTGGAAGAGGCGAGTCAACACGGCGTTGGTGAGACACTTATACCACAACGGGCGCCTTGGGCGAGCTAACCGATGGGCGAGTCGGTGGGTCGGCGGACGCGTTGGGCGCGTGACCGACGCCACACTCCGTGGGCGAACGACCAAACGTGGGGGTCGGCTCAGGTCTGCCGAGCGCCCCACACCCCACGACACGACGTTTTGTGGGCGGACGATAAAACGAGCGGGTCGGCTCGGGTCGGCCGAGCGACCACAACTCCACGACGCGTGCATATATATAAGGGGACGTGTTGGAGAGTGGAGAAAAGCAAGCAACGAATGGCGAGCAATTCTAAGTGTCACCGCAGCAAGGACTTGCGGAGCGACCAAGAGATGCGCCCGCTGGGCGGGCAGCCAACGAGATAGACGAGCCGAGGACTTGAGCGAGCGACGGGGTAGCGCACGACAGCACGGGCGCTGCGGAACGGAGCGGCGGCAAGGCAGGCGCGTCGGGCGCGCTCAACACTATGCGTATTAACGGGCGCAAGTCGGGTTACGGTAGTATAGCGTGCGGGTGAGCGACGGGCGCACTACGTGTACTAGACGGAAAGTCAGAGTCACGGTGGGCGCGCGGACGAGTGTAACGGCGGGCGGCCGCGACACGGGCGACGAGTCGAGTCGGGTGACTCACGACCCGCCTGAACGGTGCGACGGGCCGAGTCGGCACGACTCTATTGTAAAAACAGGCGCTCGACCTGTATAAACCAGCGAGACAATTTTACTATATTTAATATATAAAATTGCATTTCTTCAATCTGTTTTGGTGCATTTCTGAATTGTGGTTGTTGTTTTATATTTCCGCTATAAAACGTAATAACAAGTGAAGACTAACACTTAAAAAATAAGTTGAGGCGTAGTCCGGAAGATGGTAAAAACGAATAAGGGCCGTTTAGTCGGTGCCGCACGACCCGCCAAAGTGGGCAAACGAGATGGGGGCGTGACAATATTAGTGGTGAGTATGGCTTTACATGGGAATATTCATAAATGAGTTCAAGGTTTGATAAAGTTTGGGGGTTTGAACAAAGTTCACGATAGGGATATGTAGTGGTGTTGAGTCTATGGTAAAAGGCAGTGGAAGGTTGGGGTTTTTCATGTTAGAAGTTTATCAAGACCATAAACAACAATGTCTCTCTATGCCAGGGAAGTTATTTTCAAACTTTAAGTTATCAAGTGACTTCTATTTGAAAGTTAAAATGTAGCATTGCTTCAATTTTTCAATTTAAACATAGTTACTGATCAAACATTTTTCTAATTATTATTTTTATTGTTTTAATTATTTTAATATTTTATAATATAATGGTAATAGTATTTTATAATATAGTTATTATTATTATATTACTATTATATTTATATATTTATTAATATCAATATTAATATTATATTTATATTGATTATAATAATCACATTTATTAATATGAATGTGGTTGTGTTAATCAATAATTAATAATCCATAAGGAGTAAATTTCCACTTTTATTAATTTAAATCTAAATTTTAAATAATTAATAGTTAACCTATATTTTTACAGTAAAGAAAATATCTAACCCAAATAAAAAACAGCATACTCCAAACCAAAATATTTTATAAAATTTTAATAATAATATTTACAGATTTTCACATTCTTCGCCTCAATTTAAAGGCAGCCTGACTTTAAAACAGCAAAAATATCTTCTAGCTTCAACGAGACATAGAATATTAAGGAAATGAATCTCGTTCACTATCCACTCGACAGACGTTTGATTTTACTTTTCTGCGTGGAATGATGACGTGGTCGGTAACGTCCGTTGGAATGGAAGAGCTTCACATGTTTCCCATGTCGCTATAGAGCTTTTGACCTCAAATATTTGATTTTGGATCATTTCTCAATAAATAAGTATAAAATTTGGAAAAAAAATCTCAATAAATTCTTTATATATATCATGCTTAATTTTTCATTGTTTAAATTGTATTTTTGATTGCTATATAAAATATATTGCTCATTTTAAAAGTTTTTTTTTATTAATATATTTTTAAGTATATGTTAATATCTTATATATTAAAATATTTTATTGATAATCCACATTGAATTATTTTGTTATTATAAATATTTTTAAATGTCACATACTAATTGAATCTTAGTAGCACAATCAGTTGAGAAAGGATTTCCTTGGTAAGGTGGTTTGTGTTCAAACCTCACAAAAGACATTTAACTTAAAAAAAAAACAAATTACATACTAATTTTATGTTAAGAATGGAATGAATTACCCATATTCCTCTTATTATTCTTATCATGAAATACATGGTGCTTTTTATTTTATTTTTTAACTTTCAATTACTTTTTTTTTCTTTGTATATTGAATATTTTTATTATATGCAACATTAAAATATTTTTTTTTAACATTTTTTTCTATATATAGATATATATGAAGTTGATATGGATATAAACTACTTAATATAGATCTTCCAATTATTTATTTAAATCTGGTGTTAAAATATTACTCAAAAGTATAATGTTTAAACATTTTACTCGCACATTTTTTTTACTCCTAGTTACTTTGCTTTGTTTTAAAATTGATATGAAGTTATATTATCTTATATGGACAACTTAATAAACATGTATAGCATGTTTATTTTAGTTTTTTAATATAGTTGACATTATTTTTTTATTTAAAGAATATTTTTATTTTTATTTTGAAAAACATGTCAACTCCACTTTGAACATAGATGAAATTATACATCACCCTTATATTATACTATAAAATGAATCTTTCAATTTAATTATTATAATATATTTAATTTAATTTTAATTTGTTATTAATTTATTAACAAATTAACAAAATTATGAATTGAAAAATTACAATCTAGGAATGACAGTATTATTTAAACAATAAAAATAAATGGTTCAGCCATTACTCCGTAGCTCCATAACTCTTTAAAGTAATTTGATTTTTCTTATATTTAATAATAATACATTTAAATTTAAATAAGTAAAATTTTAAATAAATTGAAAATTAAATACTAAAATATAATTAAAAAAAAATACAATGTATAATATTTATGGTATTATTTAAACGGTGAAAAATCAATTGGGATGACCGTATTATTTAAACAATAAAATTCAATTGGTCAGCCATTACTCTAAATAAATAATTTTTTAAATAAATTGAAAATTAAATAATATGAGTTTAAAAAAAATACAATTTATAATGTTATAAATATTATTTAAACGGTGAAAACTTAAAATTATTATTATTATTTAAATTTTATTTTAATTTTACTAATTATATAAAAACAAATTGCATCAAATATTAAATTATACCACAGAATGCCCTTTATTTCACGAACTCGAAACCTAAAATGAATTATGAGTTTTTCTTTTTTCCCTGTTCTCCTATAAACATCAATCTATCTTACCAATCTATCGTACATAATCATTTGTTACCATTAATGTTAAAGTTGATTGCGCACTTTCTTGAGAGATTGCCCACTTTCTCGAGAGATTTGTCATGTCCTTCTCGCTATCAAACTAGTCCGATTCGTGATTCTGCTTTTTCCCACAAGATACCGGCAATGTTGAAGCTGAGGGTGTCTCCTCCCTTGGTGAAATAATTTTCCTATCTTGAGTGGATACTAATGGGTTTCGTGAAACTTGAGGTGTTGCATTGTTGGTTGGTGTCTTCTGCTCTCATGAGCTACTCTGACTGAATTTTTGGCACGTGTTGTTGTTGGATCTCACCAACAATAGGTGTTTTTGGCACTTATTGTTGTTGAATTTCACTAACCATAGTTATATCTCTTTGGTTCTTGTGAGTCAACAATTCCTTTTAGAAAGGGACATGGTGTTGAGGTTGTTAGCAAGTTTTATAACTGAACATAATGTTTTTATAGTCCAAAGGTTGAGAGCATTCATTAGCTTCTCACTTAAAAACAATTTTTTTTCAAAAACTCTCACTAAGATTTATTTCCACACAAATGTAAACTAAATTTATAAAATCTTTTGACAACTTTCCACCGTTTACTTTAATAAAACATCCTATGAAGTCTCTAGTGTCCTCTCTAATGTCCTTTAACATTTCTAGCCAGATCATGAAAATGATTATGTTTTTTTTGTGTGTGACTAGAAGAATCGACAACTGCAACGGTATCGTACTCGCCTGACACAGGGTTGAATCCCACTGGCTACCCCTATACTCCTAGGAGGAAACCGCTGAGCCCGCAACAACAGCCCCTCGGTTAAGACGAAACTTGAACTCATGACCTTCACCACGGCACGAACGTCTTAGCAACACGTTCGCTTGCCACTAGACCAAACCTCGATGGGCAAAAATGATTATGTTATTGGTTTAACGAGATTGTATAAATTTTTAAAGAAATTGACAATCTTAACATTTGGATTTTCCAAAAATATTTATGGTTATATTTAAATTGTGAAAATGATTATGTCACTGTTTTAACAAGATGGTATAAATTCTAAAAAAAGTTTATTAATATTAATTTTTTTTTTTAATTAATATAAATAAAAAATAACAATTAATCTGTAAAAATTACATAATATAAATTTAATTTCTGAAAATTTTATATAAAGTTTAAATATTTTTTAAATAATTTTTTTCTTATAAAATATAAATTATGATGATATAACTTATATTTATTTACTTTTTACTTTTTAAATCAAACTTTATCCATTTTTAAACTTTATCATCAAATTATCGGTTTTGTTTTTAAGTAATTATATAAAATATTGTATATTAAACAAATTGTTTCAATTTATTTATTTATATTTAATTACCATTATTATTATTATTATTATTGTAAATTAAATTTCTGTTACCTATAATTTTCAAATTACATCCCAAATACATCAAGACAATATGCTCTCAAATTGGGGCATTGACCATAATCAATATCTAGATCTAGGTTATATAGAAAAAAACCAGTACATTAATAACAACTCTCATCATGGAACCCATCATTGATCATGAGCGTTTTCTAAGTTCTTTTTTCTTCTTTCATACATCGATTCATTCCAAGGGCTTGTTTTGAACCATTGTTGAGGAGACAATCACTGCCTTTTGTTGAGACATATCTATTTCCGGAGGGTCTTTAGTGTTGGCTACTTCCTTATCGCTATGAATGGTCCGATTCATGGAAGTGCTTGTGCCCACTCATAGGCGAGGTAAGATTTATTGTTGAGTTTCATTTTAACTTGTTCTTTGGGAGATCCCCGGGATCAAAGGATTGGGTTGGGATAACTTGTGGTTGCACTAAGGTTGTAGGCCTTGAATTATCTGAAGGTGTTTTCAGTTGCTGCTTGATGCCTTGCAAAGGAATAGGAGCTTGCTTAAAACCCTTTTAAGTTTTATAATCTTGCCACCCTTGGGTCTTTTTCATTATTGTTGAGGGTGGAGAGGTACCTTGAGAATAAGGGCATACATTCTAGAGATGACTAGGCTATTGGAATATCTTGCAATGGAAGGTTGTGTTCTCATAATCCAGTGGTTGGGAGTAATCAACTCCCTTCCAGTTCATGATTATTTTATTGGGTAATCCCTTGTTGAGGTCAACTTCAACGCATATATGAGCAAATGTGACAATACCCTTTTCCATCTTGTTCGTATCAATTTTAATAAATTGGCCTAGGGCATTATGAACATTGCTAAATATATGGGTGCATTAAATGAAGAGGAAAATTAGGGAGTTAAACCCACAGGGGTGGTCAAAGATGACATATCTAGGGGATTAAAATAAACAAACCAAAGTTGAAGGGAAAGCCCAGATTGACCCCAAAACCATGGTCCAAGATCAACGGCCCCTTGTCAATCCCATAGGTTCTTGAAATATACTATATAAAGTAGCCTTTTGAGCAAAAGAACTGATTTGTATTCAGAGACGAGGTATTATACACCCACTCCCGAAGAAAAGGTGTTGTAGGTCATAACCCATTGAATGAACGAATAAGAGCATGCTCCATGCAGTGAGCACTGAGAGAGTCAAATTGATCATTTGTCACTTTAATAGATGGGATTTCCTGGATTAGATCCAAAATGAAGGCTGGCACTGAGAGCTCTTTAGGAGACTGATGCACCATCCCTAGCTTTAGTGTTTCTTTAAGAGGTTGATGCCTAGAGGAAGATGCCACACCCCTTCCTTTAGCTTCACCACATGATCTAGAAAATAGATTTATTATCGTTTCCTTTACTACATTGTGATCACTTAGCATATTCTTGTCCTAAAGCAGATGTCCCTCATAAAGGAGGTGCATAAAGGAAGATGGGATTTCAGTTCCTTCTAGAATTTTGGGTGCAAAGGAGGAAACCAAATCTGCAGCTCACACTTGCAAATAGAAGGTTCCTCCTAAGAGGGGCCTAACAAAAACCCAAAAATCCAGAAGAATTGAATATCCACACATTGGTTTTACCACTTTATCCTCGACCCAATTGCTAATACTATAATGACCCTTCTCGTGCGATATAGCATCAAATTTACAGGGTTCCTTCATAAAATTTCTAAGATTGGAAGTGCATACAATGACAAAGGAAACGTAGGTCATACTCGTTGCCCTCTAGAAAGGGGTTGTTGCCATCACCATCGTAGTTATTGTTGCAGAAGCCATTGCCCAACTTTGACTATGAATAGTCTCCCTACCTTAAAGGGCAAGGGAAGGGCAAGTGAACTATTTAATTATTGAGCCAAGAGGCTCATTCTATAGCTTTGTACGAGGGCTATGTGTAATTTTGTCCATGCTCAATATGGAGTTGGCAAGTGTCCTTTTAAAATAAACATAGAATATTCTTTAAATTAAAATAAAATGTCAGCTATAATTAAACTAAAGAACAAATATACATATTGGTTAGTTTTAATTAAAATTATTATAAAACATAGTCTCATTCTAATTGTGCTTATTTTATTGGTTGTTGATATTACAACCCAATACAAAGGAGATATGGTGAAAAGATTTCACTCTCACTCTCAATTATAAATAAAATATTTCAATAAAATAATTTTATATCAATTTCAAAATTCTTTTAAGATAATTAAAAAAAAAGTTGCCATTATTTATATTTTCATATTTCAATTGGATATGTAAATAAACCATTTTAATATCCATGTTAACTAATCTATTTTAATATAATTTAAAAAAAAACATAAACATATATGTGTATATTTGAATTGTAATAAAATATTTCAATATGCAAAAAGAATAAGTAATTGAAAGTAAAAAAAAACAATTATTTCCTTATAATATTAATAAAAGGGATACGCTTAATTAATTCCATTCTTAATATACAATTAATATGTGACTTTTAAAAAATATGTATAATAATTAAAAAAATCAATTTGCAATAATATATAAATTAAGTAATATTGAAATGTAGTTTAAAATATATTAATAGAAAAAAAAAATTCAATGTAGATAATGTAATCCATAAATATAATATCTCAATGCTTGAATCTTAACTAAATTATTTAGTGTCAACAATTTAAAATAATAGTAATAATAATAATAATAAAGTAGTTGAAAATTAAATTCTTAGTATTATAGCATTTCAAGTATCATTATTTACATTTGACCCTTTTATTAAGGATTTTAAATGGAGCAAATATTTGTTGGAGTTGCATGTTTAAGCTATTTTATTCCATGTATTCAAGGGATTTTTAAGGAGATTAATGTATCTATGCATTCAAAAAAATTTCATCTTAACCATCATCTATCAAGTCCGTAGAAGGATGCAGTCTTTGGAGGTGCAATTCTTTTAAGTTTTGCACTATAAAAATGGTTTGCATTTCAAGAGATTTGATCCTTCTAAACTTTTACTAGATCGATGGTTAAGATAAATCTATGTTGATTAATATTAATTTAAATATATTTTAAAATCTTATACTTAAGATATATATATATATATATATATATATATTTCAAATTAGAATATAGTTAAGTTGACTTTGTTCAATTCTTTATTTTATTCTTTTTATAGGATATTTTAAAATTTATTAATAATTATTTTAAATTAAAAAAAAATTCAAAATTTTATTTTATTTTAATTAAAAAAAATTAATTAAATTAAATTAAAAATATGATTTTTAAAATATTAGGAAAATATCCCTTAGGAGGGTAAGGAGGCCTTCCCATTCCTAGGGCTGAGCCTTGATATGATGCTAGCTCACACTAAAGGAAGCAGTGGCTCCCACTATATTTGGTGTATTACATGTGATTTGTCACTTCATTGATCATGGCACAAAGCTGGCACAAGGATAAACTTCATTTGAATATTGCAAATGACATAGGGAGGTACATAAGGACTTAGTAATAGATTGACAAAGCTAGAGGAAAATATTGACAATATAGACCACAAGTTGACCATTTTAGCAAGGAGATAAGCCAACATCTCCTGCTCCTCAAATTAGGGTAGTGATAAGCCAATGCCTCTGCCTAGAGATTCTGCCCAATAGTTGTTATGACTGATTGGTTTTTTTTATTGCAACACTAGTAGTCTTTTTTGTTTATAAGTTTTTATTTACAAGATGCTATAGTTAAACGATGTCTTAGCAACCTCAAGAACTTATGTTACTGGGATGGTTTCAGTTTAGTCAATTAAATAACAATTATTTTTTTATCTAGATAATCCTCATTTTAGGTAATGCAAAGTGTCTAACTTTATATATATATATATATATATATATATATATATATATATATATGTTTTTTTTGTTTTTTTAAGTGTGTATAACTTATATTTATCTAGTTTGTGAATCCATTTGTAAAATAACATAAATTTATATATAAATTATTTGGAGTAATTTTTAGAAATCTTTTTCCTCCTAAAACACTTTTCCTATTTATGAAATAATTTATATTTAATGTTGTTATTTTTAAAATAGTTTCTATATTTACGAAATAGTTTTAACTTAGATTTTGTTATTTTTAAAACTTATATTCTTTGTGAAATAAATTTGATATAATTTTGTTTTGTTTGGTTTAATTTATTTTATCTAGTAAAATAAGTTTTGTATTTATTGTAAAATAAAATAATTTTTAATTGTTTGTGATTTTTTTTTTTCATTTAGGATGATTTTTAAAGCAATCTTAAGTTATCATAATGTATAGTTATTTTACATTTATGCATTTGAGTTTTTTTTTTTTCATTTATTTAAAGTTGTTTTTTAAGAGTGATTTTAAATTATCACAATGTGTATGGCTTCTTTTGAGACAAGATATGACTATTCATTTTCTATATTATTATTTTGGGTGAAACATGGGTTTTTTTTGCTATTTTATTTATTTTGTTAACAAGGTAAAGTTTTTTTTTTTTTAGGGTTTTTAATTTTTGGTAGTCAAAACTCATATTTGTATTTAGAATTTTATAGTAACAAGATGATTTATATTTCACACAAATTCACTGAGAAATGATATATTGAGTGTAGTTTTATTGTTAGGCATTGCAAATTTTCCCACTTTTCCCATACACTTTCTCGACAATTCCGCACCCACCCATCCCAATCCAGCCCCGCCCCCCCTCACTTGCTTGTGTGCTCACCCTTCTTGCAGGTGATGTGTCCCCCACCCAACAACTAAATTTTCCCCTCTCCCCGACCCCCCATTCGCCACCCATCCACCCTGTCTCCCTCCATATTCCCCTCCCTTTCCTTTCGTCTCACCCCTCCGTCCCCCCACACTCACCCATTAAATAATTTACCCCTTATTCCCCACACAAATTCTCCCCTTCCCACTTGCTCATCACACCCCATACCCTACGGAATCCCCCATATCTACCCCCAAATTCCCTCATTCCCCACTTGTCTCCCACCTGCCACTTATTCCACCTAGTAAAGGAGTGGCTTTCCACACCCTTCCCCTACTTGCCTCTTCCTCCACCCATTAAAAGAGTGTCTTTCCTCATCCCTCCCTTCGTACCTTTCCATTAAAGGAATGACCTACTCCACCCCTCCCCATCTCCCCCTTCTCGTTTGCCCCCTTCCTCCCCATCACACATCCATTAAATGAGGGATGTGTCAGTTTTTTATTGGGGCGACATGGGGAGGGAGGGGTAGTGAGTAAGGGGAAGGAGAAAATTTTGAGAAATCCCCCCCCCCCCCGATCTTATTTTTCCTTTAATTGGTATAGATGGGGGGAGAAGCAACTGAGTGGGATGAGGGGAGGCAGGGGGTAATTTTGGAAATTCCACCCCCTCCCTCACCTCCAAATACCCCATTCCCTAAATCTCCTTTGCTTGACTCTCCCACCACCCATTGAAGGAGTGGCTTGCATTTCTCCTTACTCCATGCTCATCCATTAAAGGAGTTTCCCACTCTACACCTCCCCATCTCCCCCTTCCCCACTTTCCCCTTAAATGAGTGATATGTTTCTTCTTTAGTGAGCAGACACGAGGGAGGGTGAATTTTGAGAATCCTCACCTCCCCCAAATATTGTTGTTCCTTTAATGGGTAGGGATGGGGGCAAGAGAAATGTAAGTGGCGTGAGGGGAGGTAGGGGGAATTTCAAGAATTCCACATCCTTGCAACTACAAAGTGCGGCACTCTAATGAGTAAGCATGGGGAAAGGGGTGATTTTAGAAATTGCACCCTCGCTCCCTCATAATGCACTATTTATTATTATTTTTTGAATCTATCTCTCTCTCTACGACCCCCTCCCCCTCCGCCCCCCCCCTCCCCTCTTTAAATATAATATTTTTAAATGAATGTTTTTTTCACTCTTATTATATTTGTAAATGACATCCTACAATTTTTTTTTCCTTTTTAAAGTAAATATTTTTAGCGTAAATTTTCTTTTTAGTTTTAATTAAAAAGAGTGTAGAGTATGGCTTTGTTTTTATTTATTTTCAAAAATGTCAAATTAAAATGAAATATATTTTACCCTTTGATTTGGGGATATTTTCATTTTTTATTTATATTTTTCATCTTTTTGTCTCCCCTCCCTTCCCCCTTCTTTTAATAAGTGCATTAGATTTTGAGGCCATAATTTTATTAATATTTAATTATTAATATTGAAAAAAATGGGGGTTTCTTCCTCTAACATCTATTTTAAATTTGAAGGTTGATTTTAATATTGTCTATTTTCAATTTGAGAGTTGATTTTTCGATTTTTGGTTGCTAGGGTATTAGTTGTTAAGGGCATGGGTTTCAAAGAAGAAATTTCGACCCTAAAAAATGATGGGGGACACTAGTAGGAGTCTCACTTTTTTATTTGATGTTGAATTTAAATTATTGGTCGGAATGGTACAATTTTTCGATGCCATGGTTTCAAGTTGTAATTTTCACCCTCCCTAAAACTGGTGTTGTTTTTGGCACCACTTTTCAATTCATGGGTTGATTTTAATGTTTTTGTTAACAATGTTGTGGGGTTGTTAAGGAAATGGTTTTAAAATATTGTAAGGATGCTATCGATAGCACCCTTTTCTTAATGGAGGGAAAAGTAGCAACTAAATGTGACCTCAAAAAATATGATAACTTTGGAGTATTCTTGTTAAGTTGATAGCTATATTCCACCATGTGTCATTTACTTGCAAGTTGCAACTTATATATGAAATTTGAGCCTTGTGTTGCAACATGAATGTAGATTTTTAGGCAATATAACCTATGTAACTTTCTAGCTTAGACACATCCCCATTAAATACATCCAAAAGTTTTTCCTCCATCCTTGATTGTTAATTTCATATTACAAGCCTTAATTAAAAAATTTGGTGTAGTAGGAAATGTGGATTTAAATTGATGGACATTATCAATGCTTGGTTTCATTGGTCTTGGTAATAGGATGAATAGAATCAAACTATAAAAGGAGAAGATGTTAGTTGCTTCTGAAGATAATTTCTTGCAACCATGTATCATGAGTTGTAGTGGCCACCATGTAGTCATTCCTTAGAAGAAAGAAAGAAAGAAAGAACTACAATCATAATGTATGGAAGCAAAATAATATTGCAATCTAGGCCAACCTTTATAATCATCTTAGGAGAGAGATGATAATCATTCATGTCAAATTGGGTTGCTTTCATTAAATTTCTGAAATTATAAGTGAGATCATTACTAGTTATGAATAGAGTATGCAATTGGAGGTATTGGTCTTATGAGTTGGTTCCCCATTACATCCACTATTTTTAGATTATTTCTCTAGTAGTAAAATTTCAAAGAGGTTTCTTCCATAATATTCAATGGAATCGAGCCATATTCCACTACTCATTTTTTAGTTTCATATTCCTTTATGGTCACAGGTGCTTATTATTCAAGAAAATCAATTTTCCTTTGAAAATTGATTAAGTATATAATCTATTAGATCCTTTGAACTTGCTTCAAAGTAAATAAACATTTACTAGATTGGTTAAGTAAGTTACACTTCAATATCTTCAAGTGTAACTTCTTGATGTGCCTAGACACCAACAAGATTATGATAGGATACAACTGATCCAAAATAGATCATTATATAATTTGTCATCTATTTTGGTACTTTCAAAGTGGAAAATTTAGAGCTATTTAATTGCACAACCCATTTCAAGGGCATGTCTTACTTTGGTGATTTGGATTTAAGTACATTTCAAAGCCTATTTAAGTCCTTAAACAACCATTTTTGGGGCTAAGAATTCATGAAAAACAATTGTAGCCTCTCAACATTTTGCTAACATCGAGAGATTTCCAGTGATGCAATATCAGCTCAACCAAAATCATATGTGGAAGTTGGGCTTCTTGCAGGTTGACCTATCCCATTGACCATTATGATACCAAGTGGATGCCATGTTAGCTACAATTATTCGCACATGCAAATCCAGTCACATGTGGATTTTCAAGAAGACTCTATAGGGTGTGAAACTCTAATATTTATTGGGAGTCAAGGAATGCAAAAATCATAACTCTAATCCTAGATGGCTATTAGGATATGTTAAATATCAAGCTGCTGTGGAAGGAAGGGGTTCCATTATTAGTGTATTGTTTATTTTTTCATATTTGGGTGAAGAGCCTGGCAATAAGATATTGAATAAGAATAGCAGGAAGTAGGATATGTTGCAGTAGCTATATTGGCCATAGTGTCTATGGAAACTCCACAGTAAGTGTTCCTTTTTCTGTATTTACATCTCATAACTAAAAATAAAGGAGTAGAGCATAGGCCTCACCTTCTATCTAGGTTTTTCTCATATTGAGATTTCTCAGGGTACATATTGCATTAATCGTTTGGATTCAACATGTTATTTTCTTAGTTTATTTCAATTTAGTTTCAATTTATTTTGGTTTTTCATGCATTAAGCTAGTAACTTTAAATCAAAATCTAAAGTAAAACAATGCATAATAAAAACAAATTCAAAAAAGTGTAAGATCTAGTGTGGTGGATTACTCGAGTGGAATAATCCATGAGTAGTTTGAGGTATAATTGTGTTTGATATTTAGTAATTCCAACATATGAGACCTTCAATTATCATGGTTAATAAACCCTTGTTTTAATTTCACATTTGTATGATTTTTAGCTAGATATGGGTTGTATATGACAATGTTAGCACTTTTGAATGAAACATTCATATTGGTGGTGAGTATGGCTTTACCTGGGAATATTCGTAAATGAGTTCAAGGTTTTGATAAAGTTTGGGGGTTTGGACAAAGTTCAAAATAGGGATATGTAGGGGTGTTGAGTCTATGGTAAAGGCAGTGGAAGGTTGGGGTTTTTCATGTTTGAAGTTTATCAAGACCATAAACAACAATGTCTCTCTATGCCAGGGAAGTTATTTTCAAACTTTAAGTTATCAAGTGACTTCTATTTGAAAGTTAAAATGTAGCATTACTTCAATTTTTTAATTTGTTACCGATCAAACGGGAACTATTACCTCAAAATGAAAACTCTAGCCCAAAAAAACTCAAAAAACATGAAAAAACAACCCAAAAACAAAAAGTGTGTCTTCGACAAGGCATTGTTTTTTTTTTAGGGTCAAATTTCAACATTTAAAAAAAAAATGCTAAAAACCAAAAAATTTCTTGAAGAAAAGATTGAAAAAACACCCTCGAAACAAAAAGTGTTGATGGTGGAATAACATCACCAATTTTTTGTGTGCAAACAACAAATTGAAAACAAAAAGTGTTGATGCTGGAATAATGTCGCCAATTTTGTGTGTGCAAAAAGCAGCCTGAAAATGAAAAGTGTTGTTGCTGGAATAACGTCATCAATTTTTTGTGTGCAAAAAACACCTTGAAAACGAAAGTGTTAATGTTGGAATAACGTCTTTTTCTTTTCAGGGTAAATTGTCAACAATTTTTAATAATGGCATTAAAGATAAAAAATCATGACTCTAAAAAACCTTAAAATTTCAACGATAAACATGACATTAAAGATAAAAGATCAAAAGTCTTACAATTGCAACAATTTTTATGCATGGCATTAAAGATAATATATTATCGTGTCTTTGAAAAGCCTTGAAAATCCAAGGATGATATTCAAGATAAAATATCACCTTTATGAAAATAAAATTCCAACAATTTTTAGGCATGATATTAAAGATAAATTAAAAGAAATTAAATTAAATAAAAATAAAAAATAAAAAATAAAATAATAATAATAAATAAAATATAAAATATTTATATAAAAAAAACATAAAAATTAAAAAAAAATAAAACAAAATTACCTAGGAAAAAAAATAAAAAATAAAATAAATAGATAAATTCTATTAAGAAATAAATAAAAAAATGGAAAAGAATTTCAAAAAACCACATAATTTTAAAAAATAAAATAAAAATTTACTAAAAAAAATCATTAAAAAAAACTTTTTTTTTTTTTTTTTTTACAAAAATAACACATAATTAAAAAATTAAAGGCCTAAGTCCATTCTGAGAATCGACCTGGCAGCCGAGGGGCGAGCCTAGGCAGCCAAGTCGATTCTCAGAATCGACCTAGGTCACCTTGGCCATGGCTGCAGAGGCTGCGAAGCCTCAGGTACTACAACACTACGATTGATTCGATTGATTTATTCGATATTACAACGCAAGATTTTCAGGTCAAACGACTCAATGGAACTCTCTATTCCGTTTCTCAATCCTTACATATGTGGACTGGAAGGAAGTCTCGAGTCGACAATCCTAACATATTTCACAGTCCCAATTCCTCCTATTATCATCAATAATTATGCTAATGTTTTTTTCAATTATTTGTTGAATTCCTATTGTGAAACAATAGGTTATATTGGCATCTTCTTTTTATTTGTGATCTAAGATCGATGGCATTGCCATTTTCAACAAAGTATTTGCTTGAGTTCAAAGAATTTGGTATTCTTAGTTTCATGTGACTTTTTTTTTTGTATTGAATGATAAACTAATTGCATTGCTCGCCGTATTGACAAGATTGTTTCATATGCACACATGATTAGGAAATAACCATCAAACGTACATTTGTTTTTGGAATGATTTTTTTACAAAACAAACACCAGAAAAATTGATCATGAAGAGGACACGACAGAAGAAAGTATGTACCATTTATTTTTTAGTCCATTTTAAATGTTAAAGAACACAAAATTAACACATGCATGCCCAGCTTTGTCTTTGGCAACACTTGTACTTGTTTTCTACAAAAGATAAGTGCTCCACGATTTCCTACTAGATTTAAATAGTCGTAATTTTTAGAACCAATGTTGGGACATTTAATTCCAAGAACGCGTTATTAATCAATTTTTTTACTTTAGGTGGTTAACTCAATGGAAAAGTGTCCCTCCCAGTATTTTGCACAACCTTACCATCTGTGTGGATACAAATTTGCTTTGGATTATTTTATGAAACCGTAGATCTTAATTTCATTTTTATTAATTGATAGCATATTTCATTTAAACAATATATATATTTAAAAATGTTATTTGTATTTTTCTATTTTTAAAAAATTGATCATAAATTTTTTAATAACATTACAATGTAATTTTTTAGTACATAAATAAGCCAATAATTCCAAAAATACTTAGGTGTAGATCACAAACTCGATGTCATTGTAAAAGAACAATTACTATGTCTCTTTATAACATGAAAAATGTTTATGTCTTCATAATGTTTATGAGCTTTAGCTTGTATAAAAAAATTTACCCATAGATGTTATAATGATACGATATTATTCCATATTTATTTTAAACAATGAAGCAAATATTGATTCAAAGGTGCAAGATACCATAGTAATAGGATGGGCATTTTGCTAATTTTGCACAAAAACATATTATGTTTTCATTGTTTTAGGTCAAAGTTTAAAAGAACTAATTTTAAAAAATTATTTTTCACTTTGACATTTGATTTTTAATCAAAGTTTTATATTCACTATTTTACTTGGCTTCTAAGGAAATAGCTCCATATTATGAGATAATATCTTAAGATATCAAAGTTTTATATTCGCTATTTTATTTGGTTTCTAAGGAAATAGCTCCATATTATGAGATAATATCTTAAGATAAAAGCATATATTTAATTAAAAAATTTCCCAAGTGAAGTAATGATATAATTACTTCAATAACATTACTGTGAAGTAATGGCTGTCCATAGTTGCAGAGTTGGCTAGCCATGGCCAACGCGACCTAGGTCGATTCCGGGAATCGACTAGGGCAAAAAAAAAATTGAATTTTTTTTATATTTGTTTATTTTTTTTTATTTTTTTTTTATTTGATTTTTTTTTTAACTATTTTTAAATTTATTTTTTTATTTTATCATTTTCTTTAATTATGTTGTTTCTTTTTTTTTTAAACTTAAAAAAATGTTTTTTTTTGTTAATTTTTAATTTTTGTCTTTAAATTATGAGTTTTTTTGAAATCTTTCCTTTTTCGTATTTATTTTTTGAATTTTTTGTTTATTTATTTATTTTTGTTTAATTTATTTATTTTTACAAGTTAATTTTGTTTTTGTTTACACTTTTATTGGGTTTTTTTCTTTCTTTTTTTAATATTTTTTTTATATTTGATTTTAATTATTTATTTATTTTTTTCATTTTATTTATTTTATTTTTAAGTCTTATTACCAAGATGAAAATCACCACTCTAAACAAAAAATATTGATGTTGCATCAACACTTTTCAAAATTAGCATGAAAATCATTAACATTTTAAAACAAATGTTCATACTTGATAAATAAAAAAATTAAAGTGCTAAAAAAATGATAATTTTTCTAAATCAACATGATATTAAAAAAAAAAAAATCAAATAAAATTTAAAGTTCCCAAAATATGCTAAAAAAAATTAGGTTATTCCACATCACCACTTTTCGAAATCGACATGAAAATCATGACATTTTAAATAAAAAAGTCATGAGAAAATTTAAAGTACCAAAACTATGCTCCAAAAAAACAAAAGGGTTATTCTACATCACCACTTTTCAAAATTGGGTGTTTTTTTTGCTACCTCAAAAAAGTAGGTACCAGTGCAGTTACCTATTTGATCGGTAACTATGTTTTTAACAGTGTATCCTTTTGAATGCCATTTTCATGCCCCCTAGATTGGCTACTTTCACAAAATTTATGTCAATGTGGCATGCTTTCTCATTATTATCTCTCTTTCGTGAAAAATGATGATTATAATCGGTTGTCTAATTCATTTATTCTATTATTTTCATATTCTATGACATCAAAGATATTAGTATTTTTCCTCTTTTATGAAGTGAAAGATATTGGTTGTTAAGTCCTTATATTACTAGTATAGTTCCTTATTGTTGTTACTATAACCCCCTTATTGTTATTTTTGTACCCTTGTAACCCCCATTTCGTTATTATTGTGCCCTTACATTATTATTGTTAGGTCGGCTAGGATTACATTGTGGCCCCATGGACTCCTGTATATAGAGAGGAGGTTTTGTCATTTGTATCATCCAAAAATGGTTCATTTATGTAATGTATTGGAGGTTGCCCCCTCGAAGTGGCTGATTTCTAAGGCGTTGATCTCTCTTTTCTTCTATTTTTGGAGCTGGTTTCATAACATTTGGTATAAGAGAAAAGTATTTACAAAAACCTATTTATGAGAAGGAAATGTTAGCAATACTGCATGCACTAAAGAAATGGCGAACTTACCTAATGGGAAGACACTTCAAGGTAAAAAATGATCATGATAGTCTTAAACACTTTTTGGAACAAAGACTATCTTCAGAAGAGCGGCAAAAATGGGTCACAAAGATGTTGGGTTATGACTTTGAAATAATCTACAAAAAAGGAAAGCTTAATGTTGTTGCAGATGCACTCTCAAGAAAGAATGAAGAGGTGGAAGCATTGCTTTGTGCCATTTTTATTATCCAACTAGATTGGATAACTGAAGCAAGAGATGAATGGAAGAAGGACAAAGATGTATGGACACTCATTCAAAAGTTGCAGCAAGATCCTAGTACATCTGATACATTTAGTTGGAAAAATGATTCCTTATGGTACAAAGATCGCTTATATCTTTGTAAGAATTCTCAACTAAAACAAAATATTCTTTTGGAATTGCACACTTCTCCTTTAGGAGGACACTCAGGATTTTTAAAAACTTACCACAGGGTGAAGAAAGAATTTTTTTGGGATGGCCTTAAATCTGATATTCAAAAGTTTGTGGCGGAATGTTTGGTTTGCCAGCAGAATAAAGTTGAGACAATTAAGACCCAAGGTCTTCTACAACCTTTATCCATTCCAAGTCAATGTTGGGAGGATATTTCAATGGATTTTATCACAGGTTTACCTAAGTCCGAAGGAAAGAGTGTCATCATGGTGGTAGTTGATAGACTTACCAAGTATGCACACTTTTGTGCATTATCTCACCCATTTAAAGCAAGTACAGTTGCTACTACATTTATGGATAGAATTCAAAAGCTACATGGAAGCCCAAGGGTTATTGTGAGCGACAGAGATCCCATT
This sequence comes from Pinus albicaulis, assembly GCA_034641835.2. Classification (NCBI taxonomy): domain Eukaryota; kingdom Viridiplantae; phylum Streptophyta; class Pinopsida; order Pinales; family Pinaceae; genus Pinus; species Pinus albicaulis. Next base: position 461,788,255 of record CM076574.1, on the reverse strand, counting down.
TTTACTGGAAATTTTTGGACGGAGTTATTTTCTTGTTTGGGTACTCAATTAGCTCATAGCTCATCTTATCATCCTCAATCTGATGGTCAAACTGAGATAGTAAATAAATGTTTGGAAGGCTATCTTCGTTGTTTTGTATCTGATAAACAAACACAATGGGTCAAGTGGTTACCTCTTGCTGAATGGTGGTATAACACTTCCTTCCATACTGCAGCAAAAATGACCCCATTTATGGCACTTTATGGATATCATCCACCATCCATCACATCATCTTTAAGAGAAAATTCGAAGGTTCAAGTAGTGGAAGATCACATCGAGCATCGACAAGAAGTTCTCCAACTCTTAAAGGACAACCTGAATTTGGCACAAAATCGAATGAAACAACAAGCAGATCAACATCGCAGCGAGAGAAGTTTTGATGTAGGAGATTGGGTATTTTTACGGCTACAACCATACAAACAAATGTCCCTGAAGCAAGCTAAGAAGGATAATAAATTATCGCCAAAGTACTATGGTCCTTACAAGGTGTTGTAAAAGATTGGTACTATGGCATACAAATTGGAGCCTCCTGCTTCTTCATGAGTGCATCCAGTTTTCCATGTTTCATGCTTAAAGAAGGTTATAGGTGAAAATCTTCCAGTTCAAACAATATTGCCAGAACTTGATGAGGAATGAAAAATCATATTGGAACCTGAAGCGGTCACGGAAACAAGAACTCGACAACTAGGGAATCGATCAATTTCAGAGTATCTCATCAAGTGGAAGAACTTACCCACTGAAGATTCTACATGGGAGGATGAGAATTTTATACAGAAGCACCCAGAGCTACCCAAGCGTTGAGGACAACACTTTTTTGAAGGAGAGGGGCATGTTAGGTCCCTATATTACTAGTATAGTCCCTTATTTTTGTTAGTGTAACCCCCTTATTGTTATTATTGTACCCTTGTAACCCCCATGTTGTTATTATTGTGCCCTTAAATTATTATTGTTAGGTCGGCTAGGATTACATTGTGGCCCACTAGGATTACATTATGGCCCCATGGACTCCTATATAGAGAGAGGAGGTTTTGTCATTTGTATCATCCAAGAATTGTTCATTTATGTAATGTATTAGAGGTTTCCCCCTCGAAGTGGCTGATTTCTAAGGCGTTGATCTCTCTTTTCTTCTATTTTTGGAGTTGGTTTCATAACATTGGTAAAGTCTAAGAGTAATATCTATTTGTATGAAATATATAATGTTACTATGTGGACTATCACATTTCAAATTTCAACTATACATCATTTTAAATATAGATTTTTTTTTTAAGGTTACAAGCTATGTAATATTTCCGCGATGAAAAACATCTCCTCCATTGTGAATTGTAAAGAAAACAAACTTGTTCAATCAATTTTAGTAGTTTAGGTATTTTTCAAAGAAATAATTACTCCTAGTAATTTAGGTATGCTTCTTTTGTATATAGGTTGTTATTACAATTTTTTATTATTCAATTACATCTATTGTATTTTTAGGTTCTACTTTGAACTTTGTTTTTTAAGTCACATTGGCATTGGTGTTTCATTGCATGCATAATATTCGATTGGTTTGTTTGTGATAGATTAAATTTCCATTAAACTTGGCCACTCAGGTTAGAGAAAAAAATGTCTTACACATTCCATGAGTTGTAGTGATTTTTTATATTATATACGCTTGAAATGACTCATCTCAATTTAAGAGCGGAATACGATTATTAACATACATAGAGGCATGCATATGATAGCTACATATGCATGCATTGCATGCACTCTACTAGTATACATACTAATTGGTTATGAAGAATGTCTAAATATAAGTAAATGAGTTAATACTAAATTAAATACCTAACTATCCAAAATGTAAAAAATGTATTAAGTTTAGAATTCTATAATTAAATATAATGGATATACTAAACTAATGTTAAAATTAATAAAATCATGAATTAATAATAATAATTTTGTTAATTTAATGAGTTTAGTAATATTAATATTAGTTTAGTATATCCATTAGTTTGTATTCACATTTTATTATAGAATTCTAAACTCAATGCACTTAATACATTTTTGATCATTTAGTATTTAATTTAGTATTAACTCATCTACTTGTGTTTATACATTCTCCATAATCAATTAGTATGTATACTAGTGTAGTGCATGTGATGCATGCATATCTAGCTAGCATATGCATACCTTGCATGTGTGTTAATAATCGTATTCTGCTCGTAATTCGAAATGGGTTATTAGATATATCTGTGAGGATTAATTCTAATTGTAAGCGTACAAAAAAAAACTCACTTTAGCTGTGCATAACAAAAAACCGTAACATCAAAGATGGCTGCCAAATTTTTTAGATCTGCAATTAGTTGACCAAGATAAATGCTACAAAATCTAAATCTATGCAGTAAAATACATTAAGTAGTAAATAAAAGCAAGAGTTGCTCCATGCATCCAATAGACAAGACAATAATATTTTTTAAAGAACTTTTTGTATTTTTTACGTCTGGGAAGGGAACATAGAAAGATGTTACCAGTCCCCCTCAATGGGATGGGTTCTTGTAAGTCCTCAGCACTTCAGATCTAATATCTCTCTCTCTTGATGGTTTAGAAAACCCAGACAAAAAATGGAACTCAAAGGGAGCTCCATAAAGAAAAATGGTAGCAAAATATGACAATGATGGAGAATCAAAGTCAGACCAAAAGTATAGATCAAGAGTGATCTTTAGGCAACAAAAGGTAGTGAGTGAATGGAAAAACCCTTCTATTTATAACAAAATATTGAGTTAGTCTAGATATTGGTGCATAATTAAAATATTATTAACTAAATCTAGATCCAACTTTTATGGAATATTTTATTATATTTGTTGGAGGGAAAAAGAATTTGAATTTGGTCAAATCCATTTATTTGTAAATAATAAATAAATAAATGATTTATTTATTATTTTAAGGATGTGGTTGAGCCATTTCCGACAATCTTTCCAAGGAGGCAGCGATCCAACATAGGGGGCTCTGGCATATAGAGGAATAGAACGAAGCACTACATTTCAGCTATTATCATCGTCCCTTCATAGATCAGCTTGATATTGAAGAGCATCAGATCTTATTTTGATGTTTTTTGACAGCTTCTGACTATGATCATGATATATCCGATCTAAATTATTGTACTTATTGTAATTATTTTTATCAGCCTTTGATGTACACCCCACTGGGGATTTTTGACGAACTGTATGTATGTGACCACAGTCACAAAAATGCATATGCAATGCATCTACAACATGAAATTTTCAATTATTAATGAAAATTATGATTTTTCCTTGGGGAAAAAAGAGGATGTGCTTGAGTAATAATTAAATAAATAGTGCTTTATTCAATTATTTATAAATGATTTAGTCAAATTTACCAAGGAATATTATTTAAATAAGGTTTAAATAATTATTCCTAGAAAATAATAAGATAAATAGTGATTTATTTATTTTTTTTCCTGTTTTGGGTTAAATATGACTAGGAATATTAATTAAACTGTTGTTTAACTAATTATTCCTTGAGGAAAATAAAAAAAATATGGATTTATTCAATATTTCCTCATGGGGTTTTTTGTTTAGACCATAAACAACTTAATACATTATGGATTACTAAGTTATTTTTCATAGTGACAACAATTTTACTTAGGGTAAAATTGCTCTTACATGGTGTACTTTGGTCCATCTAATAGTAAAAGGTTAGATGACCAAAAATTGGTGTAACAGATTTCCCCTCGGCGTGCGAGCATTAGGAGCTAATCGTATGACCAAAGTACGTTGTAAGAACTCAATCACTAGACACGGAAGGGGAAGTCAGAGAGAGAGAAATATAAGGTAGACCAAAGCGCTAGAGGACAAGACCCTGAGGAGGCAAGACTTACACGTGCGACAAGTCTCTTTTATGAGTGAGTACTTGTGCTACAAGAGGCGGGGAGGCATACCTATGCCCGCCGAGACAAAGTGCAAAGAATAATGCGTCCAGTAAACAAGGGACTGAACTATATAGTACATGCTGGCATAAACATGAGCCAGATAAAAACATGATAATGGATCCCACAAACATACTGTGCCTAGGATAACAACCAGGACTTATACAATAATATCTGAGTACATGAGATATAAGTACAACCAAAGAGGCCCTGCAAACAGGGAAGAGCTCTGAAAATTTGAATGATACATGAAAACTAAAAGGTGTTGCATGCGGCTGAGGCCGAAACCATCAAATCTATGGAGTTGCATCGAAGGCTGTAATGAAGAGGTCATCCGGCATGTGGGGGGCTACCTGAAGGGCCACCCCCTCATGAGGTCTGAAACATCTCACACACACTCGAGAATCATCGGTATAATCTGCTGCATCACTGAACCATCGAGTATACGAATCTCGATCATGCTGTAAGGAGCTGGAGCTGAGAAACAATCAAGTCAAAGGGCAATAAGGAATCCCTTTGCTTGATCCGAGGCACCGAACAATAGTGGAAGCTGGAACCAAGGTATACCACCCTCTAGACTTGTCTTCTGGAATGAATGAGCTGATGTCGACAGAAGGAGGTCTGCCAACTAAGGCACGAGAGATAATAGTAGAGCAACTGACAGACTGACACCAGGGATGATGATGGAATGGAGGGTACTGAGTAGTGGGTTGATGACTTCCCTTTTCAGAGCATGAAGGGCATGGATGACCTGGTAGCAACTGACATAATATCAAAGGGGACAGGGGATAGTAGGACTGAAGGCCATAATGTGTGACACGAGAGAGGAGCCAATCAATGAAGGATGGAGGACTATAGCAGGATACAAAGGGACTCGGGATAGGCTCCATGGATGCGATGATGACTCAACTCAGATGCTCTAAACAAGGATGACTCGATGATGCTGCCACACAGAAAAAGTCTGGTGGGGACCATAATGACATGAGTACAAGATGGTTACTCACGAAGAAAATTTACATGAGCATGGCAAATATGGAGGCAAAGTGGTGCCCCAAGTACAAGTGTTGCAAGTGAAGAAATTCGATTTTGAGGAGTGGTGAAGTGACCTTTCTTGGAAAAAATGTGTCTTGGTGAAGTATCAAATCACAAAAAAATAAAGGATACCCATTTGAGAGCTCGATGGGAGCTTTCCAATGGTACAACCGGTTTGTCAAACTGAGCTACTGTTTAGCCACAGTGGGCGAAAGAAAAATATTGGGTTTTTCTTTTAATAAGGCATTTTCCCTCCAAATTCACTCATTTGCAAGTCTAGCTGTGGTGAATTTAGAGAGGAGAAAAGGCCCTAAATCTTGCGGTGATTGTAGCGAACAAACTGACCGTTGGAATCGAGATCCATCAGTTGCAGGTAAGAGGCATAACCATACTCTTTCAATTAAGGGGATCAAAATTTCAGTTTAGGTACCCAGAGCTCATGAACAGGCCAGATCACACTTTTTGGGGTCTGTTTTGTGACCTGGGTAGCAGGTATTGGGTAGAAAACTATGACCTGTCCCAGGAAATGACCTGTCAGAGAAAGGGGGTTTCAGTGCTGTTTTGGCTGAGATCTGGGATTTTTATGGTTGAGGGGCATAGGTGCCCCCAAGCATGTTGTGGTCATGCAAAAATGTATTTAGAAAAATGGGAATCTAAACACATTTTTATGATGTGGTGTGCCATTTGTTTTCGTTATGCTTCTGTAGTTCAAGAAAGGGAATGGAGGATTACCAATCCCTTTTGGTACTGCATATATGAATCAAATGGACTAATTTTCTGGGTTGGCATACATAGTGTCACTATCCCAAAGAGTGGATTTGGAGATAATGAACTGGTGCTCTCCTAGAAAACCCATAGGTTGGTCAACAACAATGTCTAGGGGACTGGGTTACTGATATAAGATGAAGGAATGATGAGGGGTATCATCCCTAGAGTGATATAAAGTGATATAGGACTCTAGAGGTTCTTCTAAATGGGAAGAATAAGGGTACTAGAGTCGACATGACCAGATACACTAGGAGAGTTGTGGAGAATTGCTTCTCCTGGTCTCTCAAATATGGGTGCCCCCTTACCCAAACATTTGGTGTCAATGTAATGGCCACAAGGTGTATGTGGTTCAAATGCATGGGTTCAACGTAAGGGGGGATAGATAAAGTAGGGAGTGGTGACTACTTCCATAATGTCTTCATCGTAATAGAAGATGGGGTGACTGGTGGAAGAAAGACCACCTTACGCGACGAAGCTACCTGACTCATCATCATGAGAAGAGAGGTTCACATGCGCATCGTCACAAGGGGTGACAGAAAAATAATTAGATGAAGGATCCACTGATGTTGAGCCCAGGGTGATCACTGAAGGGAGGTCGAGCAAAACAGAAGGGGACATCTCAGGGGGGTCTTCCATCGTGGATCTCATAGATGATGACAGGTAGTGGACAGTGGTTGAATACTATCATTTCGACATCCGGAGGGGGAATGTATATGGGAGTGGATGTGTCCTCTGGTTCTGTTGAAGAAAAATGCGCAAATAAGGGAGCGGTAGACTCATTGCGCTTGGCCTCGAATTGGTGAATTGCTTCCAAAGAGGAGTGATACTCTTCTAGGCGGGGATAGAGGTAAGTATAGTGGCCATGGAAATCACACAAAGCACAGGGGTGATTTGCGCGCGCAAATTCTTAAGTTTCTTGGCTGAATCAGGTAGAGTAACATGGATTTTTTGGATATCAGACTCAAGAAATGCTTCGTTGACCATTGGCTTGAGATGAGGAAATTCAGGACAATTATGGGTGACATGATCGACAACATCACACAAAGCACACTGGGTGGTACGCTTTGGAGGCTGAGGAGGAGAATGGTTTGTCGGGGCAGCCTTGTCTTTAGGTGCCTTCTTGCGAGCTTTGCCTCCTTTACCCTAAGTTGTCGCAATAGGAGGAGGTTCTTGTTGAGGTGGTTGAGGCACGGTAGCAGAGGGAGGGGTCATGGGGACAGGTTGGACCAGGGTCAAAGCAAGCTAAGGTTTGGGCTGACCAGGCGGTGTAACAACTGGGGGATCAATGTACCAGACTGGGATCCCCAGGGTCAAGTTAGGAAGAGATAAGTTAGCCATAACAGGTACCGAAAACACTCCAGGAGGGGGAGCTAGGAATGGTATCTGACCAGAGGGGTAATGGCTAGGCGAGACAACTCCGAGATGGTTAAGGTCAGGAGGAATCGTGCCGGGAGGGTAGAGAGGCTCATGGATACTAGCTGCAGATGAAAGGCTAGGAGGAGGGGGTCCTGAAGGCTGAGTTGAAGTGCTAGGAGTAGGTTGTGGAGGGCGGGGCTACTGACTAGCCGAAGCGGGCCGCTTGATGGAAGCTCGAGACGATTACATCATGCAAATATTCGACGAGATGGGATTAGAGACAGGAGGAGGAAGACCAGGGAAGGACCCAAGCAAAGAGGAGTCTTTGTAGACTTTGGGTGAGACACTGGTCAAAGGTTCGATGGTTTTCTTATTGGCCACCGAAGAAATGATGGACTCAAGGGAGGTCTGAGATTTCGGTTCGTAATATGTCAACTGGTCGATGGTGACTATCTTTCCATTATGAAGAAAGTACATCTTGCGGTGAAATGCAGATGGTACAACATACATCGTATAGGTGTAGCTACGACCCAATAGAATGTTGTAATCTAAGGGGGAATCAATGACTTCTACGTCAACGCAAACAGTATTGCCCGCAAGAGTAATAGGACAATTGCGGAACAGGCCAATGGGTTAGGAAGAGTGGCCATCCCATGCTTGAAGGGTGATAGTGGAATGGGCCAACTCAGGTGATCCGAGTTGCTTCTAAACCGAAGTGGACATCACACAGGTGGATGCCCCCTCATCAATGATGCAATGGGAGATGTTGGCATTCCAGATCTTGATGGGGATTTTGAAGGCGACGGAAGTAGGAAGGGGAGGATGTTCTGATCGGTCAACATCGAAGATGATCAAATGATCATTTGAAGGATCCACAACACCCATGGCAGTTAGTAGAGCTTTTCATTGTGAAGGGCATGACTGGAGGAGTTACAACGTTGAGATGGCAGTAGGATATTATGCCAAATCATCTACTATACTATACAAATGGGAAACTTTCCCAGAAGTAGCATTTCGATGTAATGGTCCTTTGCAGATCTTGGTATGAACCTCTACCTTAGGCTGAGGGATCTGTAAAGGACCATTAGTTGTTGAAAGAGGCTCTATGGAACCTAAAGAAGGCGGTTCGGGGGCAGACGTAGCGGGAGGCTTGTTATACTGACGGGACCGAGTCTGAAGGATGAGGTCAATAGAAATGGGTTGGTTAGAGTTCATCATGAGAATCTGGTAATCAGAGGTACCAGGTGGAGGAGGTTGAGTGGCCGCCTGAACTTTAGGTGGTTGGGTAGCCACGAATTCTTGTTGAGGGAAAGGATTGGTAAACATAGTTGGCTGGATAGGTGAAACATTGGGAGGAACTGAAGGGGAGGCTTGATATCCTCGCGATGTTGCTTGAGTATCCCACATCTGATGCATCTGAGGTAAAATAGGACAATCATGGGTGTAGTGACCATAGACACCGCAAGAAGAACAAGGCTTGTTTGTGCGAACATGCTTGTCCTACTTGGGCTGAGTGCCCTGTTGCTGGTTAGCAGTGTTAGGTTCATTCCCTTGGGGATTAGGTCCTGGATTACTGGGGGCAGATTGATTTTGGGTGCCTTTCCTCTTCTTTTTGGAAGTAGGAGGATTAGTCGCGCCTTGCTATGCATACACCTGCCCCTGGGCGGGCGGTGGCTGCTGTTGCAGGGGTTGAGAAGGCAAGGGAAGCAAGGGTGCTAATGTTGGAGGAGCTGAAGCACTAGGCTGTGGATATGGATAATAAGGAGGTTGGACAAAATTGTGGTAAACAGGTTGGGAAAAAAGAGGAGGCATGCCATATCCTGGATACATGCTACCGGGAGGGGGGAAAGTGCTGGAGGAGTTGGCCCCTCCCTGAGGGAAACCATAACCCATGGGAGGATGAGTGTATGGATGAGAAAGCGCTCCAACAATACCGTCGGTGGCATGGGATGCCCCCAGTGCGCACCAAGTCTAGGGAGATTAGGTAAGACAATATAAACATAACCAGACTATGTGTAGATCAGGCCATATTTTAATGCAATCTAGAGAGAAATTTCTTCGGTCTGAGGGAAATGCGATGCAACATCTTTGCCTATAGTAGGCAAAAAGGATCTAAGGAACCAGTCCATGTAGACATGGTCTTCAAAGGTAGGGGCTCAACATAGACTCTTTCTTCTTCACCATTCCTAGACATGATCAGATAGGCGGGTCGCAGACGATTGACGAAAAGAGGTCAAAAGTTCGGTACCACTGTCATAACGAAGGGGAAGTTGGAAGTAAGATAGAAAAGCCCGAGCAAGAGTTGCAAAAGTAGTATGAGAGGAGGAGACCTAGTCAACATACCACTTAGAAGCTTCTCCAGTAAACGTACATTGGAACAACCAAAGATGGACAAAGTCATCGGTGATGGAGTTAGACGAACACCACATGTGGAAATATTGAACATGGTTTGTAGGATCTTCTCCAGCAAGACCTTCAAACTTGGGGATGTCGGAAGGGAGCTTGGTTGGAATAGCAGGCCAACCAGCGTCATGGCGTATGGGGTCATTGATCAACTAGTTAAAATCAGGAAGACTGAGGCCTGCCATATAAGGGAGCAAGGGAGAAACCGGGATAGTTCTTGTTGCGGCCCCACTAGTAGTATTCCCAGCATTAGGGCCGGGGCTACCACCAGTGTTAGGTCCTGAACTAGACATGGTGAAGGTGACAAGGGGAGAACTAGGAGGGGAAACCAAAGAACCAGAAGCAAAGTTGGAATGATGACCCGGTGGAGGACTAACTCAAATCCTACACGGAGGAGTAATTCTTCCTAACAAAAACTGAGGATGAAGGCCAAGAAGTCTCTGAGATAAATCCTTGGGGGCACAATGATGAAAGAACAAACATGGATCACAAAGGGAAGAGAGACCAATAAGGGCAAGGAGGTGCAGGATCGAATGATTACAATGTCGAAGAAAGGGCAGAGAGGTGTAGTATCAATTGATTACAATGTCATAGTCTTTGCTTGGTGGTGTTAACCAAGTGCTTCTTCACTTAGGGTGTGTGTGTTAAGTGTGTTAATTTTAATTTTTAAACCTAGACGTTTGTAGAGAAAAAATAAAAAGTGTGATGTATAACTGTAAATAAATCTATATATAACAGTAAAGTAAACTGAATATAACATAAAATAAACAGCTAAATATGCATTAATCTAAATCCAAGGAGGCAGGCCTCTCAACAACTAGTTTGTGGGTGGGAAAAAATCTAGTCAAAACACACCAAAATAGCCAGTGGATCTAAAGTCGGGAGGGACAATGATCTAAAGGTCAGATCTGCTGGAAATAGGTGCAGAAAAACAACAAAAAACCAGAGGGAAAAATACTGCAAATGAGGTGGCGAAAAGCTACAACCTGAAGGGAAATGAAGGGGACCCTAGAGAAGGACCAAACAAAACTGAAAATATGTGTTTTGGATGGATGAATAACCAAAATGAAATGGATCTGAAGGTAAGGGATCAGATCTGAAAAATGGCTAAACACACTGAAATTTTAGTCAACCTGCTTCAGCTAAACTCCTCCTAGAAAGGTGGAAGGGTACGCCCTAGGGGGCTAGGTTCACACTTCAATGAGTAAAAAAGATCAAGTATAGGTCCAAAACGGGCGGAGACAAAGGTCAGACAACCCTGAATAGAGGCCCAAACAAACCCAGAAAAATATTAGAAAAATTCCCGCAAAAAGTTCAGGTCGCAGTTTTTGACCTGATTTTTGTAGAGGTCGCAGGTTTGGGGTTGTTTTCTGCGCCCTAAAGGTCCAGGTTGCAGGTTTGGCCCAAAAAGTGCGACCTGCACTTCCAGCACTCTCGAGAGCAGGTTTCAGAAAAAATTGTCATCTCAACTGCGGCTGATGCTTGTCACCTGCGCAATAGGTCCGAAAACACACTGAAGTTAGAATTTTTAATGTTTTAGGGTTTTTAGGTTAAAAAAAACATCAAGAAAAGAAAAACAGGAAGTTGAAGAAAAATATTAGGGTTTGAAGTAGCTGGTCATGCAGGGATTTGAAAAATGATAGAGGTCACAATCGTAAATCCTTGTGGATTCGCTAGTTGTTAGGATGAATTATAATCGTAAGCGTACGAAAAAAACTCACTTTAGTTGTGCATAACAAACAACCTTAACATCAAAGATGGCTGCCAATTTCTTTATATTTGCAGTTAGTTGACCAAGATAAATGCTAAAATATCTACATCTATGCAGTAAAAGACATTAAGCAGTAAATAAAAGCAAGAGTTGCTCCATGCATCAAACAGACAAGACAAGAATATTTTTTAAAGAAATTTTTGTATTTTTGACACCTGGGAAGAGAACATAGAAAGATGTTACCAGTCCCCCTCAATGGGATGGGTTCTTGTAATTCCTCAGCACTTCAGATCTAATATCTCTCTCTCTTAATGGTGTAGAAAACCCAGATAAAAAATGGAACTCAAAGGGAGCTCACAAGAAAAATGGTAGCAAAATATGACAATGATGGAGGATCAAAGTCAGACCAAAAGTATAGATCCAGAGTGATCTTTAGGCAAAAAAAGGTAGTGAGTGAATGAAAAAACCCTTCTATTTATAACAAAATATTGAGTTAGTCTAGATATTGGTGCATAATTAAAATATTATTAACCAAATCTAGATCCAACTTTTATGGAATATTTTTATTATATTTGTTGGAGGGAAAAAGACTTTGAATTTGGTCAAATCCCTTTATTTGTAAATAATAAATAGATAAATGATTTATTTATTATTTTAAGGATGTGGTTGAGTAATAATTAAATAAATAGTGCTTTACTCAATTATTTATAAATGATTTAGTCAAATTTACCAAGGAATATTATTTAAATAAGGTTTAAATAATTATTCCTAGAAAATAATAAGATAAATAATGATTTATCTAATTAATTTTCCTGTTTGGGTTAAATATGACCATGAATATTAATTAAACTATTGTTTAACTAATTATTCCTTGAAGACAATCAATCAAATATGGATTTATTCAATATTTCCTCATGGGGTTTAATGTTTAGACCATAAACAACTTAATAAATTATGGATTACTAAGTCAATTTTCATAGTGAGAGCAATTTTACTCAAGGTAAAATTGGTCTTACATGGTGTACTTTGGTCCATCTAATAGTAATAGGTTAGATGACCAAAAATTGGTGTAACAATATCCCTCCTTCAGAAAGCTTCGTTCCAAAGTTAGGGTATATATAGTATCAATAATTACGTTAATAATTAATCTAATCATGTGAGGATTGCGTTATTTAATTGAATTCTCCTTTATAATGTGTATACACTTACAATTTGTATTATGAACATTCATTGGTTACACCTTAGTAGTTGTACCCTACCCCAACAAGGTCCCCAAGCTATTCTAGAATCATCCTATTATTCCTAATCTCTTCTTCCTTCATCCTCTCTATCCTTTATGGAATATGCCATAACGTCAGCTATACTAACTTGACCATTCATAAAACTGCAAAGGTGGGGGCATCGACTATATTGACCTAAATTCTCTACTAGGCATCTAGTAGACATCATCACATGTTTGAGGGAGTACGACTCACAAAAGACTCCCATGACTCTAGGTTTTGGAGGATAAACAGTGGGAAATGCCTCCATTAATCTCCTAGTAGGACTAGGGTCAACACATTATCATGGAATCTTATTGGACCTCAACTGTTTTTGGAGTTTTGGGCACGAGGCTAGAAGATTTTGATCTCGAAGTCTTCTAGGTCTAGGAACCGAAGAGGTTGATCCCATGTAGTTAGGGAGGAATTAGTCAATTTGATGACAAAAGTAGAGGGATCATATTTGCAATGGAGTAATGCTAGTCAATGATTGACATCATACGAGAAAAAAAATATGTAAATGTATTTAATTTGATAGATTTTACATAAAAATTTTCTTTTCTAATGGAACCTTAGAATTAGGCTCTATAACACTCCAATTGACCATTTAATTGTGCCAAATTTTGAGATCTAAGTAATATAGAACCTCTATATTTTGAGAAACTCATTTTGTCCATTTACATGTGGAGTTATGGCATTCATCAAAGTCATTGTCAAATGAAAATCTATAATCGTGGATATTCTTATTAAGACATATAGATTATATTGGAGATTACAACCTAGAGAAAGAAATGAAATAACTTGTTTTGAAGTAAATAATAGATGAATTAAATTGGCTTGTGCTGCACATCTCCCAGTAATAGTGTTGTAGACTACCAACTCACTATATAATTCCACTATAGAAATTCTTACCAATTTATTAGTAATTAATTTATTTTGGGTGTTTTTTCTTTATGAAAATAAATTATGTTTATTTATTAGGTTTATTGAATTATTTATTTATTATTATTTTTTTTTAAAATTTCGTGGTTGCTTAAATTTTTAAGATTCTAAAGATTTGGAAGGACACTATTTCATTTAGCATTTTTATTTATGAAGTATGTAGTTAATTTACTTTTATGAGTGGACATACAATTAAATTTAACTTTTCATTATGAAATGATTAGATAATGTATGCTCTTTAAACTGAAATTAAGAGCAGATTTTTAAAATGTAACCCATCTATAAAACTTATTAACACCTCATTCGACCTAGATTTGAGGGAATTATATAAAAAATATTAGATTAGATTTTATTTGTAATGTAAAAAATCATGTAAAATTATTAATTACGTAAATTGACATCATAAATTTTATCAAAGTAAAAAATAATTAGTATTTCATAAATATAAGTTAAGTAAACTGCTATGATACTTAAAGATGTTTTTGTGTGAAACAATAAGTATTTATGATATATAATTGATATGATAGTTAGAATGGTTTTGTGTTAGGTAAAATTTATCCAATTAAAACTTAATAAGTATTTAAGATATATAAATTTTGTAAAATGGTATTATAGTCAAAATATTTTTGTGTGAACTTAATAAGTATTGGAGATGTATAAATTATATAAATTGATATCATAGTTAAAATGTTTTGTGTGAGGTAAATATTATCCAAATAAAAAACAATAAGTATTTTTGATATATAAATTAAATTGGTATCATTAATAAAATGATTATGTTTTTGTGTGAGACAAATTTTATTCAATAAGTATTTTAAATATTTAAGGGAAAAACTAATAAGTATATATAATAATAAAATATGCTGTTAGAATTTATTCATTCCCCATAGGATTTGCAACTAATAATGAAGCTGAATTAATGGCAGTCAAACAAGGTCTCATTATTGCAACAAGGGAGAACTATCAAAAACTTATAGTAGAAGGAGACTCTGCAATGACAATCAGAATCCTTCAAAAGCTTCAACAAGGAAGTAATTGGGAAAATATCAGTAAAAGTTGGAGAATAGCTAGACTAATCGAAGAAATTGGCAATCTTATCCGTCAAATAGGATATGTCATTCCAACCCATGTCCTCAGAGAAGGTAATCAAGCAGCTGATTACTTAGCTAATTGGGCCTGCAAAAATGAAGATCGGAGGTTGGATGTTAATCAGAATCACCAAGTTTGGAATGTGGAACTTCACCCTCTATAGATCATATTGGAAAAAGATAAATCTGAACCTTGATCGGGGTGTCAGCTGCAAGGTCCTCCATCTACACGTGGTGGATGAAAGCAAAAAATGAAATCATAATGCATGTGCTGGATCGAGTTGGTGGTCCTTCCCACCATGCCTCATCAAAGCACAATTATGGAATGGCAACTCCGGCGTACGCGATGTCAGACTCTCGCATTTTAGGCAGAAAGAATAGGATTTGTAAGAGGAAACATCTTACCACCCAAGGAGAACAAATTCTCATCACGGAGCAAGGTAAACTCTGTAGCCCAGTGCATGAAAGAATTCAGGCCGCAAACAGAGGACTTTCTCCGTGGCTTTGGTGGTTATATCAGTATGTAAAAGCCATATTACTTCTCCTTTCTGCGGCTCTGGATAATGTTATGGAAGGTTATGTTGTAGTTAGTGTTATTCATATGGAGTTTACATCTGATGTCGGAATGTGTATTACTGTAGAACCTTGTTTTCGTAGCCCTAGTAGGTCTGTTTATTATGGTTTCTGGTTAAATTATGGGCATCATATTTTATTTAAAACCATTATGCAGACAAGAAGTATTAATTCTCACCCCCGAGGCATCAAGAAAGGTAGGAAATGTAAATTGATTTGCATGGAGAGAGGGTTTCAAACTACTTGTATGCAATCTTTCGCTTTTGGTTCAGGGGTCCATAGTCAGGAGTCTGGGGCTTATAGTCAATTGCCCATTTCTAGTTTTAAGAAGGGTCTGCAAAATCTGGGTTGCCAAACAATTCTTATTTCCAATGGTCTCTGTTTATTGCCAAATTGTTGCATACGGGACCACGTCGTGTGTCTGAGTTCTAGTAGTTGCAGAGAGTATAGTTGGTCTCTTTTCGGTCTGGTAGCTCCTATGAAATTTGTTCAAGGTTCTGCTCTGTCTAATGTATGTGTGGCTAACCAAAGATTGTATAGTTGGGATACAGAGTCCTATCCATGGATTTTTAAGAGCCCTCCGGTTAAAGTTTGGTTGTTAACTAGTCTCAGGGATCCTTGCCGCTGGGTTTAGGGTCCGATAATGCAAGAGCATTTATGTCCTATTCTTAGTTTGTCATTTTTCAAACTGGTCTATCTTTGCATATTTGATCACACTATGAAGATCCCTCGGCTTCGAAAAACATCAAATACACCCCAAACCGGCTGTCATACTGATTGTTGTGTATATACAGGGTTTGTAAGCAGGTTTAAAGGCTCTTTGGACTCACATACCAGCATGGAAAAACCTAAAAGAGGCCAAGACAAGCAACCAAAAAATCAAACCACTGCCCCGAGTAAGAGAGGCCGGAAAACTAATAAAAAAATTCTGGAAGAAATGGAAAATGTTTATGAATCAGGGAATCTAGAACATATCCGCAATGCAATTCAAGGTTGGGAGAGAAAAATAGATAGCGAGGATGAAGATTTAAAGGAGCAGGTGGCGAAAATGGATTTCATTTTTAATCCGGGGAGTACACGAGGTCGAGTATCCTTGTTCCAGAAATCAGTTAAAACCTATTGGAAAATGAAATGTCTGTTAGCTAAGGCCATGGCAAATATGGAGGTGAAGGATGAAAAGTCATCTTTGCTGTTTGAGCTTCTCCAAATCAAACAAGATATTCACAACATGATGAAGGCTCAGTTTCAAGTCAATGATAGAATTGGAAAGATCGAGCGTCAACTCCACAGTCTTCAGCACAAAAATCTGATAGGATGCAATGCAAAAGATCCAACTCTGGTGGATTTTTCTGATGGATTTTTAGTCTAGTTTAGCTATGCTGCATGTTTTTGTTGTTGTCGAATAGTAGATATAGTCTCTCTTTTAACTGTAAATTTTTTGGACACAGTAAAGCGGTAAACACAGCCACAAGAAGGAAAAAACAATTTAAATTTTGGATTGATTTTAACTCCATGCGGTGGCCAACAAACCTGGTTTCCTTTGAGCAGGTTGAGGCTCTGCAATCAAGTTAGTATGTATAGCAACTTGCTTGTTTAAAATATGAAAATATAAAGGCACTAACAAATTTACCAAATAATAATAATAATAATAATAATAATTAAATAATTATAAATATTTAATATATATAAAAATTAATTCCTACTCGGTGATTTTATTATGAATTATATTTAGATTATTATTATAAATATGAATGTATAATATGGGTGTATAATTTAATTGACCTCAAACTATTCAAATTTAAACTAGCCTATATCCATCTCAAACCTGGATCTATCAATTTCGGAGATAATCAAATTTCTGTAGGTGCAAACTTATTTTTGCGTTTAAAACTTGAGGAAATATTTGCACCTCTAGAGATTTGGTCCCTCTTTGCCTTTGATAGAGCTAGGTTTGATATGAATATAAGTTGCTTAATAAATCTTAATTATAATATTCTATAGTAAAAATAATGCCAATCAATTAATTTCACTATCACAATAATTTTTTTTAATTATCCCAAAAAAATTACAAAAGATTCATTTGAAAATTTAATTATTTTTTTAAAAATTATCCCCTAAACAATTGCAAACAATTATAAATATTCATTTTACAATTTAACTTAGTATTTTTTTATATCAATTGCAAACAAATATAAAGATTCATTTTAGAATGTAACTTAGTATTTTTTAATATCAATTTATTAACTGTCTAATGTGAAAGACTGTATCTCAATGAGTGATTTGGTGGTCACAATCTTAGTATATCTTTATTTTTACGTGCCAACCAATATCTATATAATAACGGGGTAGGTTGCAGAGTAATAATTCCCTGCCCAAGAGAAGGGATGCTGCACTAAGGAATTCTGCCTCTTCCGTCATAAGGCATGAGTGTTGCACTAAGGGAATTCTACAGCTTATGTCAAAGAAGTTTGTCTCTTCTATGAAAAGTTTGACTCGCGCCAAGAAAACAAAACTCTTAATTAAACTTAAGTTTCAACAATTTCTTTGCCAATTTAGTCGTAATGTTTTCGAGGAAACATTTTGTGGATTTTGTCAAAAATAGTGGCAAGGGAAGATAATTTCTATTATGGTTGCTATAATGGTTTAGACACTATGTCACATGTTCCAAATTTGTATTAGATTCTTGTTGAAAACCTTTCAAGTGGGGTGTAAAGGTCAATTCCATTTTTTATGTGGTTTTCTCAACATACACATACCTTTCATAGTCCAATGGTTGAACTTAATAGCATTCACAGACATAATTTTCATTGAAACAATGTCACTGAAGATTGAGATGTAGAGGGATCTAAAAAAAAACATAAACATAAACATAAATAAAATGTTAAAGGATAAAGGATAATCATTCATATATAGATTGGAATTTTGTTAGGCAGGGGTCCCAAAAAAATGGAGGGCAGTGATTCAAATATAGATTGGAATTTTTCCAAGAAGGTTTCCCAAACAAATGGAGGGCAGTTTTTCAGAGTTTGTATGAGAAAGTGATAAAATGAAGGTAAGATTGCCAAGCAGTGTTATTATCGCTCTAAAAAATCAAAACATATGGCAAAAGTCTATGGGGATCATAACCTGCCATGTAATTCAGAGTGGAGTCTAGAGTCAGAGATCCCTTGAGGTGATAAAAAAGGTTGCACATTAAATGTGCAAAAGATATTGCAGACAACCGTGATAATGTAGATAAGTTTATTGCAAAGTTGAGACAAGTTATTTATATATTTCGGGATCCAATGCAAAGGTTAGGTGCATACATGGTAGAAGGTATTGTAGTAAGGTTGCAGTTCTTAGAAGGACATATTTAAAAAACTTTGAAATGCAAGGAGCCTACCAGTGTCAAAATCCCATTACGCATGCAAATTTTCTACATAATTTTCTCTTATTTCAAATTTGGGTAATGGCTACAAATGTTGTCATTGTAGAAACTCTAAAGAAAAAAGACATGGTGCACATAATTCAACCTAGGGAAGCATTGGTTGTAAATTTCCATTTATTACTCCGTCATATACTGATCTAAATGGAAGATGTTAGTAATGCTCAGCTAATTCCCCTTTAAAATTTTATAAACAAACATTGTCTTATGTGTGCTTAAGGGTTCAAGTTTTCTTGCAAACTATCAAGTCTCATGAGTGTTTTTCATGCCAATTTAGTGAGAAATTTAACATAAAAAACAAGAGCTAAACAACAACAAATAAAGTATAGAACATCACCATACATAACATTGACACATGTATTTGATGAAGGAGTTCACCCCTCTTGGGCTACATCTCCTTGGTCAAACTTCCATGTCTTCAGCCTCTATATTATTCTCACATTGACTTGTTTACAATGCTCTTTTTCTCCTGTAACCCACTCGAATGAGTCCAAAATGACTCAAAATGGTCAGCTAGCCTCTTTCTGAGCCTGAATTGGTCGAAAATTGAAAAATTTATTCCCTTTTCAATTTTCCCCACTATTTTAGGCCCTAAACTAGTTAATTGTAGCTAAAACTAGAAATTTTTCCAAATCTGGAGGTCCGCCAATTAAAATGTCATTAATTTCTAAGTGGTGATTAGCACTATTTAAGCATAGTTTAAGCGCTAAATTCGTGCTTAAATTAATCCATGTTTCACTTTGGATTAGCGCATATTAATATGGATTAACTGTTGATAAAACATGATTAAAGTCTAACCCCGCATTATGGTATGGAGCTTCGTCGGTGGTCACGACCTAACGGTTCTATGGTTCGGGGGTTGGCCCCTGCCTTCCCCCGCCGTAATACAAATGTTAATTCAAATATAAATGAACTCCATAGATAGTTAAGAAATATGGAGTAGGCGGAATAGTAAGTCGTGGCTTTGTATGGCAGGAGGTCGCAGGGCCGAACCCCGACACCTCCACCCAGACCTTCACCAAAAATTGTACACCATAATACAACTTGGGGGGTGGCACGTGGTGGCCCCTGGATACACCACGTGTCCTCACCCGGTTGGAAATAAATTAACCCAATAAAATTACACCACATCACCCACCATATGGACTAGTGCCATGTTGCCGCTTGGCAACTTCCCATTTGCCTAGAGTAATTTGAGCAACCTTTGACCTTGCACAGTCAGCATACCATGTCAATAGTATGGACTGTTGATTGGGCATTTGACTGTCATTTTTTTTAAAAATTTACCTATTTAGCAAAGCGGACAAATCACGTTTAAGGGAGAATACAGAGACCATTTTTCATGAAACAAAGTGTGGCGGATTCAGAATGGCGAGCACTACGCGGTCATTCAGGTTTCAAGCCAATCTAAGAACTTTTATTTTTGAGCATAAAACTGAGAACCTGATCATTCCTCCCCACTAGAAGTCTTTTGGACCCAAAAAACTCTTTCATTACTGAACATGTGGATGAGGGTATAGTTCCCTCACCCTTCTAGTCTCAAACCACTAGAATTTTCCCATTTTCATCAATTTGACCTTTTCACACAAAAAAAAAAAAATCCTTAACTTTGGAGACCCTGTCGGGCTGTTGTAAACACTGTCATGCTGAAATTTATCTGAATCTGCAGAACAACAAGTTGTCCTTGCATAAACAAACTTGTTCCCACCTCAGTCGTTAATCAAAGAAAACTTGAAAACTGTCTCACCTCGAACACTATTGACATGGCGATTTTTAGCTTGTCTTTCCTTATAATTGCGTCGACTTTTAACCAAGTGTTTTTGCGATATCCATGTACTCTTTTGAAACCAAAAACAAGTACTTGTGGAACCTATGCCTTCTTTGTCAAATCTATTTGGTGCTTTCTCATTGACCTTTGCACTCTCTTACACCAGCATCTTGTTTCCATCACTGCTCAACATTGATGTTAATTGCTGCAAATCTTCCATAGCTTGTTTACCTCCTTTCAAAGGCAACCTGTTAGAGTCCTGAAACATCTTATTAAAAAAATTAGCAATTTCAATGAAATCAAATTGTTTATTTGATGCATCTTTTTGAATGGTCTCATTCAAAACATCTCTATGCTTGAACATTAACAAAGTCAAATTTTGACTTGCATTCAATATTCTCTTCATTTCTCCTGCATGTATAAGAGACAAACTTCTCTTCTTCTTATGCGCTCTAACTATGTACTCAATTTCATCCTTAAACAAGTGATACTTATTCTCATGGAGATGAAATACTGCTTTCCTATCATAAAGATAAGGACTCCCCAAAACAATTCTTGAAATCTCAAGCGAAACTACATCAAGTACAACTTCGTCAAGAAATTTTGAATTGATTGCAAACCTTAGGATGCATTTCCTTGTTACATGAAAATTTGCGTTCTTGCATATCCACCCTAAAGGATAAGGCCTTGGATGTGTAACAATTTCAAGATTTAACTTCTTAACTAAGTCTTCAGAAATCAAATTAGCTTGAGAACCACTATCAAATAGTGTGTGTATCTTGGTATGTTTTGTAACAACTCTAATATGAAAAAGTTCATTTATTGTATCTTCATCTTGAGTTACATTAGAACAACTTTAAGAGCTAGTGTTTGGTATGTTCTAACCTTTCAAACCCATTGTTTTAATCTTGGTTTCATCTCCTGAATCTGAACCTAAATCATGTTCAATGATTGCAACAATTTTCCCCTTCTGTTTGGCTTTAAGTTTGTTTGGCTTCAACTCTAGATGGAGTTTCCAACAATGGTCTTCATCATGGCCATTCTTTGAACAATGTTTACATGTGATTTTATCTTTCCCTATTTTGATAGAACCATTTTTCTTTCCTCTTCCATTAAACTTTCCCTTTCCTTTACCCTCATACTCAAGGAGACTATCACTTTTCTCATCTGCACTATGTTTCCCTCTTGCTTCTAGATGTATGGCTTGAACGCAAACCTCATCTAAGTTTGTGGGATTGAACATGAGAATAGTATATCTAAGATAAATTTGCAAACCCCAAATATGCTTTAACAAAGTTTCTTGAGAATACAAATTAACACCCAAAATAAGAGCTCTTCTCCTAAATTCATGAGTATTATCTTGCACACTTTTCCCTTTCAATCGTCTAAAATTTTTCCAGTCCATAATGGCTTTTTGCATGTAAGCTAGAGGATAGAATTGCATTTTAATGATAGCAATAAAATTTGACCAAGACATTGATATCTTACTGTGGTTTTTAATCTCTTCTTGAGTCTTTTCTTCCCACCATACAAGTGCTGAACCCTCCATTCTCAGGGATGCCAATTGAATCTTTATGTCATCTTCTTTTCAAAGGTTCTGAATTCTGCAATAAACCTCCAATTGAAAAATCCAATTATCCAGTTTCTCTGCATTCACTTTGCCATTATACATCGGTAGCTCAAGTTTTACATCAAGTTTAAGTAAGGGTGATTTACGAGTTCCTTTTGGAGTATGTGGATGAACATATTGTAGGGTTGTGGTAGTGGAATATGATGAAGAGGAAGGTGTAGATGGCGGTGATGATGATGGTGGAGTGGAAGGTGGCTTCTTACCATCTACATGGGATCCTCCTCTTGGAGAATCCTCTCCTCTTGGAGGCCTTGAACTCTCTCCTTGCATTCTTGCATTCATTTCCTCGTAGAGGAATTTAACCATCTTAGTCATATCAAAGAATGCCTTCTTGAATTCTCTCTCATCTTCTATCATGATAGGTTCTCCTTCATGGGACATGCTCACTGAAGACTCAACTTCAATTTGAGGATGTGCTGGTGTTTAAGACTTTGGAAACCTTGCCCTTATTCCTCTTGACCCAACAACAGGGCTCTCAACCAACTTCCCATCTCCTCTTTTGAGTTTTAACCTTGTAAGCATGACACAAACTTGCAAACAATTAGATCCCTTCTTGCACAAAAAAACCTAAAGAAATTGAGCTTTGATAACAAAAATGATCTGAATGGAGGATGTTAGTAATGCTCAGCTAATACCCCTTTTAGATTTTATAAACACATGTCTTATGTGTGCTTAAGGGTACAGGTTTTCTTGCAAATTATCAAGTCTCATGAGAGTTTATCATGCCAATTTAGTGAGCAATTTAACATAAAAAACAAGAGCTGAACAACAAAAAATAAAGTACGAAAAATCATCATACATAACATTAACACATGTATTTGATGAAGGATTTCACCCCTCCTGGGCGACATCTCCTTAGTCCATCTTCCAAGGAGATATTATGCTCAAATTGTCAAACTGACCTATTTACAATGCTCTTTTTCTCCTGTAACCTACTCTAATGAATCCATAATGGCTCAAAATGGTCAGCTTGCCTCTTTCTGAGCTTGAATTGGTCAAAAATTGTAAAATTTATGGCCTTTTCAATTTTCCCCACTATTTTAGGCCCTAAACTAGTTAACTGTAGCTAAAATTAGCAGTTTTCTCGAATATGGAGGTCCGCCAATTAAAATGTCATTAATTTCTAAGTGGTGATTAGCGTTAGTTAAGCGCTAACTGCGTGCTTAACTTAATTCACATTTAACTTTGAATTAGTGCATATTAATGTGGATTAACCGTTGATAAAACGTGATTAAGTTCTAACCCCACATTATGGTCTGGAGCTCCGTCGGTGGTCACGACATAATGGTTCTATGGTCCAGGGGCTGGCCCCCACCTTCCCCTGTCATACTACAAACCTTAATTCAAATATAAATGAATTCCATAGATAGTTAAGAACTATGGTGTAGGTGGAACGGTAAGTCGTGGCTTTGTGTGGCACGAGGTCGCAGGGTCAAACCCTGGCGCCCCCACCCAGACCTTGACCAAAAATTTTACACCATAATACAACTTGGGGGGAGCACGTGGCGGTCCCTGGCTGCACCATGTGTCCTCACCCGATTGGACATAAATTAACACAATAAAATTACACCACGTCACCCAACATACGGAATAGTGCCATGCTGCCACTTGGCAGCTTCCCATTCGCCTGGAGTACTTTGACCAACCTTTGACCCTGCATAGTCAGCATGCCACGTCAGTAGTACAGACTGTTGATTGGACATCTGACTGTCATTTTTTTTAATTTACATGTTTATCAAAGCGGGTAGATCATGTTTCCAGGAGCATATAGAGACCATTTTTTGTGAAACAAAGTGCGTTGGATTCAGAACAGGGAGAACTACGTGGTCGTTCAGGTTCCAAGGAAATATCATAAATTTTATTTTTGAGCATAAAACTAAGCACTTGATCATATACCTAATGAGAGTGTGAGTATAAATGACCATTGAGATCAACTTTTAAGAGTGGTCAAAGGCTTGGCTCGAACTGTGTTAATGTTGGTGGAGCAAGAAGCTAATACTAATACTGCATGTTTCTTTCCAAGGTTCATGGAGACTTTGAGTTATTATAAAGCTACGTTTGAATCTTTGGATTTAACTCTGCCAAGGGAAAGAAAAGAGGGCGTCAGTGTAGAGAAGCACTATCTATTGTGAATATGGTTGGCAAGTGGATGTCATGTTTGAATATGATTGGCTTTAAATCTCACGCTATGAGATCACGTGTTAACACCACTATTAAGTAGTGCAATTTTAATCTCTAGCACAAATGTGAATTGCTCAAATAATGGTGGAACCCCTGCACTCACGAGGGGAAAAATTAAAGTTGAGCTATGTTCATGAGAGAGAGGCATGAATAGAGTTGGAAAATGGCCTTCTCACTTCATAAATTAGAGATAAACTTATGGAAATTCCAATCTTCATTAATAAAAGAGAATGTTGATTACCCCTTGATGAGAGGGGATAATGCCTTGGACCTACGAAAGTAAAGGTTTATCTAAATGAAAATAGTGAATGAAGCACACAAATATCAGACCTTAGGAAGGAGCCTTATTTTTGTTAGTCTTTTGCAATTAGTCTTATTACATTTATCATATGATTATATTATATGCTTCTTGTGAGAAACTTTATTTTTATAACTATTAAAAAAATGATTGTCTCTGCAACAACCCAACTAGGCAAGGAAAGGATAAGTACTTTTACTTTTCTTGCTTATCAGAACAATCTCCTAAGCACTCCCCAGTAAGCCCTAGGATGAATGATCTAGGGGAAGAGAATCTTAATCAAAATTATAATAGTGGTGAATCTTATGTTAGTAACCTATCAAGAGAGAACAGAAATCACGATTGGAAGATCACTTATTGCATATTAGGCTTAATGACCGCAATTCCTGCGAAAAAGTCCAGCAAGATCAATGTTTTCCTAATGTCAATGATTATATGACAATGGAAAATTTTAAGCATGTGGACCTAGGGAAACTAAGAACAGGTATACCCATAAGATGAAGAGATGTTGCTCTGAATTGGCTTGCTAATCACTTTTTGACTCAAATTGGGGGACCATACCTAAAACACAAGAAGTGCTTAACAAAAGAAACAATACATGGTGCAATAATAATACATCTTCTTTTCATCTTCCGCCAACTCCAATGTCACATTAATCCCATTCAGAAATATACCTTGAACATAAGTTTGTAAGGCTTTTCTTTAGACAAAATTTTCAAGAATTAGCATGCAGTTCATGAATGTATGAAAAAGAACCTATAAGAATATTGAAAAACTGGGTAGGCTACAAAGGCACTAGAGGGACCACCTCAAGAGTGGCAGATACAGAAAAATAGCAGAAAAATGATAAGTAGATGTAGTTTGTAAGACAAGTTGATTGAATTCCCTAGATTGCATAATGCATCTTAATTACATACCTTGCAGGTTTACGAAAGGTTGTTGACAAAATGATCTTGAAATGATTGTACAATAACTCAAACCCACATGACTTAATGTATATTGTTTGCTGACATAAATAAAATAATTCAGATCTAAGTGTTGTTTGTCTAATTACATCACTGCAGAAATTAAAAGTACAATTGTAAGAGGACTGGTAATGGAAATCAAATAGGAACTTGAAATTTACAAATTCCACATGTGGTATTAGGCATAATCAACAACATATCTTTTTATTAGGGCCAATAGTTAAGTATTCTTCCCTCAAGGAAAAAAGTCCACACTTATACCTCTTTAATAAGGGAGGAGACGCAGATATAGATGCACCTGGGACATAGTCAGTTTAGCATTAGTGCCATAAGTAGAAATAGAGGCACCGGCAGATATAAAGGCATAGGAAAGAACAATTTCATTGACCTATTATTTAGAGAGAGGTTGGAGCACACATCCCATTTTAAATGTAGACATCTCTTTTTACTAGGGGCTCTCCAACAACTAGATTTTTATCATCTGGAACTCGATATGAAAAAAAAACTGCTACTACTAGCCATGGTGCTTATGAAATTCCTGGTTCCGAAACGACTGATGGTGTTGGATAAACTGCTACATCAAGGGCTAATGTTTTTGCTATCTTTGTATGTGTGGTATGGATTGCTTTGTCTGGCTAGGCCGACTTAGATGGCTTAACTTTTTAGATATTCTACTGGTTATTCTCAAAATGAAATAGGCTCTGTGACGTTTGAAGCCAAGTTTGAACTTTCCTAGGCTCGTAGTAAGGAGGGAATTCAACAACTTTTTGAATGTACTGCATACAAGGTGGTTTTCCATGATTGGAGTATTATGCTCTGGGATAATTTATACCTTGGGGGAGCAATGGGTGCAAGGATAGGACCATTTATTGTACAACTTGAATCAAACCTAGAAATTAAATTTGATGTTGCCCATACTAGAGTTCGTACTCGTGTTCTTAATGCATTAATGAAGGCATATTTTGATGTTTTTTTGTTGGTATTGCTGGGAGGTCCTTCTCGTGATTTTTCAAAGTCTAATTATGAAATAATAGAGGAATATTGGGTGGCTCTCAAAAACTTGTTCAAAGTCGATGGGAACATGCTTGATCAATTCTTAAAATTAAATATGAAAAAATCAATTAAAAAAAAATTATTATAAACAAAATTAATACTTAAGAAATATGAGATAGGCGCGTCGGCTTGCATGTCGCTATGTGCATCCTCTAAGCTACCATTTGTTTTCTACCTGGTCGGTAGTCTATGTGTGGAGGTCAAGTACATCAATGTAACAATGGGACTACTACAAAGCTTGCTACGGGATTGCTCAAAACGTATGGTTAACAATGAGATCATGGAGTAACCACCGACCTTACCAACCGACCTTTGTGTTCTTAATGTCCATCTCCATCAAAATAATATAAATAGATTAGTGGGCTCGATATAAAATAATGAATGCCCCAGTACAACCACTATTAGTGTTCTGGACAAACATATCTCACGAAGGATATCGATTTCCCAGATGATTCTACCTGAACCCTGGAATCTGCTGTAAAATTTTTAAAATGGTTAAGGAAATCGGTTACTACAACCTTTTAGGAGTCAGCTTGATGGCCACTAAAGCAGAAATCAAGAAACCTTATTGCATGAAAGCTAGACAAGTTCATCCTAAAAAAATCCAAATGATTCTCAGGCGGTAGAAAATTTCCAGGCATTGGGAGAAGCTTACCAAGTTCTTAGTGATCCAAAACAACGAGCATCATATGGTGCACATGGAAAAACAAGTATATCCCGCATGCTCTAACTGCTCCAATAACTCGCTTGAACACTACATTCGGTTGGTAAGGTGGGTCATATTTATTAAATCCAGATTATCAATATGCAAAGAGATCCATGACGGCCCAGAGATATGCCTCCAAGAGATCCGAAACCCCAACAAACCAACACTAGGCACAACCAGAGGGAATGGCTAAAGAAATGGACATCGATGACTGATAAGCTAAGTATGGGTGTACTAGTTCCATCCCTTCACCGAGCCGACTAAAATCCAAATTCAATGGAGAATACAAACAAGGTTGAACACAGTCTCAAGTTAGAAGTGTCAAGCACTTAACTCTACAAGATGATGGGATAAGGTATTGTCTGCTTGCACCAACTATAGGTATTGTCTGCTTGCACTAGCTAGACATTCTTGAGTCAGGTATATCATCAAGATGATAGAATACCTCTAGTACAAACAAGACATACAGGCCTGGTTCCAGATTAAAGCAAGCAAGGTCGGTGATAGACTACATCTAGTACAAACAAGATAGACAAACCTGGTTCCAGATTAAACAAATCAAGGTGAGTAATGCTAGATTTTCTATGTTATAGATGGTATTTCACTTGGTTCTATTATGATTTATTTCGGTCTTCTTCTCCCTCGTTGATCGCCACACTAAAAAAGGAATGCCACTACTTTTTCCCTTGTTGGTGTGTTCTTTGCTTATCTTGTTCCTAGTGCTTCCTCAAAACTGTAAAAGTGAGGGCTCCGTCTTTGCCTAGCTTGCTCCTAGTGCCTCCTCAAAACTGTAAAAGTCAGGGCTCTATTCGATTCACAGGAAAGATAGATGGAGTTGTAAGAGAAGGGGAGATGACGTTGAAGCACACTACATCAAGGAATATGTTGTGGATTTTGTCCATGAATTGAGGCTAAGGTGAGGTTATAACTGGAGAACACTTTGTCCTGAGGATGAATCACATTAGTTGGTTGGAAACGTCGACCAAATCCTAAAGATGTGATTAATCCGAAAGACATTTATCAACTTCTATTCTAGTATAACATTTAATGTTGCCCAATAATACTAACATTACTTGAGTGAAAAAAAATATGATTAGAAGTCTTTGTTTTAACCTAAAATATATGTTGGAATTAATGGAGAAAGTCATAATTAGATTGTTGTTATGATGATGATAGGATTGAGATGCTAAGATTAGATCTCAAGTCCTAATATCTAGGGAGTGGTTGAAACCATCCCGTTAGTGTGAAAGCCTATATAATTAAGGCTCATCTGACTCAATTGTCAGAGTATGTGTATGAGTGTTTGTACACTCTCCAGGTTCTCACCTAGAGAGCCATTTAGCTTATATTAAGTTTGTCATAACTTTGAGAAGGGTGAAGATAAGCGTTCAAGCTTTTCATCACCGAGGAAGAAATGAGGTGAAAATACATCACTACCTCACGGTGCGGAAAGTGAAGATGAAGCCTCATCTCAGAATGAACAAGTATGGAGTCACAAGCATAAAGACAAAAATGAAAACTCTGTTACCAAGTTTTTCATGTTTTTACTGTAAGCCTAGCTGAGACTAGACCAGCAGGCATATGTTATTGTTTAGTACCCTTTCTCCATTAAGGGGGAGTGTTGGAATTAATGGAGAAAGTCATAATTACATTGTTGTTATGATGATGATAGGATTGAGATGCTAAGATTAAATCTCAAGTCCTAATATCTAGGGAGTGGTTGAAACCATCTCGTTAGTGTGAAAGCCTATATAATTAAGGCTCATTTGACTCAATTGTCAGAGTATGTGTATGAGTGTTTGTACACTCTCCAGGTTCTCACCTGGAGAACCATTTAGCTTATATTAAGTTTTATCAATATATAAGCCTTTGTCTGAAAAAAAGAACAAATAAGATATTGAAATGACTGATTGGTAAAAAATAAAATTTAAAAAAATTGAAAAAAAAAAAAACCAAAATCTAAATTTAAAATATGGATTCACTAGCCAAAATAATGCTAAATCAGTACATTTGATTACTATAGTCCATGTCATCTGACCGCGAGGACTAATAAACTTACCACTCTAATGCACGATTCATATAAATAATTTTAAATGTAACTAGTGACAATTGATTTGGAAAATAAAAGCAATAGCAACCTCTCACAAAACTTTTAATTTCATTTTCCATAACAACGTTACTATTGGCGCAATTTAATAATCTCTAAGATATTTATTTTTTAATTTTTTTATATCACCTAAAAAAGTTTCAAGAAGCAAAACTTATTTTTTGGGCTATACTTTATTAAATGTGGTTGGACATATACTGCCCACCATTAAATTTAAATGATTGGGCATACTCTGCCCACCAGTAAAGTTAAATTCGTTTAAATCTAACAATAAACAATATATGGCTCACAACATTCAACATTTAATAACATATAGCCCAAAAAATAAAACTCTCCTTACATCAAAACTAAAATGGCTTCGCTCTGCATAAGTCTTTATTGGACATGAATTGGACCGAAAAGATGGTAAAAGATTCTCACACGGTGGTAGTCCCATTCATTAATTTTATGACATATGACTATATTAACATTGGATAAAAACCATACATTCTAATCTCCTATAGGAGAACCAATAAATTAAAATATGACGAAAGACTATATCTAAATAAAAATAGAATTAAAATTGATGTGATTGAAATAATATTATTTTAAATTTTATATCTCATTTGTGTTAGACAAAGATATCCTGGAAAATCACATAAAGAGATATTTGAAAGGAAATGATGTGACATGGAAGTTTAAGCATTAGCAAATCGCATAATGTTTGCAATATGTTCTTTGGATGGAACAATGACGACATGTAGGAAAATGTAAGTTTATATCCATATTAAAGTGGTTGCAAGCAGAGGACCTGAGGTTTGTTTGGTTCTGTTTATTTTTTTTATATAAACTTAGATATGTTAAAAAATTAACAATTTATTTATAATATGTTTTTAAAAATAGAATAGTTGTTATTTATGGCATGTGTAAATTTATTTTAATGAATAGATTTATCATTCAAAAGATTGAGTATTCGTAAATTTGTATATTAAAAATTGAGATTTCTCATACATATATTTTTGAATGTATACAAAATTTAAACATTTCAAAATTATTTTGATCTTTGGATTGTCTAAATTACATTTATAACATAATATTCATCAAAACTACATTCATAACATAATATTCGTAACAAAAGTTTTGATGAGGAACTACACTTAGTGGTTGACTCAAGAATTTGAAATGTGATTTATTTGAAAATTTATCTGTATGAATCACAAAAGTTTGCATTCTCAAATAAAATATACTTGTAAAGCTGCTAAAATCTATATTAGGAAAACCACTTGAAATTATTTTACCATAAAAAATTAGTTTTTCCATTACTTTATATAATATATGCATGGTTATTTTTTTAACTTCTCAAACAAAATATACTTGGAACGGTGGTAAAATCTATATTAGTAAAACCACTTGAAATTGTTTTACCATAAAAATTTAGTTTTTCCACTACTTTATATAATGTATACATGGTTTTTTTTAACCATATAATATATTTGAGAAAATGGTCAAAATATAAAATCTATATTGGTGAAACCACTTGAAATTGTTTTACCATAAAAATTTAGCTTTTCCATTACTTTATATAATATATACGTGGTTTTTTTTTCTAACCATATAATATATCTGAAAAAAAGGTAAAAAATGTAGAATAGTGAAACTATTTGAAATGACTTTACCATAAGAATTTATTTTTTCAATTACTCTGTACAACATATACCAAGTTTTTTTAAACCATATATAATATATACATATTTGACATTGACTTAACATGGACATTGAAATATTTATTTGTGGATCACATTTTCCATATCAAAATGCTTTTATTTGTTACACATATATTGTTTATGTATATATGTCAATATTACTTAATTTTGTATATTGAAATATTTTGTTTATAATTTACATTAATTTTTTCTATATATTATTAATTGTAACACCCCTAACATGTAGATAGTTTTTGTTTACATTACCATGCCGAGAATTTGAATTTAGTTTTAACTAAAACCCTTATATACATATATAACCTAAATAAAAAGGTTATATATATATACCAAGTAGGAGGAAACTAAAAAAGACTCCAAAAAAGGAAAAATGAGTTTCCAGTTAATCAATTACTCCCCCTTCTTGAGAATTAAAAAAAAAAAATTCAGATGGATAGGCCACGAGTGGCTAGGAAGAAAAAATAGCAAGCTCAGAAAGAGAGACGGACGTTGTCAGGTGGTAAGCACACTACTTAAAAGAGATTTTGATATGGTGAAAAACCAGTGGAACTTTGGAACTAAGTTTCTGGACCGGACTAAAAGTCCCGAGGTCACAGAAACAGTTATGTCTGAAACTATTCTGGAAACGAAGGTGGCTTGAGGGAAGACTTGGATGTTATTTCCAGACTCAAGGTTGGGTGGACAAGGAGTCTCTTAGGTTTCAAAGTTTGTTTAATTATCTAGTAGCAACTAAACTCTAGAGCACTTATACAAATTTATCTTTCTAATCGGCATTACTACATTTCTTTCTGAAATATTAATTACAATAAAATAAAGAAAGAAGTTGAATATTTTGTATTGAAAGAATTTTGGTATTCAATGCATGCAACGAAATAGAAGTAAGATTGTTAATTTGCACATAAGTAGAACTATGAACTGACATGAAATATGCTTTCAACACATTAACAAGATAATCATAAACTTACTTAAATATATACAAATGCTCGGTCATGAGAAAAACTAAGAAGGAAATAAAAATCTATGTAACAAAGGTAAGACTGCATCCAGTCAAAAACCGCTTCATAAGGGGATAATCAATGAAAAAGGTTAGTCTCTCAAACCAACTACATGAGCCATTTGAGAGACAATACTTTTTCCATCCAGTATACGACACCAGGTTAGGCTAGTAGGCATGTAGTCAAGACTAGTAGCCCAAATAGTAATAAGGAAACCAAACAACCATACCCATGAAAACTAACAACATAAACATATATTTATGCTAACAACATGAAATAAAAGTGTTGGGTACCAACTCAAGTACAATATTGTAACCCATAAGGTAAATACTCATTCCACTAGTGAATATATAAAACCCATATAATATTTACTATTAAGCGTAGGTAATGTCTTTAGGTCAAAAATTTAGAAACTTGAATATAAACATTAATAGAACCATTTGGGTCATAATATTAAACTAATTTTATATATATACATATATATACATATATATATATATATATATATATATATATATATATATATATATATCCATTATATTTTATAAAAAACTTAAAATCTTAAAAAGTTTCTGTTAGGTATTAAACCTCTATATATTATTACACATAAACTCCACTCAAATACATTTAATGATTTAAAATTACAAACTAAGCCCTAGATAGACTATATAGACATAGAAATATTGGTTTAACAGAGTAGGAGTTCAAATAGACTTGGCACAAAAGAAGTTCAAGTGTAAGAGTCGTGGTGTGACGACGAAACCCTCTCTTCACCTAAAAAAGCAAAGGCGCAGTTACAAAACACACCTGCAAGAATAAAAACCCAGGAGAAAACCTTGGATTAGCTAAATTTGTATGAAATAAGGTATATGCAAACTATTCTTCAATCAGGAAAAGAATCTGACAGTAAAATTTACCTTTGAACAATATGCTTGCCGAAGAAACCCTGCAACTCTAGAAAATGACATATGTGGCCACCATTTTAGGGTTGGAAGCAATCTATCGAAATTAAATAAAGAAATGATACTAGAAGAATTAAAGGGGTTCATTACCTATAGGGATCAAAGCCAGAAAATTTCCTTGACGTTGAATAATCGTGAACCGAATTGATAAACCATCTATGTACCTATCCATTTCAAAAATCAAACAAGGAAAATTGTGCATTGCGAAATATAGCTTTGAGGGTTGAAAAGTATAAGTATGAATGGAATGTGGAAACACATCTTACCAAAAATACATTAACACCAAGCTGATATCCTGAGCATGGAGGTTGCATCAACGTCATGGGAGAAGCAGAATGAGACGTCGACGGGGGTCTAGGGAAGGAACGGTTCCAATAACCGAGACCCTCCATCCTCACCATCCCTTGATCGACCAACTACATGGACGACTGAGATTAATCCTGATGTCAATCAAATAAAAATTTGTCTCTTGAAAGCTAGCAAAAATGATGATCTCCAGAGAGTTCTATGAACCCTAGTTAGATATTAGTTAATCTAAGTATAAGTCGTAAGGTGGTATCACATAAGTTAACCATTAATCAAAACGCTAGCGAAGGGACATGTAAATAAATTAACTTGCGAGTAACATTTATAATTTTTCCAAGTTGATGATTGCACCAATGATATATATATATATATATACATATATATATATATATATTACTGTCATGGCTCAACGCTGCATTTTATTGTGGCATTATGTTAAAAAAAAACACATTTTATCCCTTTTTACTTCATATAATTACTCAAGTTACTTAATATTAAAGTTGTGAATTAGGGGTGTTACAAGTGGTATCAGAGCCACGCTCCAATGTTGAGGCCTATTGGGTAATCGATTGATGGACATGTATATATTGTGATCATTAAGGAAGCATAATGCAGAGAGGCGTTGGTGGTGCACAACCAACAAGGCTAGTTGTCAAGGTTGGTCTCATATTAGGTTCGGGAGACAATCTAGAGAAGTGGGCTCACTTGGATGGAGGCCCAAAAAATCCCATTGTCATGCTATTGGAAATTGTGCAACAGTTAAGAATTGAGATATCTAGTTTATGTTATGGAGAAACTCAACATTACCTGTCCATAACATAAAAATAGGCATAGTAAAATCATATAATATCAATTCATGTCCACATGATATTGACCTCATAGATCCTTCAGTGCTACTCTGCCACTTGATTCTTGATAGCCAGGAACCTCTTCATGCCATTCAAATTCATAAGCAATCATTCCTCGACAAGAATTATCCTTGAAAACCCTATAAGAAAATGACACACACACACACACACACACACATATATATATCATTAGCATAAAAAAATCATGATCTTATCAGACACCGACATACATACATATATACATATAAACATCAACATTAAACAATCATGATCCATGATGACCCTGTCAGACATGACATACATACATACATACATGTATACATATGTAAACATCAACATAATCATGATCACAACACAATTTGTCTAGGTTAAGAGAACTTCCTTTATTTGTGCAAAACATGGACAACTTTGAGAACAAAAATTCCCAACATAGCCAAGGCATCTAACACCTCATATCCATTAATTTTACCTTTTCTATTTCCTTTCTCATGTTTGTATTGCCACCATCCATTTACCACAATGGACCCAACCAGTCCAACTGACTTTCATACTCTTACCTTTACCCATGCACCGAGCTTCATCTGGTTCTTACATTACCTGTTAGTTACCACACAACTCTCCCCGAGCTCCATTAAATTTTCTCTTTCCAAAACCAATTCCAAATAATCTCCAAAAAATAAAATTCAAGAAAAATAACAAACAATAAGAAGACCATGAAAAACCAAAAGCAATACAACACCGCAACAAAGTGGCATGGCCATGCACTAGACACAATCAAGAACACAAACTAAGCGCACAAATGATAAGAGGCCAAAAGCACAAAACTAGCAACAAGCACCATTACTCAATCCCCATGGTTTCCAATACTTCCAAAGGAAAGTTCAACTCGAGCCTTCTTCATGATTTCATGGCAGTCTCTTTTTCTATGGAATCCCCTGCATCATATTGTCATAGACACATATGTGTCAGTGCATAAATAAACATAACAACATGCTAGTTACCTTACCTTTTTGTGCCAATAACGCTACCTTATAACTAAACACACACATGTCAGCCATATGTATCAACATCAATACAACATATCTATCAATTCTAAATAAAATTTTACTAAGACTAACAACCATGTCATAATCAACAATCAACTCACATTGATGGGTCATAATACATAATTATACAACTATCACCTACTTTCACTCAAGTGCATATCAACTATCTCAACACGTGTGTTAGCACAACCATCTTAAAACAATATCATTCATTCATGCAACCTTACAGACACATATACACATATCATGCAATTAATCAAACATTCAAACAAATTGTAAATGTACCATGTTAGATAAATCAACTAGACGACATAATACACACGAAAAAATCAACACTAGACAGATGACATAATCCTACAGTTAAGTACCAAGTACGCGACATAAGAAAACTCGTACCTTAATGTATCTCAGGGGAGGACACCTTGTCTGCAGAGTAAATCTAGGTTAGCACAATATAACTTCTCAACACGTCAACTCAAACATCAATAAGGTCATGATATCCATAATGGTAACTAGCTAAAATGTTCACACCCTAAACTCATAAACATTTGTCATTCATGCATACAATCACATATGCACAGTTAGTCTAAACATAATACAACACACTATCATAATTAGGTCGACTCATGCTTGAATGTCATAACCCTAACCATCAAGTCACTAGCATGTAACAACAACAAGTTATATATCATGCTCATCAAAAAAATATAATTTATCTAACATAAAATAACGATAGAAATGCATACCACCACAGGTTGCTATCACTCATGACTATCTGACACATGTAAATATGTATGTAACCATAATAAACTAGAATCTATAATGTATGTAACCATAACATCAATAGAATGAAAGGAATACTCATAACCATAATGCATATAATAATCCTGATTCCTTAACCTACATACCTATATTCCCATCATCCAAACCTGTATGACGACATGCTTTTGCCTCAAGATCCAATGCTACAGCTTCGCTTTGATGGTTTGCATCTCCTACTCTATCTTATCCAACACATTAGCATCATAACATATCGATATCATCATGGTGACCTAATTTCATGCAATGA
This sequence comes from Pinus albicaulis, assembly GCA_034641835.2. Classification (NCBI taxonomy): domain Eukaryota; kingdom Viridiplantae; phylum Streptophyta; class Pinopsida; order Pinales; family Pinaceae; genus Pinus; species Pinus albicaulis. The sequence goes on along the minus strand of CM076574.1, from coordinate 461,752,107 downwards.
CCTTATGCATAACAACCTCAATAAAACCAATGCAAACTTGACCATATACACCCACTTGACATGTATAACCAATCATGAACGTCCAATGCATGTTCAACATATGACATGACACAAGCAAGCATGTACAGATAGCACTCAAGCACGACCAATATGTAACCCTAGCATTAGCAAGAAATGCATGTACAATATGTAATAATATGTAAGCAAGTGTGCATGAACAATACACAAGCATGAACAACACATAATCAGTCATACACTCAAGACAACATGTTGAAAACAACTGTCAACACTTCCATGACGACACCACTGCCACTATGGAAAACAAAACACTGATGCAATAAGAACATACACCCTATTTATGAGAAACACATATGAAACCAATAAAAAACATGACCAACACACTACCCATACAGTCCAAGGGTTGAACCATGCTTTGCTACCACTCTGTAACACCCGTTCCCACATCTATCCAAGTAACCATCCAACCGGGGTAAACATGCGACCAGAGGATACTATAACGATATTCAACGTCCTATGTGACCTTTAGGAAGTGGAACCAACAGAAAACACAACCTACAGACCTTGTACATCAACCACAATACCCCCAAGAGGTAACCCAACCACTCAAGCCTCTTACCCCTGGGTCACACTGATATTTTACCCACTTTGAGACATAGCCGCAGGCATATCATTTCATTTCAGGCCCAAAGCCCAGGTCACTGGCCATAACTTCATGAAAACTTAAGGGATGATAATTAACAATAAGACAATGATATAGAAGTAATCACATCAACAAGAACTCTTTTTTACCCCTCCTAGCCATGACAGGAATTTTTTCAAACATGTCACAAAAATTGAATCTACATGTGTGAACAACGAATTTAAGCATAAGGGTCTCGTACCTATCTTAGAATCGCTAAGAAGAATTTCTCCCCTACATCATAAGCTGAAATAAAATCTGTTTTACCATATAAAGATTGTGCATTTATTTACAAGTAAAAACAAAAGGAAATACATACATCATCACAGTAAAAATACATGCTCATAACCAACATAATTACAACATAAATACACTGCATACAACAACAATAAAATTCATACATAAACCAGTACATTTGCATCCAAAATACCAAAGGAATGATCTCTTCATTACTAAATGTAAAAACCAATCGGAGATGGGACTTCCACGTTCCACCCGACGATAGATTGGCTAAACAAAGTCTCTCTTTAGCCAGCCACCCTGTTGAAGTTTGCAACAAGAAACAGTGAAATTGGCATCCGGAAACAACATCCTTGATCCTAGTGAAAATTAAGCACCTACACTAGGTAGGGCCCACACAAGCTATTTTTAGGTGGATGTCTATTTATAGAGGCATGGGAAAATTCTATTTATATATGCGGTCTATTTATAGATGTATGTGCAAGTTCTATTTATAGATTGCATGTCTATTTATATATGCATGTCGACTATTATTATCCCTTAATATTAGTTGGACAATAAACAATAATCTATTCTCAATGAGCACCCTGAAAGAGTTAACTGAAGTGGAAAATCAGTTATCCATAGGAATTTCGAGTTAAGTGGTTGGTTAGTGGGACATGCAAGTAGACTTAGTTGTAACTAAGTGATTCAAAGTTGCCACAGAGTTGGAAGTGTAGTTATGAAAGTTGTAAAGTATTTTAACTTAGTTAAGTGAGTTAAAATAAGTTTTGCTAGTTGTAACTGAAGACACACTAGTGAGAGATCAAGTGAATTAATTATTAATTAATTCACAATTAGTGGTCTCACATGCAGCTAAATATTTACTACTATTAACTACATGCATGTATGATCCAATGGAGACCCAGTTGATATGTAGGTGAAAGGGATAGATTGACTATCAGTTGTGACATTATCAGTTGCACACATCAAACCACACACACATTGGATGTGCCTATGAGGATTGTGCAGTCAAGGCAAGAAGAATCAATCATTCAGGGGTTCTTTACCATCAGGGATTGCGTAGTGGAGGTAGGCTATTTGGAGGCAGTAAGTTGGCTAAGGAACTTGCCAATTTTTGTATGATAGTGTGAGACAATTGTATGATGTACTGAGAGCTCTTGGATTATATATTTGTATGTAATTGTTTCATGATCTATGATATAATACATAATAGAAGATAGTGGGGTTTTTAGCTTTATGCTTTCCCGGTAAATTATCTCTGTTATGTGTGATTGATCTTTCTTCATGTTATTGCTATTGGCGATTGTGTTTTAAATTCCACAAAGATTTTGTAGAAGCGATTACGTATCTAACAGTGGCATATAATTGTTAGATCAGGAGAATCCAAGAAATACATATTTTTTATTAAATTTCTACATGGTATCAAAGCACAGGAGATTGAAATTTAGAAGTAGGAGCTGAGTTTGTTGGTGGAAAGAATTCGAATTTGCATAAAGGCTTTCTTGGTGCTACAATTGATTCAAGATCGAAATGGCTTTTAATGGCTTGAGGTTAGAGTATGCACTCGAGGGCAGCTCGAACTAAATTTCTTGGAAGGACAAGATGGAGGCGGTTCTCGAAGATAATGGCTTGAAGGAATTCATTGACAATGATGTTCCTAAGCCCACTTCGACAAATGTTGCATTACTTGATGCATGGCAAAAGAAAGTGGCAAAGGCAAGGAGGATTCTGTTGGAAGGAGTACGAGACCACATTGTCTCAAGCCTTCATGGGAAAGCCACACCATATGCTAAGTGGAAGGCTTTGACGGATCTATTCTAAAGCAGTAGCGACCATAGGAAATTGGCGCTCAAAGATAAACTCAGGAAGATCAAGATGGAAAAGAACGACACTATTCCAGTATACTTAACAAATTTTGTCCAATTCTGGGATGAACTTGGGAGTGTAGGAATAAGTGTTTCTGATGATGATTTGGTGAGTTTGGCTCTCTTGGAACATCCTAAGAGTTGGCACAGTTATGAAGACTCTGTCAACGGACGAGAAAAATTATCGGATTGGGAACGACTCTGGTCGAATCTGGAGCAAGAGGAGTTCAGGCAGAACACCAGAGATGGCTCTTCATCAAAGGATGATGATGAAGAGGATTGCGCTTTGGTTGCCAAGGTGAATAAGGGGAAGGGGAAGAAATTCCATTCTAAATCTGAGGCCGGTGAAGATGGCAAGGAGCACAACATGTCCAAAGTGAAGTGTTTTCACTGTCACGAGCATGGACATATTGCCACAAATTGTCCACAAAAGAAGAAGAACAAGATGGTTGCTAGAGTTGCAGCTGGTGAGGCTCTTGCCTTGCAATTTGAGCTTGACTTCTCATTGATCGCATGCATGGTGTTAATTGCATTGGGATCAGGGTGGTACTTGGATAGTGGTGCTTCCTTTCACATGACAGGAGATAAGAAAATTTTCAGTGACTTGGAGGAGAAAGATCTCTAGATGCATATTGAGTTGGGCGATGATGGATGATACAGTGCGACTGGAATTGGTATCATTACCTTTCAGAGGGCGTTAGGTAAAATCTTTCATTTAAAATATGTAATTCATGTACCTGGTTTGAAGAAAAATTTAGTCTCAGTTGAAATGTTAGAGGATAGAGGCTATGATGTTGACTTTAGTGATGGAAAATTTTTCCTGCGACACAAAGAAAAATGGCAAGTCAAGAAGGTTGGGATTCGAGTTAAGAATTTCTATAGACTTGATGTAGATGGGATTTATAAAGAGCTTCCTACTGTTGGGAAGTGTGAGAAATCCATGCAATTGACCCTTGAGAGGGAGCTAGATTTGCATGCAGGTAAGAGTGAACCTCAAGATGTGGAGTAGCCACATGCGGAGGATCATGGAGTGGGAGAAACCACTCACGCAGAAAAATTTCAAGCTAGATGGGCAGAGGGATTGCATGCAACTATACCACTAGGTGAGAGGTGGGGAAATATGCATGGATAATCCCAAGAAGAAATGTCTGGGGTAGGATTCATTGAGATGATATGGATCTCATGAATCGAACCTAGCTACGATGAGCCCAAAATATAGCATTAGTAGCATCAGTTGGATTGATGTAGTCAGATGTTGTTATGACCTGAAATCAAAGTGACAATATCAGATACTAGAGCATGGATCAGAGTTGACAACAAGTGCAGGGTGCATGGATGCAGAGGTTAACAACGCAGTAGATCGAGAAGACATGTGTAGTTGGTACCATCAGAAGTCAGAATACTTTGATGACAAATCCATTATACTGATTCAGTTGTTTAGTGGCTATTTAGTTTCAGAAGTGTTGCATGCAAGAGTTGCATGTGTGAGAAACACTAGAGAAGTGTTGCATACAAGAGTTACATGGTGCATGCATGGAGTTACATCGCACATGCAAAGGTTGCAGGGTGCATGCATGGAGTTGCATGTCGCATGCAAAGACGTTCCTTTCTTGTTGAGAGGGATTGTTGAAGTTTGCAACAAGAAACAGTGAAATTGGCATCCGGAAACAACATCCTTTATCCTACTGAAAATTAAGCACCTACACTAGGTGGGGCCTACACAGGCTATTTTTAGGTGGATTTCTATTTATATATGCATGACAAAATTATATTTATAGAAGTATGTGCAAGTTCTATTTATATATTGCATGTATATTTATATATGCATTTCGACTATTATTATCCCTTAATATTAGTTGGACAATAAACAATAAACTATTCTCAATGAGCACTTGGAAATGGTTAACTGAAGTGGAAAATCAGTTAGCTATAGTAATTTTGAGTTGAGTGATTGATTGGTGGGACATGAAAGTGGAATTAGTTGTAACTGAGTGATTCGAAGTTGTAACAGAGTTGGAAGTGTAATTATGAAAGTTGTAAAGTAGTTTAAATCAGTTAAGTGAGTTAAAATTAGTTGTGCTAGTTGTAACTGAAGATACACTAGTGAGAGATCAAGTGAGTTAATTATTAATTAATTCACAATCAGTGGTCTCACATGCAACTGAATATTTACTACTATTAACTACATGCATGTCAGATCTAGTGGAAACCTAATTGAGATTTAGGTGAAAGAGACAGACTGACTATCAGTTGTGACATTATTGGTTGCACACATGCAACCACACACACATTGGATGTGCCTATGAGGATTGCACAGTCAAGGCAAGCAGAATCAGTCATTCAAGAGTTCTTTACCATTAGGGATTTCACAATGGAGGCAGGTTGTTTGGAGGCAGTAAATTGGCTAAGGAACTTGCCAATTTTTGTATGACAGTGTGAGACAATTGTATGATGTACTGAGAGCTCTTGGATTAGATCTTTGTATGTAATTATTTCATGATCCATGGTATAATACATAATAGAAGATAGTGGGATTTTTATCTTTATGCTTTCCCGATAAATTATATGTGTTATGTGTGATTGATCTTTCTTCATGATATCACTATTGGCAATTGTGTTTTAAATTCCACAAAGATTTTGTAGAAGCGATTATGTATTTAACAGTGGCATATAATTGTTAGATCAGGAGAATCCAGACAATACATATTATGTATTAAATTTATACACACACATGTGCCATATTCCAAGCATGAATATGAGATCTCATCAAACACATCAATCAAAATCAATCTAGGTCTTCCAAAGGCCAAACGAACTCAACCCTCAACCATTGATTTCACATCACGGTCGGACGTCACAACCATCATGGATTGGTCTCTATCTAAGCTGCTCCAGGGCTCCAGAGTGTTTGTTCCAACCAAGAATTCATGACTAATAACTCAACCCTAGTTGTTTCTGAGCTCCAAAGTGTTTGTCCAACGAAGGCTCTAGGAATTGTAACTCAACCCACCTAGGGCTCCATAGTGTTTTTCCAACCAAGGATCTAGGACTAGTAACTCAACCCACCTAGGGATCCAGAGCGTTTATTCAACCAAGGCTCCAAAACTAGTAACTCAACCCAACAATTTTCTATCAGGATCCAAAGCATTTGTCCAACCATGGCTCTTGCAAGAACTAATAACTCAACCCAACAGCTAAAGGAATCATGAGAACCAACCAGAAAAAAATAAATGGAAATAAATCCACAACACCATGGCTATTTAGGAAATGGAAAGTCTAGGAAAATCCACATGCATACACCATGCATTCCAAAAATAGTGAGGAAAACATACATGAAACTCGGTACCTGCAATCAAATCCCGTTGTAGATGCTAATCTTGATGTTCGCTTGCACTTTCCTACTCTTCCTTTTCCTTCTTAATCCAAATCACCAAGCATCCACACTCTCCAAGAGTGCTCCAAGAAAAATCTACATATCCAAGAGTATGAGAGAGAGAGAGAATAATGAGGGAGCTCGAAAAATGCACTGGAAAAAGGTAGCAAAATATTTCCAACTGATCCTCATAAGCCTTTTTATCAATGAGGCCTCTAATTTATTCATTTTCCATTATTTTCCTTCATTTTCCTCCTCACATGCAACCTGTGACCTTTCACCTTCTTTTTCTCCTGTTTTCCATTATTTTCATAAATAAATGTGCCAAAATGCCATTTTTCCTTTCCAAAGCCTTTCCCATTGAATTTTTCAATTTCCTTTAGCTATAATTACTGAAATGAACACCCAATAGGATGTTTTTCCCACCATTTAGCTTGGAATACGTACCCCATCAACCGTGGTATTATATATTTTTACATGGATTTTTAACTAGGATTGTAACATCAACAAGCACAAAATAAATATTTAAAAGGTGCACATTTTTTAATTTGCATAATTTTTTTTTGAAAAAATAGTTTGAAGTGCTTGAAATGGCACAGTGAAGCATATATATCATTAATTGGTTCCAAAGTGCCTCATAAACAAAATAATTATACACACATTAAGCCCACATAAAACTATACTATAACACATGAAAAAGAGGAAGAAATGCAACATGATATATCAAAATTAAGGGAACAAATGCAACAATTTTTAGTGTCACAAAGAAAAACCAAAAATGAATTGGAACTTAAGATCGATGGTTTACAAGAAAATATAAAAAGGGACATGGAAGGTTTGAATAATGGTTTAAAAGAAGAAATAAAAGAGTACATGGAAAGTTTGAAACATGGTTTAAAAGGGGACATGGAAGGTTTGAAGGAAGGTTTTGCAAAGTTTCTAGAAGACATTTTTCATGGTGGTAAAAAGGTATTGTTATGCAACCAAATCACAAAATAGAAGAAAAGATAGATCAACGACTTAGAAATCAGCCTCTTCGAGGGGGAAACCTCCTTCACATTACATAAATGAAAAATTCTTGGATGATACAAATGACAAAACCTATTTTCTATATATAGGTGTCTGAGGGGTCACAATATAATCAAAGCCTACATAATAAAAATAATGTAAGGGCACAACAATAACAATAGTGGGCTTCTATGGGGCACAATAATAACAATATGGGGACTAAATGGGCACACCAATAACAATAAGGGGCATACACTAACAATAAAAATAAGGGGATACACTAGTATTATAGTGACCTAACATGCCTCTCTCCTTTAAAACATTGGTGTCCTCAACACTTGAGTAGTTATGGATGCTTCTGTATAAAATTCTCATCCTCCCATGTGGAATCTTCAACATGTAAGTTCTTCCACTTGATGAGATACTCTGAAATTGATCGATTTCGTAGCTGTCAAGTTCTTGTTTTCATGATTTCTTCAGGTTCTAATATGATTTTTTCTTTCTTGTAGAGTTCTGGAAATATTGTTTGAACTAGGAGTTTGTCAGCTATAACCTTCTTTAAGCATGAAACATGGAAAACTGGGTGCACTCGGGAAGATACATGAGGAAATTTTAGCCCAAAAGTGGCCTTCTAAGGAAAATAATAAATAATAGTTAAAATAATAAAATAAGAGTTATGAATTTTGGAGGGAAAAGAAGAAAACTACTTTTTTTTTTAATTGTATTTTTGGCTTATCTCCTTATAGGTTTACTCAAATTTAATGTGTAGACACTCGTTGGATGCATAATTAAATTCCACATCCAACGAGTATCCATTATGCATACTTTCGAGAAGACCCATATTGATAAAAACTACAGATACATTAGAAAAACATGTTGAACACATTTTTTTAATGTATTTGCAATTTTTATCAATTTGGGTCTTCTCAAAAGTATTCATAATGGGTAGTCGTTTGATGTGGAATTTAATATCGCATCCAATGAGTGCCTACACTTACAATTTGAGTAAATCTAAAAGGAGATAAGCCAAAAATACAATTAAAAAAAGTTGTTTTTCTTCTTTTCCCTCCAAAATATTTACATGTACCTCTTTTTAAATTTAAAGAATTTTGATTGGTTTACATATTATGACATGGAAATTACATGAAAATTTTATGGGCACTTTTAGGATAAAATTTCCTCTAATGTAGGAAGCTTCAATTTGTATGCCATAGTACCAATCTTTTGCAACACCTTGTGAGGACCATAATAATTTGGCGATAATTTATCACCCTTATTAGCTTTCTTGAGGGACATTTTTTTATATGGTTGTAGCCACAAAAATGCCTAATCGCTTACATAAAAAATTCTTTCATTCCGATGTTCATCTGTATGTTGTTTCATTTGATTCTACGTCAAAGTTATGTTATCCTTTAAGAGTTGGATAACTTGTTTTTGATGCTCGATGTGATCTTCCAATGCTTGAACCTTAGAATTTTCTCTCAAAGGTGATGTGATGAATGATGGATGATATCCATAAAGTGCCATAAATGGGGTCATTTTTGCTGCATTGTCGAAGGAAGTGTTATACCACAATTCAGCCAGAGGTAACCACTTGACCCATTTTGTTTGTTTATCAGATAGAAAACAACGAAGGTATCCTTCCAAACATTTTTCACTATCTCAGTTTTCCCATCAGATTGAGGATGATAAGATGAGTTATGAGCTAGTTGAGTATCCAGAAAAGAAAATAATTTTGTCCAAAAATTTCCAGTGAAAATGGGATCTCTGTCGCTTACAATAATATTTGGGTTTCCATGTAGTTTTTGAATTGCTTCCATAAATGGAGTAGCAACTGTACCGAATTTAAATGGATGAGATAATGCACAAAAGTGTGCATACTTGGTAAGCCTATCAACTACCACCATGATGACACTCTTTCATTCATACTTAGGTAAACCTATGATAAAATCCACTAAAACCTCCTCCCAATGTTGACTTGGAAAGGGTAAAGGTTGTAACAAACCCAGGGTCTTAATTGTATCAAATTTCTTGTGTTGGCAGACTAAACATTCTGCCACAAAATTTTGAATATTAGATTTAAGGCCATCCAAAAAAAAAACATTCTTGACCTTGTGGTAAGTTTTCAAAAATCGTGATTTTCCTCCTAAAGGAGAGGTGTGAAATTCCAAGAATCTTCTGTTTTAGTTTGGAATTCTTACAAAGATATAAGCGATCTTTGTACCATAATGAATCATTTTTTCAGCTAAATGTATCGAATGTAGTGGGATCTTACTGCAACTTTTGAATGTGTGTCCACTCTTCTTTGTAATTCTTTCATTCACCCCTTGCTTCGGTTATTCAATCTGGTTGGATAATAGAAATGGCACAAAGCAATGCTTCCACATCCTCGTCCTTTCTTGAGAGTGCATCTACAACAAAATTTAGCTTCCATTTTTTGTAAATGATTTCAAAGTCATAACCCAAGATATTTGTGACCCATTTTTGTTGCTCTTATGAACATAGTATTTGTTCCAAAAAGTATTTAATACTATCATGATTTGTTTTTACCTTGAAGTGTCTTCCCATTAGGTAAGGTTGCCATTTCTTTAGTGCATGTCGTATTTCCAATATTTCCTTCTCATAAATAGGTTTCTGTAAATACTTTCCTTTGATTGGATGACTTTCAAAAGCAATGGGTCTTCCTTCTTGAATTAAAACAACACCAATTCCATTTCCTGAGGCATCACATTCCACAATAAAGGGTTTTGTGAATTTCGACGTAGCTAAGACTGGTGCTTGGCACATTGCCTCTTTAATATGTTTAAAGGCCTTAGTTGCTTCTAGAGTACAAGAAAATGCATCTTTCTTTAGTAATGTTGTTAGAGGTGCTGCTATTCTCCCTCAATTCTTAAAAACATTGCAATAATACACTATTAACCTGAGAAATCCTCGCTTATGCTTTATGGTTGTGGGTATTTTCCATTCCTTAATGGAATTAATTTTGTTAGGGTCTACCTTAACACCCTCATGAGATACAATATGACCTAGATATTCCACCTCTTGTGCTCCAAAGAAACATTTGGAGGTTTTTGCATATAATTGTTTCTCCTCCAATAGTTTTAGCACCCTGCCAATATGTTGAACATGATCCTTCCGATACTTGCTGTAGATTAGTATATTATCAAAAAATACTAACAAAAATTTTATAAGTAAGGGTTTGAAAATGGAATTCACCATCCCTTGAAATGTAGAAGGTGCATTGGTAAGGACAAAAGGCATGACCAAAAAATTATAATGACCCTCATGAGTTCCAAATCTTGTTTTTGGAATGTCTTTAGTCTTCATTCTAATTTGATGATATCTTGAACATAGATCGAACTAGGTGAAGTAAATTTCTCCATGTAATTCATCCAATAATTCATCAATGATAGCAATGGGAAATTTATCTTTAATAGTGAGATTTTTGAGCTCCCTATAATCCAGAAACATGCGCCATGATCCATCCTTCTTGTGCACCAATACTATTGGAGAAAATAAAGAACTTTGACTAGGTTGAAATATACCAACCTCTAGCATTTCTGCAATCATACATTCAATTTCGCTCTTTTGGGCATAGGGATATTTGTAAGGCCTGATGTTTGGAGGAACACTTCATGGAATAAAATGAATAGCATGATCATGATCACGAATATGTGAGAGGAATTTGGGAGTCTCAAATACCTTGGAATGATTTCCCAAGTCTTTTGGATATCTAGAGAAATAGATGATTTCGATGTTTGAAACTCTAGTGAGCATAATTGTGCAATTACACCTCGTTTTTCTTTCTTTAGAAGATTTGACATGTAATTAGAGTTGATTATCTTTCCTAGTTTCCCTGCAATACCCCTTAATTCAACTTCTTTTCCTTCCCCAAAAAATTTCAAGAAAATTTCTTGAAAATTAAAAGCTATCGTACCCAAAGATTGTAACTATTGAAATCCTAGTACAACATTAGCACCACCCATTGTAATGGAAATAATTGGGCTATTCAAAACATATTCCCCCATGGTTAGATTGATATTAGGGAACTTTCTAGAGAAATTTATAGTTCCTCCATTTGCAACCATCACTTGACACTTTGGTGTTGGATAGAGGAAGCAATTCAATTCCTTGGCTATCTTACAATGAATAAAATTATGGGTACTACCTGAATCAATCAACGCTATTACATTTTTCTTCTTGATATGTCCTTCTATATTGAGAGTTTGAGTGGTAATTCCTTCCAACGCATTACAAGATATGGTCAGATTAATTTCTTCTTTCTCTAAGGTCAATTCCTAGTGTATATACTCTTCTTTTGAAGTTTCTTTCTCCTTTTATTCCTCCTCTTCACAATCTATGTATATAATTTCTTCTCAACACATTTATGACCTTTAGTGTATTTTCTATCACAACTATAAAATATCCCTTTTGCTATTTTTTCTTCCAATTTTTGTGAAGGCTAGGAGAAACAAAACTTCCATATTTATAGTTGTGAGTGGCAGGCTTACCTGTTTCGATAATTTTGCTTTCAATTTTTCTTGCCAACCTGAATTACTTCTCCAATGAATCAAGTTCCCAAATGTGAACCTCATGTCAGATGTTATCCTTTAAAGTCCTTATGAAGACATCATTCCTATGCTACTCTGAAATATCATATACCCTTATACAATTTTTGAAAGTCCTCAATGTGTTCCACCATTGAACCCTTTTGTTTGAGATTTATAAATTAGCTAAAGAAGGTGTTACTTTTTGTATCCTCATAATGTGCTATCATTTCCTCCATAAAAATTTACCAAGTGACAAGTGGTTTACAAGAAAAAAACCATCGATACCATACAAACTGGTTAGGTTCTAAATATAAAGATGCAATGCGTAACTTATGTATGTTTTTCACATTATGGAGATCAAAATATTGCTCGATACATAGTATCCATGTTACCTAATACTTGCCATCAAATTTCCTCATATCGATATTTGGAATATGGCGGGTCTTAAATCCAACATTAGAGTCTATGAAATAATGATTAAATTTTCTTTTGTTCTCATCATGAGTTTCATATACTGCTTTTTCACCATTAGGAATTATTTCTTGTAGCAACTTTGTCAAAATTTCCATGACTGCTTTTAGACCATTCTTCATGTATTCCATATTGTATTTCATTTTTTCTTCTATACCATCGATCTTAGCTTCCACTCAATGCTTTAAACCATCCATGTCTTTCTTCAAACCATCCATCTTAGCTTCCATTTCATTTTTGGTTACTCTTTGCGAGAGCGAAATTTGTTGCACTTGATCTCGTAATTGTGATATATCTTATTGAACTTCTTCCTCTTCATGCATCATAGTAGAGATTTATGAGGGCTTAATGGGTGTGGAATTATTTTTAGGAGGAATTTTAGAACCCAATACTGATAGCAATGCTTCAATATGCCCTTGGAATCACTTCAAACTAATTTTTCAAACGAAACTTCATGCAATTTTTAATAAAATAGACACATTTTTCTTGCTTTTAAGGATCTCGATATTGAACCTGACGTATCTCTATGATTTCAAATCCGCAAGATTTGAACTTATGTCCTGTATTATCCCTCTGAGTCTTCTTTCCAATGCAACATGTCACACCTAATTTGGATTCTTCAAGCTAAAGTTATGCTCAATCTTCCAGAATGACCTAATTATGGACTAGTTTAGTAGAGAGAACTTGTACCGAGCACCACGTGTCACTTTTTTGACCTTAGGGCATGAAATTGATACATAAGAAACTAAATTCTATGCGATTTCAACCAACATTTATAGAATTCAAATCCGATTCTTGAAACAAAAGTTATGGCGATTTTCCCTCAGTCACCTGTTTGAGATGAAATTATGAAGTCTACAAATACCCTAACTTCCTCAGATCATATCTCCAAAAATGTAGAGAACGAAGATCTGAAATTTTTATACGAGGTTCATTAATATTTAGAATCCACGTGATTTCATTTTCAGTGTCTGATGGTTTGTAGAAAAATATTTATAGCGAAAATACCAAGATGACTTGTTTTAAGAATCAAGCCCTAGAATCCAAAGCTTCGATACCAAATGTTATGCAACCAGCTCAAAAAATAGAAGAATATATAGATCTATGACTTAGAAATCAATGTCTTTGAGGGGATTTACATTACATAAATGAAAAATTCTTGGATGATACAAATGAAAAAACCTACTTTCTATATATAGGAGTCTAAGGGGTCACAATATAATCAGAGCCTACATAACAATAATAATGTAAGGGCACTCCAATAAAAATATTGGTCTTCTATGGGGCATAATAGTATCAATATGGGGACTACATGGAAACAAAAATAAAAATCCGGGGGGCTACACTAACAATAAAAATAAGGGGCTACACTAGTATTATAGGGACCTAATAGGTATTTTATGAAACTCATGATGAGAACAAAAGGAATATGAATCATGATTTTAGAGAATCTAACATTGGGTTGAAGACCAACCATATTCCAAATATCGATATGAGGAATTTAGATGAAAATGATCTCGTAACATGGATACTAAAAATGGAACAGTTCTTTGATCTACACAACATGCAACCCACACAGAAGTTATGAATTGTATATTTATATTTAGAACCTAACCGGTTTGTGTGGTATTGATGGATTTTTTCTCGTAAATCACTTGTCACTTGGAAAATTTTCACAGAGGAATTTATAACACATTAAGAGGATATTTAAAGCAATACCTTCTTTAGCCAATTTATAAATCTGAAACAAAAGGGTTCAGTCGGGGAGCACATTGAGGACTTCTAAAGCTTGAATATCAAGGTAATTGATATTCCATAAGAGCATCTTATTGATATCTTCATAGGGAATTTACACTATAAAATCCAACTTGAGATTCGCCTTTGGGAACCTAAGTCATTGGAGAATGCATTTAGGGTGGCAAAAAAAAATGAAAGAAAAATTATGTCAACAAGGAGGTATACCACTCACAACTATAAAGATGGAAGTGTTGCTACTCCTAGCCTCCCACAACCTATATGGTTGACTCCACAGCAACTAGAGGAAAAAATGAGAATTTTTTTTTATTGTTATTGTGATAGAAAATACACTAAAGGTCATAAGCGTGTTGAGAATAAATAATTTTACATAGATTGTGAAGAGGAGGAAGAAAATGAAAAAGAAACATCAAAATAAGAAGATATACACTAGGAACTAATCTAAGGGGTTGAAAAAAAAAGAAATGAATCCAACCATATCTTGTAATGCATTGGGGGGAATTACTGCGCCTCAAACTCTTAAGGTAGAAGGATATATCAAGAAGAAAAAGGCAATAGTGTTGATTGATTCAGGTAGTACCCACAATTTTATTCGTTGTAAGATATCCAAGGATTTGAATTATTTTCTAAATCCAACACCAAAGTGTGAAGTGATGGTTGTATTAGTAGTCCAATGGTTACAATCCTTGTGGACAATAGCTTTTAATTTTCAAGAATGTTTCTTGAAATTGTTCTCGGAAGGAAAGGAAATTGAATTATGGGAAATCGAAGGGAAACCTGGGAAGATAATAAGCTCTAATGGCATGACAAAGCTTTTGAGAAAGAGTACCAATGGGTGTACTAAGCTAACTCACTTAATAATATTTTTTTTTAGGCTTGAAGCCATTGCAATACCAATCATCAAGACATCAAAGCCCATAATGTCATTATTGGCGATTTGAATATGGTTGAGGAAGACAATTATAGTTAAGCCCAACCACCAAACATAATCCCAATTAACAAATACCAAGCTAACCCATAGTTATACTCACTTAAATGTACATTTCTTAAGCTCAAATCCATCACAACAATAATTATCAAAACATAAAATCTCATCATATCACTAATGAATATTTAAATATAAGTAAACATGAATGAGAAACAATAATCATTCTATCCAATCACATAAAATAACTCCAATTATCATACCTAACCCTTTTTTCCATTTTACTTTTTAAAATAGTTTTAATATCAACCCTAATCCTTTTTCCTAAATTTTGAATCCGTCATCTTTCCGAAAGTAATTTTCATATAGATTCTTGAAATATTTTATGTTTATGCATAAAAGTCTTTTTCATTGGTTTTAAATTTATTTTTATTGGCTAAATTGTTTTCGTATAGATTTGTAAAATAGTTTACATTTAGGTAACTTTGGTTTTTTAAAATAATTTTTATATTAATTTATATGATAATTTACATTTATATTTTTGCTTTGTTTTTGAAGTAGTTTATTTGTAAAATAATTTACATTTAACTATTTTTCCTCATATATATGAAGTAATTGTTATATGATGTGTATAATACTGTAAGGTTCTTTCTTGAATTTTAATTCGTTTTAATTATGAATAGTTTTGAATTTTTATTTTCAATTATGAATAGTTTTGGGAATAGTTTACATTTATGTATCAAAATAGATTTTTTTTTTTTTGATTTAATTTATTTTTATTTGGGAAAAAATTTATGTTAATTTTTGAAATGATTTAAGTTTTTTTTTTTTAAATGGTTAGTTGATTTTGTTTTATGATATATTATTTATTTATATTATGAAATAGTTTATTTTTATTTTTTATTATTATTATTATTTATATTATCAAATAGTTTAATTATTAATAAGATGTATTTCTAGTTTATTTATTTTATTTATCATTTCTTTCTTCGTTTTTTTTTTTTTTTTTTTTAATTAATTTATTTTTTCTTCGGTTTAAGGAAATTTAATAGTCTTTGACACGTAAGTATTAGTAAATTTTTCAGATTTACGTTTTATATTCTTTTTCATAAATCTAGTCACAATTTGTGGATTTGAATTTTGGATCTCTCAAATTTCTCAATACTCACATTACTTAGATTATCAATTGAGTAGTTTTTGTTTTAATTGCTAAAATAATTTTATATTTATGCATTTGAGTATTTTTATTTACTTTTATTTTTTATATTTTTTTTTCCAATTATCTCATGATAATTTTTAAATTAATTTTAAGTTATCATAATATATAATAGTTATTTGGATTAGCTTAAATGTATGAATATTTTATTTTCTGTTACATTATATATATTTTTAAAACTTATATTTCTTTTGAGACATGATTACTTATTTTCTATATTATTGTTTTTGTGAAAACATAGATTTTCATTACTATTTTATTTGTTTTGATGACAAAGTAAAATGCTACTTTTTTAGGGTCTTTAATTTTTGGTGGTAAAAACTTATATTTATTTTTAGTATTTTATATTGAAAATATGGTTTGTATTTTACACAAATTTATAAGCACTAAGCAATTCTATATTGATTGTATTTTAAGAGATATATATTGCAAATTTTCCCACTACACCCACCCCTCTTTCCCAACAATTCTCACCCACCCATCCCAATCCCAATCCCCCGCTTCCCTTGCTTGTTTACTCACCCTCCTTATGTGAAAAGTACTCCCCAACCAACACTTGAATCATCTCCTCTCCTCAACCCCCTATTCACCACCCACCCAACCCATCCCTCTCCATCTCCCTCTCCCTTCCCCCACTCACCCATTTAAGAATCGACCCCTTATTATCCACACAAATATTCCCCTCCCCACCTACTCACCCACCTGAAGATCTAAGAGGATCCAAAAAGGCTCAAAATTTGAAGTCCTCAAATCTTAGAAAAACCAACACCAAGTCAGAAATCTTGTCAATATGATTCCAACAACGTAAATGATACCTCAATCTGAGTCCATATGAAAAAGTTGTGCTCATCTGATGTTTGGCTCAAGTAAAAGAAAAAAATTGTGTAGGTGGGACCCATAGGGTGCCACGTGACATCCCATAGGTTTCCACGTGGCAACCTAGTCAATAGGTGGGATCCAAAAGTGACGTTGCATGTTGGCGTAGCAGAGAAAAGTTGGAAAGTGACACTAATAGACAAGTCGTTGGACATGCAGGCACACCATGGCATGGGCGTGGACCAACCTGTGGTCACCACGTGGTCCAATCACCGAGCACCACGTGGTTCGCTACGGTTGGTCACTATATGTACCTATTTAAAAAAATTGGTTATAACCGCCAGGGGTTGAACCCCGACCTCAGTGAAACAAACTCAACGGAGTTACTATTGTGCTAAACCATAATACTTGTTAAATATAGTTGCAATGAGTGCTAAGTGGACTATTCAAAAATCATGAGAAATTAGTCAGTTATGACTACCTCTCATGGAAATGGTCATAGATGAATGAATTACTTAACGTATTTGAATTCCAAAAAATGATATCTAATATAATGCACTGTGAAAACCCCTCAATACTTAAATACAAAGAGTAAAGGGAGCTATATTTGAATGGTTCTTGAGGCACAATACTTGCAATGGTTTTGCAAATGGGGTAGCAAGCTAATTGGGCTTGATTGTGGGGAAAAAATCCACAGTTAAGTGTGCTTGAGCCAGAGGTGATCTGGGATGGGTGACCTCCTAGGAAGTCCTAGTTACCGGGTGCAAGGCCCATAAGTGATTATTGACGCTATGTGATTCATTTCACTAGTTTCAATCCCACTTCTTCACCCCTCTGAGTATCACCCAACGTAATGAGTGCTAAGTGGACTATTGAAAAATCATGACAAATTAGTCAGTTACGACTACCTCTCATCAATGAGTGCTAAGTGGAATATTCAAAAATCATGAGAAATTAGTCACTTACGACTACCTCTCATGGAAATGGTCATAGATGAATGACTTACTTAATGCAATTGAATCCCAAAAAATTATATTTGATATCTAATATAGCTTATAGTTATATACTCTTTTTTGTTTTTAAAACTCAAAATGGAGGGTTCGTAGGGTTTGATCCTCAAAACGCCCGACCAATAAACGCCATATTAAACATCTTCCAACCGAAATTTCCAACCAAAAAACTTTGAAAAGTTTGCCTACACACATCTATTTAAACTTGTACCATTCACCCAGGAGGAGGCTGTGAAGGCGAAGATGGAGGTATACACATTCAAACAGGTGGCAGGTTGAGAAGGGGCCCCGTGCATGCACACATTTTGAGGTAGATTACAGAATACATGTAGAGCAGATGCCAAGGGAATATTCCTAGAATATTATGATTGTCGTGGTATCTTGAAGATTCCCTAAGGGGTCTACAGGTGAAAGCAACAGAACCGTATGAAGTTTATAGTCATTTTTCATGAAATTTTACAAGGAATCCGCTGGTGTAGTCATAATTGGGATATGAGTAGCATATTTTTGGGTCATCCCTAGATGTGAGGTATTGCCATGTATTTTTATATGTACTTGTCATCATTTTGATGAGATAATAAATAGGCCTCTCCACTTTGAATTTGGGCCCAAATACATGGCTCACACATTGTGACTAAACTCCATTTACAAATCCTGGTGCATTGTCTATGTTGGATTCTTTTTGTATCGCTTCTTCATGAATGTTGTATTTATGGTGTTTTCATGCTCTTTAAGAAATTTTATTTAATATCACTGAAGAAAGATCATGGATCACTCGACACCCTACGAGTATGAGAGTTAGAGTATTAGTTGTTAAGGCCATGGGTTTCAAAGAAGAAGTAATTCTGACCCTAAAAAAAGATGGGGGGAACTATTAGGAATACAACTTTTCAATTTTGAAGTTAACTTTAAACTATGGTCACAATGGTAAAATTTGTTGAGGCCATTGTTTCAAGTTGTAAATTTGAACCTCCCCAAAAAATGGTGTTTCTTTTGGGATCATCTTTTGATTCATGGGTTGATTTTAATGTTTTACTAAAAACATTATGACATTGTTAAGGCGATGGTTTGAAAAGATTGTAAGGATGCTATTAATAGCACCACTTTTCTAAATAGAGGTGAAAATAAAAACTAAATGTGACCTCTAAGAAGATGAGAACTTCGAAGCATTCATACAAGATGGTAACTATATTTTACCATGTGTTATTTACTTGCAAGTTGAAACTTATATATGAATTTTGAGCTTAGTGGTGCAACATGGATGTAGATTTTTGGGCCTTATAACCTATGTAAATTTATAGTTTAGATACATCCCATCAAACACATCCTTTATGTTCATTGGTGCTTCTTATTCAAGAAAATTGATCTTCCTTTGAAAAGTGACTAAGGAAATAAGCTATCAAATCCTTAGTACTTGCTTTAAAATAAATCAACCTCTCCCAGATTGGTTAAGTAAGTCACACTTTAATCCCTTTAAGTGTATTTTATTTATGTGCCTAGATACCAATGAGAATCTTGTAGTCTACAACTGAATCAAAATGGATCATTATATACCTTTTTATTTATTTTTCGTACTTTCCAAGTGGAAAAATTAGAGTTATTTGCTTCCAGGGCCCATTTTAGGGGCATGTCTTGCTTTGGTGATTTAGAGTCAAGAACCTTTCAAATCATGTTTAAGGCCTTAAACAACCATTTTTGGAGTTAAAAATTTGCAAATAAAGTTTTTATCCTGTCAACATTGTTCTACACATCGATATATTTTTGGTGATGCAAATATCACCTCAACCATAATTCATGTGGAAGTTAGCCCAATTGCAAGTTGACTTGTGTCATTGAACACCATGATACCAAGTGGATTTCATGTCATCTCACATTACTCACACATGTCAATGTAGTCATATGGGGACTTTCAAGAAGATTCTAGAGGGTCTAAAACTCTCATTAGAGAAATTTTGAGGTAAAAAATGGGCCTAAAGACAAAAATGTATAACAAAAATCAACTTTATAAGAACCAATAGGATTCAATATGATGATTTCAACCATGGAGGATGATTCACTGTTTTTGGAGTAAAAAGTTAAAAATAAAAAAAATAAAAAAAATAAAAAACTATTTTTTCAACTTATCTCCCTACAATTTTACTCAAATTTCAAGCGAGAGCACTCGTTGGATGAAAAAATAAATTACACATTTAACGAGTAATCTTGCTCAAAATTTGAGTAAAACCATAGGGAGGTAAATTGAAAATATAAACTGAAAAATTAGTTTTTTCTTTTTTCCCTGCAAAACTTG
The DNA here is from genome assembly GCA_034641835.2 of Pinus albicaulis. Lineage (NCBI taxonomy): Eukaryota > Viridiplantae > Streptophyta > Pinopsida > Pinales > Pinaceae > Pinus > Pinus albicaulis. Next base: position 461,731,885 of record CM076574.1, on the reverse strand, counting down.
ATGAGGTAATCTAATATTATTTTATTATTTCCATTATTATTTTATAATATTCTGTAGGAGACCCATTTTAGACCTCAAAATTTATCTAATGAACATTCATTGGGAGTTTATGCATTCAAAAATCCTAACTCTTATCCTACATTACTATCATGATATGTTAAATACCAAGTCGTTGTGAAAGGAAGGGGTTTCATTCTTATTATATTGTTTAATTTTTCATACCTGAGTGAATATTTTGGCAGCGAGATATTTGAAGTAGAATATATTGTAGAAACTATATTAGCCATAGTGTCCATGGAAAATCCACAATGTGTGTTCCTTTCTTTGTATTTACATCTCATAATTGTGAAGAAAAGAGTTGAGCATAGGGCTCACCTTCTATCTAGGTTTCTCTCATATTGGATTTTCTCAAGGTAAATCTTGTGTTCCTTTTGTGGATGGTGTGTTATTTTCTTATTTTATTTAAATTAACTTTGACTTTATTTTTGCATTTCATGTATTAAGTTGGAAACATTAAATTAAAATACAAAGTGCAACATAATAAAATATTTTGAAATATGTAAAATATAGTGTGATCAATTACTCGAGTGAAATGATCCATCAATAGTTCAAGGTGTAATTATGATCGTCAGTAATTCCAACATATGCGACCTTCAATTATCAGGTTTAATAAACCCTTGTTTTGAATTCACATTCATATAATTTTTCAACTTGATAGGGTTTGTAAATGGCTATGTTAGCACTTTTAAATGAAGCATTCATATTGATGGTGAGTAAGGATTTAATAAGAATATTTGTACATGGGTTCAAGGTTTTGATAAAGTTTGGGGGTTTGAACAAAGTTCAAAATAGGGATATGTAGTGGGGTTGAGCCTATAGTGAAAGGTTGTTGAATGTTAGAGCTTGTTGTGTTTGAAATTTATCAATACCATTGACAACATCTTCTCCCTACACCAAGGAAGTTCTTTCCAAACTTTAGGTTGTCAAGTGATTGATATTGGAAAGTTAAAATGTAGCATTGCTTCGATTTTTCACTTTAAATGTAGCCCTCTGAATTCCATTTTCATGGTCCTCACATTGGCTACTATCACAAAATATATGTTAATGAATATGAATTTTCATTATTATTTGTCTTTTTTGAAAAATGATGATTATGATTGGTTGTATGATTAATTTCTTCTATGGTTTTCCTCGTCTATGAGGTCAAAGATATTCGTAGCTTTTCTCTTTTATAAGGTGAAAGATATTGATAATTTCTAGAAATAATCTCTATTTGTATGTGTCAAGCAACCAATTCACAAAATATAAGAAAATATAGAACGACAACTTGAAATAAGCCTCTTCAATGGGGAATGATCCAGGAGGATCTTGATCAATACAAGATTGGCAGAGTTCCAAGTCAACTCCACCAGTTCGATGTCTAGTTCAGTCTTTAGAATCGTCAAATCACTAGTGAAAGCTCCTTCAGTGTCAAGATCATCATGTGTTTCGAGTTTGGATGAAAAAGGTGTAAAAGGGGACATAGTATTTATGGACCTAGATCTAAGGTTTCATATGATGAAATACCTTATGAAATGTAAGTCCTATTCCTAAATACCTAAAACATATGTCCAACCCTAATACCTAAGTCCTATTCCTAAAACTCTAACCCATATGTCAAAGACATATTCCTAAGTCTTAAATCCTATGTAAAAAATCTAAAGCGCAAAAACATACCAAAAACCTTTATAAAAGGTTTGGATGGTTGAAAATGTTAAAACATATATAGTTTTAAAAAAACTATATAATAAAACTATATTATCAAACCTTACTAAAACCCTTATTACAAGGTTCGGGTGATATATATTTGGTTTTAAAAACTTTATAATAAAAACAAACCCACAGAGTTAATTTAGACCACGTTGGAAGTCAGAGTTTTATATCATGTGAACAAAGTTGGAAACTGCAGCGATTATGTGGTTGAAAGTTGTTAAAACCCGTCGAACGTTGTGACCGCTGGAGTTATATCACGCCGCTCGCCTGATCACATGCCGACAGTTAGGACCTCCACCCGGTTAGTTAGCCATCAGGGCTAAATATATATTATATGGTTTTAAAGTGGGTATTTTAAATTTAATCCAGCGCTAAGGTTTGGGGATATTAATCCCTAGGTTCATGAATGGAGAGGGATTCGACCCCTTATCACAAATTCTTCTCAACAAATTGCTAAATGAAGTTTCGAATGCTGCCTATTTAAACCAGGGAATTTTCTCATGAAGTTTAGCTTGGATCTTTGGTTTGTGGAAGACATAGTGCTTTTTTAGTGCAGTTTCAGAAGTTGAGAGGCGATTTTTTTTGCAGCATTGCTCAGTCGTCGGTGGTCAGAATTGAGCACGGAGATAGGCGTCGGAAAGGCATCGAAGAGTAATTTCTATTTACAGGGTTCAGAAGTGCCCGCGAGACCAATATTTTTGATCCATTTCAGTGTAAATATTCTTCAAGATCAATCCTAATAAAAACAGACGCCCACTTAAAAGCGGACCCGGAGATGTAGTCCAGGAGGGACAAACTTCGTCATCAAACTATTTGCCTCTTCTTCTCTCTAATTATTGTTGTTATTTAATTCATTTATGCTGCTGGTTTATGTTATGTTTCATTAAAGCATACTTCAGTTAACAATCAATCTAAAGGACAAACTAATCAAACTACCTCAGCACTTTATTCGATCAATTTCCGTATTTTCAGAACATGAGTATTAACTTCTATTAATTCTAAAGACAGAGACTGTAAAGGGCCAGGTAGCCTCTGGACCTCATCCTTTTATCAAAGGTGACATCTCCAGTAAATTCCCCTACAGTCAATCTCTGTAATAGAGTTAAGAAGTTAATTGTTCAATTTCAGATTAGGGAAACCTCATTTACATCAAATAAATGAACAATTCTTGGACGATACAAATGACATGACCTCCTTTATATATATAGTAGTCTAAAGGGTCAAAATATAATTAGATCCCACATAAAAATAATAATATAAGGGTACAATAATAAAAATAGTGGGCTTCTATGGGTCACAACAATAACAATAAGAGTGCTACATGGGACACAACAATAACAATATGGGGGATACACTAGTATTCTAGGGACCTGACATGCCCTTCTCCTTCAAAAAAGTGTTTTCCTCAACCTTTGAGTAGTTCTAGATGCTTCTGTATAAAATATTCATCCTCCCATGTGGAATCTTTTGCGGGTAAGATCTTCCACTTAATGAAATATTATGAAATTGATCAATTCTATAGCTATCATATTCTTGTTTCTGTGACTGCTTCAGGATCTAATATGATTTTTCCTTCCTCATCAAGTTATGGAAATATAGTCTGAACTAGAAGCTTGTCACCTATAACCTTATTTAAACATGAAACATGGAAAACCAAGGGTATTCGTGAAGATGCAGGTAGCTTTAATTTGTATGCCATAGTACCAATATTTTGCAATACCTTATAAGGGACAAGTACTTGGGTGATAATTTATTATCCTTCTTAGCTTGCTTGAGTGGCATTTACTTGTATAGTTGTAGCCATAAAAATACCCAATCACACACATCAAAAATTCTTTCGCCATGATGTTGATTTTGCTTTTTGTTTCATTTGATTCTGCCCTAGAGTCATATTATCCTTTAAGAGTTGGATAACTTGTTGTTGATGCTCGATTTGATATTCTACTACTTGAACCTTATCATTGTATCTCAGATATGATGTGATGGACGGTGGATGATATCTTTAAAGTGCCATAAATGGGGTCATTTTTATTGTGGTATGCAAGGAAGTGTTATACCACCATTATGCCAGAGGTAACCACTTGACCCATTGTGTTTGTTTATCATATATAAAGCAATGAATATATCCTTCCAATTTTTTTTCACTATCTCAGTTTTCCCATCATATTGATGATGATAAGATGAGCTATGAGCCAATTGAGTACCAAGACAAGAAAACAATTTTTTCTAAAAATTTCCGTTGAAAATGGGATCTTAGACCTATGATAAAATCCATTGAGAACTCCTCCCAACGCTGACTTGGAATGGCTAATGGTTGTAAAATACCTAGAGTTTTAATTGTCTCGAATTTATTTTGTTAGCAAACCAAACAATTGGCTACAAAATTCTCAACATCAGGTTTAAGGCCATCCCAAAAAATTCCTTCTTGACCCTGTGGTAAGTTTTAAAAAATTTTGAGTTCCATCCTATAGGATAGGTGTGCAATTCTGAAAGAATTTTTTCTTTGAGTTTGGAATTCTTACATAGATATAAGCGATCCTTGTACCATAGTGAATCATTTTTCCAGTTAAAAGTATCAGATGCATTGGGATCTTGCTACAAATTTTGAATGAGTTTCCATACTTGTTCGTAATTCTTCTGCCCATGCCTTGCTTCATTTATCGAATCAGGTTAGATAATAGAAATGGCATAGAGAAATGCCTCCACATCCTCATCCTTTCTTGAGAGTGCATTTTCAACAACATTTTGCTTCCCTTTCTTGTAGATTATTTCAAAGTAATAACCCAACAACTTTGTGACCCATTTTTACTGCTCTTATGAAGATACTCTGTGTTCCCAGAAGTATTTAAGACTATCATGATTTGTTTTTACCTTGAAGTGTCTTCCAATTAGGGAAGGGCGATTTTATTCTAGGGCATGTAGAATTGTCAGTATTTCCTTCTCATAAATGGCTTTGTGTAAATTATTTCCTTTGATTGGATGAATTTCAAAGGAAATGGGTCTTCCTTCTTGCGTTAAAACAACACCAATTCCATTTCTTGAGGCATCACAATCCATAATAAAAGATTTTGTGAAGTGTGGTGTAGCTAAGATCGAAATTCAACACATTGCCTCTTTAAGATGTTCAAAGGCCTTAGTTGTTTCCAGAGTCCAAGAAAACACATATTTCTTCAGTACTGTTGTTAGAGGTGCTACTATTTTTCCATTATTCTTAACAAACTTGCGATAATACCCTATCATAACGAGAATTCCTCGAATATTCCTTAAAGTTGTGGGGATTTTCCATTCCTTGATGGATTTAATTTTTTTATGATCTACCTTAACACCCTCGTGAGATATAATGTGACCCAAATATTCCACCTCATGTATGCCAAAGAAACATTTGGAGGTTTTTGCATACAATTGTTTCTCTTCCAATGGTTTGAGCACCCTGTCAATATGTTGAACATGATCCTTCCAAGACTTTTTGTAGATTATTATATCGTAAAAAATACTAACAAAAGTTTTCTAAGGAAGGGTTTGAAAATGGAATTCATTAAATCTTGAAAAGTGGAAGGTGCATTAGTAAGGCTAAAAGTTATGACCAAAAATTCATAATGACATTCATGAGTTCTCAATCTTGTTTTTAGAATGACTCCAATCTTCATTCTAATTTGATGTTATCTTGAATGAATAGCCAACTTGGTGAAGTAAATTTCTCTATGTAATTCATCCAACAATTCATCAATGACATGAATGGGAAATTTATATTTAATAGTGATCTTATTGAGCTCACTATAATCTAGACACATGCGCCACAATTCATCCTTTTTGTGTACCAATACTACTAAAGTAGAGAAATAACGTTGGCTAGGATGAATTATACCAACTTCTAGCATTTTTGCAACCATACATTCAATTGCACTCTTTTGGGCATAAGGATATCTATAAGATCTAATGTTTGGAGGAAAACTTCCTGGTATCAAGTGAATAACATGATGATGATCACAAATAGGTAGGAGACCCTTGGGAGTCTCAAATACCTTGGAATGATTTTCAAGGAATCTTTGGAGATCTGGAGAAATGGTATACTTAGATGTTTGAACATTTAGTGAGCATAATTATTCAATTACACCTTATTGTTGCTTCTTAAAAGGATTTTTCATGCAATTAGAGATTATTATCTTACTAGATTTCCCAACGATACCCCTTAATTCAATTTCCCTTCCTTCGTAGAACTTTTTAAAAAAAAGTTCTTGAAAATCAAAATCTATCGTCTCCAAACATTGTAACAATTGGACTCCTAATACAGCATCAACACCACCCATTAGAATGGAAATAGTTAGTTTATTCAATACATATTCCTTCATGGTGATATTGATATTATGGAATTTTATTGAGCAACTTATAGTTACTCCATCTGCAACCATCACTTGAGACTTTGGTGCTAGGTATAAAAATCAATTCAAATCCTTCATTATCTTAAAATGAATCAAATTATGGGTACTACCCTAATCAATCAACATTATTACCTTTTTCTTCTTGATATATCCTTATATCTTGAGAGTTTGGGGAGTGGTAATTCTCGCCAATGCATTACAGGATATGGTCAGATCCATTTCTTCCTTTTCAGTACGTGGTGTTGGTTCCTGGTGTATATCTTCTTATTTTTATGTTTCTTGTTCCTTTTCTTCCTCGTCATAATCTATGTAAAATAATTTATTCTCAGCACATTTATGACCTTTGGTGTATTTTTTATCACAACTGTAATAAATCCCTTTGCCTCATTTTTCCTCCAGTTGTTGTGATGTCAACCTTATAGTTTGTGAAAGGCTAGGAGCAACAACACTTCCATCTTTAGGGTTATGAGTGGTAGACCTCCTTGTTACCATAAATTTTCTTTCAACTTTTATTTCCACCTTAAATGCATTCTCCAATGACTTAGGCTCCCAAAGGCGAACATCATGTTGAATAATATCATTTAAAGTCCCCATGAATACATAAATCATATGCTCCTTAGGAATATAATTTACCTTGACATGCAATCTTTGGAAGTTCTCAATGTGATTCATCATTGAACCCTTTTGTTTGAGATTTATCAATTGGATAAAGAAGGTGTTTCTCTTTGTATCGGCATAATGTGTTATCAATTCTTTCGTAAAAATTGACCAATTTACAAGTGATTTATGAGAAAAATCCCATTGATACCACACAAATTTATTGAGTTCTAAATATAAATTTGCAATGCGTACCTTTTGTGTGTGTTGCACATCATGTAGATTAAAGAATTTTTCCATTTGTAGTATCCATGTTAACGGATCCTTGCCATCAAAATTCCTCATGTCAATCTTTTGAATGTGGCTTTTATTAAACCCAACGTTGGAGTCTCTAAAATCATAATTCATATCTATTTTTTCCTCGTCATGATTTTCATGGATTTCCTTGTCACCATTAGGAAGCCTTTCTTGCATCAACTTTGGCAATCCTTCCAACTTGACTTTCATCATGTCCATATCTATTTTAAAAACATCCTTTAAAAATTACATGACCCATTTTATTTTTAATTATAAACCATCCATATTGACATTCATCATCACTTCCAATTCATTTTTTGTTACTCTTTGCGAGAGTGAAATATGTTGCACTTGGTCTTGTAATTTTGTTATATCATGTTGCATTTCTTCCTCTTCATCGTGTGTCATAGAAAAGCTTCATGGTTATTTCCTGGGAGTATTCATTTTCATGTTGTGAGGCATATTAGAACCAAATAATGATATCTATGTTTTACTAGTCCATTTGAATCACTTTATACTGCTTTTTTAAAGAAAAATTACGCAAATTAAAAAAAAAAAACAATACACACATTGTTTCTTGTTTTTTGGAGCTTGATCTTGAAACTATTGTATCTATATATTTTAGGCCTCCTAAGGTCTGAAATTTCATCTTGTGGTATCCCTTTGTGTCCTATTTCCAACACCACTAGTTATACAGAGATTGGATTCTTCAAGGTAAAGTTAGGCAAAATATCCCAATATGACCTTCTTATGGATTGGATCAGTAGAGTGAACTTGTATGGACTTCCATGTGTCACTGCTTCATCCATTGGACCTGGAAATGGTACACAAGAAACTAAATTATCTGCATTTTTTGTCACTTTTTATTAAATTCAATTTGGATACTTGAAACAAAAGTTATGACGATTTCCCCCGAGATGCCTATTTGAGACAAAATTTTGGACCATACAAAAACCATAATTTATTTGAATCATATTTCCAAGAATATAGCGAACCAAGTTATAAAATTTTTACATGATGTTCACAAAGATTTCGGATCCACGTGGTCGAAATTTTAGCTTTAGAAACCTTGCATAATTTTTTTTATAATGAAAATTCCTAAATGGCCTATTTGAAACAACAAAAACCTAGGATCCAGAGCTCAAATACCAAATGTTAAGTAACCAATTCAAAAAACAAAAGAAAAGATATATCAACAACTTGAAAATAATCCTCTTTGAGAGGGAAACCTCCTTTACATCAAATAAATTAAAAGTTACTTGATGATACAAAAGATAATACCTCCTTTGTATATATAGGAGTCTAAAGGGTCACACTATAATTACGTCCTACATAACAGTAATAATGTTTGGGGACAATAATAAAAATAGTGGGCTTCTATGGGGCACAACAATAAAAATATGGGGGCTACATGGGGCAAAAAAATAATAATATGGGGGCTAGACTAGTATTATAGGGATTAGGTATGAAATATATAATGTTGCTTTGTGGACTTTCACATTTACAATTTAAACCATACATAATTTAAAATATCACTTTTAAATTTTTTTGAGGTTACTACCTCTAGAATCTATCAACAATGAAAAACATCTCCGCCATTGTGATTTGTAAATAAAATTTAAATGATCAATCAATATTAGTATTTTAGGTATTTTTCAATGAACTAATCTTGTTGTTTTTGTACACAGGTTGTTATTACAATTTTTATTATACAATTATGTCTAGTTATTGTATTTTTAGGTTCTACTTTGAACTTTGGTTTTGAATTCATAGTGGTAATGGTATTTCATTGTGTGCATATTTTATTGGTTCGGTAATGATATCATAAATTCTCCATTAAGCTTTACCACTTGGATGGGAGAAAACAAATACCTTACACATTCCATGATATTTTCAATTTATATTACTAGTTGTGGTGATTCTTTATATCATATACACTCCAATTAGCCATTTAGTTGAGTTGAATTTTGAAATATAGGTGATATAAAACCTCTTTATTCTGAAAAACTCACTTTTCCTATTGGCATGTGGAGTTATAAAATTCATCAAAGTGACTATTAAATGAGAATCTATAGTTGCAATTTTGAATAAGATACAAATATTATTGTGGATATTACATCCTAGGGTAAGAAATGAAATTACTTGTTTTGTTTAACATAGAGAATAGATGAATTAAATCGGCTTGCTCTACACATCTCCCCCTAATAGTCTTGTAAAATACCAACTTATTATAGAATACCGCTATGGGTGTCTCGTCATCGTCATCTCTCTCTCTCTCTCTCTCTCTCTCTCTCTCTATATATATATATATATATATATATATATATATATATATATATATATATATATATATATATATATATATTGTAGCTTTTTGGGGGTTGGAATTTAGAGAACTGGAGAAAATACCATGCTCTATATTGAAAAGCGACATTAGTTGAAGAATATTTGTACATGGGTTCAAGGTTTTGATAAAGTTTGGGGGTTTGAACAAAGTTCAAAATAGGGATATGTAGTGGGGTTGAGCCTATAGTGAAAGGTAGTTGAATGTTAGAGCTTGTTGTGTTTGAAATTTATCAATACCATTGACAACATCTTCTCCCTACACCAAGGAAGTTCTTTCCAAACTTTAGGTTGTCAAGTGATTGATATTGGAAAGTTAAAATGTAGAATTGCTTCGATTTTTCACTTTAAATGTAGCCCTCTGAATTCCATTTTCATGGTCCTCACATTGGCTACTATCACAAAATATATGTTAATGAATATGAATTTTCATTATTATTTGTCTTTTTTGAAAAATGATGATTATGATTGGTTGTATGATTAATTTCTTCTATGGTTTTCCTCGTCTATGAGGTCAAATATATTCGTAGCTTTTCTCTTTTATAAGGTGAAAGATATTGATAATTTCTAGAAATAATCTCTATTTGTATGTGTCAAGCAACCAATTCACCAAATATAAGAAAATATAGAACGACAACTTGAAATAAGCCTCTTCAATGGGGAATGATCCAGGAGGATCTTGATCAATACAAGATTGGCATAGTTCCAAGTCAACTCCACCAGTTCGATGTCTAGTTCAGTCTTTAGAATCGTCAAATCACTAGTGAAAGCTCCTTCAGTGTCAATATCATCATGTGTTTCGAGTTTGGATGAAAAAGGTGTAAAAGGGGACATAGTATTTATGGACCTAGATCTAAGGTTTCATATGATGAAATACCTTATGAAATGTAAGTCCTATTCCTAAATACCTAAAACATATGTCCAACCCTAATACCTAAGTCCTATTCCTAAAACTCTAACCCATATGTCAAAGACATATTCCTAAGTCTTAAATCCTATGTAAAAAATATAAAGCGCAAAAACATACCAAAAACCTTTATAAAAGGTTTGGATGGTTGAAAATGTTAAAACATATATAGTTTTAAAAAAACTATATAATAAAACTATATTATCAAACCTTACTAAAACCCTTATTACAAGGTTCGGGTGATATATATTTGGTTTTAAAAACTTTATAATAAAAACAAACCCACAGAGTTAATTTAGACCACGTTGGAAGTCAGAGTTTTATATCATGTGAACAGAGTTGGAAACTGCAGCGATTATGTGGTTGAAAGTTGTTAAAACCCGTCGAACGTTGTGACCGCTGGAGTTATATCACGCCGCTCGCCTGATCACATGCCGACAGTTAGGACCTCCGCCCGGTTAGTTAGCCATCAGGGCTAAATATATATTATATGGTTTAAAGTGGGTATTTAAATTTAACTGGCCTAAGGTTCGTGGGGATATTAATCCTTGTGTTCATGAATGGAGAGGGATTCACCCTTATCACAAATTCTTCTCAACAAATTGCTAAATGAAGTTTCAATGCTGCCTATTTAAACCAGGGAATTTTCTCATGAAGTTTAGCTTGGATCTTTGGTTTGTGGAAGACATAGTGCTTTTTTAGTGCAGTTTCAGAAGTTGAGAGGCGATTTTGTTTGCAGCATTTCTCAGCCGTCGGTGGTCAGAATTGAGCACGGAGATAGGCGTCGGAAAGGCATCGAAGAGTAATTTATATTTACAGGGTTCAGAAGTGCCCGCGAGCACAATATTTTTGATCCATTTCAGTGTAAATATTCTTCAAGATCAATCCTAATAAAAACAGACGCCCACTTAAAAGCGGACCCGGAGATGTAGTCCAGGAGGGACAAACTTCGTCATCAAACTATTTGCCTCTTCTTCTCTCTAATTATTGTTGTTATTTAATTCATTTATGCTGCTGGTTTATGTTATGTTTCATTAAAGCATACTTCAGTTAACAATCAATCTAAAGGACAAACTAATCAAACTACCTCAGCACTTTATTCGATCAATTTCCGTATTTTCAGAACATGAGTATTAACTTCTATTAATTCTAAAGACAGAGACTGTAAAGGGCCAGGTAGGCTCTGGACCTCATCCTTTATCAACGACATCTCCAAATAAATTCCCCTACAAATAATCAGAATAGAGTTGCTAATTGCTCAATTTCGTATTAGGAACCTCATTTACATCAAATAAATGAACAATTCTTGGATTTGATACAAATGATACATGACCTCCCTTTTATATATAGTAGTCTAAAGGGTCAAAATATAATTAGATCCTACATAAAAATAATAATATATGGTACAATAATAAAAATAGTGGGCTTTAAGGGTCACAACAATAACAATAAGAGGCTACATGACACAACAATAACAATATGGGGGATACACTTCAGTATTCTAGGGACCTGACATGCCCTTCTCCTTCAAAAAAGTGTTTTCCTCAACCTTTGAGTAGTTCTAGATGCTTCTGTATAAAATATTCATCCTCCCATGTGGAATCTTTTGCGGGTAAGATCTTCCACTTAATGAAATATTATGAAATTGATCAATTCTATAGCTATCATATTCTTGTTTCTGTGACTGCTTCAGGATCTAATATGATTTTTCCTTCCTCATCAAGTTATGGAAATATAGTCTGAACTAGAAGCTTGTCACCTATAACCTTATTTAAACATGAAACATGGAAAACCAAGGGTATTCGTGAAGATGCAGGTAGCTTTAATTTGTATGCCATAGTACCAATATTTTGCAATACCTTATAAGGGACAAGTACTTGGGTGATAATTTATTATCCTTCTTAGCTTGCTTGAGTGGCATTTACTTGTATAGTTGTAGCCATAAAAATACCCAATCACACACATCAAAAATTCTTTCGCCATGATGTTGATTTTGCTTTTTGTTTCATTTGATTCTGCCCTAGAGTCATATTATCCTTTAAGAGTTGGATAACTTGTTGTTGATGCTCGATTTGATATTCTACTACTTGAACCTTATCATTGTATCTCAGATATGATGTGATGGACGGTGGATGATATCTTTAAAGTGCCATAAATGGGGTCATTTTTATTGTGGTATGCAAGGGTACACAACACTATGGGTAAATCACTTGACCCATTGTGTTTGTTTATCATATATAAAGCAATGAATATATCCTTCCAATTTTTTTTCACTATCTCAGTTTTCCCATCATATTGATGATGATAAGATGAGCTATGAGCCAATTGAGTACCAAGACAAGAAAACAATTTTGTCTAAAAATTTCCATTGAAAATGGGATCTTTGTCACTTACAATAATCTTTGGATTTCCATGTAACTTTTGAATTTATTCTATAAATGAAGTATCGAATATAATAGATTTGAAAGGACGAGATAGAGCACAAAAGTGTGCATACTTTGTATGTCTATCTACTACCATTATGATGACAGTCTTTCCTTCAGACTTGGGTAGACCTATGATAAAATCCATTGAGAACTCCTCCCAACGCTGACTTGGAATGGCTAATGGTTGTAAAATACCTAGAGTTTTAATTGTCTCGAATTTATTTTGTTAGCAAACCAAACAATTGGCTACAAAATTCTCAACATCAGGTTTAAGGCCATCCCAAAAAATTCCTTCTTGACCCTGTGGTAAGTTTTAAAAAATTTTGAGTTCCATCCTATAGGATAGGTGTGCAATTCTGAAAGAATTTTTTCTTTGAGTTTGGAATTCTTACATAGATATAAGCGATCCTTGTACCATAGTGAATCATTTTTCCAGTTAAAAGTATCAGATGCATTGGGATCTTGCTACAAATTTTGAATGAGTTTCCATACTTGTTCGTAATTCTTCTGCCCATGCCTTGCTTCATTTATCGAATCAGGTTAGATAATAGAAATGGCATAGAGAAATGCCTCCACATCCTCATCCTTTCTTGAGAGTGCATTTTCAACAACATTTTTCTTCCCTTTCTTGTAGATTATTTCAAAGTAATAACCCAAAAACTTTGTGACCCATTTTTACTGCTCTTATGAAGATACTCTGTGTTCCCAGAAGTATTTAAGACTATCATGATTTGTTTTTACCTTGAAGTGTCTTCCAATTAGGGAAGGGCGATTTTATTCTAGGGCATGTAGAATTGTCAGTATTTCCTTCTCATAAATGGCTTTGTGTAAATTATTTCTTTTGATTGGATGAATTTCAAAGGAAATGGGTCTTCCTTCTTGCGTTAAAACAACACCAATTCCATTTCTTGAGGCATCACAATCCATAATAAAATATTTTGTGAAGTGTGGTGTAGCTAAGATCGAAATTCAACACATTGCCTCTTTAAGATGTTCAAAGGCCTTAGTTGTTTCCAGAGTCCAAGAAAACACATATTTCTTCAGTACTGTTGTTAGAGGTGCTACTATTTTTCCATTATTCTTAACAAACTTGCGATAATACCCTATCATAACGAGAATTCCTCGAATATTCCTTAAAGTTGTGGGGAGTTTCCATTCCTTGATGGATTTAATTTTTTTATGATCTACCTTAACACCCTCGTGAGATATGATGTGACCCAAATATTCCACCTCATGTATGCCAAAGAAACATTTGGAGGTTTTTGCATACAATTGTTTCTCTTCCAATGGTTTGAGCACCCTGTCAATATGTTGAACATGATCCTTCCAAGACTTTTTGTAGATTATTGTATCGTAAAAAATACTAACAAAAGTTTTCTAAGGAAGGGTTTGAAAATAGAATTCATTAAATCTTGAAAAGTGGAAGGTGCATTAGTAAGGCTAAAAGTTATGACCAAAAATTCATAATGACATTCATGAGTTCTCAATCTTGTTTTTAGAATGACTCCAATCTTCATTCTAATTTGATGTTATCTTGAATGAATAGCCAACTTGGTGAAGTAAATTTCTCTATGTAATTCATCCAACAATTCATCAATGACATGAATGGGAAATTTATATTTAATAGTGATCTTATTGAGCTCACTATAATCTAGACACATGCGCCACAATTCATCCTTTTTGTGTACCAATACTACTAAAGTAGAGAAATAACGTTGGCTAGGATGAATTATACCAACTTCTAGCATTTTTGCAACCATACATTCAATTGCACTCTTTTGGGCATAGGGATATCTATAAGATCTAATGTTTGGAGGAAAACTTCCTGGTATCAAGTGAATAACATGATGATGATCACAAATAGGTAGGAGACCCTTGGGAGTCTCAAATACCTTGGAATGATTTTCAAGGAATCTTTGGAGATCTGGAGAAATGGTATACTTAGATGTTTGAACATTTAGTGAGCATAATTATTCAATTACACCTTATTGTTGCTTCTTAAAAGGATTTTTCATGCAATTAGAGATTATTATCTTACTAGATTTCCCAACGATACCCCTTAATTCAATTTCCCTTCCTTCGTAGAACTTTTTAAAAAAAAGTTCTTGAAAATCAAAATCTATCGTCTCCAAACATTGTAACAATTGGACTCCTAATACAACATCAACACCACCCATTAGAATGGAAATAGTTAGTTTATTCAATACATATTCCTTCATGGTGATATTGATATTATGGAATTTTATTGAGCAACTTATAGTTACTCCATCTGCAACCATCACTTGAGACTTTGGTGCTAGGTATAAAAATCAATTCAAATCCTTCATTATCTTAAAATGAATCAAATTATGGGTACTACCCTAATCAATCAACATTATTACCTTTTTCTTCTTGATATATCCTTATATCTTGAGAGTTTGGGGAGTGGTAATTCTCGCCAATGCATTACAGGATATGGTCAAATCCATTTCTTCCTTTTCAGTACGTGGTGTTGGTTCCTGGTGTATATCTTCTTATTTTTATGTTTCTTGTTCCTTTTCTTCCTCGTCATAATCTATGTAAAATAATTTATTCTCAGCACATTTATGACCTTTGGTGTATTTTTTATCACAACTGTAATAAATCCCTTTGCCTCTTTTTTCCTCCAGTTGTTGTGATGTCAACCTTATAGTTTGTGAAAGGCTAGGAGCAACAACACTTCCATCTTTAGGGTTATCAGTGGTAGACCTCCTTGTTACCATAAATTTTCTTTCAACTTTTATTTCCACCTTAAATGCATTCTCCAATGACTTAGGCTCCCAAAGGCGAACATCATGTTGAATAATATCATTTAAAGTCCCCATGAATACATAAATCATATGCTCCTTAGGAATATAATTTACCTTGACATGCAATCTTTGGAAGTTCTCAATGTGATTCATCATTGAACCCTTTTGTTTGAGATTTATCAATTGGATAAAGAAGGTGTTTCTCTTTGTATCGGCATAATGTGTTATCAATTCTTTCGTAAAAATTGACCAATTTACAAGTGATTTATGAGAAAAATCCCATTGATACCACACAAATTTATTGAGTTCTAAATATAAATTTGCAATGCGTACCTTTTGTGTGTGTTGCACATCATGTAGATTAAAGAATTTCTCCATTTGTAGTATCCATGTTAACGGATCCTTGCCATCAAAATTCCTCATGTCAATCTTTTGAATGTGGCTTTTATTAAACCCAACGTTGGAGTCTCTAAAATCATAATTCATATCTATTTTTTCCTCGTCATGATTTTCATGGATTTCCTTGTCACCATTAGGAAGCCTTTCTTGCATCAACTTTGGCAATCCTTCCAACTTGACTTTCATCATGTCCATATCTATTTTAAAAACATCCTTTAAAAATTACATGACCCATTTTATTTTTAATTATAAACCATCCATATTGACATTCATCATCACTTCCAATTCATTTTTTGTTACTCTTTGCGAGAGTGAAATATGTTGCACTTGGTCTTGTAATTTTGTTATATCATGTTGCATTTCTTCCTCTTCATCGTGTGTCATAGAAAAGCTTCATGGTTATTTCCTGGGAGTATTCATTTTCATGTTGTGAGGCATATTAGAACCAAATAATGATATCTATGTTTTACTAGTCCATTTGAATCACTTTATACTGCTTTTTTAAAGAAAAATTACGCAAATTAAAAAAACACACAATACACACATTGTTTCTTGTTTTTTGGAGCTTGATCTTGAAACTATTGTATCTATATATTTTAGGCCTCCTAAGGTCTGAAATTTCATCTTGTGGTATCCCTTTGTGTCCTATTTCCAACACCACTAGTTATACAGAGATTGGATTCTTCAAGGTAAAGTTAGGCCAAATATCCCAATATGACCTTCTTATGGATTGGATCAGTAGAGTGAACTTGTATGGAATTCCATGTGTCACTGCTTCATCCATTGGACCTGGAAATGGTACACAAGAAACTAAATTATCTGCATGTTTTGTCACTTTTTATTAAATTCAATTTGGATACTTGAAACAAAAGTTATGACGATTTCCCCCGAGATGCCTATTTGAGACATTATTTTGGACCATACAAAAACCATAATTTATTTGAATCATATTTCCAAGAATATAGCGAACCAAGTTATAAAATTTTTACATGATGTTCACAAAGATTTCGGATCCACGTGGTCGACATTTTAGCTTCAGAAACCTTGCATAATTTTTTTTATAATGAAAATTCCTAAATGGCCTATTTGAAACAACAAAAACCTAGGATCCAGAGCTCAAATACCAAATGTTAAGTAACCAATTCAAAAAACAAAAGAAAAGATATATCAATGACTTAAAAATTATCCTCTCCGAGGGGGGAAACTCTTTACATTACATAAACGAACAATTCTTAGATTATACCAATGAAAAGACTTCCTTGGTATATATAGGAGTCTAAAGGGTCACAATTTAATCAGAGGCTACATAACAATAATAATGCAAGGGCACAAAAATAACAATAGTGGACTTCTATGGGGCACAACATTAAAATATAAATAAGTATGGGCAAAAAAATAATAATATGGGGGCTAGACTAGTATTATAGGAATTAGGTATGAAATATATAATGTTGCTTTCAGGACTTTCACATTACAATTTAAACCATACATAATTTAAAATATCACTTTAAATTTTTTGAGGTTACTACCTCTAGAATCTATCAATTGAAAAACATCTCCGCTCTATTGTGATTTGTAAATAAATTTAAATGATCAATCAATATTAGTATTTTAGGTATTTTTCAATGAACTAATCTTGTTGTTTTTGTACACAGGTTGTTATTACAATTTTTATTATACAATTATGTCTAGTTATTGTATTTTTAGGTTCTACTTTGAACTTTGGTTTTGAATTCATAGTGGTAATGGTATTTCATTGTGTGCATATTTTATTGGTTCGGTAATGATATCATAAATTCTCCATTAAGCTTTACCACTTGGATGGGAGAAAACAAATACCTTACACATTCCATGATATTTTCAATTTATATTACTAGTTGTGGTGATTCTTTATATCATATACACTCCAATTAGCCATTTAGTTGAGTTGAATTTTGAAATATAGGTGATATAAAACCTCTTTATTCTGAAAAACTCACTTTTCCTATTGGCATGTGGAGTTATAAAATTCATCAAAGTGACTATTAAATGAGAATCTATAGTTGCAATTTTGAATAAGATACAAATATTCTTATGTGATCTTCATATAGGGTGAAAGCCAATTATTTGTTTTTGTTTAACTTATAGAAAATAATTGAAATTAAATGAACTTGCTCTACATCTACGCCCTAATAGTCTTTTTAAATACTGTTCGTATTTTGAATCTACGTATGGATATATTCATATATATATATATATATATATATATATATATATATATATATATATATATATATATATATATATATATATATATATATATATATATTGTAGCTTTTTGGGGGTTGGAATTTAGAGAACTGGAGAAAATACCATGCTCTATATTGAAAAGCGACATTAGTTGAAGCTCTGGCCTAATTTATTGATTAAAAGGAAAGAAATTTTAACATAAATCATTATTAAACATAACAATGTGGTTGTAAAAAATACAATCATAAGGTGCCAAATATGTTTTAATTTGTTTGTTCAACCTTGAATACATTAATTTATTGTTTTGTTATGAATGCAGGACCTATAATTTCGAGAGAATACATAAAAATTATACTATGAGAATTTGGATCATGTTAGCTATTAACAAAAGAATCATGCCTGGATTTTTTTATCTCGTTAGATTTTTATTGTAGACCAACATTTCCATAATCTATGTTTATCACAAAGGTGATTTGTTTATTCATCCATGAATTTTTAATTTAGAAGTGCTAATTCATGTAATGTAGGGGTTCTGTACTTGAAGAAGCTTGTTCAAAATTTAGAGAATCGTTCTTCAAAAGGTGTTCAATATTGTAGCTATAGGGATGTGGCTATCCATAATTCAAAGAAGTTGTTTGAAATATAGAGAAATCAATGAAAATCAGTGAAATCCAAAACAATCAAAGATTTGGAGCAATTTCATTCCATTTTTAATGAACATTTTTCTTAAATTCAACCTACAGTTTTAAGTACAAAATCTTGATCATGGAGAGATATTAGCAAGTGGAAGGAATTGTACAAGGATAAATCACTTTAAAGTTCTTTCACTGGGTTAAGCTTCTAGAATATCTGATATCCTTCATTTGTAATCACCTTAATGTGTCTATGTAGATGAGTGGAACTTTGTCCACATGTAATATGTAGAATTAAGTGTGATACAAATACCTTGATCTAACATTTTTACAAAAAAAAAGTTTCAAATAACCTTGCCACAAAGACCATTATGCATGGTTTATCTATTCTTTAAAATTTTCATTGGATTCTCCTTTGTGGAAGATCAATTTTCATTGCAGGTGCTCTTAATTTCATAGGCGACATGGGTTGGGGTCAGCTGTAAGCCTTGGAAGATCATTTTGTTTCTAGATATGCAAATACCCTAAGTCACAAAGCAAGGTAAATACATGAAAAATTTTATTGGTTTATCTATTATCCAAGGGTGAAAAAAAAAATCTAACATAACCCTCTTCTCCAATTTATTTTTCCCATTTGTAATCTGCAATATCTCAAACCAAACAACTCTAGAAAAATGACAGGAAATAAATAAGTGATCCACAGATTCCTCACTGGTTTTGCACAATATACATCTTCCAGGGCCTTGCATATTTCTCTTTTGGCAATTATTCCATGTTAAAATTTTGTTTGCTAAATATAATCAAAGAAAACAATAACTTTTAAAAGAATTTCTAAATTCTACACTAAGCTCCACCACTGAGATATTTGCTTAAAATCAAATCTTCTTCTGTATTTCCCTTGTACCCAAAATTTGTAGTGTACTCTCGAGCCCTTTGGTTATTGGACCACTTAATTAAGTCATCATGATTCGAAATTTTGGTATTGGAATTCAGGCTTTGAACAAAATGATTCCATTCCTAATTTTTTTCCACTTTTAAGTCCAAATATTTTGCTAACTTCTAGGCCTGATACCAAACATTTCTGCCATTATTTGAAGTTTCATTTTCCAAAGAAAATATTCCTAAGAGATCGAGGTCTCTTATCATCTCCTCCTCATATAGTCCATAATTTCCTTTGTAGCGAGTCCAGGTTGCTTCCACTATTTTCACAGTATTTATTTTTCCAATATTTTATGTTGACCATTTACCAACTTAAGGGAAAGTATTCACTAGGGTTTTCCACATAGTAGAACCTGCGGTTGAGCTCTTTCTTTCTTGTGTGAACCAATATTCCACGACTTCCTTCTCAAGTTTTTGGATTTCATAACCTTTCCCCACAGACCTCCTAGTCTCCATTGTTTTTTAGTAGCTAGAGGTAGGTTTAAAAGATGAATTCTTTTTAGACCAAATCATAGAGGCTTTTGGATCCTTACACTATTTGGGTTGTTGTGAGAGAGGATGTGGGAACGCATGATAAATCAGATCTATATTAGGATGATGATTGTTGGTTTAAAAAATAAAAATCAACTAAATATGCTAAGAGAATAGTTATATAATGTCCAACTGTATAAAGCTAGAATTTATTAAATTCCCAAAAGAAATTTTATTTCAAGTACATTATATATATTGGCATGGAGATAACCCAAATGTTGAAAGGTCTAGCTTTGAAATTAGTGGATAAGTGATATCAAAATTGCAAACTCGGACACATCTTCCAAACATGGAAGATATACTAAGACATACGTGCATTCTATTCATCTTAATGTGGTGAACCTCTCTTGATGCCAAAGTAGTTAAATTTGCCTCATTTTTTGAATACTCTGGAAGAAAAGGGTCATATCAAAGTTAATATTCAAGCATTCCAAGAAATTCTTTTTTGGCATAGCCAATTCAATTGCATTTAGCACTTGTGCATTGCAGATGATGATTATCACCACATTTGAAGGTCATATCAATTTCTCTAGCATATACATTTCCATTGAATATTTCTTGAACCCCTCCTAACAATTCCCTAATTGGAATGAACTATTTTCACTGCGTTTACAAAATATACTTTCTTAACATGGTGGGGTCAAGTTTCATAAAATTAAAATTCTTATAGATGTGGGTCCTTATTTGAAGCTTGTGCCATGCCATTCCAATTGTAACAAGATTCCTCTTCTTCCTACATATGTTGTTGTGCAATTTCCTTTCGACCTGTCATCTCTCACATTGAGGTAGGATGTAATGGGAAATTTTATCATATCACCACCATACATAACCCCAAGTCAACTAGGTCCCCCCCGAGAGTGTGGTATGTTATTGTGCCATTTCAATTTTATAATCGTATTTTCTCCTTGTTGTTAAGTAATGCTTTAATATGCCTCTCTGTAACAAGGAATCAGTAAAACCAAAAGAGTTATCTCTACCATAATAACTATTCCCACCACCTTGGTCCAACTCTATTACAAAAACTAAGTTGTAAATAACCTTTCCACAAAGATCACGTTGCATGGTTATCTATCTCAGAAGTTCAACATTATCTTGTATTTATTTTGTTAATGATGGTGTGAGTTCACACATCAATGATGTTATTATAGAAGCTTGTATTTATTTATCATGTAAATATGCTACTTTGAAGTAATGGAATAAGTTTTCGTGGTTTCTTCACCTCATTTAACATTTTTTTCTTCTGGTATGCAATGAAAACCTTGTTTCCACAATACTTGCTCATAACCTGCCCATTTTTTGTCATCTTAGTATAAGAATTGGGAGTGTTGATCACTATGATATTTCTTTAGGATTAGCCTTATATGCTACAGGAAGAGTGGTTGAATTATTTGATGAGGGTAATACTCAAGAGATATGAGTCCTTGTTGGGATATTTAGTGTTTTATAAAATTCAAATCACCTAAAGTTGTAGACAACACAATGTCTGGTTTAAGAGAGTATTCTCTATTCTTGATTACACAATTATTGGTTAATTTATGTTTTGGTTTAATACATTTTGTTTAGCTAGAGTTATAATTGTACTCTACAGTTTAGACTGGCTCAGAATTGATCCCTTCCCTTTATCATACATATATAATCCAATTTATATACTAAGTCTGAAGGTGAAAAGGAGAGTCACATGAACAAAGATAAAAGACACCATTGTGGCATCCTTTTTATGTTTAGCAAGGGATTAACCTTGTGATAGCAATCAAAGGACTTATTTTATGTAGGAACAAGGCCTAGCAACTTACACCTTAAGATGATATGAGATAATAATTTTCTAGAACATTAAGTAAATTCTATCAAAGCAAACATCACATTAACTTGAAAGATAACTAATTTCATTATGAAAATGTAGCCTACCCATTAAGTTTAGAAGTAGATTAACCTTGTGACAACAACCACATGACTCAATTTTGTTGGGAACAAGGCCTAGCAATTCACACCTTATGATGATATAAGATAATTTCCACAAAATTAGTGAAATATTTCAAACCAAACATCACATTAACTTCAAAGAGATAAAATATCTCATTTAATTGCATAAACTCACCCCAAAGGTAAAAAAGACAAGCATTTGAACATAAGTGCAAATGACAAACCACTTCTAGGACTGACGTGATTATAGGAAGTGTTTATAATCTCTAGAATCCACATATAGGATAGTTGGGATATACTTCTCTTTTATGAATAGTGGAAGTATGCACACTAACATATTTATATGCTAAACTTGAAACAAGCTTGATATTGACAACCATTAAAGGAAATAATTAATTTCACAGGCTGAATAATTTCTATGTACATGTCACAGAAAATTAGCATGCACACATGAATGATGCAAAGAAAATGAAATCTTAGACTGTGAGATGATGAATATTATTAACTCTCATCTTTATGCCACTCTCAACAAGAAGATAATTAAACCTTAAACAACTATGATGCTTTCCAAACTTGGGTAATGTAATTAGGGTTTTGGCCAAAGTTTTTCCTTTTCCATACATTAGTTATGTTTTCTTTAGTTATAATTGCACAACGGGGATCTTATGAATTTTCTAAATACTATTCATCATCCTTAATACCTATTGGGTTGCAGTTCAATATTCCATATATTGCTACAGATATGTATATATTCTTCTTATTTGTGATCAAACTATGGCTTTATAAACATATTCTATTTACAAGAATAATTGCAATTATGGTAAGAACCAGTGAAACATCACCAATATATCCAAATATAAAATTCTAGAGATCGTAATTTTCTGGATGTCAGTTGCTTTGTGTAATCTAGGTTAGACAACGTTGAACGTATGAATAAATAGAGTATATTTTGTGTAGCATCCATTTTAATTTGGAGATGGCGAGTTTCAATTTCTAGTGGAAACACACTTGTACCATATATTTCTGAGCCTTACAACTATTTTGTGATGGATACGGTACCAATGCATTCAAGTTAAGGATCGATCAACACATAAAAGGATACTTACAACTACCTATAAAATAAATACCTCGCCAACTATATAACTCAAATTTAGTAAAGGAGGTTTCACATAAAGTGAAATCGCACTTCAGTCAGCAGTTAAAATAGGATACCCAAACATTCATATTCCAGGGTTTTTAGATTTTGAACTCCTCTAAAGACATAGGAACATTTATATAATCTGTCATGAATATACTCATGTATTTCAAGGAAACATTAACATCTTTGGTACTCGGAGAGAAAGTAAGATTACAATTTTTTTATTAACTGCAGCGAGGAGTACCAGAGGAAATGAATTACACTTGACAGGCCACCAAAGAAGTCTCCGGGAACTATAATAAACATGTCACTGAAACCAAAATTCATTCTTAGGAATCCTACACCTAGGTATGAGGTTGGATTCAATGATAAGCTGCTGCACCATCATCCTGCAAAGTTAGACACTCATTGACCATTTTTCACGTTGACAATCCCTCCAAGTTTATGTATTGTAATCTAACACTGGAAAATTTTAAAACGCCTTGTAAGTATAGTGTTTGTATTCTCTTAGGCTGGTCTAGGATTATTGTGGTATTTAGAAAGATTAAAGTGACTATAATGGGAAAGGGGTTCATCTAAATTGATTTTCCATAAATATTAAGGAAGGAGAGTTATGCATTTGAAGGGTACAACAAACTAACTTGTAAAAGTAAAGAGTCAAACGTAGGAGAAAGACTACAAATGCAGACAGATTTTGAAATAGATGCAAGTGGCATGGACACAAATAGGCTTCGAGCCTATTTATGCTATTTTTGGGGATGCAAACAAAAACTCTTGGCAAGCTACAAACAAAATCGGTTTTCAACTCCACACAAACGCAGAAGAGATACAGGACTCAATCCAGGGACGAAACAATTGACCGCCACGAAAAAGGAGGGTGAAGGCGCGCACAATGACGTGTGTAAGGAGGCAACACGTGTCAAAATAGCATTGGAACTATGACTACGAAAATAGGGTCTCTGATTGGGTTGATATGCCAGGCAAAGGCCGCAGAGGAACTCCATCGATGTAAGTAGTTTAAGTTTCATTGAAATTTTATAAGTTTTTATTTGGTGGTTGATTAACTTTTAAGATAGTGAAGATTTGAAAGAACCCTTTTTATTTATATAGTATGTAGTTAATTTATTTTTTTCCAATTTAAGTACAGTTAAATTTACTAATTTTCATTATAAAAAGGTTAAATAAATATATATTTTTGAAATTGAAACTAAAACCAACTTTTCAAATTTAATGACTAAATGAATTTTTATTACACTTTCCATTACATAATCTTAATTATTAAGCTTAAAAGTCAATTCATTAATTAATAAATCAATTCACTTCTTAGTTAAAAAATATGAATAAAGATTGATTTATTTAAAAATTTATTTGAAAATTTAACTTAATACATTTTTAATATAAATCTATTAATTCATTATATAGACTATATTACAATTAGCAATTTGGTGGTCACAATTTTCATATAATTTTGTTTACATGTTATCATCTACATATAACAAGAGCTATATGGTGGCAATGTGGCTGCTTTTGTTTTTGTTTTTTTAGTATAAAAGTATTTTATACATATGGAGAAATGATTAATTGTTCATATTTGTTAATACTTGAATTCTATAACACAAATTCATTATTACCAAAATTATAATTTTATAAAACTATCTATATTAAAAACTAAATATTAATTTTACTTTATTTAAATTACATTTTTAAAAATATAAATTCATTAAACATCTTCAAAATCCTAAATGCTTCAATTATCCAATATCAATAATTACAATCTATTATAGTTTATATAAACCAAACCAACTATAAACTAGTGTTTAAAACTTTCCATTCAATTTCATAAAATTATATTTAAAATTAAAAACTAAAAATTTTAGAATACCCTATCACACCTTATATTATATATCTTTGCTTAATCTATTTTTAACTATTAAATGACAATGCTTCTCATCCATGTGTGCATATTTTTAGAATTTCAGTCCTAAAATTATATTTTTAATTGCAAATTGTAATATATTCTTATGCCATTAGTCAACTAATAGCACGAGAAAGGTCATTAAGTAGCAATTTTACTTAATTATGATAGAAATATGTCCATAATTATCAACTTAATTAAATTTCTAACAAATAACTTGATGAGTTTGTTACATAAACTTATAATTAGTACATAGTTAGGTTCTCTAAGTTTTCTAACATAAGGGAAATTTGTTAAGAGAATTACTAGTAGATGTAAAATGAAGTTTTCCATTAATGCTAGTAGTGTTGACTAGGTAGAATGTAAAATTACACCATGAGACACTGCAAAGTGATGTTGGGTAGCCCATATTATGTAAAATAAAGTTTTTAATTAGTGCTAGTAGTGTTGACTAGTTAGAATGTAAAATTGCACCATGAGACATTGCAAAGTGATTTTTGGTAGTCCATACTAAGTATAAGATAATGATGCTAACTTTTATAAGAAAGAAAACATATATTGCTTGGATAAGGGTGAAAAGACATACAACATTAAGAATTCGGATCTTCCCCTTGTAAACAGGCTATCATGGACAACCATGAAATTACCAAGTAGCCATTTATTTCTATGCCTCTTTTTCCATGACTACTTCGTTTAGGTATTGATTTTCAATTTATTTAGTCTATTAAGGTTTAAATATAACTCTTACTCACTAAGTCTATTGGAAAAAGACACACTGATAGATATCTTCATGCATATTCTCATCATTACCCAATCTAAAATATATAATTTTGAATTCTCTAGTAACTCAAGCCATTTGAATATGAGCTCTTTAATCCATGAAGAAAGAAATATTGAACCTTACTAATTATTTTGTTCTGAATGGTTACTCTAACACTTAAATGAATAATTCTTTCCACTCTTCCCTGCATGGGTTACTAATTCCAAAACCCCCTCTCTCATCCCCACATATTACTCTTATTTATTTTCTTTATGTCGAAGGCATTATTCATTATTTTTCTAACTTTTTTGGCTAAAAAAAATATAAATACTCTTTTATAAACCCTATAAACCCTTAATTTTTCATACTACCTAAGATAAAGTTAATCTCTTGCTTTACCAGGTGAGCTTGTAGCAAAGAAAATCATACATTCACCAAATTAACATATCTTTTAAATCCCAAGCCAAGGAGCATTAGTTGACATCTTTTAGATTTTCACAATCACATCTCAAAATTTGTTATCATTTAACACTCTCCCAAATCTAACCATTGCATTTTCTTTCACCAAACCAAATTTCTTGCATGAATACCTTTTCACACCTGGATTATCATTAAATAAGTGCTCACACCTCGATTATCATTCAATAAGTGCTAGTAGAAAAACCCCAAATAGTTTTAATTAAAAGCATAAATATACATTGAATCAATAGTAAAAACTCACCATTCATAATTTTAATTATTAGTTTTAGTAGTTTTTTCCTGATTTTAATTTGATTTATCTATTTTTAAATTTTAACTCATTTTATATTATCATTTTTAATTTCTAGTTTTTACAATAATGTTCTTAGATTTAAAGAATAAGCTATTTTGATTTTTATTTATAACCTAATCTAAATTTATTTGCTTTTGATATTTTCCTTTGTGTTAAGATTTTTTTCCAAGTTTTTATCATTTTTGACTTTCTATAAATTAAGTTGAATCTAGGTCAAACCTAATATTAAATGAAAGAATGATATGTGCAATTAGAATTGTGTAACACAAGAACAATTTGTATCCCTAATAAATGGCTTTTACTGTCATTTAAACCATTAACTTAACCACATAATGACAATTACACAACAAATAAATCAAAACTTTATTACTTATTTTCAATGAGCTTAGTCTACTTAATAGAAAAAATGGTTTTTTTCCGTATTTTTTTCCAAGTCAATTTTACCAAACATGTATAGATATTTTTAAGAATAATAAGTTTAAGTTATTTAATTTGAAAAGTTCAAGTACTTAAGAGTTTTTTAAAGAGTTGAATCTATTTGTACATTAAAAAATGCATTTTAAATAGTAAGAAATCATAAATAATCATCTCACCAAAAATTTTATGACCAAATTATAGAACAAATATCATTTTATTTATTTTCAACTACTATATTATCCCCAAATTCATTAATCTTTAAATTTTCTTATTTCATTATTAATTTAATCTTATTTATAAAATATTTTTATTAATTCAATATTTTTATCATAATTACTTTATTAATTCAATATTTTTAATTTAAAATTCAATAATATAATTAATCTATTTAATTATATGATTTAATAATAAATTTAATTTTTAATAATAGAAATAATATTTATTTTTCAAACTTTTAATAAAATACATAAATAAATAAAAAAATTAATAATTTTTTAATTTATATATATATATATTAATTTAAGTGTAACATATACTTAAAAGATATATAACTATTGATAAATAAATGTGTTATTTAATCTTTAAATTACTTCTTAATGTCCTATCTTTAATTTTGATTAATTCCATTACTTAACTTTCTTTATAATAATAATAATGAAGAAGTAAGATTAAAATAAAAATAACAATAATAAAATTAAATGAAGTAAAATATTATATATGGAAAATTTCTAATTCGTATAATTTTTTCTCTTTCACATGTTGATATTATAATTTGTTATAGAATAATTTGAGATAGGTCCAAAATCAAATCTCATAACTATTACTAGGAAACAAGTATAAAATTGTTACTATATACAAGTATATCTAACAACTTGTAAACCAAATATACTAAATATTTATATACATTTCTAATCAAATAAAATATACACCAAAATATTAGTTTAATCAAATACAATATACACCAAGAAAAAAGAAGTTAAAAAGATCTTTATTGCCCTTATTGTTAAACATTGTAAAGAATTTATCATTTCTCTACTTCTATATAAATAGATATTTAAAAAATACTTATTACTATTATCATTGAAAGATTGCAAATGAATTAACAATTCTCTATTTATATTAAATAGATATTTAATAAGGAATTTTATTTATAATAATTTTTAAATTTTATGTAGTAATATTAATAATATATTAAATCATGATCGATAATAATGATTGGGCTTGATTGTGGGGAAAACTCCACATTTAAGGGTGCTTGAGCCAGAGGAGTTTTGGGATGGATGACTTCCTGGGAAGTCTTGGTTACCAGGTCCAAGCCCCAAAGTGATGATTGATGCTATGTGATTCATTTCACTAGTTTCAATCCCACTTCTTCACCCCTGTGAGCATCACCCGATGCAATAAGAGCTAAGCGGACTATTCAAAAATCATGAGAAATTAGTCAGTTACTACTTCCTCTCATGGAAATGGTCATAGATTAATGACTTACTTAATGCAGTTGAATCCCAAAAATGATATCTAATGCAATGAGTGTTAAGTGGACTATTCAAAAATCACGAGAAATTAGTTAGTTACTACTACCTCTCATGGAAATGGTCATAGATTAATGACTTACTTAACGCAGTTCAATCCCAAAAATGATATCTAATATAATGCACTGCCAAAACCCCTCATAATTAAAATACAAAGAGTAAAGCGATCTCTACTTGAATGGTTCATGAGGCACAATACTTGCTAAGGTTTTGCAAATGGGGTAGCAAGCTAAGTGGGCTTGATTGTGGGGAAAAATCCACAGTTAAGAGCAATTGAGCTAGAGGAGTTCTCGGATGGGTAACCTCCCGGGAAGTCTTGGTTAGTGGGTGCAAGCCTCATAAGTGATGATTGACACTATGTAATTCATTTCACTAGTTTCAATCCCACTTCTTCAACCTTGTGAGCATCATTCAACCCTGTGAGCATCACTGCGGAAACCCCTCATACTTAAAATTTGATTTTATTAAAACATATTTTAAAAAATACTTTATTAAAATAAAATTTATATATATATATATATACAATTTTTTTTGGTGAAAATCATTTCTAAGTAAATTTTGTGGACTCGTTTGGAACCAATTAGAGTGATTCATGGCTGGTTTGAAATGGATCAACAAAATTTGCTTGCATGTGATTTTCACCCAAAAATTGTATACACAATTTATGGATCAAATAAACCAATTTCCTAATTTTAATTAATTATTATCCATTTAATTAAACTCTATATATCTTAAATAATAACTAAATAACTTTTTTCAAAATTATTAAACAAAATCAAAATCAAACTTTTTAAATAACTTTTTTCAAAACTACTAAACAAAATCAAAATCAAAATCAATATGATGAAAACAAATATAAATTATGTGCTCAAAGAGGGCTGAGCGTCCGATTTCCAAGGATTTTGTTCAAAGTAACTGTCCTGCCCGATGTCGATGCTGTGTCTGCCTATTATCCCAATACAACTGTTAAACATCATCACACAAATGGTTTAAAAAAATTCAGATCTTTATTTAGTAATTACTTCAAGGAGATGTCTATTGAATCAATAAAATGAATATAAAATGGATGGCAAATTTTTTTGGGAATTGTGTAAAAGAAAATTAAAAATCAGATAATTGTATGGTTTAAATAGTTTTTATGATAAAAATGGATTCAGTGTCAGAAGAAAATGTTCGGCACCTAAAATTTTAAAGTTTGATAACTATAACTTAAATTAAAAAAAAAATTATTAAATTTTTTCATAATTTTATTTTTTTTAAAACTAGGAACGAGGTCTATGAGGTTGAGATTCTTAAGGCAAAATCGTTGTTGAAGGTGGTCACCTAATAGGAGAGTAAAAGAGCAACGAGGTCTATGAGGTTGAGATTCTTGAAGGCAAAAGCGTTGTTGAAGGTGGTCATTTGAGAGGAGAGAGAGTCGGGAGGTTGGCAAGGATGACATTTTGTGTGGCGAATTTCAGGTTGTCCCTACGCCCCAGTGGTACACTTGGCCTTCCAACCTATTCACCGTGCAAATCTTAAACGAACTCATCGAATCAACCCAAAATGGTTCGTTAAAGAAAATACGAACCAAGTAAACTATAATACATAGTATTGTCCAATAATATTAGATTTTCCACACAAATCTGATATGCACTCTATAAATTATTATTTTTAATTAAAAAAAATATTCGCACATAAATTTATCTAAACCACTCTAACACTGTGTTTATACACGATCGTTCACATGAAAAATGTTTTTTCAAGTATTTCCGAATTGCTATGTGTCTTAACAATTAATAAGATTTAGAACTCGACCATATAAATAGGCTCACAAAATCTTATTTCCAACCCGATATGTGAAAAAAATAACTGAATAATCATAAGAGTTGAGGATGGGGCAACTTGAAAAAAGTTTGAAGTACAATCATACGTAACAAAGATTCACCGAAGTCTGCATTGTGGTCATAACTAGCATAGACTCAACCCTTTTATTTTGGCTGCGTGAGGTAAGCCTAGAGTTACATTTTCATGTTGTGGTTAATTTATTTTTTAAATAATTTTTTTGTTTTTTAATTTTTAAAATTTTAAATATTTATTTAATATTTTTACGTAAATTTTAATTATTCTTATACAATTTTTTTTTTTAAATAAAAGTTAATAACATTTTTTTATTTTAGATGAGAGGAAATAAGAGACTTATTAAAATCTCCATAATTTTAAATTAATTGGTAAAGTGGATATAATTGGAAAAAAAAACTAACCGTATTTATTATTATCATAAATATATCTTCTTAAATTACCAAACAATTAAGTCAAAACAAAAACTTTACTAATCTTACATTGTAATTAGTTATTTTGAATAGAATAAAAGGAAACTTTATAATTGAACATTCAACATAATAAAAATTATGACATAAGGATTTATGTAAATGTTTATATAGCTAAATTTAATATTTATGGAAAATTATAAATATTGTAATAACCAATCTAGATCTATCTTAATTTCAAATCCACCAAAAATTGAGAGGATTATTTTTTTTTTACTTTAAAAGAAATCTGCAACTCAAGAGATTTGATTCCTATTATCCTTTGGTAAATCTAGAGTGGAGATAGATCTAGATTAGTTTCAAAACATATTGCTATACTGAAATTTAGATAAAAACTAATGTAAAAATCTATCGTGGTTAAAGACTATATATAAATGAAAAATTGTAGATACAAATAAATTGAGATTATCCATAAGAATATAAGCGAAGTTCATTTTCCCTGGGTTTTCTTTCTATTTCCTTTGGTTGTTAGTGAGGACGAAATATTCGGTTGTGTTTGTTCTTTACAGAATTCTGGCTTTCAAAAGGCCTCACACGAAGTCAGGTACCTCGTAGCAGTCCTTGGGTTTTCTTTCTATTTCCTTTGGTTTTTCAGTGAGGAGGAAATATTCGACTGTGTTTGTTCTTTTCAGAATTTTGGCTTTCAAAGGGCCTCACATGAGGTCAGATACCTCGCTGCAGAAAGTTCCTACTTTGTCAGATCCAGAAAAATTGGTTTCTAAAAAGGCTTAGAAACCAAAAACCCCTTCAACACCTAATCCTACGTTGTCTGCTCCTGGAAATAGTTCTCATAACCCTTTGTTTGAAGATATTTCCAAGGAACTCTCTTTCTTGGAACAAGAATCACCTTTCACACCTATTCATTTTCAAGAACCCAAGTTGGAAGAATAGTCTTTCGAGTTTGTTTCTTTTACATTTACACAAGCTCAATCAAATATAGCTGCTGGTTCTTCTGTCGTTGTTCATCAACCCACTCCCATATGAGTCTTTTCACCACCTTCATTCACTTTCACAGCAGGTTCATCAACCTCATCTACCTAAGGAGCAGTTAATCAAGGTGTAAATATGACAGCACCAACTTTCTTAATGAATTGATATGCACCATTAAATACCGCAACCAATGAATGCCATGCCTCAAGAATACCTCAAATTACTTCCTCGTTTCACTGGAGAAGATGAAGTAACTGCAGAACAACATTTACCCTTGTTTTTCACTTTTGCTGAAAATTTAAATGTAGAACATCTTGATGTTGTAATGAGAATTTTTGTGCAGTCTTTAAATGGAGAGGCTAGAAAATGGTTCAAAGCTTTACCAAATGGTTCAATTAATAATTGGGAAGAGTTAGAAAATCAACTCACTCAGAGATGGGGAGAAAAGAAAGATCATGGTTACTCATTGACAGAGTTTAATGCAATAAAAAGAAAGCCCAATGAAAACATTTTTGAGTTTGTTAAGAGATTCAACAAATTGTACAATAATTTACCTATAGAGTTGAAGCCCCCTCCTGTTGGATCAAAGGTAGTTTTTGTTGGGGCTTTTGAAGCTGATTTTAGTTTTACACTAAGGGAGAGGAGAGCCACTACTCTTGAACAAATATAGACTGATGCGTTGGAGAGTGAGGCTAATATGACTGCAGCTGGAAAAATTAAAGAAAAGCAGTCAGTTCAAGAGAAGGGAAAAGAAAAAGAAGAATCACCACATGACCAAAGAATTGATGATATGATAAATGTGATTAAAAATTTGTCAAACAAGCAAGTGAAGATGGAGTTAGAAAGTAAAAACTCCCAAAGACCGGCACAACAAAACAGAGGAGAATTTAATCTTCAATTCAAAAAACAACCCCTACAAATTTTGTAGAGGGAGAGAAGATATCAAGACCAAGTTCAAGCACCACTGTACATAGAAGCAAAATTTGCACAGTTAGCAGAGGATGATCAAAAGAAAGCCGAAGATCAAATATCTGCTATGTACATGAGAGAAGATGAAGAAGAGGAAGAATGTGAGGGTGAATATGTTGAATTTGAAGTGTCTTTTGATCAAGATGAGATGGATGAGTATTGTAGGAAATTTACAGATTTCATGCAAGTTGAGTTTCATAAGAAGTTAAGATCTAGAAAGATATCAAGGGTGCAGGATGATGAAGGTGAACAACAAAATTATGTTCCTTCTCCAATAGCGACTCCACAACAAAGGAACTCAATAAAACACGTAGATAAAGGGAAACAACCTGTAAATCCAGTACATAGAACAGAAGTGCAACAAGTTGAATCTTCCCAAAGAAAGTCCATTAATACTAATATTTTGGAGAAGGTAGTTCCTGTGCCTAAACAGATTTCAATTCCTAGAAGAAATGAAGAAGAACCTGAGAAGAATATCAAGAAAATTCAAGTTTTTAGTCTATCAAAGGAGTTGGAGAAGGTCAAGATTCAGGTGCCTCTCCTTGAATTAGCCAAGACACTAGGTTACAAAAAAGAAATTGCAGAATTCATTAATCTCTCACAGATTGAATACATAGGTGATATTGTGAATTTGCAAGAAGAAAAACCAGTAGTCACTCTTGGTCCTCACGTAGAAGAAGTGGATTCTTCTGTTCCTTCGTTTTACATTTCATTGCTTCTCCATGATTTTATTCTCCATAATTGCATGTTGGATTCAGGTGCTTCTCACAATCTTATGCCATTGTCTACTATGAAAGAGTTGAATTTACAGATTACTAAACCATACATGGAACTATACTCATTTGATTCTAAGAGGGTGAAATGTGTTGGGCTAATCAAATACATGGTAGTATCTTTGGCACAGATTCCAACAAAAAGTATTATGATGGATGTAGTGGTGGTTGATATTCCAGCCAGATTTGGAATGCTCTTGTCAAGATCTTAGGGAGCAAAGTTGGGAGGGGTTTAAAATTAGACTTCACTTATGCTATCATTCTTGTTTTCAATGGGGAAGAAAGGAGATTGTACAGAGAAACAAGATTTTTGAAAACTACCACAAAGAAAGATGCAGGTAATTCCGCCATATATTGTCAAGAAAAAGAAGATCTTTCTTGTTTTATGCTACATGAAGATGCATAATTTGCTGAAGATAGAGATAAGTAGCTCTCTTCAGCAATTATACATAATGATCTGTATTCAAAAGAGTTTTGGAAATGCTATTTTGATGGTGCCTATTCAAAGGATGGCACAGGAGCTGGATTCTAATTGGTATCTCCAGAAGGTAATCTTATGCCTTTTTATTTTAAGTTAGAATTTGATTCAACTAATAATGTAGCTGTAGAAACTATATAACTTATGTGTTATATGTCCAATATTCTCCTGATCTCACACTATTTTAACTTCATGAAAAATACAGAATCTATTCCACCATTGATCATTTGCGGAAATTAAATCAAGATTGCAATGCACACATGAAACAATAAAAATTCACACACATTAACACAGTTGTTTAATGGGAAAGCCTGAAGCTGAAAACCCCAACTATCTGTATATAATATATATCATATAGATCATGTAACAATCCTCATACAAAGCTGATCATATCAAGCTCTCAGTACAATACAATCGCTACACACTAATCAGGCCCGATCTTGCAAATCCATGCACCGATCTTTGCCACCTGCTAGCTTGCCTCTACTGCGCAATCCCTGCTGAAGAATGGCTGTGAATGAGTTCGAACTGCTCCAGCCTTGCTCACGCAATCCTCATTGGCATCTCCACTGAGTTTTGGATGCAATTAATGCATCACTATAGTCACAACTGAAAGTCACACTTGCTCTTTCACCTATCTCTCCACTGGTCTCCACCGAAACTGCCATGCACTGTAGTTAATTGATGTATTCTTCAGTTGATTAATGAGTTATTATTTAGTGAATTAATTTACTAATTAATTCACACCACTCTCACTAGTGTATCAATCAGTTAGACTAGATACAACTAGCTCAACTGAGTCTAACTGAGTTAAACTAAATACAACTCCACCAACTACTTCTCCAACTCCACCAAAATTTGTCACATGAGTTCTAACTGAAGTCTCCATGCATTAGCTCCAGTAAACCCTCAGGAATAGCGTAATTCCTTCTGTCAGCTGCTGTGCCACATCTGTGCACTTAACTGAAGTGCTCCAAGAGAATAAGATAATGTTTAGAGTCCAAATATTATTAAGAGCTAATAATATTCGACATATCTCTTTTTAGACTGGCAATCTAAAAATAGATTCTGCCCAATATGTCTAAAAATAGAAGTCCATATATTTTTCCAACTTGACCAACCATCCACAAATAGCATCCTGAAACTCATAGAATATGATCGACATGTCTAAAAATAGACTTTGCGCCAAAAATAGCCTGCGGGCCCACTTAGTGAAGGCGACTCTTTTCACTAAGCTCATCATCTTGTTGAATCTCAACACTCCCTCTCAACAAGATAGGGATTATCTGCCACCCCGATCATGTCTCTATGGTATTCGAATTTTCTCTTGGTGAGCGCCTTCGTCAGAATATCTGCATCCTGATCCTCCGTAGGAATGTAAGAAAGCAACATGATCTTCCGCTGCACACAATATCTGATATGATGATACCGGATGTCAATATGTTTAGATCTATCATGAAATACTGGATTAACCAAGATTTTAATGCAGCTCTGATTATCACAATATATCACCGTGTGATCTAAATGAGAACTGAACAAACCGACCAAGATCTTCCTCATCTATATAGCCTCGCATGTAGCCAAAATTGATGCCATGTACTCGGCCTCCGCTGAGCTAAGTGCCACGGATCTTTGTTTCCTGCTGTACCAAGAAACTGTTGTAGATCTGATACTGAAAATCCCTCTAGATGTGCTCTTTCTGTCCGTTGGGCTTCCTGCCCAAACTGCAGCCGTGAAGCCATGCAGCTTCACCTCATTCGACTGTCTGTACCACAATCCATACCCAGATCTGCCCCTGAGATACCTCGGGACATGCTTGACTGCCTTCCAAAAGAGCTTGGTAGGCTTCACCATTGCTTGTGAAAGTTGGTTCACAGCATAGCATATGTCTGGTCGTGTATTGACTAAATACATGAGCGAACCAACCAACTGTTGATAAACAGTGACATCCACTACCTCTGCCGATGTAGCATCCTCTTTCCTCCAACCACCAGGAAGAGGAGTGTCGATAGGCTTGCAGCCTTGCATGTGAAACTTCTCCAGTATCTCTCGGGCATACTTGCCTTGAGACACAAATAATTCACCTTTCTGCTGCCAAATTTCCAATCCCAGGAAATAATGGAGGCCCAAGTCCTTCATCTCAAACTCCTTTACAAGATCTGCCTTGCATGAGTGTATCAACAGTTCATCACCTGTTAGTATTAAATCATCTACATAAAGCACAATGATCAAAAACTTACCCTCCACCACAATCTGGTATAGGTTAGGATCCGCCTCACTCTTGGTGAAACCAAGTTTGGTGAAATAACTATCTATCCGTGTGTACCAAGCACGAGGTGCTTGTTTCAGCCCATACAACACTCTTTTGAGCCTTCACACATGTGACTCACTGCTGAATATTTCAAATCCTTCAGGCTTCTCAATGTACACCTCCTCCTCAAGGACTCCGTTGAGGAACACAGTCTTCACATCCATCTGATGAATGTGCCAACCCATCTGCGCTGAGAGAGCAAGGATGGTCCATATGGAAGAATACCTTGCGACAGGTGCAAAGGTTTCTTCATAATCGATCCCCTTGATCTGTGAGAAGCCCCAGGCAACAAATCCTTCCTTATACTTCTCGCGCTCGAGTCAACGGCTTGCTTCACTTTGTAGATCCATCTCGAACCAACCATTGATTTCCCGCCAGATCCTTGCGACAATCTCCCATGCACTGTTTCTGACAATCGAATCATACTCTTCCACCATGGTATCTACCCATGCGGGATCCTCCATAGCTTCCTCGAAAGAGGATGGCTCCTTCACGATACACTTGCTCATCAGAGCCATGTATCCAGTAAATCGGTCAGGTGATTGTCTCTGTTTGCGCTGTGATGTAGGAGCTCCTACATTCTGCGCTGCATCAAGATTCAGTCGCTCAGCTTGTATAGTGCGCTTCCACCCTCTGATGTTTGGCGCTGCATGAGTGGTTTATTCCACTCCATAAACCTCCTATTGTGGCTGATCCACATCTTGAGGCTCATCTTTAGGAAAAAGTAGCTCCTCATTTGCATGCAAGTGTAGCTCCCTCTCAAGTGACAACTTCATGGCTTCCTCCTCATGAAATTTGATATCCCTTCGCACAACATTCATCTGACTGTCTGGCAAATACACACGATAATTGTGGGGTGTTTTTGTGTACCCCAAAAATATCCCAACCTCTACGGTCGGCTCCAGCTTCTTCCTGGCATCCTTCGTCACATGAATGTAAACAGGTGAGCCAAAAATATTCAAATGAGAAATATCAGGCTTCTTACCAGAAAATGCCTCTTCGGGCATACTCATGCCAAGTACTCTATGAGGACAACGGTTTTGCACATAAACCACAGTGTTGCATGCCTCAGCCCACAAGTGTATGGGAAGGCCCTGATCATGCAACATCGCCCATGCAACACCCACGATCGTTCTGCTCTTTCTCTCCGCGACCCCATTCTGCTGTGGGTTATGAGGCACTATGAGTTCTCTTCGAATTCCTTCTTTGCTACATAAGTCTTTGAATTTTCCAGAGATGTATTCACCACCATTATTGCTCCTTAGAGCTTTCACCTGCTTCCCCGACTCTTTCTCAACCAGCGCCTTGAACTCATGAAACTTTGAGTATGTCTCGCTCTTCTTCTGCATGAAGAAGATCCAACACTTACGAGAAAAGTCATCAACAAATATCACATAATACATGTGCTTTGCTGTTGAAGCAACTAAGAAAGGTCCACACACGTCTGTGTGAATTCTCTCAAGGATCGTTGAGGCGCGACTATCCTTCTCATGAAAAGTGGTCTTCACAAATTTTCCCCAAGTACATCCCTTGCACTAATCTGACTGCGCAAGTGTACCGTTGGGAAGCCCGACAGAAATATGTTGCAAAATTTTCAAAGCGCCATGGTGAAGATGGCCCAATCTCCTGTGCCACAATTCACCCTCATCTTGGCTCACCACTCCTTCTGCTTTGCCTGCCATTGCTGCGCAGCCATCTACTTGCAATTGATAAATATTCTTAAATCAAATCCCTATCCTCCTAGTTTGACCAGTTGTTTTATGCCGAAGGAAAGCTTTTCCCTCACTGAAAACAACATCATAACCCTTGTCTTCCAACATCGCTACAGAGATCAAATTCTTCTTCAATCCTGGAACATGCATGACATCCTTCAAGATGAAAGGTTTACCAGACTCCCTCTCAAAGGAAATGGTCCCGATACCTGTCACATTGTATCTACCATCATCGCCCATCTCGATGTTCACTCCAAGATCCTTTTCATCTAGATCACTAAATAAATCTTTGTCTTTGGTCATATGGAAAGACGCACCACTGCCAAGAAACGACACCGATCCCATCACACTTGAAACCAATCATGCCATCAAAGAAAAATCTAGCTCAAACTGCGAGGCTAAGGCCTCTCCATTTGCAGATCCAACAACCTTCTTATTCTTCTTCTTCTATGGACAATTAGCGGCGAAATGCCCATGCTGGTGACAGTGAAAACACTTCAACTTGGACAAATCCTGCTTCTTTCCTTTCGCACCGGATTGAGAAGGGTTTTTATTCCCTTTTCCTTTCTGAGCTTTGGCAGCCAAAGCACAATTTTCTTCATCTTCATTCTTCGATGAAGATCCATCCCTGGTACCCCGCCTTATCTCCTCCTGCACAAGATCTGACCAAATTCGCTCCCATCCTGGGAGTTTCTCCCGTCCATTGACAGAGTCTTCGTAGCTATGCCAACTCTTCAGAAGCCCAAGGAGAGCCAAGCTCACCAAGTCTTCTTCATCAACAGTAACCCCCACACTTCCCAGCTCATCCTTGCAGTGGACAAACTTCGTGAAGTATTTTGGTAAACTGTCGCCTTTCTCCATTTTTATTTTCTTGAGTTTGTCTTTAAGCGCAAAATTCCTCTGGTCACTTCTGCTTTGGAACAAGTCTGTCAAAGCCTTCCACATTAAGAATGGAGTGGCTTTACCGTGAAGGTTGGACACAATTTGGTCCTTCACACCTTCCAACAAAATCCTTTGACACTTTGCTACCTTCTTTTGCCATGCGTCAAGTGCGGCTGCATCGCTAGAAGCAGGCTTCGGAATATCAACATCTATGAACTCCTTCAACCCATTATCATCCAGCACTACCTCCATCCTGTCCTTCCATTCTATGTAATTCGAGCTCCCATCAAGGGCATACTCCAATCGCAATCCGTTGAAAGACATTTCAATGAATGCTAAACTTTGACACCAAGAAAACACTGAAGCAAATTCAAATTCCACCAGCACAAAACTCAACCGCTTCAATAATTGCAATATCATATGATCAACTGCTATGATACAGAATCTATTCCACCATTGATCATTTGCGGAAATTAAATCAAGATTGCAATGCACACAAGAAACAATAAAAATTCACACACATTAACACAATTGTTTAACGGGAAAGACTAAAGCTGAAAACCCCAACTATATGTATATAATATATGTCATATAGATCATGTAACAATCCTCATACAAATCTGATCATATCAATCTCTCAGTACAATACAATCGCTACACACTAATCAGGCCCGATCTTGCAAATCCATGCACCGATCTTTGCCACCTGCTAGCCTGCCTCTACTACGAAATCCCTGCTGAAGAATGGCTCTGAATGAACTCAAATTCACCAAGCTTGCACTGCACAATCCTCATTGGCATCTCCACTGAGTGTTGGATGCAATCAATGCATCACTATAGTCACAACTGATAGTCACACTTACTCTTTCACCTATCTCTCCACTGAAACTTCCATGCATGTAGTTAACTGATGTATTCTTCAGTTGATTAATGAATTATTATTTAGTGAATTAATTAAATAATTAATTCACACCACTCTCACTAGTGTATCAATTAGTTAAATTAGATACAACTAGCTCAACTGAGTCTAACTGAGTTAAACTAAATACAACTCCACCAACTACTTCTCCAACTCCACCAAAATCTGTCACATGAGTTCTAATTGAAGTCCTCCATGAAATAGCTCCAGTAAACCCTTAGGAATAGCGTAATTCCTTCTGTCAGCTGTTGTGCCACATATGTGCACTTAACTGAAGTGCTCCAAGAGAATAAGATAATGTTTAGAGTCCAAATATTGTTAAGAGCTAATAGTATTCGACATATCTATTTTTAGATTGGAAGTCTAAAAATAGAATCCACCCAATATGTCTAAAAATAGAAGTCCATCTATTTTTCCAACTTGACCAACCATCCATAAATAGAATCCTGCAAC
Organism: Pinus albicaulis; assembly: GCA_034641835.2. Classification (NCBI taxonomy): domain Eukaryota; kingdom Viridiplantae; phylum Streptophyta; class Pinopsida; order Pinales; family Pinaceae; genus Pinus; species Pinus albicaulis. The sequence continues at coordinate 461,691,496 of CM076574.1, read as the reverse complement.
TCATAGAATATGATCGACATGTCTAAAAATAGACATAGTCTAAAAATAGACTTTGCACCAAAAATAGCCTACGGGCCCACTTAGTGAAGGCGACTCTTTTCACTAAGCTCATCATCTTGTTGAATCTCAATAGTAGCTGAGTACGAGGCTTTGATATTAAGTCTTCAAACTGGTAAAAAAATGGGAATTCAATGTATTTCTGTTTTTGGTGATTCTGAATTAATTATAAGTCAGATTAAAAATCATTGCCAAACCAAGCATCCAAGGTTGAGATCATATAGGAATGAAGTTTGGGATTTGGTTGAGAATGATTTTGAAGCCTTCAATCTTCAGTTTATTCCGAGGGAAGAGAACAGGTTAGGAGATTCGTTAGCAATAACAACTAGCACTTTCAAGCCACTTATCAATCCAAGATTGAGGTATGAGATTGCAATTAGACACAAACCCTCTATTCCTGACAATGTGAAACATTGGCAGGTGTTTGAAGATGATGAGAAGATAAATCATTTCCTGAAAATGATTGAAAATTTTGAAGATGATGAGATAGATCAAGAAGAAGAAAAGACAGAGTAGAAAGGAGAAATAAGAAATCTGAAGTAGTCAATAGGTGAAAAGAAAACTATCCAATTAAAATATAATGTAATTCCTAAGGGATTAGCTCCCCTTGAAATATTATTTGATTCTAATGATGTTGTTGTTAATTCAAAGAAAATACATCAAGAGGGAGAGATGGAAGACTGTAATTTGGGAACCCAACAAGAGCCAAAGATGGTGAAGCTATTCAAAGGTGTTCCTAAAAATTATAAAGAAAAGTATATTGATCTCTTTAAGAAGTATATGTATGTGTTTGCTTGGTCGTATGAGGACCTGAAAACATATGAAAAAAGCATAATTTAGCATAATATTTTATTGAAAGAAGGAATCAAACCACACAAACAGAAGCTCAGACAGATTAATCCATTGTTGCTAGCTCCAGTTGAAAAAGAAGTAAAGAAATTGTCGCGAGCAAAAATTATAGTCCCTCTTAGATATTCAGATTGGGTTTCTAATCTGGTTCCTATGAGGAAGAAGAATGGAGAAATAAGATTGTGTGTAGACTTCAGGAATTTGAATAGAGCATCTCTAAAAGATAATTATCCTTTGCTGAAAATGGATTTTGTCTTACAGAAGGTGACAGGATCTTACAGGTTGTCTATGGTTGATGGATTCTCTGGGTATAATCAGGTAGCAGTGGAAAAATAAGATCATAAGAAGACTTCTTTCACAACACCCCGGGGCACCTTCATGTATGCAAGGATGCCATTTGGCCTTATGAATGCAGGTGCAACAATTCAGAGGGCCATGGACATAGAGTTTGTTTGTGACAAGTTTGTAGTTATATATCTAGATGATCTAACTATTTTCTCAGGGTCAGATGATGAACACTTGGAGAATTTACAAAAGACCTTTCAAAAATGCAGAAAGTTTGGGCTGTCACTAAATCCCAAGAAATATTTAGTTTCCTTAGAATAAGGTAAGTTTTTGGGTCACATAGTTTCAAAACAAGGAGTGAAAATTGATCCAGCAAGGGTAGAAGCCATTCAGACAATTCCTTTACCTAGAAGCAAGAAAGATATCTAGAGATTCTTGGGAAAAATAAATTTTCCAAGGAGATTTGTGCCCAATTATGTTGATATTGTGAGAGCTATAACAGAAACGTTGAAGAAAAATGCATAAGTGAAATGGGATAAGGAAGCAAGAGAAGCATTTTCTAGAATAAATGAGGCACTGCAGGAAGCTCCAGTTCTGATTAGTCCAGATTATCATAAAGCCTTTCAGGCATTCTCATTTGCATCCCCCACTACTATTGTTTCTGTGTTGTTGCAGAAAAATGAGGATAGCAAGGAGCAGCAAGTGACATTTTTCAGTAAAGTTCTTAGATATTCTGAGCTCAAATAAAATATTATGGAGAAAAAAGTATATGCTTTGGTCAAAGCACTGAAAGCCTTCAGGAATTATGTGTTACAATCCAAAAAAACTGCTTATGTCCCCAATTCTGCTATAAAAGACGTGCTGGTTCAAGGTGATGTTGAAGGAAAATGGGGAAAATGGATAGCAAAAATCTAGGAGTATGATTTGGACAGTAAATCCACCAAGTTGGTCAAGGGACAGGGTTTAGAAAAATTGTTGACAGAAACAAATTTTCAAGCCTTGGGTAATCTGTCAGCACCAGTGGATGGAGATGTCAATGAAGAAGGTCAGAGCAAGTCTAAAACAAGTATTCAATACAAATTTTTATGCTCAGATTGGTATAAAGATATTGTGCATTACTTGTGTTTCTTTTCTTGTCCAACTTCACTAAATAGAACAAAATACAAAGCTCTCAAGTTAAAATCTCAGCCATTTGTTATAGTAGAAACAAAGCTATACTGGAAAGATCCTGCTGGTAATTTTATATTATGTTTGACTGAAGGTGAATCTATTGAAGTCACCAGAGAATATCATGAAAGCCTATGTGGAGGTCATTATAGCTGGAAGGTCACTGCTCGTAAGATTATCAAGTCAGGTTTCTATTGGCTGACCCTATTTGTAGATGTTTATATACTAGTCAGAAGTTGTCAGAAATGTCAGTTGTTTGCTGAAAAGAAAAGACTTGCTCCATTACCTCTCATCTTAGTATTCATTGAAGAACCTTTTAGGCAATGGGGATTGGATTTTGTTGGAGAAATCATTCCACCATCAAGTGGATAGTTCAAGTGGATTCTAACTGCCACTGATTACTTCACAAAATGGGTTGAAGCAATACCCACCAAGAAGGAAAATGACCAAGTAGTGATGAAATTTTGGGAGGAGAACATTTTCAGCAGATTCAGATGTCCAGTCAAAATTGTGGCCGATAATGCTTAGGTATTCAACTCTGCTCATTTCATTGATTTCTGTCAAACATATAATGTAATTTTATCACATTCCACAGCATATCATCCCCAAGGGAATGGATTGGCATAGTATTGAAACAAGACATTGGTCAGAATCTTGAAGAAGACAATCACTGAAAATTAGAAGGACTGGGATATGAAGTTGAAGTTTTCCCTCTAGGCAGTTCGAGTCACTACCAGAAGATCTACTAGTAAGTCTCCTTATGAATTGGTGTATGGAACTCAAGTACTATTTCCTACTTAGTTGGCCAAACCAGTGATTTCTTTCCTTAAAGAAGCTCAAGAAGAACCTAATGCTCTGGTGAGAAGATTGAACAAATTAATTGAGTCAAGTGAAAAAATAAATAAAGTCAAGGATAACTTGATTTCTTATCAGGAAAAGATGAAGTCTATATTTGATAGAAAAGAAAAATAAATTCTCTTTCAAGTAGGAGACTTGGTACTAATATGGGACACCAGAAGAGAAGAAAAGGGGAAGCATGGTAAGTTTGATCCTCTCTAGTATGGTCCATATAAAATCACTGAGGTAAGGTCAAATAACACATTCATTTTGGAAGATCTAGATGGAGAATCAATATAGCTGCTTGTGAATGGGTAGTATTTATAGCATTAAAAGTTCTACATTTCACCGTTGTAAATACCATACTCTTCACTATTCATATATCACCAAGAAGTATTTGATTCCATGCCCGAAGTGAAGGCACTAATCCGCGGTTCTTAGTGTTTCGTGGCAAAAAACACTATTCCTAGGTGGAGCCAGATGTTGTGGCTCATTTGAATTTTTCTTTATTCTATTTTCGAAAAAAAAAAAAAAAAAAAAAAACATATATTTAGAAAATATGACAAGATGTAAATCCTTCATATGCCGTAAAATCATTTCATTTTTTTTTATATTGGTCAGTTAATATGTTTTTGGAAAACATGTGAAGGTGGGACCGAGTGTTCCAATCAACACCCGTGCTAATCGTCGAGCGGGATTAAAAGAAGTTTGACCTGATGAAGATCAATGGAAACCCGCAAGCACAAATAGATCGCAGGTTAGCAGATAAGGTGCCTCTGCAGTTGACTCCGCTAACCAACTGCCGACCAAGATTGACGGTTCACAATCACTGCGGGGGAAGAACCTCGATGCTTGCTCTGTACCCCAAAGCACCCCCACAATCACGTATGCATCCAGTTGGGAGACAACTAATCTATCATACCATGGTGTCGTTACTTGTCCAATCAAGCAGTAACTCAGAATTAATGTTTGAAACTTTGCGCCATCTATCTAAGGGTTCAAGTTTTTCCTTTTCCTATTAGTTTTCATTTTTTTGTCCACAAAGTCATCCTAGTCACTCTATTTGCTTATATTTTCGTTTAATTATCTGCCACCCTGAACTATTCCATGGCTAAGAAGTCTTCTTTTTTCGGCTCTTCTAGCCATATCCCTCCCATGGACACTGAGAAAGACATTAGGGATAATATATGCACCATTGAACATTTTCCCTTCTACCAGCAAGTTCTTCTGAATGAGAAAATTTTCCCCATCTATTCAGCCATGGCCAATTCCGGCGTTTTGTCTGCATGCATCCCCAAAACACATCTTTTTCCCGAATTTTTGCATTGGTTAGTGTTTGCATTGTATCCCGACAAATGTTTCGTGATGAATTGTTTAGGGGAGAACGTCCTTCAGGTTACAACCCAATTAGTTCGTAAAACCCTTTGTTATCCTGAGTCAGAGTCTTATGTCTAGTTCACTGACGAATCATTGGAAGTATTTATGATAATCTTACAGGACAGGAGTTTACCCAGGTCATCTTCTTTTTGAAGTGGGATACAAAACAATTTTCAGCAGATGATAAAGAATTCCTATTGGATATTTTTGATGCAGAAGTCACACCAGTACTAAAATCTCTGTCAAAGATACTTGGAAAAGAGGATGCTGCTCAAATTGACAGGTCAGTGTTGGGTTTATTTTCCTTGATGATGAAGCCTAAAGTGGTGTTGGATATTCCCTCTTACTGGCAAGAGGTTGTTAACACTCAACTTATGAGCATGTCCCTTACCAGGTCTTTCAGGTTCCCTTCACTTATCACTTATCTATTCTTGTATCAAAATATAGAAGAATTTTTACATTTTGGGCTAAACATTATGGATGCAAATAAGAAAATACAGTTAGTAGTTTTCTGGACAAATACAGTAAGAAATGAACCAAATGAGGGAGGGGTGTTTGAATTTGCTGCTTATTTTATGCTAATTGTTTATAAGGTTTTGAATGAGGTTCCTCCTCCATGTTTCTTGCCAAAAGCTAAGGAGTTTCTTCAGTTAAGTGCTAATTGTAAATTTGGGGATTGGTTTGTATAAGAAGTACATTCAGAAATTAGATTATATGGACCTGGGATAGAACCTTATAGATTGCCAATTTTTGTCCCCATGAGGTTGTTTGCATTGGAGTTTATTAGACAGAGTCTGAATGTAGATCAAGTACATTTTATTCCAATGAAGAAGGGTAATTTTTTTAACTTGCCTATATCTGTGGGACCATTCATAGTGAATATGAGGCAAGCATCAACTGAAGCTAACAGGATGTTAGAAGGCATGCACTTGTTACTATGTGAGAAATGGGCCTATGATCCTCACAAGGTAATCTCTAACAGAAGGGTTGAAAATGGTTATTCTACTTTTATTCATGACAGTAGGCCTAAAATAGAGAAGTTGGCTAATAAAATTTTTGCAGATTATATTAGTTCTAGAATTCAAACTCCCACCATTTCTGAAAAATTAAGCAAAAGAAGCAAAGAGAAAGTTGTTGATTTTGAAGATGAAGAATAGATAGTTCAAAAGAGGGCTAGATTGAATGAATAAATACCAAGCACCCAGCTTGGCTTCCTCCTTTAATTAGGAGGTGCTCAAAATGCACCAGCTTCACCATCAAGACATGGAGATGTTCAGGATCAAGTTGCTTTGATCAAGCAAGTTTTAGCTCAAATTGCATAAAAGAATTAGAATATGAAAGCTAGTATGGAAGCTCAAGCTGAGTATCAGATTAATCCTGACCAAACTAGATTATTTACTGCCATGGAATTAGAAAGGGACCAGTTTAAGATTGAATTTTTCACCCATCTGAAATGACAGTAGGGTCATCAAGCAATTTTAAAACTATTAATTTAACTGTTGATGTGAAGAAGATCCCTTTACTTGACAAAGTTAATTTGCATATGTAGACAATTCAATTGATTGTTAATGATTTAACCAAAACTAGTGCAGCTGCTCATAAGGCAGAAAATATGTTAGGAAAAGTAATCAAATAGTTAAAATTGGAGAAGGCTAATTCCAGGGCTCTTTCGACTCAAAATGAAGAGTTGAAGAAGATAACTGTAAAAATTGGAGTGGATCCTAATGATAAATCAGTTGCACAGAAGTTGTTGCAAAGTGTCGAGTCAAAGATAGATGTATTGAAGAAGAAGTTAAAGTGTCCTACTGGAGAACACTCAATGGCAGCAGAGGTAGCAGAAGTAGAGAATGAAAAAGAGAGTCTTTTACAACAACTGTTGTAGAAAGAGGAGGAGATTTCTAAGTTAAAGGAGTCTATACTTAACTTGCAAAGTCAAATTGACTCTCATTCTTGCACCATAGTCATGTCATCTGGAACTGATGATCCAACAACAAGATTGTCCCAGTTGAGCATAGAGTTGAAAATGGCAGAAATTGATCTAAAGAAGACTTAGAAAGAGCTTGAGACAGTGATGAAAATAATGCAGGCCAAAGGAGAAGTAAATAAGTATAAATTAGATTGCCAGACAACTTATGATGAAATCAAAAAAATCTATCGTGTTTAAAGACTATATATAAATGAAAATTTATAGATAAAAATAAATTGAGATTATCCATAAGAATAGAAGTAATTTATTGGGATTATCCATTTTGATGTGATTAAAATAATATTATTTTAATTTTCATATCTCATTAGTGTTAGAAAAAGATATATTGTAAAAAAAACATATATAGATATTCAGAAGGAAACAGTGTGACATGGAATTTGTGTTGAGGTTCAACAAGAAATTTCAGCACCGACGCCTAGTGTGGGACCAGGAGGTCCATGCAACACCTACACTAGGTTGGGCCCACAGGGCTAAATTTGGTGCATGTCTATTTTAGTTATCCCTTAATCAGGATGGACAATAAAATGTAATCTAATCTCATAATAACTTGTAATAGTTAAATGAGTGTGATAAACTCATTTAACTCATGATTAGAGTTAGAGGTAGTTGGTGAGGCATGCAGAATAATTCTAGTTGTAACAGAGTTCAAAGTGCAGTGGTACATTTGTTAATGCAGGTTGTAATCATTTTAACTCAGTTAAGTGAGTTAAAATAAGTTGTGCTAGTTGTAACTGTTAGATACACTAGTGAGAGATCAAGTGAATTAAATATTAATTAATTCACAATCAGTGATCTCACATGCAACTGAGGATTTAGTATTATTAGCTACATGTATTTCAGATCCAGTGGAGACCCAGTTGAGATCTAGGTAAAAGGAAAGTTGACTATCAGTTCTAGGATTATTGGGTTGCACCCATGCAACCAAACACCCATTGGAGTGCCCATGGTACTTGCGCGGTCAAGGAAGGCCAAAATTCCTATTCTTTAGGGATTGCATTCCTCAGGGATTACACAAGCAAGGAAAGTTTTTTGGAGGCAGTAAATTGGCTAAGTATTGGTCAATTTTATGTGTGATAGTGTGAGACAATTAGTTGAGTACATGAGGGCTCTTTTTAGAAGAGTTGTATGTAATTGTTTCATGATTCCATGCTGAATATACAATAGAAGATAGTGGGTTTTTGAACAGCAAGCTTTCCCTGGGAAATTATCTATGTTGTGGCTTGATTGATTCTTCTTTGCTTCATGTGATTGGCGATTGTGTTTTTAATTTCGAAATTGATTTGTAGAAGCGATTCGGTATTTAACTTTAGTACATTTTTAGATCGTATAGAATCCATGATATAAATGCTTGTTGTATAATTTATACATGGTATCATAGCATAGGAAATCACAATTGTGAAGGAGGAGCTTAGTTTGTGATTGGATAGAATTCGAATTTGCAGAAATAATTTCTTGGTGCTACAACTGATTCAGGATCGAAATGGATTTCAATGGCTTGAGGTTAGAGTATGCACTCGAGGGAATATTAAACTATATTGCTTTGAAGGACAGGATGGAGGAAGTACTTGAAGACAATGGCTTGAAGGAATTCATTGACAATGATGTTCCTAAACCCGTTGTGACAGATGCTGCAAATCTTGATGCATGGTAAAAGAAAGTGGAAAAGGTGAGGAGGATCCTATTAGAGGGAGTACAAGACCACATTGTCTCAAGCCTCCATGGGAAAGACACACCATATGCAATGTGGAAGACTTTGATGGATCTATTTCAGAGTAGTAGCGACAATAGTAAATTGGCACTCAAAGATAAACTCAGGAAGATCAAGATGGAGAAAGGCGACTCCATACCAAAATATTTAACAATGTTTGTCCAATGTCGGGATGAATTGGGGAGCATTGGTATAACTGTCGCTAATGATGATCTAGTGAGCTTGGCTCTCCTAGGACTTCCCAAGAGTTGGCATAGTTATCAAGACTATGTCAATGGAAGGGAAGAGCTGCTAGATTGGGAACGACTGTGGTCGGATTTTGGTGCAGGAGGAGTTCAGATAGAACACTAGAGATGGATATTCATCTAAGAATGAAGATGAAGAAGAATTTACTTTGGCTGCCAAGGTGAAGAAGGGGAAGGGGAAGAAATTTCATTCCAAATCTGAGTCCAAAGATGGCAAGAAGTGGGATATGTCCAGGGTGAAGTGTTTTCATTGTCATGAGCATGGGAATTATGATACTAATTGTCCACAAAAGAATAAGAAAAATAAGTCTGGAGGATCTACAGCTGGTGAAGCTTTGGCCTCACAATTTAAGTTTGACTTCTAATTGATCGCATGCATGGTGTCAAGGGCATTGGGATATGTGTGGTATTTGGATAGTGGCACTTCCTTTCACATGAATGGATACAAGGAACTTTTCAGTAGCTTGGAGGAGAAGGATCTCCAGATGCATATTGAATTGGGTGATGACGGGCAGTACACTGCTACCGGAATTAGTACCATTACCTTCTAGAGGCAGTCAGGTAAACCCTTTCAATTAAATGATGTAATGCATGTACCAATTTTGAAGAAAAATTTAGTCTCAGTTACAATGTTGGAGGATAGAGGCTATGATGTTGTTTTTAGTGAAGGAAAAGCTTTCCTACGACACAAAACAACAAGACAAGCCTAGAAGATAGGGATTTGAGTTAAGAATCTCTACAAGCTGGATGTAGATGGCTGCACAACATTGATGGGCAAGGTGGACAAAGTGGTGAGCCGAGATGAGGGCGAATTATGGCACAGGAGATTGGGCCATCTTCACCATGGAGCCTTTAAAGTCATGCAATAGATTTCTACTGGTCTTCCTAAGGGTACACTTGCACAATGAGACACATGAAAGGGATGTATTATGGGAAAATATATAAAGGCCACCTTTCATGAGAAGGAGAACTGAGCTTCAGAGATCCTTGAGGGTTTTCATACATATGTGTGTGGATCATTCTTTGTTACTTCGATAACAAAACATAAGTAGTATGTGATATTTGTTGATGAATTTTCTCGTAAGTGCTGGATCTTCTTCATGCAAAAGAAAGATTAGACATTCTCAAAGTTTCTTGAGTTTAAGGCACTGGTGGAGAAAGAGTTGGGGAAGCAAGTGAAGGCTCTAAGAAGTGATAATGGTGGCGAATAAATCTCTAACGAATTCAAGAACTTCCGCAGCAAATAAGGAATTCAAAGAGAACTAATAACGCCTCATAACCCACAACAGAATGTGGTCGCTGAAAGAAATAACATAATGATTGTGGGTGAGCAAGCGTAATGTTGCATGATCAAGGCCTACCGATGCATCTATAGGCGGAAGCATGTGACACTGTGGCATTTGTGAATAAACGTTTTCCTCATAGGATACTTGGCACGAGTACACCTGAAGAAGATTTCATTGGTAAGAAATCTAGTGTTTCACACTTTAAGATTTTTGGCTCATCTGTTTATGTGCATGTGACCAAGGATGCCAGGAAGAAGTTGGAACCGACAACTGAGATCGAGATTTTTGTGGGGTACACTAAAACACCCCACAACTATCGGGTGTATTTTCAAAACAACAGAATGATTGTTGTGTGACAAGCTATAAAATTTGATGAGGATAAAGCCATGCGGTTGTCCCTTGAGACGGAGCTGGAATTGCATGCAAAGGAAGAACTCTTGTTTCCCAAGGATGAGCCTCAAGATGTGGAGTAACCACATGAGCAGGATAATGGAGTGGTGGAAAACACTCATGCAGAGCCATCCATCAAAAATGGCAGAAGGTGCACCATGGAAGCTGATAGATTGAGACTTGATGCTATCGAGAATGTAGGAGCCCCTACTTCACATCGCAAACAAAGACAGTCTCCAGATAGGTTTAATAGATACATGGCTCTTATGAGAAAATGTATTGTGACTGAACCATCTTCCTTTCAGGAAGAAGTGCAACAACCAACTTGGGTTGATGCAATGGTGGAGGAGTATGACTCCATTGTCAAGAACAGTGCATGCGATATTATCCCAAGACTGGTCGAGAAATCAATGGTTGGATCTAGATGGATCTACAAGGTAAATTAAGCTACTAATGGGAGTGTGGAGAAATACAAGGCCATATTTGTCGCCTGAGGATTCTTACAGATCGAGGGGATCGATTATGATGATATTTTTGCACATGTTGCAAGGTGCTCTTCCATTAGATCCATCCTTACACTCTCAACGCAGATGGGTTGGCGCATTCATCAGATGGATGTGAAAATTGTGTTCCTCAATGGAGTGATTGAGGAAGAAGTGTACATAGAGCAGCCTGAAGGTTTTGAGATCTTAAACAGTGAGTCGCATGTGTGCCAACTCAAGAGAGCATTGTATGGGTTGAAGCAAGCACCTTGTGCTTGGTACACTCGGATAGATAGTTATTTCACCATACTAGGGTTCACCAAAAGTGAAGCAGATGTAAACCTGTACTAGATTGTGGTTAAGGGTAAGCTATTGATTATTTTTCTTTATGTTGATGATTTAATTTTGACTAGTGATGAGCAACTAATACACTCATGCAAGGAGAATCTTGCAAGGGAGTTCGAAATGAATGACATAAGACTCCTTCATTATTTCCTTGGCTTGGAAATATGGCAGCTGGATGGTGAAATTTTTGTGTCTCAAGGCAAGTACGCCAAAGAGATACTGGGTAAGTTTCACATGGAGAGCTACAAACCCATGGATACTCCTCTTCCAGGAAATTGGAGGAAAGATGATGCTACTTCTGGAGAGGTAGTGGATGCTCATATCTACAAGCAGTTGGTTCACTGATGTATCTAGTGAACACCAGACCAAACATTTTCTATGCAGTTAACCAGCTAAGTCAAGCTATGGTTAAGCCTGCCAAGCTCTTTTGGAGGGTGGGGAAGCATGTCTTGAGATACCTAAGGGGCACATCAGAGTATGGTCTATGGTAAATATAGACAGAGGGGGTGAAGCTTCAAGGCTTCATGGATGCAGATTGGGCAGACAGTCCATCAAACAGAAAGAGCACATCCGGAGGGATCTTCAGCACTGGATCGACAACAATTTCTTGGTACAACAGGAAGAAACGATCTTTGGTACTTAGTTCAGTGGAAGAAAAGTACATGGTAGTAAGTCAAGCTGCATGTGAGGCTATCTGGATGAGAAAGATCTTGGTTGGTTTTTTTGGTTCTTAGATGGATCTGACAGTGATACACTGTGATAATCAGAGTTGCATTAAGCTTTCGATTAATCCCATGTTTCATGATAGGTCCAAGCACATAGATATCTAGTACCATCATCTCAGATATTGTGTGCAGAGGAGAATAATGATGCTTCAATACAACTCCACGAAAGATCAGGATGTAGATATTATGATGAAAATATGATGCAGAGTGTTGTCCTTGATGGCAACCCACTGAATGAAGATGAAGACATGTGACAGTTGACATGTGTTGTCCGTGATGGAAATACACCTGATGAAGTTATGCTTGACTTGATGGACTTGGTAAACAATGTAAATCTGATGTGATATGATGTTTGTTAGCAATATGATGCTAAGTGTCTGATGTTAGTTAGCAATATGATGCTAAGTGTTGTCATTGAATGGCAACTCACTTGATGAAGAAGATGGCAACTTACTTGATGAAGTTGTGCTTGATAGAATATGTTCTTGATGAAGTAAATCTGATGTATCTGCAGTGTGTACAGAAGGAAATGAAGAAAAGAAGTCAGCAAGTGCTAAATATATGATGAAAAAGAGTATGTCTCTTGGTATACGCGGATTGGCCTAGGGGAAGTCGCGTATGCACGCGGAAAAGAACGTGCCAAGTCGCGTATGGGCTAAAGCGCTCAAAAAGTGCAAAACCAAGGGTAAACACCATGGTATTGACCCATGGTATTGGGTAATGATCTGCCTAATTGACCCCGTCCAGGTTGTTTTGGGCTCATGGTATTGTTTTGGCCCATGGTATTGAAAAAGGGGCTCATGGTATTGAAAAAGGATAAACATATATAAGGAGAAGAATTTCATTGTGTAAATCACATGGGTGAGAGAAAGATGTCTGAGCTTGAATGAATACTTCTCTGTGAAGTATATCTGTATGGAAAGGGTAAAGGTTTGATGATAGATCTGAATCTATGAAGCACTTATGAAGAAATGATGAAGCAGGATCTTTAGATCTGAAATGTACTTGTATTTGCTAGATCTGTTTATGGAGTGATTAGATTTGTGATGAGGCGAACATCTAGGCGAACATCTGTCTGAAGCAAAGGGTTGAATCTGAGCTGAATGTCTGATCTGATGAAGTATGCTGCTCTGTAATGATTGAAGATCTATACGCTACTTCGCCATGGAGGAAGCGCGTATATACGCAGCTTCGCTGAAGAAAAAGCGCGTATGCGCAATAAAATATACACTGAGGTATACGCTGGTTTGTGTGGACGGAAGCGCGTATATACGCGACATCAGTAAAGGGAAAGCACGTATGCAAACTAGGGTTTGCTGAAGCATGGGGTATGAAATATCTGATCTGTTCTGCTGTGTTTCTGCTATCTGATCTGTGTTGATATGTATCTGTTGGTGACGTATGTTTGTGCTTAAAAGTATGGAAAGGGTCCAATATGAAAATATGATGAAATGTGGCCTGCAAGTGGTGTTCTATTGAAGTTGTTGGATCCAGTGTGAAAATTGATGAAACGTGGTCCAAGGTGGTGCTGAGGGTTGTAGCCTTCAGTCAGGGGGTTGTAGCTCCCTTCCATGTGAGGCTGGTAAACGAGATCGGGGGGTCGTAGCTCCCTTCCAGGAGAGGCTGGTAAACGAGTCAGGGGGTTGGAGCTCCCTTCCAGGAGAGGCTGGTAAACGAGCGCAGGTGGGTGCCTGCGTGCTGGTCAAGTCTGCGCCAGCACATATGTTGTAACATGTTTTTTCTATAATAAAATATTGAAGGCTGAGCAACTGCAGCGGTGGTTTTCTCCCGACTTGGGTTTCCACCTAAAAATCTTGGTGTTCATGTGTGATGCTTTGTGTGATGGTTTATTCTGTTCTTACTGCACATGTTTACTATTTATTAAACATCTGATGAATGAATGATGGAATAATAGAAGTGAAGATTTAATGACATATCTAGATCTCTGTGTATACGCTAGTTTCATAAAGGGGATCCGCGTATATACGCTAGTTTACTGAAGGAAAGTAGCGTATGGGTTTTTAAGGAATGAAAAAGTAAAAGATTTGATTATGCAGTAAATACTGATTCACCCCCCCCTCTCAGTATTTTTCCCAACAATTGGTATCAGAGGGTGGTCCTTCTGCAGAAGCTTGATCGCTTGAAGGAGATCCGTCATAATGGGAAAGAAGCAAAAGAAGAAGCCCACTCGGAGAAAGGAAATATTTCAGAGAACATGGATACCAGAAATCAAAGGAGATGAATCTGATAGTGATTGGGATCATCCTTTGAAAGATCTTAGTGGTACAATGACTAGTGAAGAATATGCTGTCGACCTAGAAGAAGCTGTCAAGATTACAGATGAAGAAAATTCTGACCAAGCTCTACAAGTGCTCATGGAAAAGAAGCAAAAGAAGAAGGATACTCAATGTAAGGAGATGTCTCAGAAAACATGTGCAACAGAAAATGAAGAAGAGAAAACAGGTATTGATAATTGTTCTTGTGATTCACTTTCTTATGCATGCAATGATGAAGAAAGAGAAAATAATGCTTTGGATCAAGAGGAAGCTATTAAGATCAAAGTTGAAGAACAACATAGAGAAACTGATATCTACAAAGAGTTAATCTCTAGAATGAAAGAACAGATGAACAAGTATCAAAAGTTGTATGACAATGTAACCGATCAATGTAAGGGACTTGAAGCAGAAAACGTTTCTCTAAAAACAGATCTGGAAAAATCAAAAAGGAAGAATGCAGGTCTTGAAGTTGGAATCTTCTCTCTACAAGCAAAACTTAAAGCATCAAGTAAGAAGAGTGAGGAACCTCTACAATCATTTGAATATGAAGAACTTGGAGCAAAAATCTGGCCTATCATGGAAGAATCATACAAGGAACATGAAGGACTTCTACAAGCAGATCTTGAAGAATCAAACAAGAAGAATGCAAGATTTGAAGCAGAAATCGTCTCCCTCAAAGAAGATCTCAAAGCATCGAAGAAGAAGAATGAAGAGCTGCAACAAACATGTGAAGAAAACGAAAATTGGTTGAAAGAAGAGATTCTAAATCTGAAGGATCAAGTAGAAGATGGAAGAAGGAAAGAAGAAAGCATGACAAAGCAATGTCAAGCCTTGGAGGTTGAGGTAAACATTCTCAAAGGTAAATTAGAAGAAAATGTTAAACTTTTGAGGTTTCAAGATAGTACTAATATTTTGGACAATATTCTGAGTAATCAAAGGTCTCCTGCTATCAAACTTGGTCTTGGTTTCCATGAAACTATTAAAGGTGAATCTAGCTCACAAGGAAGTGCTAAAAATTCAGAGGTAGTCAATGCAAAACCTGAAGTGTTGAAAGAGACAAAAGGTCAATCAACAATGATGAAATCTCAAAAGAAATCATTCAATAATGTTGAATGTTTCAAATGTCATAATTATGGGCATGTTGCAGCAAATTGCAGGAGCAGATCACTTCAGCCTCAATCAACCAGTTCCTACATAGAAAGGTACTCTGGTTTCTTCAAAGGATATTGTTTTTCATGTAACAAGTATGGACATAAAGCAGCTGATTGTAAAAGGAGGAAGAATAGAAATACTCATTATGATTCTTATGTTTATTTCTCTGGCCACATGAGATGTTATGCTTGTAACAAGTATGGACATGTATAAAAAGAATGCAGGATGAACAGATTTGGGAAAGTGGACAATTTTCAGCACACAGTTGGAAAGCTCAAGAAAATTTGGAAAAATAAGGAGGACCGATCAGAAACGTAGGGAATTCAGACCCTACTGCAGTCATCCTCTTCTGGAAGCTTACTTCTCTGATTGACTGCAGGAATGATGTGGGATACATTAGGAGATTTAGTAATGTATCGTCACAGGGGGAGCAATGCATGATGACTCTCATAGTTGATTTGATTATTCTGGTTAGATGTATTTCTGACAGTGCATCTGGTGTGAAGAAAAGACAGGAACAGAAGGTAAATTTGCAGAAGGAGATAAAGGTGTGAAATTTTCTATATTACACTTTCCATACGCGAGTTCTATTCACAAAAGTCGCGTATACATGCGAGTTCCAGCAGACACAGTCGCGTATGCATTGATGATAAGAGAATTTGTCTGGTAGCAGAAGATCTGGAGCAGAGGCTCAGGGGGAGCATCAGTCTGACTGTTAATAACTGTGTTATTGACTCAGAAACAGCTTAATTTCTCAGTTCTAAATGATGATATGATGCTTAATGTCTTATGTTGAAGATTATGGATGTGTCTTGTTTGCTTGTTGAATGAAGAGTATTCGTTGCTGAAGTGAAAATCTTATAATTCAGAGATGAGGACAGATCATGCAGAGATTGTTGCTGATGACTTGCTGTTGAAGGTGCTTCAGATTGCAAGCTAAGGAAGAGCATTGGTTTAGGGGGAGCAGCAGGTTGAATACTAATGATTGCATTGTTGGCAATATGACTGCTTGTTCTTTGGTTTTTGTGATACTCATGCTCAAACGATGATGACTTGGTACATGGTTTATTATGATAAGTTTTGAGCCATGGTTGCTGATAAGTATCCTTTGTGTGGATGGGTTGGATATCGTTTGTTTCAGATCATATAGAGTTTGGTTACTATGGTTGAGATATTTTGCCTACATATGTTACTTCATGTGACATCTTGAAGATCATGGTGATTTTGGACCACATGGATGATTGCTTGACACATATCTAAAGATGTTTTTCTGGTATGATAATCTCTTTTGGAAAGAATGTATTGATGTTGCAAAGGATCCGAAGGCTTGGTTACTAATGGGCTTATGCTTGAAGGACACACCACACTATTCTGAGACCATTCAGAAGCACACAAAGAAGTCTAACATTGCTCCTTCTCACAGAACGACTGGTTGAAATTGAAGATGGTCGGGATGCTTGCTTCCTCAAACACAAGTCGCTTATATACGCTGAAGTTCATGCAATAAAACCGCTGTGAGAAGTTTATTTGTGGAAATTCTTTGGTTGGTTCACTTTTCCTCGTTACAGCCTTTAAGGTTTGGAATCTCTGATACTGTTTGGTATCTCTGGTGGTGTTCCAGTTCTCATAATTATGTTTCTAATGTTTTGATGAAGATGCCTTGATGATTTGTTGGTGGAAGTTTTCAGGATGCACAAACTAAGGGGGAGCCTTAGTCATTTGGAAAGATTGCATGGATGCACAGATTCAGGGGGAGCATTGGCGTTGCTGAGTATAATGCAGTATTGGAATTATGATGGTTCTGAAATATGTTCTCTTTCTTGAGGACTTTCTGGTGTTGGAGTTATATTTGTAGTTTAATGAAAAGGTCATGTTGAGACCCATGATGTAAAATTGTAATATTCAGTCATGTAAGGACTTGTCTAATTTGTAAACCCACTTGGTTGGGTAGCTGAGTCAAATTTTGTAAACCCACTTGGTTGGGTAGCTGAATTGAAATGTGTAAACCCACTTGGTTGGATACTTGAGTCTCATATGTAAATCCACTTGGTTGGATATTTGATGTAAGTATGAGTCTTTGGTGATAGGAAGAAGTCATGTAATTTATTGAAAAATATGTTTTGAAGTTTCAGAGCATGAACTCGGGGGGGAGCTTGGCCACTTCAGCACACATCAGATCTACAGAACGCTTCTTCTACATGAGGAGAAAAGGGGGTGAGTGCGTTGGTTTTGATCCGCCCGTTGCCCTTGATGTCAAAGGGGGAGAGTGTGTATATGGGGTTTGAATGAAGAGACAGAATGGTGTCACGTATTTGGGAGAGTGACATTGGTTTTTCCCTTTGTTTTCCCTTTGCCCTTGATGTCAAAGGGGGAGAGTGAAATGGTGTTTGAATGCAGATAATGGTGTCAAAGAATTGGGAGAGTGACATGGTATCACTGTACTTATCTGTTGTGGTAACCAAACACCATCATGGTTGCCATCAAGTCCAAAGGGGGAGATTGTTGGAAATATGATGCAGAGTGTTGTCCTTGATGGCAACCCACTGAATGAAGAAGAAGACATGTGACAGTTGACATGTGTTGTCCTTGATGGCAATACACCTGATGAAGTTATGCTTGACTTGATGGACTTGGTAAACGATGTAAATCTGATATGATGTTTGTTAGCAATATGATGCTAAGTGTCTGATGTGATATGATGTTAGTTAGCAATATGATGCTAAGTGTTGTCATTGAATGGCAACTCACTTGATGAAGAAGATGGCAACTTAATTGATGAAGTTGTGCTTGATAGAATATGTTCTTGATGAAGTAAATCTGATGTATCTGCAGTGTGTACAGAAGGCAGTGAAGAAAAGAAGTCAGCAAGTGCTAAATCTATGATGAAAAAGAGTATGTCTCTTGGTATACGCGGATTGGCCTAGGGGAAGTCGCGTATGCACGCGGAAAATAACGTGCCAAGTCGCGTATGGGCAAAAGCGCTCAAAAAGTGCAAACCCAAGGGTAACCACCATGGTATTAACCCATTGTATTGGGTAATGATCCGCCTAATTGACCCCGTCCAGGTAGTTTTGGGCTTATGGTATTGTTTTGGTCCATGGTATTGAAAAAGGGGGGCTCATGGTATTGAAAAGGATAAACATATATAAGGAGAAGAATTTCATTGTGCAAATGACAAGTGAGGGTGCAAGATGTCTGAGCTTGAATGAATACTTCTCTCTGAAGTATATCTGAATGGAAAGGGTTACACTTGAATGATCTGAATGTATGATGCACCAATGATGAAGAAGGGGATCTAGATCTGAATTGCTCTTGTATTTTCTAGATCTGATTATGGAAGGCTTAGATCTGTGATGAGGCGAGCATCTAGGCGAACATCTGTCTGAAGCAAAAGGGTAGATCTGAACTGAATATCTGATCTGATGAAGTATGTTGCTCTGTAATGATTGAAGATCTATACGCTACTTCGCCGCGGAGGAAGCGCGTATATACGCGGCTTCAGCGAAGAGAAAGTGCGTATGCGCAATAAAATATACACTGAGGTATACGCTGGTTTGTGTGGACGGAAGCGCGTATATACGCGACATCAGTAAAGGGAAAGCGCGTATGCAAACTAGGGTTTGCTGAAGCAAGGGGTATGAAATATCTGATCTGTTCTGTTGTGTTTCTGCTATCTGATCTGTGTTGATATGTATCTGTTGGTGACGTATGTTTGTGCTTAAAAGTATGGAAAGGGTCCAGTATGAAAATATGATGAAATGTGGCCTGC
This sequence comes from Pinus albicaulis, assembly GCA_034641835.2. NCBI lineage: Eukaryota > Viridiplantae > Streptophyta > Pinopsida > Pinales > Pinaceae > Pinus > Pinus albicaulis. The sequence continues at coordinate 461,672,559 of CM076574.1, read as the reverse complement.
AAGTGGTTTTCTATTGAAGTTGGTTGGATCCAGTGTGAAAATTGATGAAACGTGGTCCGAGGTGGTGCTGAGGGTTGTAGCCTTCAGTCAGGGGGTTGTAGCTCCCTTCCAGGTGAGGCTGGTAAACGAGATCAGGGGGTCGTAGCTCCCTTCCAGGTGAGGCTGGTAAACGAGAGCAGGGGGTCGTAGCTCTCTTCCAGGAGAGGCTGGTAAACGAGTCAGGGGGTTGGAGCTCCCTTCCAGGAGAGGCTGGTAAACGAGCGCAGGTGGGTGCCTGCGTGCTGGTCAAGTCTGCGCCGGCACATATGTTGTAAGATGTTTTCTCTATAATAAAATATTGAAGGCTGAGCAACTGCAGCGGTGGTTTTCTCCCGATTTGGGTTTCCACCTAAAAATCCTGGTGTTCATGTGTGATGCTTTGTGTGATGGTTTATTCTGTTCTTACTGCACATGGTTACTGTTTATTAAACATCTGATGAATGAATGATGGAACAATAGAAGTGAAGATTTAATGACATATCTAGATCTGTGTGTATACGCTAGTTTCATAAAGGGGATCCGCGTATATACGCTAGTTTACTGAAGTAAAGTAGCGTATGGGTTTTAAGGAATGAAAAAGTAAAAAGATTTGATTATGCAGTAAATACTGATTCACCCCCCCCCCCCTCTCGGTATTTTCCCAACAATATTATGATGAAGACACTTACTAGGAGCAAATCTGAATACCATAGAGGCAGGATTAGGGTGAAGGATAATCCCTTTCTTGTTGAGAGGAAGTGTTGAGATTCAACAAGAAATTTCAGCACCCACGCCTAGTGTGGGACCAAGAGGTCCATGCAACACCTACACCAGGATGGGCCCACAGGGCTAAATTTGGTGCATGTCTATTTTAGTTATCCCTTAATTAAGATGGACAATAGAATGTAATATAATCTCAAAATAAATTGTAATAGTCAAATGAGTGTGATAAACTCAGTTAACTCATGAATTCCGAGATAGAGGTAGTTGGTGAGGCATGCAGAGTAATTCTAGTTGTAAAAGAGTTCAAAGTGTAGTGGTGCATTAGTTAAGGCAGGTTGTAATCAGTTTAACTCAATTAAGTGAGTTAAAATCAGTTTGGCTAGTTGTAACTGTTAGATACACTAGTGAGAGATCAAGTGAATTAAATATTAATTAATTCACAATTAGAGATCTCACATGCAACTGAGGATTTACTATTATTAGCTACATGCATGTCAGATATAGTGGAGACCCATTTGAGATCTAGGTGAAAGGGAAGTTGACTATCAGTTGTAGGACTATTGGGTTGCACCCATGCAACCAAACACCCATTGGAGTGCCCATGATACTTGCGTGGTCAAGGAAGGCCAAAATTCCTATTCTTTAGGGATTGCGTTCATTAGGGATTGCGCAAGCAAGGCAGGTTGCTTGGAGGCAGTAAATTAGCTAAGTATTGGCCAGTTTTATGTGTGACAGTGTGAGGCAATTATCTGAGTACAGTAGGGCTCTTGTGAGACGAGTTGTATGTAATTGTTTCATGATTCAATGTTGAATATACAATAGAAGATAGTGGCATTTTGAGCAACAAGATTTCCCCTGGAAATTATCTATGTTGTGGCTTGACTGATTCTTCTTTGCTTCATGTGATTGGTGATTGTGTTTTTAATTCCAAAATTTATTTATAGAAGCGATTCAATATTTAAATTTAGTACATTGTTAGATCAGATTGAATCTATGATATACATACTTGCTGTATAATTTCTACATGTTTGAGCATTAGCATAATTTTTTAATATGGTCTCTGGATGTAAGGATATGTAGGAAAATGTATGGGTATATCCATACAACTTTCAAGTTGGTATCCCAAAAATGGTTGCAAGCATATGGTGTTTTTGTTTTTATTAATTTATTTATCTTAGAGAAGTAAAAACATTATTTATAAGATGTTTTTAAAAATAGAATAGTCATTAAATGTTATTTATAAGATATTTTCAAAAATAGAATAGTCATTATTTATAATAATGAGAAGAGGTCAATAGTTTTAAAAGGGAAATGTTGTAGAATTGATGTAAAATCAGCATAGATCTATGTTAAGTACGTATCTAAAATGGGCCAAGAGGGATCAAATTTCTTAGTGTGCACATTTTTTTAGCTTACAAAATACAATGTGTTTTTTTTCATTATTTAATAATTATTTGTGAATACTAAATAAAATATATATAAGAACAAATAAATGTTTTTAATATATTTTTAAGTATATGTTAATATTAATTAGTATTAAAATATTTTATTGATAACCCACATTGAATATTTTTTATATACAACATTAAAATATTTTATTTTTAAACATTCTTTTCTATATATAGATATATATGAACATAAATTAGCTAACATAGATCTTCAAATAGTTTATTTAAATTTCTTGTCGAAATATTTTTGAAAAGTATAAGATTTAAACATCTTACTCACACATTTTTTTACTTTAATTACTTTACAACATATTCATTTTATCATTTTTTTATTTATAACATAATTTCTATTTTAAAGGGAATGGACAGACAAACAAACTTACACATCCCCTCATACTGGGTTGTAGAATGACTTTCCACTCAATGAGCCTCTTAGCTCAATAATTAAAATTTAAAAGGTGTGTGAAATAGTATTTAAATGAGTAGTTGTATATATTTTAAAAATATTGAAATGAAATTTGTGAAAATTTATAATTTTTAAAAGATAAGATATTTTATATTTATTTTGGAAATTTTAATTTGTTGTAAAAGAAAAAAATAGTTTTATTATTATTATTATTATTGTTTTATTTGTAACCTATTTTTAAAAATGATAAAAGTGTTTCATGTGTGATATGATTTATTTGTTTATATATATTTTATGAACCAAATATATCATGTGGGTTATAGTTTTTATTTTTATTTATTTGTATTTTATGAATATAATTTATATAAAAATTTAATGATGACCAACTAACTTATTGATAAAAAAAGTTGTACAACATAGATGCCATTCTAAAAGGGTCAAAGATGAAAAGTACTTTCTCTTAGATCTCGAAACACTTTTCTCATTTCTTTTTAAGCACTGAAATAAAATTTTAAATAATTTCAAGTAATCTCTTACTTTTTAAAGGTCCAATAGCATAGGTCTTAGAGACCCATAATCATCATTATCATCATTAAAAAATCAAATAATATTTTAAATAGTTTTTTAATAAGATTAATAAAAACATAACTTCTTTATTAACTTTGTGTTATTTTTTTCTCCTTTAACATTTTTTTCTTTTAATATTTAAAATATAAAAATACATTTAAAAAATCATTAAAAAATAAACCTTAATTATTCTTATTATTATTTTTTAAATATTTATAAGAATGCAAAATTTTTAAGCTAATTGAAATTAACAAAAATTTTATGATGATGATAATGATGATCATTAACTTCCACCAGCATGAAATGACCTATCATACCTTAAGAAGGTAAGAGTAGTGTGACATACATTTTGAAATTTGGATCTAATGTAAGTATAAATTGTTCAATTCTCTTAGTGCAAAGGTGAAAGGCTCTTTTATCCCATGGTGTTTTGGGAAATGACCAATGCTTAGTTTCACTATAAAGCTCACGATAATTTCTTCTTATTTTAGAAATATTTAGTTATTCTTTACACTAGTCAAGGAACAAAGATAATTTTGATTTTCCAGATTTAGGTTTATCACATTCTTATAATATATTAGTTTCCTTTTTCCCTCTAAGTCTTTAACCCACCACAATTTCTCCTTAAATTTTGAAGTAATAATATTTTTAATATTATCCTTATTATGCACAATGATCTCCTACTTTGTCCCTAATGGTCTAACCAGGACCAAACATCCTTTCTTCTATCCCCACTTGAGCTAAAAGTGGTGGTTTTGGATAGAATTAGAAGAAATTTCAGTAAACCTCTTATCTTCCATGTTGTTTAACTTCTTCTTATACATAAGATACATTTTCATAGCCATGTTTTCAATGGCGGAAAACTTGTTTCAATCAAGAGGGTAGGATAAGGTGTATTTTCTTTAATCTTGAGCTTGTGGCTTATAAAATGTTTTTGGATATATTTTGTCATCCTTCAAGTCTCTTTGAGATATTTTAACCCAAAATCTCACATCCATATAATATACCAAGAGTGAAGAGAGTCTCATCAGAGGATTTTCTTTTTAACCGAAATCCAAATATTTGTGGACTCACAATTGTTTTTCATCCCAATATTAGCTTTCCATCCTCCATTTATTCTTTTCTCAATGTTATATTTTTAGTTGAGCTTATGATGGATATTGATTCCAAAATATTTATATGAAGGAACTTCCTCCAAGTTGTTGTTGTTGTCATATATGAAAGTATCATATGTCATCTGTGAATTTAATTATAATGATATTTGTTTTGCAAGTATTAATAGTCATACCCATATTGGAACAAAACTCATGCACGATCCTTAGTTGCTTGTCTAGATCGTAATGACTCCTTGCCAAGAGAATAATATCGTCAACATAAAGGGGAAGAGGAAGAGTCATGAATATACTAACACATATAATCACAATGAAAATCCAATAAATTTTATATGAATAAAAAATTTAATAATTAAAGATTCAAAAATTATTTTGTAAAATTTATAAAATTTTGTAATTATAAAAAATATGTAAGAAGTCCCCCATGGAGGGTGCTAATCCAAACATCTATATGATAGTCATGATGGAGATAATATTTAAAGAGGGGTAGCAAGCTTCTCGACCCACTTGAAAACCTGCAGGGCCACACCACCACAAGGAAACCCGGCTCAACCAAGGCAAGTTTTTCACAACACTGCATGCAAGTGTGCGAACACTTGGGATGGTACATCAACACACAGAAGAACTAATTTTCCAATTCCAAGAGACAATTATGGATCTGCAAGGGCAAGGATGGAGTTATAATGTTATGAAGTGGGAGGAGGCTTGCATTGTTTTCAACAATAGGAAATGGATAGACACAACCACTCTTAAACCATGGAAGCCACTCTCCAGCTAGAACAATTTTAGGTTAATAGACCATGCAGTTTAGGAGCATGCAAGATTTGATGTTAATGCCCATGGTATACTTTAAACACGGTTACCGATGAAATAGGTAACCTGACCTCAAAACGGGAACTCTAGCCCAAAAAGACTCAAAAAACATGAAAAAACACGCCAAAAACAAAAAAAGTGTATTCCAGAACGCACTTGGTTTGTTTTGAAGGTCAAATTTCAACATTTTATAAAATTATGCTAAAAACAAAATTGTTTCTTGAAAAAAGGATTAAAAAACACCCTCAAAACAAAACCAGTTGACGCTGGAATAACAAAAAAAAAAAATTGTCATATTTTTGACATTTTTAAAAATAGAAATAACATTTTTTAATTTTTAAAATTCAAACATTAAAAAAAACCTAAAATTTAAGAAAAAAATTAAATTTAAAAAATAAAAACATTTTAAAGCTTAAAATTTAAAAATATATAGGAATAAAAAAATAAAAATAAAAACAAAATAAAAATTTTAATTCAAACATTAAAAAAAACCTAAAATTAAAAAAAAATTAAAAATTAAAAATTAAAAAAAAAAAATTAAAGATTAAAATTTCAAAATATATAGAAATAAAAAAATAAAAATAAAAAGAAAATAAAAATATTAAATTAAAAAGAAAAACAAGTTAAAAAAAGAAAGAAATTATAAAAAATAAAATATAGAAATTAAATTTAAAAAAGAAAAAGAAAAAGTTTATTAAATTTCAAAAAAAAATTAAATTTAAAGAAATATATTAAATTTTAAGAAATATATTAAAAAAAAAAAACAAACATTATTGAAATTAAAAGTAAAAAAATGAAAAATTAATTAAAAATAAAAACTAAAAAAAAATACAATAAAAATATTAAATTTAAAGAAATATATATTAAAAAAACAAATAGATTTTAAAAAATATATTAAATTTAAATTATAAAAAATAAAATATATATATGAACTTAAATTAAAAATATATATATTAGATTTTATTAAATTTAAAAAAAAATGTTAATATTAAAATAACAAATTAAATTAAAAAAAAAATAAAATTTAATAAATAAATGAATAAACAAATAAATTTTGAAATAAAAATTAAATTTTAAATATAAAGAAGAAGAAAAAAAAAAAACCAATGTTAAAATAAAAACTTAAAAAACTTTAAAAATCAATTAAAATTGAAAAATTGAAAAAAATATATTAAATAAAAAACAAATTAATTTGAAAATATTAAGTTTAATTTAAAAAAAAAATCTAATTTTAAATACACAATTTTAATTGAAATAAAAAAAATATAAAAATTTTATGTAATTAAAAAAATAATTAAAAAAAATAAATAATTTAAAAAAATATTAAATTCAAATAAATAAATAAATAAAAATTCAAAATTTACTAAATTTTAAAAAAATAAATGAAAAAACTAAACATAAAATTTAATAATAAAAAAAAAAATATGAAAAAAAAACAATTCAATTAAAAAAAATACAAAATTTAATAAAAATTATTAACAAAATTTAGAAAAAAAAATTAAAAACAAAAGAATGAATTAAAAAAAAAAACAAAAAAAAATTAAAACAAAGTAAATTTCAAATATAAAAATTAAATTAAAAGAAATAATTTTAAATTTTTTGAATTAAAAAAAAAAAATCAAATTAAAAAAAAATATATTAAAAATTAAAAAAATAAAAAATAAAAAGAATTTTTTGATTGTGGTGGTGACGCCAATCGGCCTCCCGCCCAGGTGACGACGGAGGCTGGCCGCTAGGCGGGAGGCCGATTTCGAGAATTGCCCTCCTGCGGGAGGCGGCCGATTTCGGGAATCGCCCTGAGGCCGATTCCGGGAATCGACCTCCCGCGACGCGGGAGGGCGATTCCTGGAATCAGTCTCCCGCGGCGGGAGGATGATTCTCGAAATCGGCCTTAGGGTGATTCCCGGAATTGGCCTCCCACGCGGGAGGGCGATTCCCGGAATCGGCCTCCCGTGACGGGAGGGTGATTCCGAGAATCTCAGGGTGATTCCTGGAATCGGCTGGAGGGGGATTCTCGGAATCGGCCTGAGGGCGATTCCCGGAATCAGCGTCTCGCCGCGGGAGGGGGATTCCCGGAATCGGCCTCTCGCCGCGGGAGGGCAATTCCCGGAATCGGCTTCCCGGAATCGGCCTCTCGGTGCGGGAGGGCGATTCCTGGGACTCGGCCTCCCAACCTTGAGAGGGCGATTCCGGAATCGGCCTCATGAAAGTGGCGACGGGCGGAGCTAAGCGCGCTACCATGATCAAAAAATTCTTTTTAATTTTTTTGTTTTTTTAATTTTTAATATATATTTTTTTAATTTGATTTTTTTTTTTTTTTAATTCAAAAAATTTAAAATTATTTTTTTTTAATTCAATTTTTTTATTTTAAATTTAATTTGTTTTAATTTTTTTTTTTTTTTTAAATTTTGTTTTTAAATTTAATATTTTAGATTAATTATTTTTTAAAATTTAAAATTTATTCATTAAATTTATTAAATTTTAATTTAATTAATTTTTTTTTTTTTAATCTTTCAGTTTATTTGGTTTTTCATTTTTAAAATTTATAAATCGTTTCATTTAAAAAAAACAACAAATTTATGGATGTTTGCTTTTTAATTATTTGCACTGGTTTTTTTCATTTTTTTTGTTTTTTAATGATATTTTTTTTTATTATAATTCTTTTATTTTAATTTTCTTTTTCAATTTTCAATTTTGTTTTTTTTTTTTAGATTTGTTTTTTTTTGTTAATTTTAAAATTTGTATTTTTGTTTTCTTCTTCTTATTATTTTTTTAATTTAATTTTTTTTTTGTATTTTATTTTTTTATCTAAATTTTAATTTTGTAATTTAAATTATTTTTAAATGTTCTATTTTAATTTTTCTTTTTAATTATATGGATTTTTTTAATAACTTAGAAAAGAATGTTTTTGATGTTTTTTTTTTAATTTTTTTTTGTTAATTTTTGTTTTTCTTCTTTAAATTTTGTGTTTTTTTCTCAAATTTTGTCATTTCTTTTGACATAATTTTCCAATATTTTTGTTTATTTATTTATTTATTTTTGTTTAAATTTTTTATTTTTACAAGTTAATTTTGTATTTTTTACATTTTTATTTCTTTTTTATATTGTTTTTATATATATATTTTTATCTAAATTTTGTGTTTTATTACCAACATGAAAATCACCACTCTAAAAAAAAAGGTTGATGCTGCATCAAATCGTTTCAAAATTAGCATGAAAATCACCTCTCTAAAAAAAAAAAGTTGATGCTGCATCAATACGTTTCAAAATTAGCATGAAAATCACTAACATTTTAAAACAAATATTCATACTTCATAAATAAAAATATTAGAGTGTCAAAAATGTGCTAAAAAAAAAAGAGGTGATTCTGCATCACCACTTTTCAAAATTGGGTGCTTTTTATGCTACCAAAAAAAAGTAGGTAACAGTGCAGTTACCTATTTCATCGGTAACATTGTTTGCCATAAAAGACTTGATGGGAATATACCTTCATCATGATGTGAACTAAATGCAAAGTTTTGAGCATGAGCAGATGAACCTTTAAGCTTCAAGAGTCTTCCTTCTTCTATTCCCTCCATGACAAGTGAGCGATCTGATGCTTTTCTGACCTCTGCCTTGCCATCAAAAAAGTGAATGGAGTGTCCTTGCTGGCAGATTTGGACCAAGGACAACAACTTTCTCCTCAACTCAGGGAGGTATAGAACCTCATGTAGAATATGATCTGGAAGACCAGACCACTTAAGCCTGACTATGCCAAGCCCTGATGGCTTGAGTTTGGATTTATCTGCAAAGTATACCGCTCCATCAAATTTGTTAGTAAATTCTTCAAAAAAATCTTTTCTAAATTTCATGTGACATGTTGCTCCTAAATATAGCAACCAATCATCTCTCCATGAAGTAAATGAAACATCAAACAAGTCTTCAGTTACTCCATTGTTACAATGTGCTAGAACATAATGAGCGGATTCAGGTGCTTTACCTTTGTCTTTGTCATTAGTTTTACCTTTGTCTTGATTTCTTTGCTACTCAATTTTATCCCAAGGTGTCCTGCATGTGGATGCATCATGCCCGTCTTTATTTCAACATATGAAATGAAGATCGAATTTGTCAGGTTGTCTGCCCCCCCTTCCTCTGAATTTTCTTCTTCCTCTTTCTCTTCAGCCACCTCTTCCTATAGAAGGATATGGAGCATGACTCTTTTCTCTATGTGCACATAATGTAGCCTCTTCAGAAGACGAATGGGTTGTCATCTTCCCAAAAGATTTCTCTCTTTCTGCAAACTTTTTCTCAAGGGAATCAAAGGTGATATGGTCAATGTTTCCACTTGATTACAATGACTCAAGATAATGTGAGTAAGTCGGATATAATGCCTTAACATATGCTATGAGAGGTATGTCAATTTTTACACCAGTGCTGTCAATGTCATGCATGATAGATCTTACTTCTGAAGCTAAAGCAAGTGGATCATCATTCTTCATTTCAAGACTGAACAACTTAATCATCAATTGAACAATTTCTATTTCTGAATGTGAGTCATAGAGTTCTTTTAGCTTGCTCAAGGCTTCATAGGCATTTGAAAATGGTGAAATATGGCGACTCATCTCTTCATTTACGGAAGCTGCAATCAAGGCATAGGCCTTGCAGTTCTTGTTTTCCCAAATGGCGAGCTCCTTGTCTGAAGTGGGCTTTGCTGGTGGATTTCCTTCTTTTCCTTCACAAATTCCTTTCCACAACTCATTAAAAATGAGAGTGTGCTTGATTTTCTCAGACCATTCAAGATAGTTCTCGTTGCTGGAGAGAACCACCCCTACAATAGATATGAGAGAATGCATTATTTTGAAGGGAAAAAAGAATTACTTTGTTGGAAAATTTCTTTTGAAGGAGGAAAAAAAACATTGTTGGAAAATTTCTTTTGAAGGAGGGAAAAAAAACTTTGCTGGAAATATACTCAATTCTGCAATTTTTTTTTTGGGAAAAAATTTATGTGGGGGTGGGATTATGAATGAGAGGCATTATGAATGGGTAGTATTAAATGGGGTGGTATTAAAAAATAGCGTGGAGAGGGGGCAGATTCATAATATGGGATGTCGTATATATAGAAAAGTGTATTATATGGGGGGGGGGATTTTATTATAACAAACAGAGCATATGGGAGGCACTGCTGTGCGTTATAGGGGGAGAGGAGACTGTAAAAAATTACAGAGGAGAATGAAGGGGAGGTCCGAGTGTTTTCGGGCATGAGAAAGAGTTTGGGGAGGTGGAGTGTTAGTTGTGGGGAGGGCACAGGGGGTCGAGTGGGGAGTGTGTGAGGTGGAGGGCGATGGGGAGTGTGTGAGGCGGGAGTGGGGAGGAGTCGGGTGAGGTAGGAGGGAGGGAGCAGCAGTCAGGTGAGGTGGGAGGGACGGAGCAAGGGGCAGTGGTGTAGGGAGTGTGGGGGAGTCGGGTGGGTAACGGGGTAGGGGATTCGGTTGGGTAGGCAGTCAGGTGGGGAGGGGTTGGGTAGGCAGTCGGTCATATGGCGTGAGGTATGGAACAACGTTTACATAGAGGGTATGGAACATCGTTTACGCAGAGGGGAGTATGGCATGAGGAACATCGTTTACGCAGATTGTTGTGTGATAGATGGGGTGAGCAATGAGCGTTTAATTTTTTTTGGAATTGCAGGATTTCTGTCAAACCAGGAGGTAACTCCTCAAATCAAAATGTGTATTAGATGAAGAATGTACATGCATTTATACATGGAGGTGAGGCTATTGGGATTCATCTCCCAATGAATCTTTGCCTTCCTTATTTCCTAATATTATTTATTATACAAAATTGAATATTCACACCCATCCCATAGGATTAGGTGTCAACATTCCCCCCTTTAATCCGAAGGGATGTTGGTGAGCCCAAGCATCGATCTGAACTTTTCAAACTTTTCTCTTCCAAGTGCTTTGGTGAAGATATCAGCAGTTTGCTCATTTGTGGAACAATGATGTAGATGGATGGTTTTGGCCTGAACATGATGTCGAATTAGATGGTACTTTGTATTGATGTGCTTTGTTCGATCATGGAACTTTGGGTTCTTGGCCAACTTTATTGCGGAAGTGTTGTCGATCATGAGTGGAGTGGAATACATTTGTTTCATCTGCAAATATTCCAGGATTTTCCGGAGCCACACAATTTCCTTTGTTGCTTCAGCTGTTGCCACATATTCTGCCTCGGTCGTGGAATCTGCTGGAACTGACTGTTTGCGTGATCTCCATGAGACAGCTCCTGATCCAAGACTCATGGTGTAACTTGTAGTAGACACCCCTGTTTCTTTGTCGCCATCAAAGTCTGAATCAGAGTATCCGATCAAGCTGAAGTCGCCTACCTGTGTATATTTGAGTCCAAAGTCTTGAGTCCCCTTCAAGTACCTTAACACTCTTTTCGCAGCAGACCAATGTCCTTCACAAGGTTTTTGCATGAACCTTGAGAGAATTCCAACAGCAAATGAAATGTCAAGTCTGGTGGTGGTCAGGTAGATAAGACTTCCTACAAGTTGTCTATACTTAGTTGCATCCTCAAATTCCTTCCCTTCAATAGATGTGAGCTTCAAGTTTTGTTCCATTGGAGTGGTTAAGGGATTACATTCATCCATGCCAAATTTGTTCAAGAGATCTCCAATGTACTTATTTTGAGAAAGAAATATAAATTTAGGATGTTGAATTACTTCAATACCCAGATAGTAATGAACATGACCCAAATCAGTCATTTCAAAACCTTTCTTCAATTCTTTCTTCATGGATGAAATATAGCTCTCATTGTTCCCTGTTATCAAAAGATCATCTACATACACCACAAGATATACAACTGTTTTTCCAACTTTCTTAACAAACAAAGTTGCATCATCAAGATCAAAATGTTTGAAGTCAAGTTTTAGAAGATGCTCGGTTAACTTCTCATACCAGGCTCGTGGTGCTTGCTTGAGGCCATACAAGGATTTTACAAGTTTGCAAACTTTGTGTTCTTGACCCTTTATCACAAATCCTTCTGGCTGGGACATATAAACTTTCTCCTTTAGATCTCCATTCAAGAAGGCTGTTTTTACATCCATCTGATGGACTTTCCATCCATTACGAGCTGCTAAGGCAAAGAGAGTCCGGATGGTGGTCCATTTTACTGTGGGAGCAAAAGTTTCTTCATAATCGACTCCTCCTTTTTGTGCGAATCCTTTTGCCACAAGCCTGGCCTTGTGCTTGTCAAGTGAGCCGTCTGCTTTGTACTTGTTCTTGTAGACCCACTTACAGCCAATTGGTTTCGTTCCCAAAGGCGGATCAACCGGCTTCCAAGTGCCATTCTTTATCAAGGCATCATACTCCTTCTGCATCGCTTCTTTCCATTCATCATGAGAAGCGGCTTCTTTGAAGGAAGTTGGTTCATGATCTGTAGAAAAACTCAATTCACAGTTATAAGCAATATCCATATCAACAGGGGAATCAGAATTATCTACATCACCTTCGATTTGTTGAGTGGAACTTCTTGTTCTTGTTTTTCCAACCTCATCAGGATGAACATTCTCCAGTGTCTTTGTCAGCCATTTGGGAGGACCTTTCTGAGATGGCCCAGGCTGGTCATTTGACTGAGTTGGGATTGATTCAAGATTCAATCTCCCAATTCTATCAATCACATCATCCAATGTGTCATCCATGGTTGTTTCTTCATGTGGGGGAGAGAGTGCTTCAGGACATGATTCCACAGTTTGATTCAATATCGGAATCCCCCCTTCAAGATGTGGAATATCATTATCAAATTCTTGGAAAGACTTTGCATGTGTGAATTTATCTAGGTGATCAAGTTGCCGCTCAACAACCTTGTCACTCTTGGAAGATTCAATAAATATGACATATCTTGCTATTACAAACTTATTACTTGCTTCATCATAGAGATGATACCCTTTGGAGGTATTGGAGTACCCCAAGAAGATACATTTTCTACTTTTAGCACCAAGTTTGTTCCTTTGACCCTTGGGTATCAAGGCATAACAGGTGGACCCAAGGACCCTGAAATGCTTTACCGAAGGAATGTGGCCATGCCACATTTCAAAAGGAGTTTTTTTTCTAATTGAACTTGAAGGACACCTATTCTTTATGTAAACATCACATAGAACTGCATCAGCCCAAAACATCAATTTTACATTCTTGAAAAATAACATGGAGCGGACCATATTTAAAATGGTTCTGTTCATTCTTTCAGCTACACCGTTCTGTTGTGGATTATATGGCACATTTGTTTGATGTTTGATTCCATGTTGACGAAGATAATTTTCAAATTCGTTTGAAGTGTATTCTTTTCCATTATCAGTACGTAGAGAGCCAATATGTGTTTGTGCATCATTTTCAATCCATGCATGAAAATTCTTGAAAGTTTGAAAAGCATCGGACTTATTCTTCAGTAAGTAAATCCAACACATTCTGGTGTAGTCATCAATAAATGTCATCATGTATTTGTTTCCATTTGCAGAAGCAATAGGCATAGGGCCACATAAATCTGAATGAACAAGCTCAAGTTTTCTATGTGCTCTAGAGTGTGAATCATGAAATGGCTATTTGCTATGCTTTCCTAGAATACAAGCATCACATTCCTTAGGTTTCCTAGGAATTGTAGGCAGTCCATTAACACCATTTTTCTTCAACAAACGAAGGCTTTCATAGTTTAAGTGTCCAAATCTAGCATGCCATAAAATACTTGATGGGAATGTACCTTCATCATGATGTGAACTGAATGCAAAGTTTTGAGCATGAGTAGATGAACCTTTCAGCTTCAAGAGTCTCCCTTCTTCTATTCCCTCCATGACAAGTGAGTGATCTGATGCTTTTCTGACCTCTGCCTTGCCATCAAACAAGTGAATGGAGTGTCCTTGCTGGCGGATTTGGACTAGGGACAACAAGTTTCTCCTCAACTCAGGGAGGTATAGAACCTCATGTAGGATATGATCTGGAAGACCAGGCAACTTAAGCCTGACTGTGCCAAGCCCTGATGGCTTGAGTTTGGATTTATCTGCGAAATATATTGCTCCATCAACTTTGTCAGTGAATTCTTCAAAAAAATCTTTTCTAAATGTCATGTGACATGTTGCTCCTGAATCTAGCAACCAATCATCTCTCCATGAAGTAAATGAAACATCAAATAAGTCTTCAGTTACTCCATTGTTACAATGTGCTAGAACATAATGAGCGGATTCAGGTGCTTTACCTTTTTCTTTGTCATTAGTTTTACCTTTGTCTTGATTTCTTTGCTGCTCAATTTTCTCCCAAGGTGTTCTGCATTTGGATGCATCATGTCCATCTCTATTGCAACATGTGCAATGAAGATTGGATTTGTCAGATTGTCTGCCCCCCCTTTCTGTGAAGTTTCTTCTTCCTCTTCCTCTTCTGCCACCTCTTCCTCTGGATGAATCTGGAGCATGACTCTTTTCTCTATGTGCCAAGTATGCAACCTCTTCGGAAGACGAAGGGACTGTCATCTTCCCAAAAGCTTTCTCTCTTTCTGCAAACTTTTTCTCAAGTGTATCAAAGGTGATATGCTCAAGGTTCCCACTTGCTTGCAAAGACTCAAGATAGTGTGAGTAAGTCGGATATAATGCCTTAACATATGCTATGAGAGATATGTCCATTTTTACACCAGTGCTATCAATATCATGCATGATAGATCTAACTTCTGAAGCTAAAGCAAGGGGATCATCATTCTTCATTTCAAGACTGAACAATTTAATCATCAATTGAACATTTTCTAATTCTGAATGTGAGTCATAGAGTTCTTTTAGCTTGCTCAAGGCATCATAGGCATTTGAGAATGATGAAATGTGGCAACTCACCTCCTCATTTACGGAAGCTGCAATCAATGCATAGGCCTTGCAGTTCTTGTTTTCCCAAATGGCGAGCTCTTTGTCTAAAGTGGGCTTTGCTGGTGGATTTCCTTCTTTTCCTTCACAGATTCCTCTCCACAACTCATTAAAAATGAGTGTGTGTTTAATATTCCGAGACCATTCAAGATAGTTCTCTTTGCTGGAGAGAACCACCCCAACAATAGATATGAGAGAATGCATTAGTTTGCTGGAAAAAATCTTTTGAAGAGGAGAAATTTTGCTAGAAAACTTTCAACTCTGGAAATTTGCTCAATTAAAGGGGAAAAAAACTCTTTGCTGGAAAATATACTGAATTTAAAAGGACAAAAACTCTTTGCTGCAAATATTAAATTCTGCACAAAAAAATATATGTATTTTTTTTTTTTTTTGGAGAAAAAATTTATATGAAAACTGTATTGAAAGTATGGTGGAGGGGGTGGTATTATGATTGAATGGGGTGCTGTTATATATGGGCAGACTGTATATGTGGTGGGAGGGGCGTACAGTGGAGGACAGGTATGTGGAAAACGTACAGTGGATATATACCAATAAATAGAAGGGCGGTATTATGAAATGGGAGGGCGGTATGGAATGTTATGACAAGCGTTATTATGGTGGGAGGGAGGTATATTAAAAAGACAAATGAGAGAGAAGATATTAAAAAGACGTTGTAAGATGAGGGGCGGTATTATGGTATTACAAACGCGTGGAGCAATCAACGTATTATATATGACAGCGTGTGAGCAGTCAACGGAGGGCGGTGAGAAATCAAACCAGCGTATTGAATAGATAAAAGGCGATATATGCAGGAGGGGTGGTGCGTTGTTTAAAAATATGAAAAACGAATTTGCACGCAGAGGGAGCTCTTTACAATGAGGCCGAGGGGAGCGTTTGCACGCAGAGGGAGATCGCTCATTGAGGGGGAGCGGATGGAGTGGCTGTAGACGTAGGAGGGTCTACAGGTGGGATGTTTGCAGACTTGTGAGCAGATGCTGGTGGTTTAGTTTGAGGCGTAGGTGGGATGTTGTAGGTTGAAGCGTAGGTTAAAAATGAGAGCGTTATTGTTTAGGGGTTGGGGAATCAAATGTAGAGCGCTGTTGATTCGTTGGTGAGATGAGCGTTGAGTTCTGCGTTGGGAGAGATCGTGGAAGGATTATGCGCAGAGAGAAGGGCGAGTGATGGAGTGAAATGCAGGTGCAGTGGAATATGAAGGGCGAATGGTGTAGAGGAGAGTCGAGAGGCCGTTTTTAAAAAATCTGAAATGGCAGAATTTTAATAACTGTAGAATTTGCAGGGGCTGCAGTTTGCAGAATTTCAGGGTCTGCAGAACTGCAATAGAATCTTTAGAGTCTGCACAAATAGAATTGGGCAAAAAATGCAGAGATAGATTAAAAAAATGCATAATTACAGTACAACAATTTAATAGGAGCAGCAAAAACTATTATTAAAAACTGACTGAGCAAAGGAATGAGGGAGTTACACCACAGAAAAAAATGCCAATAGTGTGACTGGCTCTGATGCCATGTCAAAACATGAGGCAACTCCTCAAATCAGAATGTGTATTAGCTGAAGAATGTACATGCATTTATACATGGAGGTGAGGCTATTGGGATTCATCTCCCAATGACTCTTGGCCTTCCTTATTTCCTAATATTATTTATTATACAAAATTGAATATTCACACCCATCCCATAGGATTAGGTGTCAACAATTTCAACAACTGTAGAATTTGCAGGTATTTGCAGGAGCTGAAAATTGCAGAATTTCAGGAACCGCAAATTGCAGAATTTCAGGAACTGCAAATTGCAGAATTTCAGAAGCTGCAAAAAAAATTTAGAACTAGGCAAAAATTGTAGAGATAATTTTAAAAAAATTGCAGAATTGCAGTATATAAACTCATAATGGCATCAATATAATGGAGCAGTGAAAACTAGATGCAGTGAACATAAAACTGAATGTACAAAGACTGTTAGAAAATATGAGGGAGTTACACCAAGGGCAAGAATGCCAATAGTGGGACTGGCTCTGATACAATGTCAAACCAGGAGGTAACTCCGCAAATCACATTGTGTATTAGATGGAGAATGTGAATGTATTTATACATGGAGGTGAGGCTATTGGGATTCACTTCCCAATGACTCTTGGCCTTCCTTATTTCCTAATATAATTTAATGTACAATATTAAATATCCTCACCCAACCCTTAGGATTAGGTGTCAACAAGAATGACTTGTCCAACATCAAATTTTTTCACTGTCTCCAGTTTGGGCACTATGCCACGAAATGTCCACAAAATAAGGCAAGCAAGAAGGATTCTGAAGTAGCAGCAACAAGTGAAGCTCTATATTCAAAATTCGAGCATGATTTCACTCTCATTTCATGCATGGAAAAAAAAATAATGGGATGCATGTGGTATGTTGACAACGGTGCCTTGTTCCATATGACGAGGAATAAGGATATCTTCAGTGACTTGGAGGAGAAAGACCTCAAGTAGAACATAGAGTTTGGAGATGATGTGAGGTATAGTGAGACCGGTATCGGTAAAATTAAGTTTCAGAGGGATTCTGGCTCCCTCTCAGACTCATAGATGTGTTTTTTGTTCAAGTACTAAAGAATAATATTGTTTCTGTCGCGGTATTGGAAGACCATGGCTACACTGTGATTTTTAGCAAAGGAAATTATTTCCTTATACACATCACCACAGGACGGGTGAAGCATATCAGTGTGCGAGTCAAGAACCTGTATGAACTTGAGGTACAAGATGCATTCAAAGCCTTGAGGATAAAGGAAAATGTTAGATACTTGGTGGTTGAGAGGGAGCATGAATTACCTCTCAACATGCTGCCTGAGAAGCAGTCTCAATAAGGTGTGGATTAGCCACAATTAGAGAAGTGGAGAGGAGTCCAAGTAGAGACATCCACTCAAGAAGAGATCTCCAGTAGGGGGAATTTCTATCCAAGTGGGAATAGGGAGCACATGTATCCATACCTCTAGGTGTGAGGTGGGGTGATGTGACACAATAGTCCCAAGATTGCAGAAATTTGGGCAGGGTACATTGAGGTGTCTTTTGTCTCATGGATCATTACCTTGCTATGGTGGGCCCAAAATATTTAGTAGTAGGAGGATCAGTGTCATTCAGATACTAAGGAGTGCAGAGAAATGTTGAAAATGGAGCAGGTGTAATATCCCAAAATAGGGAAAATCAGCACTATTAGGGATATCTTAAGATATTCCAAAAGTGGAGCTACAACAATCCATGAACACAACAATGAAAGAGTAGTGTAACTCAACTCATAAACATGGGAGACCAAAATGGAGACATTAATCCATGTATTATATCAGCAAATCCATACATAAAAATGAGGCATTGATCATATACCATGAAGGAACAAGCCTTCCATAAGAAATCACTCTACAAATGAACTGCTGTCAAAATACAAGAATGTTGGAGACTGCTATAGTGCATTTTAAAACACACTGCTACAAAAAAATGATGTACAAAATATGTATGGCTGTTATAAGCCTCAAAATATATGCTCAATACAGATCTATGCTCAATATCAACTCCTACAAAGAACCTGGAAAGGGGTTTTCAGAAATATACTCTCCACAAGATGGGATCTAAAGCTCA
Source organism: Pinus albicaulis (assembly GCA_034641835.2). Classification (NCBI taxonomy): domain Eukaryota; kingdom Viridiplantae; phylum Streptophyta; class Pinopsida; order Pinales; family Pinaceae; genus Pinus; species Pinus albicaulis. The sequence goes on along the minus strand of CM076574.1, from coordinate 461,653,971 downwards.
ATGGCTGAAGATACACTGCAAACTGAAGAATAAGAGTGTAGAAGGCTAGATTATGATAGATCTGAAGTATAACCCCCCACCCCCCCAACCCCCCCCCCAAAGATCTCCTCCCATGAAATGATGAACCCCCAATCACAAGGAAACACTGCAAAGGAACCACCAGAACATCTGTTGAAGCTGCCTTAAAAAATAACGCATTCCCTAGTTGGAAAAATGCTGGGAATGATGGGAAATATATGATCTGATGCCAAGGATCTGAAATGTTCCCAAGAACTCTCCAAACAGATCTCCCAAGAGAAGGAAACCCTCCTCCTATGAGAAAATAGCTCAGAAAGTGGGGCTCAATCCCCTCCACTGCTGCACCCTACAACACAGCATAATAAACTGCAAAAACTGCGCTGATGAAGGAGCTGTAGCCTGGCCTGAAAACCTGAATGTGGAAATGAATATAATACTCTTCCAAGAGGCTCCTCAAGGAAAGAGGTTGGATTCCCGCTCGGGAACACCTGGTGCTAAACAACATAACTACCTCGCTAAATAGCAAGAGGAAGCAATAGTCTAAGAAGACCAATCTCAAAATAATATAAAACATGAACCCAAATGGCTGCCACCCTCTCTCTTAAATAGAATGTGAGCTTGATTGACCTTGGCCCCACTCAATTATGTTATTTCCTCCATGAGATCCATCTCCCTCCAAAACTGCATTATTCTCTAATTGATCTCCACTCCTCCTTATCAGCGTTGTTGACTTGGTCAAAGTTGACTGAGTCAATATGAACCAAACCATGTTCACACTTGGAGGAGCTTTACTTAGCTGCTACAAAGGTCTCCTTTCACACTTGAAGTGTTTTGTTTGTGCTCAAGAGACTTATGGGCCTCCCCACCTGTTTATTTACCGGTCTAGTGATAAAACAACTATAATATTCCATTTAGCTTGGAGGCTAAACTTTTGGAATATTACAGCCCTCCCCTCCAAAATGTTGCTTGTCCTCAAGCAACTATATAATTAGAGAAAAATTCCTCCCCTCCTTTTGTGGTCTCCTCATCAATATTTCCCACCACTTCTCAAAACAATATGCAATAAATCTGTCCTCCAATACTCCCTCCCAAGCATGCAAAACCAAATGGCTCACATCATGAAAAGATAGAAGGTGTAAGTGGAAACCTTCTTGCTATCCAATGGCCTCCTCAAGATAGGAGTTATGACAAGCATAGGGAATCTCATGATCAATGAGAGACTTCCAAACCCATGTTATCATCCAAATGAAATGAGCCATTCAAGGTAGCTCATCAAAAGAATCCTCAACCCCCTGTGTATGCAATCTGTTGGGGCTACATGGAGAGATTAGATTTCTCCATTCAAGTGGTTTCTATCTCCACTTATGGTAAGTATGGGGTTGTTTCTGATCTTGGGCTGAAATGTCATGGCCTCCAAGATTGGCCCAAGTTACCCCACAAATAAAATCAGCCATGAAATGCCTCCAAGAATGCAAATTCTTCAAATGGCTCCCCCCATGTGAATACAAGAAGTGTGATGTGGAAATCATGGTTTTCCCATTGTTTCTCCTGGAACATAAAACATGTAAAGTAGGGAGAATCATACTCCCAATGGGCATCTCCAACTCATCTAGCACTCCCCAAACAAATCTCCCCATGAACATAAGAGTATCAACAAAATATGGAAGCAAAAACCAGTGAAAACAAGTTTCCATATGAAAAATGGAGAGTGGATCATAATTCCTCACATGGAACCAGCGCAATGCATCCCTTGCCTGCATCAAAAAAAGTAAGAACAAGTGCTTTCCCAACCACTTTTTTTCTACCACAATCATTCTATAAGATAGAAGCATGAAAGTACAATGTGGTGTCAATGGTGCACGTCAAGAATCATGTGGCCTCCCCCACAAACCACCGATAGAATGGCCAACATCAATGCTAAAAATGGCCTCAAGTACATGACAATACAATATGCAAGAAGGAAATATCCTCCTTGGTACAAAATGATGCTCACAAAAGGTAAAGGAATGCAAATCATGGTGCACTTTGGTCCTTGAGTTGGAATGGCTCAATTGGAAATTCTCCCTCACTCTCAGTGAGTAGGGAAGTGGCTGTGCCAACCTCTCCATCACCATCCGGGCTATGCATCTCTCCATATGCTGATGTATATCCTGCTGGATTCCCTCCCAAGTGAACTCTCCCATCAATGAATGAAATGCATCAAGGTGCATGGAAAGAAAGTCCACATGTGCTGCATGAAGTAGCTTCCTCTTGAGCTCAGAAACTCTAGTAAAGAAGACTCTCCCATAAGAATAGATGACCTCACCAACCACCATGTACCTATCATCTCCATCTGGGTCATCAAGTATCATACAAGCACCAAGATCCTTGGAGTAATCTACCAAAAGTTGAGACCTCCAATATGGATCAACCCTCCTAAGAGACAATGCTGAAGATCTGAAATGTGAAGCTCCCCACATGCTTCTGTCTACTCCTTTGACATCCCTCATGCCAAATTCATCCTCAAAATTGTTGCCATGCCCATCATGCAGCTGCTCATGCTAAAAAAGAAGTAGGGATCTTTGGAAGTTGGCCTCCCATGAGAAGCTCCCATCCAAGAAAAATCTCCCAATCTTGGCCAATGCAAGCATGACTGGCCTCCATCTACTCCAATGTATGGAGGATTCATTCCTCAAGGGAAGTACCCTCTGTTTCTCCAAAACCATGGAGAAACTCCCTTGCACCATTAAGGTGCCATCCCCCATCACCGCAACAACTTCTGTCAGCGCAATATATGTAGTGAGAGTGGGTAATGCAGAAAATGAAAGAGTACCTCTCTCCTCCTTGAGTCTATCCCAAACTCTCTACGCTGTACTGGATTCCTCCAAAGTATTCACCTCTTCGGAATCTAAGAGTGGTGATCTAAATGATAACATGTCTCCCACCAACTCTAGATCTGGTGGCCTCCCAGGTGGAATGCCCCCATATAGTGAGACATCAAAATCCGAAGTGGACTGTATATATGTGTGGAATAATTTTTCCCTCTCTTCACTGTACAATACAATCTCCTTCCTTTGTACAGAAACCTCCCGAAATAGATAAGGTTGGATGCTCATCATCCCTTGATGCTGATCCTTACTTTATTCTCCTTCCATCTCCCAAGATTCACAACCAAAAATAACTAATGCATGTTGTTCTGAAATTGTGGCTTGGTTCCCACATGTTGGATCATTTGGAACTCCTTAAAAAGACACAAGAGATCCTCTAATGGAAGCAATGGCTCCCATCCCATCCCCATGTGGTGATGGATATTCTCCCAATGGTACAACGCTGTCAAATCTTCTCTGCTTTACAGGTTCTTTAAGAAGTGGGGATCTTGCCCTTGCCAAGGTATCATGCATGTTTCTATCCCCTTTTACAAAATTATGGAGTGGAGTTGGAAAAATAAATCTCTCCAACTCATGAAAAGGTTTTGAGTTTTTGGGTTCAACAAGAGATGTTTTACAATGTTTAAGGTCAAATCTCCTCAATAATTTCTTAGTGAACCTTGCATAAGTGTTTATATTTGCATGATAAAATGAAGAAGAACTATAAAACCACCAATCATGGGCCATAACTTTGAGGTGCAGCACTGCTACTCTTATGGCCTCCCTTTCTGAAACTTGGTGTAGCTAGAAACAGGAATCTAGCTACTCCACCCAAGTTTTGGTTGTGCACTTTGCTGATCCATCAACGTTAGATAGAAAGATTCTATCTCTTTTGCATATATGATGGTTTCTGGATCTTCTACCTTCCTTGAGTTGGAAAAACCCTTGGAAGTCCAAGTGTTATTTGAATCTCCATGATTGAGACTCATACTCCTGAAGATAGACACTCAAGGTCTCCTCCCTTGGTGCATCTCCTTCCTCCATCCTTCTTGCAGTGAATGTGGGCAATAAACTGCGCTGTGGATCTGCACGTGTGAATGTATTCTCACACTTACCATATGAGTAACTAGGGCTTGATTCACCTTCAAACCCTCTTTTAATGTTCCTACACTCCTCCCTTTTCATCTCCTTGAGATCTTCTTTGATAATTTGCATAGTTTGGAAAAGAAGCTGGGAGATCCTCTCTTCCTTCATTTCTTCAAATAATGGAGTCTTCTCTTTGTGCATTTTGTACATCTCTTATTCTCCTTCTCCTCTTGATAGAAGAATGGCTGAGATTCCACAGGTTGAGCCAATATTATGCTTCGATACCACTGTAATATCCCAAAATAGGGAAAATCAACACTATTGGGGATATCTTAAGATATTCCAAAAGTGGAGCGACAACAATCCATGAACACAACAATGAAAGAGCAGTGTAACTCAACTCATAAACATGGGAGACCAAAATGGAGACATTAATCCATGTATTATATCAGAAAATCATACATAACAATGAGGCATTGATCATATACCATGAAGGAACAAACCTTCCATAAGAAATCACTCTATAAATGAACTGTTGTCAAAATACAAGAATGCTAGAGACTGCTACAGCGAAATTTAAAACACACTGCTACAGCAAAATTATGTACAAAATATGTAGGGCTGTTATAAGCCTCAAAATATATGCTCAATACATATCTATGCTCAATATCGACTCCTACAAAGAACCCGGAAAGGGGTTTTCATAAATACACTCTCCACAAGATGGGATCTAAAGCTCAATGGTTGAAGATACACTGAAAACTGAAGAATAAGAGTGTAGAAGGCTGAAGTATGGTAGATTTTAAGTATAACCCCTCCCCGGAAAAGATCTCCTCCCATGAAAGGATGAACCCCTCAATCACAAGAAAACACTGCAAAGGAACCACCAGAACATCTGTTGAAGCTGCCTTAAAAAATAACGCATTCCCTAGCTGGAACAGCACTGGGAATGATGGGAAATATATGGCCTGATGCCAAGGATCTGAAATGTGCCCAAGAACTCTCCAAACAGATCTCCCAAGAGAAGGAAACCTTCCTCCTATGAGAAAATAGCTTAGAAAGCGGGGTTCAACCCCCTCCACTGCTGCACCCTGCAACATAACACAATAACCTGCAGAAACTGTGTTGATGAAGAAGATGTAGCCTGTCCTGAAAACTTGAATGTGGAAGTGAATACAATAATCTTCCAAGAGGCTTCTCAAGGAAAGTGGTGGGATTCCCGCTCGAGAACACCCAGTGATAAACAACACAGCTACCCTGCTAAACAACAAGAGGAAGCAATAGTCTAAGCAGACCAATCTCAAAATAATATAAAACATGAACCCAAATGGATTCCATCCTATTTATTAAATAGAATGTGAGCTTGCTTGCCCTTGGCCCCACTCAATTAGGTCATTTCATCCACGAGATCCATCTCCCTCCAAAATTGCGTTATTCTCTAATTGATCTCCACTCCTCCTTATCAATGTAGTTGACTTGGTCAAAGTTGACTGAATCAACATGACCCAAACCATGTTCACACTTGGAGGAGCTTTATTTAGTTGCTACAAAGGTCTCATTTCACACTTGAAGTGTTTTGTTGCTTCTCAAAAGACTTATGGGCCTCCCCACTCGTTTATTTACCGGCCTAGTGATAAAACAACTATAATATTCCATTTAGCTTGGAGGCTAAAATTTTGGGATATTACAGCAGGAGGCTCAGTAGCATAGTCAAAAACAACACAATTTTCCTAGTAGATAATTGCACACACAGTTGATTCAATTTTTTTTAATGCTTTTCAGTTGCAGATGTTGCAGTCACGAAAAAAATAGTAAGAAGTGTTGCATGCAGAACATTCCAAAGGTACTGTATCGGGATAAATGTGAATCCCTTTGTTGTTGAGAGGGAGTGTTGAAAATGGAAACAAGAATTGTTGAAAATGCCACCAAGAAAGATTCTAATTTAATTTTCCCTTGAATTAAATTAGAATAAATTTTTTAATTCCACATCACATGACAACTTTTACGAGTTAAATAAGTTAGTTTGAATTAGTTGGTTAAGTTAATTCAAGTTTAGGGCCTAAATTGAGTCATGTAGAGTGGTTCCTACTTTTTAGGAGTCTTGGTTGAGTTTATTTTGAGTTGTAATTAATTAATTTAGTTTATCTAAGTTAAAATTAGTTTATCTAGTCCCGATTGTTGGAGGAACTAGTTGGAGGTTAAGTAGTGGGGCGTGTACTCAGTGATCAACCAGTTAACTGATAAATCAGCCATAAATAACTCATTCATGTATGATATACGAGTTGTCTAGTTGAGATTGGATTTCAAGAGTAATTGATAAATCAACCATAAATAACTCATTCATGTATGATATACGAGTTGTCCAGTTGAGATTGGTGTTCAAGGGCAGTGTACTATCAGTTGTATAATTATCCTGGTTGTACAAATGGTGCATGCAATCAGAGGAAGGGCCTAAAGGAAATGTGAAATCCAATGGAGGAAAATTCTTATTAAATAGGGGCCTACTTACTCATTGAAGAACTAAAGGAAATAGGGACTTGGGAAAGCATAAAATTGGTTAAGTATTGGCCAAGGCTTGCCTAGGAAGCAGTGAGACAAATTGCAGATTTTTCTCTCATTTGATAAAAGCATTGTAATATTCTCATATTTTCTGACAAATGAAATATATAGATAGCAAGGTTTTTAGCTGTGGATTTCCCTAGGAAATCATTATGTAATGTGTGATTGAAATTATTTCTCTTGTATGCTTTGTGATTTAGCAATCGTAATTGGTTTTCGCAATTGGGAGAGTAGATTCAAGTCTATTGTTTTAGCATATTACAATTAGTAGTTTGAATCTACGTGGATTTTATACATCTATTTGAACCGGTTATTGATAGGGAGGAAGCTCGTTGTTCTATAATAGAATTCATGGTAATATCAGTCAGATTAATTTTATAGAAAATTAATATATCCATAGATGGATTCATATTTCTAATAAACAAAGTTTAAGAAAGTTGGCAAGATAATGGAGATCATAGTAGGGGATGGATCTAGGTTTGGAAATGACTAACCATGGCTTAAAAGACCACATACATGCCTCAAATTGCACTACCAAGCACTTTATTAATATTACTAGTAAATGAAGCTACTAGAATAGATAGCTATGTTGATGAGAAAATACATTTAACATTGCATGAACATTCTACATAAACTAAAATAGAATATTTTATTGATATAACAAGTTGTTAAATTTTTTACAAAGTTCAATTAAACTTGATAAGGTATGGCTTTGATACCAGATTCCACCAAGATCAGACTCTAATATCAATCATACATCATTTTCATTATTCTCCTCAATTAAAAACATATACTTAAAACTTATAGAGGAACATAAGTTCATCCTATTTATGGTCACCCAGATTAGAATATGTGTATGGTGAGAGCATACATATATCCTTACTATGACTCAATTATATGGATAGGTTGAATCCTCCCTTTTTACCTAAAATCATAGTGCAATAAATAAAAAAATAATAAAAAATGGGGATAAAATTCTAAATATGGAAAAACTTAAATAAAAAATAGAGAAAGGAAAAGGGAAAGAAAGAAAAGAAACCCTAAACCAATGGGAAAAACCATGTTTCATTTTAACGGTTAGTTACTTATAAATGCACACACAAATATTTTAAATTAGAAAATAAAAAAGAGAAAAAAAGCTCCTCCATGACCATTTTCATTAAAATTAAAAAATATTTCCCACAGGGGGTAGTTCAATTGGTGATCCTTGTGTTATGAAGTATTTTGTAAACCATGAGATTTAAGGTTCAAATTCCTCCTCTTGGCTCAAGACGATAAAAAATAAATGAAAAACATTAAAAAAACATATTTAAAATATATGAAGTATGTCATTAAAAAAATAATTAAAATAAAATAAAATTTAAACAATATATAAAATTATTAAAAAAAATGAATTGAAAAAATTTGAAAAAAAAATAGTGCATTAGGATTTTAGGGAGGAGGTGGGTTGGAGTTGTGAGGTTATTATCATAATTTATCTCTCCCATTCCACTAAACAAGAATCCCCTAACTACCCTGCCCCTCCCCATTCTCCCTCCCCATTCTCTGTTGCCTCCATTGTTGCTTGCATATTTCTTTAATGTTTTTCCCAAGTGCGAGAGATGGAGGATGGTGCGAGGTGGGGAGGGGGGAATGGGGAGTGTTGGGTTGAGTGATTGGAGGATATGGGGTGGTAGGTTGGGAATGCAGGGTCGAAGATGCTTTTGAGAATCATGCCTCCACCATGAGCTTGCTCATTATATTTTATTTATTTTTTTGTTTTACATATTATTATTATTATTATTAAAAAATATTTTTTTGGACTTTTTATTATTATTTTTTGTATTAAAAATAATAATTGAATTCTACATTGTTTTTATTTATTTATCTTAAATTTTATTTATGTGGTGTTTTCTATATTTATATATATTTTTAACCGAAATGAGAATTTGTATTAAGAAAATATGCAATTGGAGTAAAAGAGTTACATCAAGCATAATAAAACATATGTTGAATAGCTTAAACAAAAACAAAATGTGACCTCTGTTAAAACTATTGTTACTACATGTGAGCTATGTATAATCTTTATACTAGGACACTATAAAGTAAGCATTTTCCAAAATACTTCTAAAATTTGACATACTTTAAACTCCATATGACTCAAACATTATGAGAAAAAATTAAAGAATCCTGAGTAGAGCCCATGTTGGAATCATGCACTTTCCAAAACACTTCTAAAACTTGACATAATTTAAACTCCATATGGCTGAAACATTAGGAGAAGGAACTAAATCACCCCAAGCAAAGCCAATATCAGAATCATGCACTTGGTATACTGGGTACTAGGGGTGAGGAGAATTGGCTAAGACATTGGCTGATAAGAATTTGATTGAAATGTTATCCTATATTAGCCTGGATATCCTCCATGTTCTAGCAAATTGGATTTATCTCATCCTCTGATTTTGAATCAAAGTTCTATGTTCAATCAAAATTTCCATTAAGTTAAACCGGAGACCATTTGATTATGATTCAATTGTAAAGCAAGAACCTCTTCCAGCAATTTTTACAATTGCATTTGTTGTGAGGCATCCATTATGTAGAGAGATATTAAGTGCTCCTGCTCAATTACAACAGAATTTATGTTGTATGAATCACCACTAAAATATAAATATTCATCTTGGTAACCACACTAAATAAGATGCAACCAACCTTTAAATTGCAAGACAAACTACTTATAAAGCCAATAGAAGATTGAGAATTATCCTTTCTCAAATTTAGGCTATCCTCAATACAATGGAATAAAACATTCTGCCTCTTCTAAAGCATAGACTTCAGTGATATGAAATCCAAAAAAGTTTTTGGATTAAATATTATATTGAGAAGGGAGGGTAAAACAATATAAATTGTTTCAAAGGTTCAATCATAAATAATAAACCAGTCACATAATAGCATTGAACACATGATATATGTGGAAACCCATCCGAGATAAAACCACAAATCTTCTTTTAATTAACTACTTGAAGCAAGAACCAACCTACTATTACAATATTTGTAGGCACCAACATGTAAGAGATACCAATCCTTACACATTTGCGACCACCAAATTTCAAGAGACACCAATCCCCTTAGATTTGCAAGCGCCAACTTGTAGGAGACACTAATCCCCTTTGGTTATATTGATCCAATTCATTTCACCTTCGAGGTATTTTTTTCATCACATTTCAAGACTGTATCCTAGGGAATTTTTCATCAATTCTTTCACATAAAACAATATTTAGTTTAGATATCCTTCCTTCCTTTTCTTTCTCTACAACAACCTTCCCTTTCTAGTTTATTGGTAGTTTTATATAATGTTGCACAAGACATATCTTTTTTATTCCCTCTTTACTGGCCTAGATCTCACACTTTGTTCTTTTACACACTCTGTTTACGTGTGATTTCTAGTACATATATCCAGAATCCTTTATTGTTGTCGCATAGTTTACTCCCACTTCACTCTTGCTCTCTCCACACACACATGCATTTCTTACGCAATTTCTCCCCTCAATCATTCTCAAGATGACATATGTGCTCTATGATATTCTCTGATGCCCACATTTTTCTTTAACTACCTATTTCTATTTATACTTTTGTGCACACTCTTTTCTTTGTTTGGATATTTATTAGCACATTTTCCTACTTGGGAATTTTTTCTCTTAATGCTATGGGATTGACCCTTGTGACTAACTCCCTGAAAAAACCTTGATTGTGGGAACTGTGACCTTGTTTACTAAATTTTGATGTGCTGATGTTCTGATACCTGGTAGATAGACTTTCAATTAACAAAAAAATTGGCCATTTGTAATTGACGACTAGTTTCCCATTAGTTTAGGACTTCACGCCTTGGGTCAATCCACTAGCATTCCTCTTTAATAGTAAGGTGTCCCAGTAGCTCATGGCTCAAAATGGGACCTACAATATCCACATAATCTTCCACATAAATTTTCACTATGCTTGCAAAATCATTTTCTACAGCCTATAAGTACTTGCCATGTGTCTAAGAGTGACATGTTCTTACTGAATGTCACCTGCCAACTATCCATTTGTTTGGTAAAAAAAATCCAAATCTGCCTACCACATGTCATCGGTTACTGCTGCCACATAATTGGTTCTTGCTACCTTTCACTCCATGTCATCACTACCACCTAACATCTTTAACATATTTTTGCCCCACCTTGTCTAGAGCGGTGGAACATACTCTTTCCTTTTCACAAGATTTACCCTTGCATAAGCTTTTCCTCAGCACTAGATTTATCTATGCACATGATTTTCCTCTAAACAAACTTTAGCTATGCACAACCCTAACTTTTTCACACTATTACCTGTAAAAAACCTTTTATGTGCACACCTCTCATTACTTATTCAAAATTTTCACATATCTCCACATCATATTGGGATACCGGCCTATCAAAGGATCTTTGTGTCTTTGAATAATATTGATACTTCCAACATTAAATAAGTTGTTATGCCTTGGGAGCTTCACCTTTTGGACCTCTATGACCAGGAGTAATGCTTAGGCTCTATCTCCTTCTTTTCCTTCTTTGCCTTCTTAGTCTTGGCCTTTTCATCGTTCTCAGCCTTCTAGGCCTTTGACCTTCTTGGCCTCAAACTTCTCAGTCTGCTTGCTTCCTTCTGCCACTTGAGCTAGCTTGGATAAGTTGGCCCTCTGAATTTTAAACCTATGAAAACACTATCAACAATCTTCCCCTTTGTCATTGATGGAAACCCATAGAATTGGAACACAAGAAACCCCTGGCATACCTATGCACTTTGAGTGCTTCTTGCTAATATACTAGTGATTTGAGCTCTACACCAACGTATTTCATAGCTAATTTCCAAACTCTACATCAATGGAATAATACCATACCAGTATCTGATCTCTCCTATGGATTTGAACCAATTATTTTCTCCCCCTTCTTGAAACCAATCTCTAAATAGTGGCTAAACTTTGCATCGTTGCTTTTAACCAACTACTAAGTTTAGAACTAAGTACTCACAACCAATTTTGCACCAATGGCTCCAAGATTTGAACCAAATGTGCTACACTAAGTTTATATCCACACTAGTGTTTAGAATAACTCTAATTTTTGGTATACCCCCTATACATCACTCGTAGCTCTGATGGCCTAGATAGCAAGTTAACTCTCCCCCTTTGACAACAATGGAAAATGGTTGTGTTTGCAACTTATAATATAAATTAATCAATGATTCTAATTTCACATCTCATTACCATCTCTACCATTGATCATTCATGGTTGTTCATTTGAACTCCCCATGAACCAATGCTTCTCTTTGTGGTAAACTCTCCCCCTTATCATGAGCACAAAAAACCTACTAATAGTTTCCTAAAACCAATGAATCATTCCAGGAGATAAATTCCATTTTAACACGGGAAGGTTCATCAGTGGGATAAGCTATTATAGGAGTATAGAGGCCACTTCTCCAGGTGGTTCAATAGTGAGTAAAAGCACCAATCTAATTAGATATATGGTTTCGCCTAGTGTCTTATCAACCCCACAAGTACTTGTGTATCTCTCTCCCGACCAATAGATTCATTAATCCACAAGCTTCCCAGTGGTTTCATCTGTCCTAAGGTAAGCCACTTCTAGTGGGTTCATCAGTCCTTAGGAAAGCCACTGCTCTATGATTCTCAGCCAGTAAGCCCACTTGGGTTTCTTAGTTCTCTAGAGTGATACTGCTCTATTCCTTCATATTATTTTTCTGTGTTGTTCCTTTCCTTTGAGTTCATCGTGAAACATTTCTCTTGATTTTCTCAGGAAATTATCGCTCCTCTTCCCTGGAATTCCTCCTTGTGTTATACCATGAATTTCCTCCTCTTCTCTCTATGTTACCCCTAAGCCTGCATGTGTTCATTTCTACCATTACCCCGTGTATCTTCCTCTAGCCACCTTCATCATTTTGTTGCATCCGAGGTGGTTGTGGGAGTGTAGTCCTACCAACTCAACCCACTCTTTTGATTAATTTCTTGTCCTTTTTTCTTGTGGACATTCCCAAGAGAAGCATGGGATCTTCCTCTCTTCTCCAGATGAAATAAATTTATTCATCCCATTTAAGGCCCACTAGTTAGCCCATGGTTGGTATTAATAACCACATCCTCAAACTTCCCAAGAAACCTCGTCCCAAGCTCTGAACTTTGTGTCCCATATCTCATCCAATTATATACTAATTACAACAATTGTTACAATATTAACAAGATGGGATTAGCCCAAAGGGGTTGTCACATTTACACTCTATGAGAAGAGTAATTTTCGAGGGATATCTCATTCTCGGTCTTCTTGGTATACTTGCTTCCTTCTCCACTTGAACTAGTTCAGCTAGCTCAATCCTCTAACCTTGACATCATTGACAACACTATCAACACATGTAAGCCAAAGTTAAATAAGAACCAAGAGTTCTCGCATAATGCTCCTTTATCTCACACCCTTTTATATAAAAAAATAAACCATACTCAGGAGAGAAAGAAAACCATAACTAAGAATGACACCATTAAAACTAGAGAGGCAAGACAAGGTCAAGAGTGAGTCTACCTTTAGATCGTTTGAGGACTTCACAAATATATATAACTGAATATACATGTAATACCAAAAAAAACCAAAGGGATATTGAATAGGTACTGAAGAAAAATCCACTTATGTGACTTATGGAGGAGATAATAAGCCATAAATCCGAAGTTCTCCATATTGATTGGACGAATAAAACACCCATACCCAAAGCAAAAACTAATTCTTTATTTCCTCCTTTGAAAAAGATCACCCCCTCCTCCTGTGTCCTATTTAAAAAAGAAAAAATTAAAAGGAATGTAGGGGGCTTTTTAATAATTTTTTTTGTTATTGTTAGTATTATGTTTAAATTTAAAGCTTAAAAGGAAATATGTCTTCCCCCTGTTTGGGGCTTTTCTTTTTATTTTATATATATTTTTCTCTATTTTCATTTATTTTTTTAGCTTTTGGGTTTTTCTCTTTTCTTAATTATTTTGTTTGCAATTTCAATGGGGTTTTATGTCATGGTTTCAAAATTGTTACAATTTTAACCTTAAATTAATAGGGGCCACTTCTAGTAGAACATATTTTTGATTAAGGGATTGATTTTAAGATTTTGGTTGTTAGGGTGCTAGTTATTCAGGCTATGGATTTCAAAGAGGTTGAAATTTTGACCCCTCAAAAAATGTATTAGGGTGGTACCATTGGGAGTACTACTTTTGGGTTTTGAAATTGATTTTGAGGCTTTGGTTTCAATGATACTATTTGTTGAGGCTATGGTTTGAAAAATTTGTAATTTTGACCATGGAAAAGGTGGCGTTGTTCTTGATGCCACTTTTCAATTTAGGGATTGATTTTAATGTTTTTTATAGAAACATTACAAGGTCATTAAGGCCACAATTTCAAAAGATGGTAATTTAAATTTTGAGAAAAAGGGTGCTATAAGTCGCACTACTTTTCCAGATGAAGATCAAAATAGCAATTAAATGTGATCCCTAAAACAACAAGAACTTTGGAGGGTTCTTCTCAAGTAGGTAGTTATATTCTTCTAGGATTTATATATGTGGAAGTTGAAACTTATTTTTAGATTTTGAGTGCTATGTCATATTAGGAATGCATTTTTTGGATCTTATAACCTTTGTCAATTTTGAGCTTGGATACATCCCCATCAAAACATCCATCATTTCATTGTACATCATTGACTCATAATTTCATATTATAACCCTTAATTCCTAAATCACTATATATGAGAGGTGAGTTTAAATTAGTGTTGATTATCGATGAAACCTAATTTTTGCATTGGAAATGTGATGAATTGGTTGTAATTGGAAGAGAAGAAGATCATAGGTACTATACAATATAGTTGCAAGTTGCAACCATGTAACATGAGGAGTTGCAGTGGTCATCATGCCACGATTTTTTATAAGAAAGAAAGAATAATTAAAGTGGCCTATGGAAGAAACATAATATGGTAATCTAGGCCAACCTTTATAGTCATGTGTTGGTTGCGGAGCCTGATTTTCTTCTTGATTCATAGATCTCATTTTAGCGGCGTTGGATCACATTTCCTAACGAGGCAGCAACACCACTCGTATGATCATCATCGGGGGCATCTAGGGGGTATGATTGTCGTTAAGGATATCTAGGTGTGGGCGACGAAAATTTTATGAGCCCCCCCCACACCACTGGCAGGGGTTTGGGGGAAACACCCCCGAAGCTAAAAATAGATGATAATTTTCCTGGTACAATATTGTAATTTCATAGTAAATCTGGGTTTTGCATTAGGCAGACATTAGAGAACGTTTGAGGTCTAAAATGGGTCTCCTAAGAAAAATGTACAACCAAAATAAACTTTAAAATAACGAGTATGATTCAAGATGATTATGTCAACCATGGGGGATGATTCACCATTTTTGGGGTAAAAAAGTAAAAAGATTAAAAAATAATAAAATAATAAAACTATTTTTTTCAACTTATCTCCCTAAGTTTTTACTCAAATTTCGAGAGGGAGTACTCATTGATTGCAAAATTTAATTCCTCATCTAAGGAGTACCCATGTTGCATACTTTCGATGGACCCTCTTACACGAAAAATGAGAAATACATGAAAAATTGATTGCAATCATATTTTTCATGTATTTCTCATTTTTCGTGTAGAATGGTTCATCAAAAGTATGCAATATGGGTAATCCTTGGATGAGGAATCAAATTTTGCATCCAACAAGTGTTCGCGCTTGAAATTTGAGTAAACTCATAGGGAGATAAGTTAAAAATACCAGTTGAAAAAGTAGTTTTTTATTTCCCCCCTCTAAAATTTGATGATGTAATCGAATATTATTTTATTATTTCCACTATTATTTTATAATTCCATTAGGAGGCCCATTTTAGACCTCCAAATTCCCCTAATGTGATCTAATGGTAGAAGTTATGTTAATTTAGGGTTTTTTTTCCCTAGAAGGCATTCCCTCAGTTTATATGAGGGAATTCTATTGTAGTTGTGTATTATTATTCTGTGTGAAAAAGGTAGAGGATACTATGTGAGAGCGAACCTTCATTAGGCAGATGATCTAACAATAGAATTTATGTTAATTTAGGGTTTTTTTCCCTAGAAGGAAACCCTCAGTTTATATGAGGGAATTGTGTTGCGGCTGTGTATTATTATTCTGAGAAAAAAAGAGAGAGGATACTGTGTGAGAGTGAAGAGGAAATTACAACGAATCTACTGTGGGTTGTATTTCTTAATTTTGCTGGATAATATAAAGGAAGTATTGACTGTTTCTCCGTGGACGTTGCCCAAATTCAGTGAACCACGTATATATGTGTCTCTCTTGTTTTAACGCATTTATATTTTTTTGTTTCCACAATATTTTAATGTGTTTCATTGCTCTATTATTTAATTTCTAACAATTGGTATTAGAGCCGAAGGTATATTTGGTTGAGAAACTCGTAGGAGAGAATGGTTCATGGTTCGAGTGAGACCAATGGCATAAGATGGTAGGTTTAGGTTTGAGGAATTTAAAGACCAAAAATACCAGATGTGGAAGATGCATATGGAATATTTTCTGTATCGAAAAGATATATACCTACCATTGAGTAGAAAATAAAAGAAAACGATGAGTATGGCAGACGAAGAATGAGATCTTCTTGATAGAAAGAAATTAGGAACAATACGGCTTTGTCTGGCAGCATCGGGGGAATTCAACATTTCAAAGGAAGCAACAACAAAAGGTCTAATGATGAAATTGGCCAGAATATATGAAAACCCTTGGTGTCAAATAAGGTATTTATTATGAAGCATTTATTTAATATGAATATGTAAAAATGTGGATCTATTGATGATCATTTAAATGAATTAACACGGTTACCAGTCAGTTAAGTTCTGTAGGGGTAAATCTTGATGATGAAGTTAGGGCTATGTTATTTCTGTGTTCATTGCCAGAAATATGGAATGGATTATGATGGATATTAGTAACTTTATCTCTATATCTCATACTTTAAAGTTTTATGATGTTGTTGGTGTCCATACTTAGCGAGTAATGCGACAAAAAAAATATGGCGAGACATAAAATAATTCTTTGAATGTGGAGACTAGGGGAAGGAAAATGTAAAGAGTAAGGAGCCCTGGAAATCGTAGCAAATTAAGAAAATACAGATCCAAATATAGAATAGGGATATTTTGATGGAAATATGGGAATAAGGGACACCCGAAGAAAGACTGTAAATCTTGAAATGGAAAATAAGGAGATGGGAAACAAGAGAGAAATTATGGAGCGATGTAACAAGTGATGTGTTGAAAGATTCTTTGATACTTTCATTAATAAGTATTATTGATGCCTGGGTGGTATATTTAGGGGCTTCATTCCATGCCACATCTGATAGGAAACATTTTCATGAGTATGTTCAAGGATATCTCAGACATTTTTGTTTGGGTGATGATAAACCCTATAAAATCATTGGAATGGGTAATATTTTAGTAAAGCAATAGAATGGAAACCAAAGGCTATTAAAGAAGGTAAGGCATGTTACATATCTAAAGAAAAATATAATTGCAACATGTAAGTTGGGAGGTGAAGGTCGTATAACTATTTTTATAGAAAAAACTTGGAAGGTCACTAAAGGAGCCCTGGTAATAGAAAAAGGAGAAAAGGTTTTTACATTGTAATTATGAAATTGTATTTCTAATTATTTTAATGCTTTAACCTCCACAAGAGCAGATACCACACTCTGGCATCATAAGTTCGGGCACATGAGTGAGAAGGGGATGCAAATTCTTCACTCAAGAATTTTGTTACCAGGTTTGAAGCATGTTGATTTGGATTTTTGTGAAAATTTTGTTTATGGAAAACATAAGAGAGTCAAATTTCTCAGAGTTAGGAAAGAAAAGAAGAAAGAAAAATTAGAGCTTGTGCATATAGATGTATGGGGACTTGCTCAGGTATCATCGCTCGGTGGCTCTCTCTATTATGTTACTTTTATTGATGATGCAACTAGGAAAACTTGTGTATATTGTATTCATAATAAATCTAATGTATTTGATACTTTTAAGAAATCAAATAATTTGGTTGAGAATGAGATAGAAAAAACTTTGAAGTGTCTCAGATCAAATAATGGAGGTGAATATTGCAACAAAGAGTTTGATAATTACTATTCATAGGATGGAATTCATAGAGAGAAGATAGTTCCAAGAACACCACAAGAAAATGGTGTGTCAAAAAGGATGAACATGACAATCATGGAGAATGCAAGGTGCATGAGATTTCATGCAAGATTTCATTTACAATTTTGGGAAGATATTTTTGTTTATATAATAAATAGAGGGCCTTCAATTTCCTTGGATGGTGGTATTCCAGAGGAGGCATGGACTGGAAAAAAGCTAAAATACTCATTTCTAAATACTTTCGGTTGTGAATATTTTGTCCACATTAATAAAGAAAATAGAACAAAGCTTGAAGCAAAAAGAAATGTATCTTTATTTGATATAGTGTTAATGATTTTGGTTATCACTTATATGATTATGAAAATCAAAAAATTATTAGGAGCAGAGATGTCATATTCAATGAAAAGGTCTTGTATAAGGATCAAATTTAGGGAAAGAAACAGGAAAATGAAAAAAAAATACGCAATGCTTGATGAGATCACAAAAAAAAAAGGCTCCTAAAAACCATAATGATTAGCAACCACAACAACAACAAGAACAGACACCTCAAACACCTAAAAGTGGTCTTAGAGTATCTACAAGGATAAATAGACCCATGAACGATAATATAATTCATTATATTATGTATTTTTGACTGATTTTGGCGAGTTGGGAAGATATTAAGAAGAAATGAAAGTAGAAACCATGAAGAAGTGGGAGAAAGCCATGGAATAAGAGATGGACTCCTTGATGTATAACCAGACTTGGGACTTAGTTAAGTTTCCTGCAGGTAAAACAACATTGCAGAATAAATGGGTTTATAGGTTAAAGGAAGAAGATGTAGGTAAAAATAGGTATAAGGCTAGAATTGTGGTGAAGGGGTTTTGCACAAAAGAAAGGTATAGACTTTTATGCTTTTCTTTTCTCCTATTGTTAAAATGACTTCGATTAGAACTCTTTTAAGTCTACTGGAAAGAGAATATTTGCATCTTGAGCAGTTAGATATAAAGAAATCCTTTCTCCATGGGGATTTGGAGGAAGCAATATATATGCTGCAAGAACAATGATATGAGGTCAAAGGGAAGGATAAATTAGTGTGAAAATTGAAGAAGAGCTTGTATGGCTTAAAACAAGCTTTGAGAAAGTGGTATCTAAAATTTGACAGATTTATGTCTAAACAAGGTTATACTAGATGTCACTTTGACCATTGTGTTTATCTTAAAAAGTAAAATGATGGAAGTTATATTATATTCCTATTATATTTAGATTACATGCTTATTGAAAGGTCTAACATGCAAGAAATAAATGTTCTCAAAGGAAAATTGGTAAATTCATTTGCAATGAAGGATTTGGGTGTTACAAAAAAAAATCCTTGGTATGAGAATAATTGGAGACAGGAAAAATTGCAAATTAACATTGTCTCAAAGTGAGTACATAGAAAAAGTGTTGGAAATATTTAATATACAGAATGCAAAACCTGTTAGTAAACCTTTGGCTATCCATTTCAAACTAAGGAGATGTGTCCCAAGACTCAGGAAGAGATGGATTATATGTGTAAAGTTTCGAAACCAGGCCTGTCGGACTACGATTGGGGTGGGACAGTCATTCAACATTCACTGAGGAGAGAAGAGAACCCTGAGTAGTTCAGAAAGTAGGATCACTAATTAGCTTAGAAAGTAAGCTCACTAATAAGTTCAGAAAGTTCGCGCACCATATATCAGTAGTTGGAAGCTTAAATTTATGCAATGGTATGCACACGACCTGATATTGCACATGTAGTGGGATTTATAAGTAGGTATATGAACAATCCAAAAAATATTATTGGATGGCAATGAAGAGGATTCTCAAGTATTTGAGAGGTGCCACAAATCAATCATTATGATTTGGTGGTTTACACATTTATCTACAGGGATATGTTGATGAAAATATTGCAAGTGATAGAGATAACAGGAGGATAACCACAAGGTATGGGTTTACTATAGGTGGCACAATTGTCAGTTAGATTTCAAAATTGCAAAACATTGTTGCACTTTCAACAATGAAAGAAGAGCATGTTGGTGTTACAGAGGCTAGTAAAGAAATTATTTTGGTACAAAGGCTTATGGAGAGTTGGGAAAGAAGTAGGAGATGAGAAGGTTATATAGTGACAACCAAAGTGCCATTCACCTTGAAAATAATTCGTCCTTTCATTCCAAGGCAAAACATATATAGATCAGGTACCATTTCATATGGTCAGCTCTAGAAAATGGACAATTGAAGTTGGAAAACATACACACTAGCAAAATCCTTGCAAATATGATGACAAAGGTGGTAACCAGGGAGAAACTAAGATTATGCTCAGTTTCAATTGGTCTTCAAGTATGATGGTGAAGATGAGAAACAACCAGGTCCAAGTGGTAGCATTGTCTAGCAAGTAAAGAATTGGTGGGTTTACTATAATCAGTCTCCAAGTGGAGGATTATTGGGTGCAGAGCCCGATTATATTCTTGATTCAAAGGTCTCATTTTAGCAATGTTTGAATCTAGTTCCTAATGGGGCGGAAACACCACATGTATGATCACTATCAAGGAGATCTAGGGGGGTGACGATGATTTTATGATCACCCCCCATAGAAGGGGTTCGGGGGTAGTGCCCCCAAAGCTAAAAATAAATGAAAATTTTCCTTGTAAAATATTGTAATTTCTTTGTCAATTTGGGTTGTTCATTAGGGGGATGATTTTACGGTAGAAGTTATATTAATTTATGTCTTTTTTCCCTAAAAAAAAACCCTTGATTTATACGAGGGAATTATATTGTGGTTGTGTATTATTATTCTGAGAAAAAAGAGAGAGGATACTATGTGAGAGTGAAGAGGAAATTAGAATAGATATATTGTACGTTGTATTTCTTCATTTTGCTGGATAATATAAAAGGAAGGTATGGTTGTTTCTCCATGGAAGTGGTCCAAATTGGCTAAACCACGTACATCTGTGTCTCTCTTGTTTTATGAGTTTTTTTTGTTTGTGTTTCTAAAATATTTTTATGTTTTCATTGCTCGGTTATTTAATTTCTAACATCAAGTGGAAGAGAGGTGATAATCATTCATGTCAAGCTAGTGTGATTTCATTAAATTTCTAAAGTTATAAGTGATATCATTGTTGGTTATGATTATAATCTCCAATTGGAGTTTTTGATCTTGTGCGTTGGTTCCCCATTACACCACTATTTTGGCATTATTTGTCTAGCATAAAAAATGTCAAAGAGGTTCATCCATAATATTGAAGGGAATCATCCCACATGCCTCTACCTTCTTTTGAGATTCATATTTGTTTATGGTCAATAGTTCTTCTTATTCAAGAAAATCAATATTTCTTTAAAAAATGACAAAGGATATAAGCTATTAGATCCTTTGAATTTGCTTCAAAATAAATCATTGTATTTGATTGTTAAAGTAAGTTACACTTTAATCAATTCAATCATAAATTCCTAATGTGTCTAGATTCCAATGATATTCTCGTAGGTTACAATTCAAAAAATGGATTATTATATAATTTATCATATAACTAGGTACTTCTTGGATGGAAAAAATGGAGCTATTGACTCGCAAGGCCCTTTTTAGAGGTAGGTCCTACTTTGGTGTTTAGAATCCAAAACATTTTATAGATTATTTGAGGCCTTAAACAATCATTTTTGAGGTCAAAACTTTGTGAATAGAGTTTGTATCCTCTCAACATCATTCCACATAGAGTTATCTTTTTAACAAATTTAAGATCACCCAAATCAAATTTTGTATGTATAAGTTGACCAATCTTGTTGACCCTAATGACATTGAGTGAAAGCCTCAATAGTTCACATTATTTACACATGCCAATTTAGTCATGTGATGACTTTAAAGAATATTTAGAGATTCCACAACCCTACCATTAATTTGGAGTGAAATAACCCTAACCATAACCATTAAAAACTATTAGGACATCTTAAATATTAGGTTGTTAGGAAAAGAAGAGGTTCCATACTTATTTTAGTGTATTGTTGCATAGTTGAGTGAATCATATAGAAGTGGGATATTGAAGTATATGATATTGTTGTAGCTATACTAACCATAGTGTACATGATAACTCTATAGTGGACTCTTCTTTCTTTGCATTTGGATTTCATAATTGAGAAGAAAAGAGCAAACCATATGACTCACCTTCTATTTTGGTTTCTCCCATATAGAGTTTTCTTAGAGTAAATCTTGTGTTTTTTATGTGGATGGTGTGTTATTTACTTGGTTTCTATCATTTCACTTCATCCTAATATAATATTTAACACATTACGTTGGTAATATTAAATTTGAATCTAAAGTAAAGCATTACACAATAAATGATTTCAAAATATATTAGATTTACTGTGATGAATTATTCTAGTGAAATAATCCATGAAAATTTATGGATCAAAAATATTTCACAACCCTTCATGGTGTTCTAAAATTAAGTTATTCAACGTATATTTATACTTGGTTCTTAATGCTTCTAACATCTAGGACCTTTAATTATCATTATTAAGAAACTCGAATTGTGAGTTCACATTCATATCATTTTAAAGTTAAATAGGGTTTGTAAATGGTTATGATAGCACTTTTAATTAAAACATTTATATTGGTGGTCATTAGTATGGATAACTAAACCTGGAAGGTTGTAGGAACTAAAAAATTATTTTGCAACACCTTTGTTTTTATGGTTGGTTGTAAACGCTGAAAAATTATTCATAGTGCCTCAGCTGCAAAATTATTTCACAGTGCCTCTGTTTTTCTCCTTCTACGTTGTAGTTGTGCGCGTGGCCACTTCCACTCCTCCACAAATGAGCTGGTGAACCACTAACCACCTCTGTTCCCTGTGTCGTGATTCCAAAGGGATACATGTGTGTGTTTGATCTATGAGGGTCTCGGTCCTTCTAAAGTGCGTTTGAACATGGGTTGTAGGAAAAATGCTCTGCCTCACGTACCTTTGACTTCCAAGGCACCGTAATCACACAACATTATCGAAATATGACCTTCAATGAGCTGGAATGATTTTAAATCTCCAGGTTTGAAGGGTTACAACAAATGGAACAAACAAAATTACCTGCAGCTCAAAGTCGAAATCTACAGGCATCCAACACATTCGGAAATCCTCCAAAACAAAGACTGAGTTTCCAATGGATTCATATTAGACAGTTCAATTTAAAAATATAAGAAATAAAAGATATATTTGCGAACATTGCAAAAATGAAAATCATTTTTTCATTCACTACAAATATACATCCTTGGAGGCAGGAAGAGAGCGCTCCTCCTCCCATTCGAAGTCCCTTTTATTTACAAACTTCAGAAAATGGTTGGATTCCCCTTCTCTCCCAAATGAGGGAAGTGTAAAAGACAACTATGTGAGCTCATCCAATGAGAAATAACTCCTAAATTCTAAAATCTGAGACTTATTAAGGAATACTCCAATCTTACACTTAAATTAATTATTCAGAAATTCTAATAAACACACAAAATCATTTGTCGATATTAACATGTGGTGAGTCCACCACATTGTTAAGCTTTGCCAAAATTATTCATCTCTCGATCTCATTCTAATGCACCTACATCAGAATCCCCAAGAAGGAAAAATAATTATGAGTTCTTGCTTATAACGTCATCTATAGCAAACCATCCTACAACATAAAATCCTTCCATGGGATGTTATGTCTGCTCACAGGGTTCTTACATGATTCAAAGGATTCTTGAAAATCATTATCAAAATCATACAAGTACTTCAAATAATCAAAGCCCAAAATGTATACATGACACTCTTGCATGATCAAACTCCTCCTTCTCAAAGCGTCGAGTACCTTGTTCACTTTCCCACTCACATGTTTTAGAACAAAGGTGAACTTTGTAGGAAATACACCCACTTGGCATGATTACGGTTCAACTTGTGTTGTTGAATTATATATTGTAATGCATAATTGTCATAAAATAGAACAAATTCCTTGGGCATAATTGTCTCTAATGCTTCAAAGCTTGAACCACTGCATAAAATTCCTTGTCATATGAAAAGTATTTATGTTTTGAATCATTCAACTTCTCGTTGAAATATGCAACAGGTTTACCTTCATGACTCAATATTGCTCCAATGGTTGTTTCATTGGCATCACATATGACTTGGAAAACCTTATTGAAGTCAAGTAGTTTCAACATTAGTTCTAGGTGATCTTCCTCCCTAAGAGATAGAATTATATATATATATATATATATATATATATATATATATATATATATAATTTTAATTTTAATTTTAATTTTTATTTTTATGTTTATTTTTTAAAATTTTTCTTCTATTTTATTTATATTTATATTAATATTATTTATTTATTTATTTATTTTTTAATTTTTTTATTATTTTTATATTTTATTTATTTATTATTTTTTTTCTTCTATTGATTTTGTCCAACAAAAGGGTTGTTTATCTTTCTCGATTTTTTCAAGGATGGGTACAAAAATAACACTAGATTTCTTGATGAACTTCTAATAGAAACTAGTTAGGCCATGCAAGCTACTAACTTCAAAAATGTTCCTAGGTGAAGGCCAACTTACAATTGCTTTTATTTTCTCTAGATCCATTTTCAGTCCATCCTTTGAAATGACAAATCCTAAATATACGAACTCAGACCTCATGAAAGTACATTTCTTCAGGTTAATCAACAATTTCTCTTCTTGAAACCTTTAGAGAACATACCTTACATGCATAAGATGTTCTTCCTTTGTTTGGCTAAAAATCAAATTATTATCCAAATAAACAGTAAGAAACTTATCGATGAACTCCTTCAAGACTCCATTCATCAACTGCATGAAATTAAATGGTGCATCTGTTAGTCCAAATGGCATGACCAACCATTCATATAGTCTTCCATTGGTCTTGAAAGTTGTCTTCCACTTGTACCACTCTTTGATCCAAATTTGATGGTACCCACTTTTCAGATCAACATTTGAAAATTAAGCTGCTCCACTCAAACAATCCATCATGTTGTCCATTTGTGGCATTGGACATATGTATCTAATTGTGATTTTGTTGATTGCCCTAGGATCTATGCACATACTCCATTCTCCATATTTCTTGGACTAGGTACCACAGGGACAACACATGGACTCAAGCTCTCCCTTATCAACCCTTTGTCTAACAGCCCCTGAACCCATTTTCTTATTTCCTCATTCTCCTTGGGCATCATCCTGTAAGAAAATTTATTCAGAAGACTTGCTCTTGGTATCAGGTATATGTGATGGTTGATACTACTCTTAGGTGGAAAATCACTTGGTAGATCATCTACTAAAATATCACTAAACTCACACAAAATTTCCTAAATCTTAGTAGGTAAACATGCAATTTTAATGTGTAGAATTATTACCTTTGGTTTACGTATTAACGCATAGCTGAACTCCTCTTTCTCCATTTGCTACAGATATTATTTACCACTCAACAATATTCCTTTGGGGTTGCTTGTCTCAACTGCACTTTCTTTCTTGAACAATACAAAAGTATGCTTGATACCATCCTTTTCAAACTTGTAAGTGTTGTTCTCTCCATCATGCACCACTTTCCTATCAAATTTCCAAGGTCTTCCCAAAAGGAGGTGGAAGACATTCATTGGCATGATGTCACAAACTATCTTATCATTATATTTTCCTATCTAGAACTCCGCTCGCTCTACTCACTCACCAAAAATTGGTGACCTTCAGTAGCCATGACACTTTATATGGTGTTGGGTGCTTCTTCCTTTTTAATCTTAGTTTTTCCACAATTTATGTGGAAACTAGATTGTCAGTGTTTCCACTATCAATCACCACTTTGTAGCACTTTCCTCTTTCCTTGCAAACAATCCCAAACAAGGCTCTTATTTGTGATGGTTCAATAGTTTCTTCAACTAGTTTCAAAAATATTTTGTTCATCATTAAAGATTCTCCCATCTCCTGTACATTTTTTACCAAAGGTGCATGTTCTTCTGTTGCTTTTGGCTGAGCTACATATGCATCCCTCTACCCTACTTTCTCATTCTTAGGACACTCAAAAGATATGTGACCTAGATGCCCACATTTGTAACACCGTTAGAGAGTCTCTATGCCTCTTACTCTATCTCTACCTCTCAGGTAAGGTCTTCCTCCTCTGGAGTCACATTCTTTCTCTTATTGCCCTTGCTTCCTTGAGTTACTTGCATCATTCTTTTGAGTTGGATTTTTCTGCCTTCTAGCTAACTGTCGTTTTTCCTCTAGAAAAATCACGACTTATACCTGAATTGTGCTTCCTTTTTATATTCTCTTCTGCCTTCAAGGAAAACTGATATGCTTCTTCCATCATCCTGGGAGAAAGAATTTTGATTTCATCTCGAATCTCAAGCTTCAAACCATTGATGTACCTTGTGTTTTTCTTTGGGGTGTCTTCTACATAACCTGCCCTCAAAGTCACCTTGTAAAACTCTTTGTTATACTCTTTTACTGTCAGGAACCTTTACTTGGGGTTATGCACCTTCTTGTAGAGGGATAGATGATAGTCTTTCAACAAAAAAATTCCCTTCATCTTTGCTACCATCCTGTCCCAACTCTTTATCAATGGTTTCCCTTGTTTTGTCCTTTCATCCTACACATTGTCCCACCACAATGCAACATGACATTTGAACTTGAACTTAACAATGAATTTAATAATTCAACTTCGAGAGCTTCATCCTCAAGTGCTATTCTTTCTTCTCTAGCTTCCTCCTCTGATCAATTGTCATCTCCAACATCATGATATTGCTGCCTACTTGCCTCCATGGCCTCTGAACAAGATTGCAACCTATGTATCTCTTCGTGGAGTTCTACATTAGATATGGGTCTCCCTACTTGACCACATGCTTTCCTTGCTCGCATAACCATCTCCCTATATTGTATACAACAACACCAATGCCAAACTTGGCTCTGATACCACAAATTCATAGCTAAACCTAACTCGTATTAGGCACTGAAAAATTATTTTGTAGCGCCCTCGCTACAAAATTATTTCGCAACACCTTTGTCTTCTTCCTTCTACGTTGTAGTTTTTGTGTGTGTGACCACTTCCACTCCTCCATGAAATAACTGGTGAAACACTATCCAC
This sequence comes from Pinus albicaulis, assembly GCA_034641835.2. Taxonomy (NCBI): domain Eukaryota; kingdom Viridiplantae; phylum Streptophyta; class Pinopsida; order Pinales; family Pinaceae; genus Pinus; species Pinus albicaulis. Next base: position 461,627,202 of record CM076574.1, on the reverse strand, counting down.
CTATGCTCCTCATGCCATGATTCCAAAGGGATTCATGTGCATGTTTTCTCCAGGAGTGTCTCAGTACTTCTAAATTGAATTTCAACATAAGTTGCAGGAAATATTCTTTGCCTCACATCCCTTCAACTTCGAAGGCACCGTAATAATACAAAACTATCGAAATCTGACCTCTAATGAACTGGAATGACTTTAAATCTCTATGTTTAAATACTAAGGTGATGTAGAAATTTTTTGAAGGGTTACAACAAATGGAACCCATACAAATAACTACAACTCAAAGTTGAAATCTACATGCATCCAACACATTCAAAAATCCTCCAAAACATAGAATGAGTTTCCAATGGATGTATACATAGTTTAATTTAAAAATGGAGGAAAGAAAATATGCATATTTGTGAATACTACACAAATGCAAATGGTTCTTTCATTCACTACAAACATACAACCTCAGAGGTAGGAAGAGAGCGCTCCTCCTCCCATTCGAAGTCCCATTTATTTTTGAACTTAAGAAAATGGTTTGATTCCCCTTCTCTCCCAAATTGGGGAAGTCAAAAAGACAATTATGTGAGCTAATCATTACAATGAGAAATAACTCCTAAATTCTAACTCTTCGACTTATTCAAGAATAATCCAATCCTAAGCCTAAATTAATTATAAAAAAATTATAAAAAAATAATAAAATCATTTGTTGGAATTAACATGTGCCTAGTCCACCACATTGTTAAGCTCTGCCCAAATTCTTCATCTCTCAAGCTCGGGCTAATGCATGTGCATCAACAATGGAAATAGGAAGTTTTGTAACCATTTGTTCATGGTTTTGATAAAGTTTAGGGGATTAGATAAAGTTAAAAGTAGGGATGTTTAGTGGGGTTATGGATACGATGAAAGGTAGTAGAAAGCTTGGATTTGTTCTGCTTAACATTTGCTAGGACTGTGGACAACATTATTTTCTATGCTAGGTAAGTTCTTTTCAAACTTTAGGTTATTGGGTGACTGAGATTGCAAGAAAATATAAGATTGCTTCAATATCTTTACCGTAAAACTATCCCTTGAAATTCCATTTTCATGGCCTTTAGATTGAATATATTCATAATATTTCTTTTAATGTTTTTTTTTCATATTATTATCTCTCTTATTTAATAATGTTAATTGTGATGGGTTATGTAATTCATTTCTTTTATAGTATTTCTCTTGTATAAGTTCAAGATATTGATACCTTTCCTCTTCTATGATTTTGAGGATATTAGTAGATGGTAGAAGAAATATCTATTTGTATGAAATATATGATACTACTTTGTGTACCATCATAATTCCAATTTCAAATATACATCAAGTTTAAATCTTACTTTCTAAAAATTTTCCCTAGGGTTACTAACTCTTGTTGGGACCATGGAGTAAAATTTTAAAAGTTTTTCAGTTTTACCTAAGTAGGGAGAATACCATGTGCAGCATACTGAGTGCTAGCTAGATGAAAACAAAGGTAGAGGGATATCATGACAATTAATATATAGAGGTGGTATTCAAAAGTGGAAATAATCTCCATAATGAGGAAGTGTTGAAATATATTTTTAAAAAGGAAATCAGTGGGTGGAGGAAAATTTGTATGTTGAAAGATGAGGTGAGTTTAAAGATATTTTGAAAAGGGAAAGTTGATGGGTGGAGGAGAAACTGTTAGGATATATTTCAAGTATGGATTAGCTGTTGAGCAAGGTGCATGAGAAAAATGGACGATGTTGATAGAAAATTTCAGGGTAGTTAGGCCGACGTGGGAGACTGGATGGAATTTGTGAAAATGATGATGAAGATGATGTTGTGGACCTAAAAAAGGATGATATTTCTTCAACTCGGTGGTTGGGTTGGAAGGTTAGTTATTTTCATGTACTCCACTCCAAAAATTCTACATGGGATGAATTAGGTTCCTAAGAAGTGTGGCACCACACAAAAACCTTGTGAATCAACTTGAGAGTTTCATTTCAACCAATTCCTTGATGACCAATTGATAGCCTAATTAGTATCCACATTGAAAATTTGTATTGATCATAGGCTTTAGCCCAATGCGTCAAATATGGATTAGGTTTCATTTAGTATAGTTAAATCAACATGCAGATCAAATTTTGTCTCATTTCATGGGTGTTTTACAAAGAGTATGCAACATCATATCCCTCGTTGTATATAGATGGTATAAATATGGACCAAAATAATGTTTTGCCTAAAATTGATGTAACCATGCTAACTTGATCTTTGCATAAATTTGATGTGATTCCATACATATATTTTTCTTACTATAATTTCCTAATTATTGTTGTAGATTAAAAATAAAAAATAAAAAATAAAAATGAAAACTAATATCTATAAATAGTAATCTTACCACTATAATGGAGGAGGCATATAAATAAATAATATTACTAGAGGATGTATATAAATAAATAATCTTATCACTATAGACAATTTGGTTTAGCTCAGGTGGTTGGGAGTAATGATTGTTGATGGTGACGATGATGATTAATGTTTACTATGGTTGAATATGGTATATCATACCTAAATAAGGTAAGAGATTACTCATAATTCTTTAGAATTTTATTTCTATGCTTAAAAAACATTAAGAGAAGCATTCCAAGATCAATATAGTTTTGTTAAGTTAAAAGGTTGAGAATGTTGGTAGCATGAAAAATATTTTGAAATTTAGATCTAATATGAGGATAAGCTAGACAATCTATGAGAAATTTATTTAATCTTTAACCCTCTTTTTGTCACAAAGTTGATAGACCTTTTTATCCCGTGATTTTTTTGGAATTGACCAATGCCTAGTTTCACTATGGAGCTCATGATTATTTGTTCTTATTATAAAAATGTTTATTGTCTTCTTTACACCAGTCAAGATAGAGCGATACTTTTGGTTTTCAAGATTTGGATTGATCACCTCTTGATAATATATAAGTTTCAATTTTTATTTCTAACTTATATCATCCCGCAATTTCTCCTTAAATTTTGATGTAACAAGGTATTTAATAATATCCTTATTCCCCACAATGATCTCTTCCTTTATCTCCCAGTGGTCTAGCCAATATTGGGCATCCTTATGCTATCCCCACTTTAGCAAAAGGTGATATTGGCTAGAGTTAAAAGAAAAATTAGGAATTTTCTTGTCTTCCATGTTGTTTAACCTCTTCTTATACCTAAGATACCTAGTTGTAGCTATGCTTTCAATGGGGGAAAGGCTTGCTTTGATGAGGATAACATGGGGTTTATTTCATTTAATATTGATATTATAGGTTAAACTACTTTTGCATATGTTTTATCTTCCTCCGTGACTCTTTGGAGATTTTGCATACTTAGAACTCAAATCCAAATAAAATAACATGGGTGATCAGAGTCTCAGAAGAGGAGTTTTTGTTTATTCCCATATCGAAAGATATGATGACTTACAATTGTTTTCAAGTTTATCCTTTTCTCAATGCTATAATTGTAATTAAGCCTGTGTTGGATATCAATTCCAAGATATTTGTGTAAAGGAACTTCCTCTGAGTTATTGTCATCATAAGAAGGTATCATATGGGATACTTTTGGATTTAATTATCATGACTTTCAGTTTTTTAGTAATGATAGTCATACCTATATTGGAACAAAAATCTTGGAGGCTTCTTAGATTATTTCCAATATCGTAAGGACTCCTCACCAAGAGAACAATTTCATCAACATATAGAAGAAGAGTGGTGAATATACCTATGATAATGGTCCAAAACAACCTGAGCTTTCCAAACACTCTTGTAACTTGAACTCAACCTATCATCCAAGAACTCATAGATGGTGGATTTGAGTTTCAGAAATTAGGAAGACATAATCGATTGTTCCTGAATAGCAAACCATCCTACAACATAAAATCCTTCCATGGGATGTTATGTCTGCTCACAAGGTTCTTTCATGATTCAAAGGATTCTTGAAAATCATTATCAAAATCATACAAGTACTTCAAATAATCAAAGCCAAAAATCTATACATGACACTCTTGCATGATCAAACTCCTTCTTCTCAAAGCGTCGAGTACCTTGTTCACTTTCCCACTCACATGTTTTAGAACAAAGGTGAACTTTGTAGGAAATACACCCACTTGGCATGATTACGGTTCAACTTGTTTTGTTGAATTATATATTGTAATGCATAATTGTCATAAAATAGAACAAATTCCTTGGGCATAATTGTCTCTAATGCTTCAAAGCTTGAACCACTGCATAAAATTCCTTGTCATATGAAAAGTATTTATGTTTTGAATCATTCAACTTCTCGTTGAAATATGCAACAGGTTTACCTTCGTGACTCAATATTGCTCCAATGGTTGTTTCATTGGCATCACATATGACTTGGAAAACCTTATTGAAGTCAAGTAGTTTCAACATTAGTTCTAGGTGATCTTCCTCCCTAAGAGATGGAATTATATCTATATATCTATATATATATATATATATATATATATATATATATATATATATATATATATATGTATATATATATATATATATATATATGTATATATATATACATATATATATACATATACATACATACATACATACATACATACATATATATATATATATAATTTTTTTATTTTATTTTTATGTTTATTTTTATTTTTTTTTCTTCTATTTTATTTATATTTATATTAATATTATTTATTTATTTATTTATTTTTTAATTTTTTATTATTTTTATATTTTATTTATTTCTTATTTTTTTTCTTCTATTGTTTTTGTCCAACAAAAGGGTTGTTTATCTTTCTCGATTTTTTCAAGGATGGGTACAAAAATAACACTAGATTTCTTGATGAACTTCTAATAGAAACTAGTTAGGCCATGCAAGCTACTAACCTCAAAAATGTTCTTGGGTGAAGGCCAACTTACAATTGCTTTTATTTTCTCTAGATCCATTTTCAGTCCATCCTTTGAAATGACAAATCCTAAATATACGAACTCAGACCTCATGAAAGTACATTTCTTCAGGTTAATCAACAATTTCTCTTGTTGAAACCTTTATAGAACATACCTTACATGCATAAGATGTTCTTCCTTTGTTTGGCTAAAAATCAAATTATTATCCAAATAAACAGTAAGAAACTTACCGATGAACTCCTTCAAGACTCCATTCATCAACTGCATGAAATTAATTGGTGCATCTGTTAGTCCAAATGGCATGACCAACCATTCATATAGTCTTCCATTGGTCTTGAAAGTTGTCTTCCACTTGTACCACTCTTTGATCCAAATTTGATGGTACCCACTTTTCAGATCAACATTTGAAAATTAAGCTGCTCCACTCAAACAATCCATCATGTTGTCCATTTGTGGCATTGGACATATGTATCTAATTGTGATTTTGTTTATTGCCCTAGGATCTATGCACATACTCCATTCTCCATATTTCTTGGACCATGTACCACAGGGACAACACATGGACTCAAGCTCTCCCTTATCAACCCTTTGTCCAACAGCCCTGAACCCATTTTCTTATTTCCTCATTCTTCTTGGGCATCATCCTATAAGAAAATTTATTCAGAAGACTTTCTCTTGGTATCAGGTATATGTGATGGTTGATACTACTCTTAGGTGGAAAATCACTTGGTAGATCATCTACTAAAATATCGCTAAACTCACACAAAATTTCCTAAATCTCAGTAGGTAAACGTGCAATTTTAGTGTGTAGAATTATTACCTTTGGTTTACGTATTAACGCATAGCTGAACTCCTCTTTCTCCATTTGCTAAAGATATTATTTACCACTCAACAATATTCCTTTGGGGTTGCTTGTATCAACTGCACTTTCTTCCTTGAACAATATAAAAGTATGCTTGATACCATCCTTTTCAAACTTGTAAGTGTTTTTCTCTCCATCATGCACCACTTTCCTATCAAATTTCCAAGTTCTTCCCAAAAGGAGGTGGAAGACATTCATTGGCATGATGTCACAAACTATCTTATCATTATATTTTCCTATCTAGAACTCCGCTCGCTCTACTCACTCACCAAAAATTGGCGACCTTCAGCAGCCAGGACACTTTATATGGTGTTGGGTGCTTCTTCCTTTTTAATCTTAGTTTTTCCACAATTTATGTGGAAACTAGATTGTCAGTGTTTCCACTATCAATCACCACTTTGTAGCACTTTCCTCTTTCCTTGTAAACAATCCCAAACAAGGCTCTTATTTGTGATGGTTCAATAGTTTCTTCAACTAGTTTCAAAAATACTTTGTTCATCATTAAAGATTCTCCCATCTCCTGTACATTTTTTACCAAAGGTGCATGTGCTTATGTCGCTTTTGGCTGAGCTACATATGCATCCCTCTACCCTACTTTCTCATTCTTAGGACACTCAAAAGATATGTGACCTAGATGCCCACATTTGTAACACCGTTAGAGAGTCTCTATGCCTCTTACTCTATCTCTACCTCTCAAGTAAGGTCTTCCTCCTCTGGAGTCACCTTCTTTCTCTTATTGCCCTTGCTTCCTTGAGTTACTTGCATCATTCTTTTGAGTTGGATTTTTCTGCCTTCTAGCTAACTGTCGTTTTCCTCTAGAAAAATCACGACTTATACTTGAATTGTGCTTCCTTTTTATATTCTCTTCTGCCTTCAAGGAAAACTGATATGCTTCTTCCATCATCTTGGGAGAAATAATTTTTATTTCATCTCGAATCTCAAGCTTCAAACCATTAATGTACCTTGTGTTTTTCTCTAGGGTGTCTTCTACATAACCTGCCCTCAAAGTCACCTTGTAAAACTCTTCGTTATACTCTTTTACTGTCAGGAACCTTTACTTGGGGTTATGCAACTTCCTGTAGAGGGATAGATGATAGTCTTTCAACAAAAAAATTCCCTTCATCTTTGCTACCATCCTGTCCCAACTCTTTATCAATGGTTTCCCTTGTTTTCTCCTTTCATCCTACACATTGTCCCACCACAATGCAACATGACATTTGAACTTGAACTTAACAATGAATTCAATAATTCAACTTCGAGAGCTTCATCCTCAAGTGCTATTCTTTCTTCTCTAGCTTCCTCCTCTGATCAACTGTCATCTCCAACATCATGATATCGCTGCCTACTTGCCTCCATGGCCTCTAAACGAGATTGCAACCTATGTATCTCTTCGTGGAGTTCTACATTAGATATGGGTCTCCCTACTTGACCACATGCTTTCCTTGCTCGCATAACCATCTCCCTATATTGTATACAACAACACCAATGCCAAACTTGGCTCTGATACCACAAATTCATAGCTAAACCTAACTCATTGTAGGCACTGAAAAATTATTTCGTAGCGCCCTTGCTACAAAATTATTTCGCAACACCTTTGTCTTCTTCCTTCTACGTTGTAGTTTTTGTGTGTGTGACCACTTCCACTCCTCCATGAAATAACTGGTGAAACACTATCCACCTATGCTCCTCGTGCCATGATTCCAAAGGGATTCATGTGCATGTTTTCTCCAGGAGTGTCTCAGTACTTCTAAATTGAATTTGAACATAAGTTGCAGGAAATATTCTTTGCCTCACATCCCTTCAACTTCGAAGGCACCGTAATCATACAAAACTATCGAAATCTGACCTCTAATGAACTGGATGTTGGGAAAAATACTGAGAGGGGGGGTGAATCAGTATTTATGGCAAACTAAAACTTTTTACTTTTTCATGCTCTAAAACCCATACGCTACTTTGATGAAGCCAACTAGCGTATACATGCGGATATCCTTCATAAAACTCGCGTATACACAGAGATCTAATTATGCCTTTAATTCTTCACTTATATCATTCCATCATTCATTCATTAGATGTTCTATAAACATTAAACATGTGCAGTAAGAACAGAATAAACCATCACACATAAGCATCACACATGAACACCAGGATTTTAGGTGGAAACCCAAGTCGGGAGAAAACCACCGCTGCAGTTGCTCAGCCTTCAATATTTTATTATATAGAAAACATCTTACAACATATGTGCTGGCGCAGACTTGACCAGCACGCAGGCACCCACCTGCGCTCGTTTACCAGCCTCTCCTGGAAGGGAGCTCCAACCCCCTGACTCGTTTACCAGCCTCTCCTGGAAGGGAGCTACGACCCCACGATCTCGTTTACCAGCCTCACCTGGAAGGGAGCTACGACCCCCTGACTGAAGGCTACAACCCTCAGCACCACCTTGGACCACGTTTCATCAATTTTCACACTGGATCCAACAACTTCAATAGAACACAACTTGCAGGCCACGTTTCATCATATTTTCAGATTGGACCCTTTCCATACTTTTAAGCACAAACATACATCACCAACAGATACTTATCAACACAGATCAGATAGCAGAAACACAGCAGAACAGATCAGATATTTCATACCCTTTGCTTCAGCAAACCCTAGTTTGCATACGTGCTTTCACTTCACTGATGTCGCGTATATACGCGCTTCCGTCCACACAAACCAGCGTATACCTCTGTGTATATTTCATTGCGCATACACGCTTTCTCTTCTGCGAAGCTGCGTATATACGCGCTTCCTCTGCGACGAAGTAGCGTATAGATCTTTAATCATTATAGAGCAGCATACTTCTTCAGATCAGATATTCAGTTCAGATTTACCCTTTTACTTCAGACAGATGTTCGCCTAGATGTTCGCCTCATCACAGATCTAGTCATTCCATAAACAGATCTAGCAAATACAAGTATATTTCAGATCTAGATCCCCTTCTTCATCATTGGTGCATCATACATTCAGATCTATCATTCAACTGTAACCCTTTCCATTCAGATATACTTCAGAGAGAAGTATTCATTCAAGCTCATACATCTTGCACCCACACTCATGATTTGCACAATGAATTTCTTCTCTTTATATAGGTTTACCCTTTTTCAATACCATGAGCCCCTTTTTCAATACCATGAGCCAAAACTACATTACTTCCGATGGTATTCCTGGACGGGGTCATTTAGACAAATCATTACCCAATACAATGGGTCAATACCATGGTGGTTACCCCTGGTTTTGCACTTTATGAGCGCTTTTGCCCATACGCGACTTGGAACGTTGTTTCCCACGTGCATACGCGACTTCTCCTAGACAAATCCGCGTATGCCTAGAGACATACTCTTTTCATCATAGATCTATCACATACTGAATTCCTTTCTTCATTGCCTTCTGTACTCACTGTAGATACATCAGATTTAGTTCATCAAGACATATTCTATCAGGCACAACTTCATCAAGTAAGTTGCCATCATTTTCAGCAAGTGGGTTGCCATTCAAGGACAACACTCAGCATCATATTGCTAGCAAACATCATTTCATATCAGATTTACATCATTTACCAAGTCCATCAAGTCAAGAATAACTTCATCAGGTGGTTTGCCATCAAGGACAACACATGTCAACAGTCTCATGTCTTCATCTTCATTTAGTGGGTTGCCATCAAGGACAACACTCTGCATCACATTGCCAACAATCTCTCCCTTTGGACTTGATGGCAACCACGATGGTGTTTGGTTACCACAACAAATAGGTACATTAAGAATACAATGACACCATGTCACTCTCCCCATTTTTGACACCATTCTTCATTCAAACACCATGTCACTCTCCCCCTTTGACATCAAGGGCAAAGGGTGGATCAAAACCAACATACTCTCCCCCTTTTCTCCGCATGTGGAAGAAGCGTTCTGCAGATCTGATATATACTGAAGTGACCAAGCTCCCCCTGAGTTCATGCTGAATCTTCAAACATATTTTCCAATGAAGTACATGACTCTATGAATTTCCTATCACCAATGACTCATACTTACATCAAAGATCCATCCAAATGGATTTACATATGAGACTCAACTACCCAACCAAGTGGGTTTACAAATTTGACTCAGCTACCCAACCAAGTGGGTTTACAAAATTTGACTCAGCTACCCAACCAAGTGGGTTTACAAATTTATCAAGTCCTTACATGACTGAATATTACAAATTTACATCATGGATCTCTACATGACCTTTTCATCAAACTACAAATATAACTTTAAGACCAACACCAGAAATTCCTCAAGAAAGAGAACATATTTTATAACCATCATAATGCCAACAATGCATTATACTCAACAAAGCTAATGCTCCCACTGAATCTGTGCAACCAAGCAACCTTTCCATATGACTAAGGCTCCCCCTTAGTTTGTGCATCCTGAACACTTTTACCAACACATCATCAAGGCATCTTTATCAAAACAATAGAAATAGAATTATGAGAACTGGAACACCACCAGAGATACCAAACAGTATCAGAGATACCAAACAGCACTGCAGCTGTACTGAAGAGAGTTGACTCCAAACAGAAAATTGTCATCAATCAGACATACGCGTTTTTCTGTGCATGAACTTGCGTATATACGCGGCTGTGTTTCAGGAAATCCGTGTATCCAATATCATCTTCTATATTTTAACCAGATCTGATCCTCTGTGAGAAAAAGACAGTGTTCAGCTTCTTTCTAAGATATTTGAATGCTTCCCTGGAATACAGATAGATAGAACAATGTAGTTGTGTCTTTAAGCGTCATCCAACAGTTGTAGCATAAGCACATTAGTAACCACACCTTCATATTCTTTGCAGCATTAATACAATCTTTCCAAGAGAGATTATCATACCAGAACAACATCTTCAAATATGTGTCAATCATCCATGTGGTCCAATATCACCATAATCTTTAACATGAAGTAACATATGTAGGGAAAAGATCTCAACCATAGTAACAAACTCTGCATGATCTATTCTTATTTCTGAATCAACCGACTTCCAACTCATCCATGTGTGAGCACAACAGATACTTTTCAGCAAACAGGGCTCAAAATCTCATCATCATCATTTAAGCATGAGTATCACAATAACCAAAGAATAAGCAGTCATAGTGCCAACAACGCAATCATTAGTGTTCAACCTGCTGCTCCCCCTAAGCCAGTGCTCCTCCTTAACTTGTGCAGCCTGAATACGTTCATCAGCAAGTCATCAGCAACAATCTTTGCATGAACTGTCCTTATCTCCGAGTTATAAGACTTTCATCTCAGCAACTAATACTCTTCATCAAAAGCAAACAGGACTCATCCATAAACTTCAACATAAGAAACCAAGTATCATCTCATCATAATTTAGAACTGAGAAACTAAGCTGATACTGAGTCAATAGTACAGTTATTAACAGTTAGACTGATGCTCCCCCTGAACCTCTGCTCCTGATCTTCAGCTGTCATCCCAATTCTCTTATCATTAATGCATACGCGACTGTGTCTGCTGTAACTCGCGTGTATACGCGACTTGTGTTCATATAACCCGCATATGGAAAGTGAAGCATAGAAATTTTCACATTCCTTCATCTCCCCCTGAACTTGTACTTCCTGTACCTGTCTTCTTCATATCAGATGCTCTGTCAGAAATACATAAAACCAGAAAAATCAAATCAACCATGAGAGTCATCATACATTGCTCACCCTGTGACGATACATTACTAAATCTCATAATGTATCCCACATCATTCCTGCAGTCAATAAGAAAAGTAAGCTTCAGAAGCGGATGACTGCAGTAGGGTCAGAATTCCCTACGTTTTTGATCGGTCCTCCATCTTTTTCCAGATTTGTTTGAACTTTCTATTTGTGTGCTGGAAGTTATCCAATTTCTCATATATGTTCAACCTGCATTCCTTTTCTACATGTCCATACTTGTTACACGAATAACATCTCATGTGTCCAGAGAAATAAGCATAAGAATCATAATGAGTATTTCTAATCTCCCTCCTTTTACAATCAGCTGCTTTATGTCCATACTTGTTACATGAAAAACAATGTCCCTTGAAGAAACCAGAGTACCTTTCTATGTAGGATCTGTTAGTTTGTGGCTGAAATGATCTGCTCCTGCAATTTGTTGCAACATGCCCATAATTATGACATTTAAAGCATTCAACATTATTGACTGATTTCCTTTGAGATTTCATCATTGTTGGTTGACCTTTTGTCTCTTTCAACACTTCAGGTTTTGCATTGACATCCTCTGAATTTTTAGCACTTCCTTGTGAGCTAGATTCTCCTTTAACAGTTTCATGGAAACCAAGACCAAGTTTGATAGGAGACCTTTGATTACTCAGAATATTGTCCAAAATATTAGTACTATCTTGAAACCTCAAAAGTTTAACCTTTTCTTCTAATTTACCTTTGAGAATGTTTACCTCAACCTCCAAGGCTTGGCATTTCTTTGTCATGCTTTCTTCTTTCCTTCTTCTATCTTCTACTTGATCCTTCAGATTTAGAATCTCTTCTTTCAACCAATTTTCGTTTTCTTCACATGTTTGTTGCAGCTCTTCATTCTTCTTATTTGATTTTTCCAGATCTTCTTTGAGAGAGATGATTTCTGCTTCAAGGCCTTCCTTTTCAAATGGTTGTAGGGGTTCCTCATTCTTCTTACTTGATGCTTCAAGATCTGCTTGCAGAGAGATGATTGCAGCTTCAAGTCCTTCATTCTTCTTGCTTGATTTTTCGAGATCTGCATTTAGATCGTTGATTTCTGCTTCTAGTCCTTTAATTCGATTGGATGCATAAGTATGAAACCTTTGATACTTGTCCACCTGTCCATTCAACATTTCTATTTGTTCTTTCATTTGAGAGATCATCTCTTTGTAGATAGAATCTTTCTTATCAATTTCCTTTTGTTGTTCTTCAACTTTGATCTTGATAGCTTCTTCTAGATCCACCACTTTACTTTCACTATCTTCACTATTGTTTGCACAAAGAAGAGTATTACAAGGACCCCAATCACTATCTAATTCATCTTCTTCAATTTCTGCTATACAAGTTTTCTGAGATATCTTCTTGTTTCGAGTAGCCTTCTTCTTTTGCTTCTTTGCCATGAGTACTTTCAGATCATGGTCAGAATCTTCTTCATCTTCACTGGACACTTCATCATCATCTTCATTTGCATAATAACTCTTCCTCTTTTCAAATTGTTTCCCTTTACCATGTTTTTGTTTATGAGGACATTTAGCAGCATAGTGACCAACTTTTCCACACTCAAAACATTTGAAAGGAAGCTTACCTTTGAATCTTCCAGTACCTAGTTGGAGCTTTCTCACAAAATTCGCTTCTTCTTCTTCGGATATATAGTTGGATTCTTTGACAACTTCCTTTTCTTTTCCTCTTGCAGATACCTTAAAAGCAGCTTCTTTGATTTGAGACGGACCTCCTTGTCTCATTTCAAAAGCAGTCAGAATACCATGTAATTGAACAATAGTAAGAGTTTGCAGATCTTGCCTTTCTTCAATAGTTGAAACTTTAGAGTCAAATTTTGAAGTCAAGGATCTTAAGACTTTTTCCACCAGAGTAGTATCGGTTATGGTTTCACCCAAATTTCTCATTCGATTCACAATATCATCTAGACGAAGAAAGAAGCTGGAAATACTTTCATCACTATGCATCCTTAAATTTTCATATTCAATTCTGAGAGTTTGGAGTTTTGCACTTTTTACCTTTGTGTCTCCTTCATAGCTTAGAATGATTTTGTCCCATATTTCTTTTGCTGAATGTAGTTGCATCACTTTAGCAAATTCTGATTCAGAAATGCTTCCTAATAAGACATTCACTGCTTTGGCATTGATTTCATACTTCTTCCTTTCAGCTGCATCAGTAGGAATACTTGTCGGATATTGATAGCCTTCTTCCACGATTGCCCATACATCTGCACCAAGACTTTGCAGATATGCTTTTGTTTGTACCTTCCAGAATATCAGATTACTTCCATTGAATAGAGGTGGCTTTATAGACATTACTCCTTCTTGACTTCCCATTGTGACGGATCTCCTTCAAGCGATCAAGATTCTGCAGAAGAACCTACTCTGATACCAATTGTTGGGAAAAATACTGAGAGGGGGGGTGAATCAGTATTTATGGCAAACTAAAACTTTTTACTTTTTCATGCTCTAAAACCCATACGCTACTTTAATGAAGCCAACTAGCGTATACATGCGGATATCCTTCATAAAACTCGCGTATACACAGAGATCTAATTATGCCTTTAATTCTTCACTTATATCATTCCATCATTCATTCATTAGATTTTCTATAAATAGTAAACATGTGCAGTAAGAACAGAATAAACCATCACACATAAGCATCACACATGAACACCAAGATTTTAGGTGGAAACCCAAGCCGGGAGAAAACCACCGCTGCAGTTGCTCAGGCTTCAATATTTTATTATAGAGAAAACATCTTACAACATATGTGCTGGCGCAGACTCCTACCAGCATGCAGGCACCCACCTGCACTCGTTTACCAGCCTCTCCTGGAAGGGAGCTCCAACCCCCTGACTCGTTTACCAGCCTCTCCTGGAAGGGAGATACGACCCCCTGATCTCATTTACCAGCCTCCCTGGAAGGGAGCTACAACCCCCTGACTGAAGGCTACGACCCTCAGCACCTCTATGGACCACATTTCATCAATTTTCACACTGGATCCAAATCTTCCTTTAGGACACCACTTGCAGGCCACATTTCATCATATTTTCAGACTGGACCCTTTCCATACTTTTAAGCACAGTCAACCATGAAACAAATACATATAACTCACTGACAGATATCAGTAAAACTAGAAGAACAGATCAGACATTTCTTACCACAGACTTTAACAAACCCTAGTTTGCATACGCGCTTTCCTTTCACTGATGTCACGTATATACGCGCTTCCATTCACATAAACCAGCGTATACTTCTGTACATATTACAGAGCTAATTACATTGCGCATACGCGCTTTCTCTTCAGCGAAGCCACGTATATACACGCTTTCTCTGCGGTGAACTAGCGTATGGTTCTTCAGACATTTAGATCAATGCAATTCTTCAGAACAGATACATCACACAGATTTTACCCTTTACTTCAGACAGATGTTCACCTCATCTCAGATCTAATCATTCCACAAACAGATCTAGCAAATACAAGTATATTTCAGATCTAGATACCCTTCTTCATCATTGGTGCATCATGCATTCAGATCTATCATTCAACTGTAACCCTTTCCATTCAGATATACTTCAGAGAGAAGTATTCATTCAAGCTCAGACATCTTGCACCCACACACCTCATTTGCACAATGAATTTCTTCTCCTTATATAGGTTTACCCTTTTTCAATACCATGAGCCAAAACCACATTACTTCCGATGGTATTCCTGGACAGGGTCATTTAGACGAATCATTACCCAATACAATGGGTCAATACCATGGTGGTTACCCCTGGTTTTGCACTTTATGAGCACTTTTTCCCATATGCGACTTGGAACATTGTTTCCCGCGTGCATACGCGACTTCTCCTAGACAAATCCGCGTATGCCTAGAGACATACTCTTTTCATCATAGATCTATCACATACTGAATTCCTTTCTTCATTGCCTTCTGTACTCACTATAGATACATCAGATTTAGTTCATCAAGGCATATTCTATCAGGCACAACTTCATCAAGTAAGTTGCCATCATTTTCAGCAAGTGGGTTGCCATTCAGGGACAACACTCAGCATCTTATTGCTAGCAAACATCATTTCATATCAGATTTACATCATTTACCAAGTCCATCAAGTCAAGAATAACTTCATCAGGTGGT
This sequence comes from Pinus albicaulis, assembly GCA_034641835.2. Taxonomy (NCBI): domain Eukaryota; kingdom Viridiplantae; phylum Streptophyta; class Pinopsida; order Pinales; family Pinaceae; genus Pinus; species Pinus albicaulis. The sequence goes on along the minus strand of CM076574.1, from coordinate 461,611,560 downwards.
TTGCCATCAAGGACAACACATGTCAACAGTCTCATGTCTTCATCTTCATTTAGTGGGTTGCCATCAAGGACAACACTCTGCATCATATTGCCAACACTGGAATGATTTTAAATATTTAGGTTTAAATACTAAGGCGATGTAGAAATTTTTTGAAGGGTTACAACAAATGGAACCCATACAAATAACTACAACTCAAAGTTGAAATCTACATGCATCCAACACATTCAAAAATCCTCCAAAACATAGAATGAGTTTCCAATGGATGTATACATAGTTTAATTTAAAAATGGAGGAAAGAAAATATGAATATTTGTGAATACTACACAAATGCAAATTGTTCTTTCATTCACTACAAACATACAACCTCAGAGGTAGGAAGAGAGTGCTCCTCCTCCCATTCGAAGTCCCATTTATTTTTGAACTTAAGAAAATGGTTTGATTCCCCTTCTCTCCCAAATGGGGGAAGTCAAAAAGACAATTATGTGAGCTAATCATTACAATGAGAAATAACTCCTAAATTCTAACTCTTCGACTTATTCAGGAATAATCCAATCCTAAGCCTAAATTAATTATTCAAAAATTATAAAAAAATAATAAAATCATTTGTTGGAATTAACATGTGCCTAGTCCACCACATTGTTAAGCTTTGCCCAAATTCTTCATCTCTCGAGCTCGGGCTAATGCATGTGCATCAACAATTGAAATAGTAAGCTTTGTAACCATTGGTTCATGGTTTTGATAAATTTTAGGGGATTAGATAAAGTTAAAAGTAGGGATGTTTAGTGGGGTTATGGATACGATGAAAGGTAGTAGAAAGCTTGGATTTGTTGTGCTTAACATTTTCTAGGACTATGGACAACATTATTTTCTATGCTAGGTAAGTTATTTTCAAACTCTAGGTTATTGGGTGACCGAGATTGCAAGAAAATATAACATTGCTTCAATATCTTTACCGTAAAACTATCCCTTGAAATTCCATTTTCATGGCCTTTAGATTGAATATATTCATAATATTTCTTTTAATGTTTTTTTTTCATATTATTATCTCTCTTATTTAATAATGTTAATTGTGATGGGTTATGTAATTCATTTCTTTTATATTATTTCTCTTGTATAAGTTCAAGATATTGATACCTTTCCTCTTCTATGATTTTGAGGATATTAGTAGATGGTAGAAGAAATATCTATTTGTATGAAATATATGATACTACTTTGTGTACCATCATAATTCCAATTTCAAATATACATCAAGTTTAAATCTTACTTTCTAAAAATTTTCCCTAGGGTTACTAACTCTTGTTGGGACCATGGAGTAAAATTTTAAAAGTTTTTCAGTTTTACCTAAGTAGGGAGAATACCATGTGCAGCATACTGAGTGCTAGCTAGATGAAAAAAAAGGTAGAGGGATATCATGACAATTAATATATAGAGGTGGTATTCAAAAGTGGAAATAATATCCATAATGAGGGGGTGTTGAAATATATTTTAAAAAAGGAAATCAGTGGGTGGAGGAAAATTTGTATGTTGAAAGATGAGGTGAGTTGAAAGATATTTTGAAAAGGGAAAGTTGATGGGTGGAGGAGAAACTGTTAGGATATATTTCAAGTATGGATTAGCTGTTGAGCAAGGTGCATGAGAAAAATGGATGATGTTGATAGAAAATTTCAGGATAGTTAGGCCGACGTGGGAGACTGGATGGAATTTGTGAAAATGATGATGAAGATGATGTTGTGGACCTAAAAAAGGATGATATTTCTTCAACTCGGTGGTTGGGTTGGAAGGTTAGTTATTTTCATGTACTCCACTCCAAAAATTCTACATGGGATGAATTAGGTTCCTAAGCAGTGTGGCACCACACAAAAACCTTGTGAATCAACTTGAGAGTTTCATTTCAACCAATTCCTTGATGACCAATTGATAGCCTAATTAGTATCCACATTGAAAATTTGTATTGATCATAGGCTTTAGCCCAATGCGTCAAATATGGATTAGGTTTCATTTAGTATAGTTAAATCAACATGCAGATCAAATTTTGTCTCATTTCATGGGTGTTTTACAAAGAGTATGCAACATCATATCCCTCGTTGTATATAGATGGTATAAATATGGACCAAAATAATGTTTTGCCTAAAATTGATGTAACCATGCTAACTTGATCTTTGCATAAATTTGATGTGATTCCATACATATATTTTTCTTACTATAATTTCCTAATTATTGTTGTAGATTAAAAATAAAAAATAAAAAATAAAAATGAAAACTAATATCTATAAATAGTAATCTTACCACTATAATGGAGGAGGCATATAAATAAATAATATTACTAGAGGATGTATATAAATAAATAATCTTATCACTATAGACAATTTGGTTTAGCTCAGTTGGTTGGGAGTAATGATTGTTGATGGTGACGTGAGTAATTAATGTTTACTATGGTTGAATATGGTATATCATACCTAAATAAGGTAAGAGATTACTCATAATTCTTTAGAATTTTATTTCTATGCTTAAAAAACATTAAGAGAAGCATTCCAAGATCAATATAGTTTTGTTAAGTTAAAAGGTTGAGAATGTTGGTAGCATGAAAAATATTTTGAAATTTAGATCTAATATGAGGATAAGCTAGACAATCTATGAGAAATTTATTTAATCTTTAACCCTCTTAATGTCACAAAGTTGATAGACCTTTTTATCCCGTGATTTTTTTGGAATTGACCAATGCCTAGTTTCACTATGGAGCTCATGATTATTTGTTCTTATTATAACAATGTTTATTGTCTTCTTTACACCGGTCAAGATAGAGCGATACTTTTGGTTTTCAAGATTTGGATTGATCACCTCTTGATAATATATAAGTTTCAATTTTTATTTCTAACTTATATCATCCCGCAATTTCTCCTTAAATTTTGATGTAACAAGGTATTTAATAATATCCTTATTCCCCACAATGATCTCTTCCTTTATCTCCCAGTGGTCTAGCCAATATTGGGCATCCTTATGCTATCCCCACTTTAGCAAAAGGTGATTTTGGCTAGAGTTAAAAGAAATTTTAGGAAGTTTCTTGTCTTCCATTTTGTTTAACCTCTTCTTATACCTACGATACCTAGTTGTAGCTATGCTTTCAATGGGGGAAAGGCTTGCTTTGATGAGGATAACATAGGGTTTATTTCATTTAATATTGATATTATAGGTTAAACTACTTTTGCATATGTTTTATCTTCCTCCGTCACTCTTTGGAGATTTTGCATACTTAGAACTCAAATCCAAATAAAATAACATGGGTGATCGGAGTCTCAGAAGAGCAGTTTTTGTTTATTCCCATATCGAAAGATATGATGACTTACAATTGTTTTCAATTTTATCCTTTCCTCAATACTATAATTGTAATTAAGCCTGTGTTGGATATCAATTCCAAGATATTTGTGTAAAGGAACTTCCTCTGAGTTATTGTCATCATAAGAAGGTATCATATGGGATACTTTTGGATTTAATTATCATGACTTTTAGTTTTTTTGTAATGATAGTCATACCTATATTGGAACAAAAATCTTGGAGGCTTCTTAGATTATTTCCAAGATCATAAGGGCTCCTCACCAAGAGAACAATTTCATCAACATATAGAAGAAGAGTGGTGAATATACCTATGATAATGGTCCAAAACAACCTGAGCTTTCCAAACACTCTTGTAACTTATCAATATATATGTTAAAAAGGGTATGGGTGTTATGAAAACAACTCCCAAAATAGAAGAAAAGAGATATCAACGCCTTAGAAATCAGCCACTTCGAGGGGAAACCTCCTTTACATTACACAAATGAACAATTCTTGGATGATACAAATGACAAAACCTCCTTTCTAAATATAGGAGTCCATGGGGTCACAATATAATCCTAGCCGACCTAACCATAATAATTTAAGGGAACAACAATAACAATAGTGCCTTTTATGGGGCACAATAAGTGACAATATGGGGGCTCCAGGGGTAGAATAATAATAATAAGGGGGCTACACTAACAACAATAAGGGACTAAACTAGTAATATAGGGACAAAACATGCCCCTCTCCTTCAAAAACGTGTTGTCCTAAATGCTTGAGTAGCTCTGGATGCTTATATATAAAATTATCATCCTCCCATGTGGAATCTTCAGTGGGTAAGTTCTTTGGGTGAAATCCTGAAGTTGGGAAACACTTTTTGGCGGATGGCTAGAATTTGGGTGAAAAATTTAATTTCTCATCCGAGAAAATAGTCAACTCTATTTCTCGACCGAGAGTTTTTAAAACTCTCGTCCGAGATATTTTTAATGTTTCATTTGAGAGTTTGATTGGGCTTGACCAAAGTTAAAATCCTCTTGGACGAGAGTTGAGAATTTTCTCGTTCGAGAGTTGTATTGACATAAACTCTCGGGAAGACTCTCGGACGAGAGTTTTTTTAACTCTCGTCCAAGCGTTTTTTAATTCTCGTTTGAGAGTTTTATTCTTATAATAAAACCCCGAAATTCTTAACTCGCCCAACATTCTGCACTGTATTTTTTGGCGCTATCATTAAACCTTGAGATTTTTTTTTCATTTTGGCGCTGTCGTTTTTGCGTTTTCTTGGACTGGAGCTGTCGTTACCGAGCATTCGAGCCATCATTATTATTTAGCCAGGTAAGCTTCCTCATCTAGCCATTAAATATTTCTTTTTCAGATAAATTTTTTTTTGTATTAGATATTCTTTTTTTTACGATGAAAAAAACAATGGCTTATATATTGTGCCATTCAAAGGTCATTTTTTCAAAAAACCTGCCATACAAATTTGATCTCTGATCAAGAAAAGAAAAGCTCCAAGAACCTCCCAAGATAGTCATTACATTCCATGAAAAAAAAAACCCAGCCAACAGCTAAAGATGAAACCAGACAAAAAACATGATTTAACCCTTATAACAACCCAATAAGATAGATCATACAGTGAGGCATCTCAGTAAAAACACCTAGCCTGTACATCAAAAATACTTCATGATTTCGAGTAATAAGAAGAGAAATGAAGATCCCACAGACAGAGGATTTAGCAATGGAAAATTCCAGAAAAAATTTGAAAATTGAGTATCCCCCAGAGAAACTGTCTGGAAAAAATGTTGGGAAAAATTTAGTATTAGATATATAAAACAGTACATAAGCATGGATAATGACACCTTCACCCCATGAGTGGAGTAATCGGTTTCAAAATTCCTCTGTAATCATTAAACATAATGTGTTAACACCACATGTAGCAGTAGCTCGATATAGATAAACATGATAAAAAATGTGTTGCCTTGCATATAAACCCCATAGTCACAGCACTATAATATGCCAGTTCAAAACTGTTGAAAGGTCTCCTGATCCAAAAAAGGAAAACCCCGTCCGATGTGACCCTTTTGATGATGGTAATAAAAATTAAACCCCAGAAGATATAGTGAATGGAGAATCTTTCGTGATTATCGATCATTATTAGTCTGAAATCTTTACAAGGGTCTTTCACATGGATCAGGGTGATCTTGTTTATCTGGCATGGGGTAAATGCAGGAGTATTTTATAGTTAGATTAGGGCCTCTCACTCACTATGGAAGGTTACTCAATGGATATTTATATATATCTATAATGAAATTTTATGACTCTATTTTGAGGCTCGGTGATTTTGGTTGAATGGATTTGTTTTGAGGCTTGACAACCAGCCCTTTTCGTGCAATACTTTGTCCACTTAATTGTATCAATACTTTGTCCACTTATTTGTGTCGAGTTTTCCCTAGTTCACAGTACTAGGGCACACCAAGCAACCTCTAACAAGCCTCCAAATTCACTATAATTAGGTCACTTAACATTATTTTTCAAACATATAGAAGGGCAGACCATATCTTCTAGCAAATAATCGAAATAGAATACAATTACTTACCCTTGAGGACATTAAATTTTGCTCATGAAAGCTTGGACCTGTGCACACTTTTAATCTCTAAAGCTTCAGCCTCCATTAGGGCTTCTTGTAACTAATGCTACAACTCCAATTCTAGGTTAGAAACCACTTGAAAATAGACCTTATCTTCAATGTTGTTTCACTAGAAAATTTGGCCCTTAGACATAGGTTTGTTCCAGCATTGAATGACCTCAAATCTCATCCAATTGAGGGCTCGAACCTCTGGCAAAAAACTCATAATATGAAACCCTATTCCCAAGGAAAAGCAGCCCTTGTGCATGCACATAATCCTCCATGAACTCAGCTTGTTTCCTGCCTTGATTTGGTGCTCCAAGACATGCCTTACAACCCTCCAAATAGGTTACCATAGGGGCTCAGCCTTACCTCCAAGACACAAAAGGTATGTAGCCTATTCACAGAGATTGCGTCGCCAAATATGCCCAAAAATACTCCAAACAAGATTTGCTAGCCTCCTTCCTTACTCAACCAATTAGATCATACACCATAGACACCAAAACTCTCCTTTTTCCACTTCGGCTAGGGCTCTCAATCTTGAGGCTACCTCATAAGCCCTTTTTAACTTTTTTCTGATGCAGTTAATATGATTTAAATGAGCTCCAAGGCCTTCTATTTATACAAATAGATGGAGGAATCAAGGGGTGCCTTTTGGTGTCAATGTGACCCTTCATTTGTGAATATTTAAATATATTAACCTTGATGATTGCTCACCCAAATAAATTGTATGCCACATTAAATGATAGGAGGAATACCAAGTCGATTTGAACACATTAATAATAATAATTTTCCTTTATCCAAATAAATTCTCTTTGGGTCAAGATGGTTTCTCCTTGGGGTAGTTCAACTTCTCTTGGGGGAGTTCATCCCAAATCTACTCCAAATTTAAACACTCCCTCTGAGAATTGATTGGGCTTAAATAATATTTCCCATAAATGGCTATCGAACACCCTTTAAACAATAACAATATTTACCAAATCATTCAAAACCTATAGTATGTGAAAGTATAATCGCTCTCAAGGTTTGGGATAAACATAAAGCAACATTGGGTGGTGGATCACCATGGTCCTTGGGGGTTAGGCCCCAATCATCCACAACAATTTTAGGGATAAAAATAATTGGTTTCCATCCATGATTGGTAGGTCCAATAGGCTTATTGGATTTTGGTATGGTGAGGCCAATTTTTTGAAAACCACAACCAAAATCAACTAGTTAAGGGTTCTACCAAACCAAAACAAGAAAGTGGTCCATATAGGCTAGTTTTTGACCAAATTTACTAAAAAAAACATAAAATTTTTTTAAATTTTTTTTTTAAAAATACATATTCATGGACTTCAATGTAAATCCAAATAATTAGACACCAAATATGCAAAGTTTAGATAGTTGGAATGCATGGATTTTGCAGTGTGGTTGGATTTTTTTTCACCCAAATTCTTACCAACAACAACATAGTTAGAGGGATTATCAGTGATAACCTAAACAACATTCTCCACACCCAGCTTGAGGACAATCACATTTCATAGCTGAAATAACAAGTTTGCATATTAATCCCAGTTAGATGCATTTATTGATCTCAAAAACAAGGATCCTTGTGTGAAAATAAAAAAGGAAATTAATCATGGTAAGATACTTTCCATCATTCCATCCATTTGAGAAAAAAATTCCCTTTTTTCCCCATGATTTTTCAATCTCTATAAACTAGTCATTTATGGATTAAACATTTTTTTTTTAATCTATAAAAATGGCCTTTGAAGCTCTTACTAACAACAACTATGAACTCTAGAGTAGATTGATAATAAGCCGACTAGGAACTATTGAAGGGGATATCTTCATCATACCACAATTTGGCCATGTACTCATAAGCATATTCCTTGTACTTATTCCAATGGTTTCAATGTTGGGCTGAGTGTAACTAGTAGTGGTGGAATAAAACCAACAATACTCTCTCGTTTGTGGAATTGAAAGTGAAAATATGGGATGCTTTTCATGAATGGGAGAAACATGTCTAAAGTGTTCCCTAACAATTATAGATTTAGAGGAGGAACCTTGAAAATTATGGCTACATTTCTATAGAATCTCTCTCCTTTTCTCTATCTTAGCTTGCATCTCTTTCTGGCTAACCTTTTTTTGATTTATATTTCTCAATAAGGGTTTTCATTTGCTTTATAATTTCTAGATCCTCCATAGTAAACATCATCATGGTTTAATTTTCCCTCGAATACTAACTAAGTGTTATTCCAAACTAAAAATACCAGCATTGGGTGGTGGGTCATCCTAGTCCTTTGGGGTTAGGCCCCAACCATCCATGCCAAATTTAAGATTAATAAATATAGGATTTCATCCATTATTAGTAGGTTCACGAGTATTTTCGACATTTGGTATGTTGATACCCTATTTTGAAAACTAAAACCAGAATCAACCAGGTGAGGGTCTAACGAAACTAGAATAAAAAACCAGGAGTTCCTACCATGCTTAGATCAGGATGCTACATTGTTTCCAACAGAAATTAATTCCTTATTCATAATTTTTCGTGATTTTTTTCTTTAATATTCTTTTCTTACTCCTATTGAGATTGTCCCTTTAGGACCATATTTCTTGTAATTTCCTAAACTTCCCTTTTTCCTTCTGCAAATGTTTGAGTCTTTTATCCTTCAACATTTTTACCCTTGATTTGTCTTTTTCCACCTAGTATAGAGACCACTAGTTTAATGAGTTAATTTTTCTTGTCTATTTGTTACATTGTCCATCTTATTGTCTTTTCCATATCTCATAGTTAAGATCTTATGAAGATATCCCTTCGTTCTTTGATACCTCAATTTTGTATAAATCTGGTCTAAGTGACATTTAACCTTACTTTCTTCGAGGACTGTGACTATTCTCCTCATGCAGGGAATCTTGGTAACCCAACCAACTTATATATCTCCCTACAAAAACAAAGTCATTTAAACAAAATTTGATTATAGAATGAAGGATACTTACTTGATAAGTGAAGATAAAGTCTTCATCTTGATTTCTTCGATGGTGGAGAAAAGATGTGTTAGTGATTTCTCTTTGAATGATCTTCTTCAAGGGTAAGGATTAGATCTTTGTTGTAATGATGATAAAGCCTTATTTTCTGCACTCTTCTGTACCAGTCCTAGGAAAGCTTGGTTCCTAGTCTTTAGATAATATCCTTCCTTGACCAAGTCTGAGATCTTGTATAGTGATGATGCTCTTTTATCCACCTTATGATGATCTTCTCTTTTCTGCACTACTTTGCACCAGGACATGACATGGTAGATAGAACCCAAAACTTCCTTGATTGCAGCATGTTGCACTTTGACACCAGAACATGTTCATGTAAGGTTATCATTGTAGCAACATCAAGACCACAAAGATACATCATTATACTGTGACCTCTATATAACACCAAAACGTAGTCCCTTGACCTTCCTTTGATATTCCATTTGATATTGATGATTATGGAGAATGGAAACATACATTTAAATAGAGACATCATCTCCTAAAACATCGAAACAATGAACTGTGGCATCATCCGAATTGCATCTACTATAATTGGTACTTGAACTGAGCCACTGCATCACTGTAAAATTATTATTGAGCAGCACTGTAAACTAGCAATGAACCACTATGTCCCTAAGATTTTCTTTGAACCTGTAATATGATCCTTTCTCGACCTCCTAAAATTTTGAGCTGAACCCAGAAGATAATCCAAAAATATCATAGGAAGATTTGAACTCGATTCACTGTAATTCAGTTCGAAAATCTCAGACCAAGCTGAACTTTGTCCATGTCTTTTCTGTGCAGTCCAGTGGGCTATTTCTATTGAGAATTTGTATCACTTTATTTTTATCGAACTTTTTCTTTGTGAAAGCACAAAACTTCTTCTCTCTTAATTTGATCCCAGATAATAAATTTTCTCTAATTTCAAAATATTCTTGCCTATAAGGTGATCATCTTTTTCCATAGCTCTGAAACAATGTTGAGAATCTGGAGGGGTTATAAATTCTCTTCTTGATAATTATTTGTGAGCTTGTTTTCTTATGTATTCTTCTTAATTAATCCTTCATCAAGTCAATTACCAAAGTGTATAGGACACAAATGATTTAAGCATAAGTAATACTTTTATTATAGGAAGGTAAATCACAGATTTACCTTCCTTTCATTAGACTTCAGAATTCATCACAACCCTTACGATATCTTCATTGTAACCTTGTAAGTATCCGCACTGTATTCTTCTCAAACTAGATTCATCAATCCGCGGTCTATACCTTCAGTTTACACCTTCAGTCTACGCCTTCAGTTACTTCTATTTCAGGTGAATCCGCATCCCTTTTAGTTGCTTTACCATCTTAGATAAATCCGCAAACTCTATCCTAGTTGACCGAAAAACTTCCTCCTCAAATGTGCCGCAGAGAGGTTATTTATATAGACAATCTAATTGTCTTTTAGGCTGACCAGTAAGCACAATAGGGAGCCAAATTTATGGTTAATTATAGGCCGACATGAAGAATAGATATTTCAACTTTTATAAGATTATCTTTTTGCATCTTTTGGGAGTCACCTCTTCACGGTATTTTTCCAAGGTCTTGGAGTGTATTTATTGACTAGATCCTTCATGATCAGGACTCTTAAATACATCTTATTATTTTGACTTCTTCTTTACATAAGAATATAATTACATAGTCAACATGAAGACCAACCTAGTTATACTTTTTAACATGCCATTGTGTTCACACATACATATTATAACACAGAAAACATAAAATGATAAGATCAATATCAACAAAAACATATGAGAAAGCATTTTTATCAATGAACATACATGAAATTCTAGTTGAATCATCCATAGTTAGAGAGAAGCCATGTTGAGCAGAGGAACGTTGGTTACATCCTTATATGGCATGTAACCTTGGTCCCATAAATTGGTGAGTCACTGTAGCCTTGACCCGTGTCCATGTATGTTTTTGTAAACTTGGCTGGCGTTCATATGCTAATGTCCATAGCTTGCTCCACCTCAATGCCGCATAATTGTAACCTTTGACCCTTTTCATCGTAACCTAAGCACGTGTTCCTGTATGTCCTTGCGTCCCTGTAACCTCAACCTTGTAACCTTGCGCTTTAACGCAAACCATGTCCTCATAGAGACAATTTAACTTATTGCAAAGGAAAATAGGAGAGGTTTTAATTGGAATTGTAAATCAAATTTGGAAATTTTGAGGTTAATAACTAAAATTTTAGGATACAGGAAATAGATATTAAAAAGTATTAACATTAAATTTTTATATGAGATTGCTAACAAAATTCCAGACATTGAAAATTTCTTACCATACTTCTTATACCATATAACTAATATTGTTGTTGGCTTCAAAATGTTGGAGCTATAGTACTTTCTATCCATTGTTTGATGACATGATTGTCGATTGATAATTTGTTTTCTAATTTGTTTATGAAGGGCAGAAATTTGATTTGATACTATAACAGTAATGGCATCAGGCGAGACCTACAGAGATCCCTCCATGAGAGGAGGATTATCAGGTACATTGGTTGTTTAGTTATGTCATGTTTTCAAGTAGGTTATATTTATTGTTCGTTGTGAAAAATTGATTAATGTGAAATTTTTTGTCCTGCACATGTGGACGCACTCATATGACTCGTGCTCCCAGACAAGAAATCGAACAACAAGAGCCCCATCGACCTGTTCTCATTCACCCCCAATTTCATAGAACCCATTTTGAGGATTATATTATACACGATATAGGTACACATTAGATCATTTGCTAGTTAAAATGTTCAATTTTACGTTATATTCAATGTTGAACGGGTGAATTTTTTTTTCAATGACATGTGTTTACTTTGAAAACATTATGCTCCATAGGTGCAAATGTAGGATTTGGGGTTGGCCCTATTTCTAGTGAGGGAAAAAGGAGAACAATGTCTCAGCCTGTGGTATCCATCCCACACTTGGATACTTCTCCTCCAGGTAAAATCTAAAGGAAAATTTATTGTTTGATATATGTTTAATGTGAAACTTATTGTGTGTCTCATGTACTTGTGTTATAAAACAATTTAATTTTTTGTACAGTGGGTGTTAGAGACATCCATTCCTCGGAAGGGAACCATCCTAGTATGAGCGAAGAGGAAGAGATAGTTTTTCCACTAGGTATTTTCAAATGACTAGACAAGACTTTTAAATACACATTTTCTTTATAAATTATTTAATTTTTAATATGTGCAATAATTTAACATGTTACAGGTGGTGGTGGTTTCCCTCCTAGAGGGAGAGGTCGTAGGGTTCATGAGTTTGCTCGAAATCCGAGCTATGATCCCCTTTACACCCATCCCGATGATATTCCTGAGCAGATGCCTTGGGAAGATACCATCTCCTTACTTACTGTTGATGGGATGAGAGAGAATTCCACGAGATTGCACAATGAATTGCAATGTTGCAATCTCTCTTCCCCTAGTCAAAATTTTCTCGAAATTTTTTTGCACAATTTGGAGAGTTTGATAGAGACTTATCGTGGGGTTGGAACATCAACCCAAGTTTTTTTTGCCATGATGCATAGGAGGAGAGCATTAGTGATTGGTATCCACTCCTACAATGAAGCTAAAAGTAGGGTCACTAAAGAAATGGCCTTGTCACTATTTGACTTGTGGCCTGAAGAAAAAAAATGTCTGAAGGTTGCAAGATTCAATGATCCCAATATTACACCTTATATTTATGAGAAGTTCCTGTATGCATATGGGAAGTTCCCAAATAATAATGAGGTGCCACAATATTTTGTTAGGATTTTGTTTGCTCAATTCCAAGAGCACATGGACCCTAACTATACAGATACTGGGTCCAAATTCTATGGAGTTGGAAAAGGTCGTACATATGAACGACCTGATGCTATGTGAGATGTTGGGTTTAGGCCTCTAGCACCTCATTTAGCACCTCGAACACCTAGGGTAGTTACACTTCCAGAGAAGTTAGCCCTTATCTCCAGTGCTGCATCACAAATGAGGGAGAAGATACAAGAACATATTGCATCTGCTTTAGGAGGGGTGGAAGTCGGCTTAGGGACAAGCCAACCTTCATCTAGTGCATGAGTTCATTCATTTGTGAGTATTCCAAATGATGTGCTGAGGGAGATGGAGCGAGATGAGATTAAGGAGTATGCATCCTCATGTAGATACCTCTATATGCACACCATGGGCGAGGTATGTACATGCATGTTTTAATCTATTTTAAAATACACATTTATAAGATGAGCTAGAGTGCATGTAACATGTTTTCTTGGTGTATATACATTTAGTCTCCAAAAACTTACACCAATATATTTATTTAACTTATGCAGTTTACAACATTCTTAGAACAACATTTCCTTGCCCCTGGTCCTCATTCTGTAGATCATGGACAGGTGCCACATTCATTTCTATCTATCTATATTTTTTTACATAAAATTGAAATTGAGTTTATGTCACATAATTTTATATGGTACGAGTCTTAACATTATGGAATTTTTAGGTTAGCGCTACACATCAAGGGCTTCCTGAAGAGATTATTCCTTCTCAGGTTCCAGTCGTGACAAAGGTATCGATACTTTTCGTTAAGCATATTTATAATGTTTATTATATTTCTTTTTGCGAAATTTTCTATTAACATTGGTTTCTACTTTTCAGGCTACAATTAATATTGACATGATGCAAACTGAGCCTCAAGGAGATCGTGTACGCTTTGGGTCAGAGAGTCTACATTGAACCATGGTAACATATTACCATTTCTTCGTTGGTATCATTGCCACATTATAAACATGCTATCGAGTGAATTTATAGACAATTGAGAGGTTCCTTTATGTATCTAGTGAATGCTAAAACTAATACTAATATTTTTTAGTATACTGAAAGTATAGGTGCTTCATTTGGCTTAGAGGAATATGAACATTTGTTTTCTTGACCATCTCAGATAGTGTCACAATGTCAATATGTTGTACTTCCTACTCAAGTCCCTGCAAAATAAGGAAGCCCATGCACAAAAAGGAAACATACCAAGATATATCATCTCTCACCATGGCCTTATTAGGTCACTCATGGTACAAGCTCTAAACAAAGCAAGAAAATCTTGGGAAGAAGTCATTGCAACTCCAATGGTTGCAACTTCACTAAATGAGCCTAATGTGGTGTGACTCCACCCATTGCAATTGCGAAGGAGGAAGAATATATTGTCATGAATCCCTTGGCTACAAAGTACCTACTAATTCATATTAAGGAAGAAGAGACAAATTCTATTACACCATAGAAGTATAGTGATATTGACGTTGAGATAATTAGTAGCAAACCAACCACCGAGAGAATGAGAGGGCACAAAAATAGGCCTCCCTATGTTCTAGGAAAGAAGAGGACATGATACATTCCTACCACCACCCAAACCCCTGCTACTCAAAAAAAAAAAAGTAAGGGCAGAATAAATCTTAGAACACCAGGAAGATACTACCCCTACTGAAACATAAGAAATAGTAGAGTTAGTGACCTAGGGTTGGAAGAATTTGGTCTGGTGGCCTTGCTACTCTATAATAACCAGCAAGAAGTGCTCTACACTACATATTACTGATTCATAACTATTTGCCTGTAATAATGTGGATGTGATCTCTTAGGAGAAACTCTGTAGCTATGACAGTGGAATGCATTCCCCAACTATTTATAGGCCTATCACTTAGATCCTTAGGTGCAGAACTGCCAGATGGGTTGCATTACTAGCACTTGTGGTGGCCTAATAATGGTTATGGAAGACTATGGAATCAATATTCCTTAAAAGACAAAATTGCATATCATGCTTCCCTCGTGACAAGTTTTCATCTATCCAATACAAACCTTTAACAACAATCATTTGGACAATATTATGTGCTCTCATGTGATGGAAAAATGGGAGTTTCAAGAAAAGGGGGCAGTATGTGGTTTGACAGAGTTTACAACAATCCTCTTCAGGACAGCTACACATATCTCGTGGCAAATCATGTCCACTGTTACATCAAAATTGATGACATTTTTCATTTGCAAGTACCCAGGTTCTATTGTAGCCCAACAATGAAAATATTACATCCGACAAACATTTTGGTTTCGAGGTTTGTAGTTTTTCATGATGACTAAGCATAGAGGAAAATACCATTGTATCCATGAGGTGGCTGCATTAATTCACTAATTTCAAATGGCAGCCTTATTTTGGCACATGCTACAATGGATAGGAAATGAATAAGCTCTACTGAGCAGTAGTTTACAGTAGAATAAGATCTTTTGAGAAGCAGTCTTCAATAATTAGATTCATAGGCTTTAATGTCTTGTGTTGTGGTTAGAAGGTTTATTCATAATGACAAAGCTGTGATCTCATTAAGGACTTAATCCTTCATGCCAATACTTAAACACTGTATGCACAATCTGGGCACAAGTTTTCACAACAATTTCTTAGTTTCATTGTCCATGGCATGAATAGTGGTAGCCCATTCTATTACCATGAAACCCCTGGGAAGATTTATATTTAGTTCTTGGCTTTGTTCTTCATCCCATCTATTAAATTTGAAGGGCCAACTTGGTAGAGATGTCACAGTGTTGCAAACTGGGATCCTTGCGCTCCATTTGTAGTTCATCAATCTGTAATTATATCTCCCTGCGAGCTTCATTATGCTCTAGTAAGACATTGTTGGGGAGTGATTTCATGTTCTAGTATAGCTTGATTATACACAGATATTAGTTTTGGCACCCTAAAGTATGGTCTGAATCAATCACCCACTCAACGATAGAGGCGAAGACCTCCTCAAAAACTTGCTCATCATTTTGAACACGAAATTCAATATCAACATAGTTGATTTCCTGTTGTATAGGAGAAGGGGTTTGGGGATGATATCTTTGTGCTTCCTTATGAGCTTGAAGTGTGCCTTGAGCACTCCCTTCTACTTGAGAAGAGGACCCTCAACAAGATTTTTCTCTTTATCGTGGCATTGGAGTTGTCAATAAGGGGAGTAATCGAGTATGGGTATGCACAAAGGTGAAGAATTCAAATGGATATAGCCATGTCCAACAGGAAGGAGCTTCAATGGTGTAAACACTAGGTAAGGCTGAGCGTAAATGAATTTAATGTTGGAGAGGAGAAGGTGTAGGGTTGTGGGAAACACCGAAGGAGGTAGGAATAATACTATGGCTCATAGAGGCTTCCCAAAGTGCAAGGTGGAACCAAGTATCTGACTGTATAAGAAAAATCTTGTAATAGCTATACAAAATCCTAATAACATATCTACTTGTATTTACTTACAATGGTTTTGTTAGTTTGAAATAAGTTGTTACCCTTTATATTTGTTATTTCTTCAAGGAATCTCACTTTCTATTATTCTCATGCCCATTAATATGTGAAGGGTTCTAAGCAGACTTTTATATTTTGTAGGCTCATTAAAAACTCATGAAGAAAACACCTCATACAAAGCATACCATTATCTCTCCATTCACATCATTAAACAAAGAAGAAGACACTCAAATCTAGTATCATTTTTTTTTTATGGGGGTTCATTAATGTAAACAAAAAATAAACTGTAAATATTACTTTTATTCTCTTTTGTGTTTTATAAACCATGAAGGAGATACCCAAAACTAAAAATGGAGGGGAGGGTAATTGCTTTGATCACTCTATCAATAAAAATGGCAATATCGGTCACATCACACTTAATGTTTCGCCTATTTGCATCAATACCTTACAATTGGGTTTTAGTTTTTGTAGGAGTTGTACGATACATATAAGTCATTCTAGTCCTCCATATGGATACTCTTATAGTCACTATGTAGTGTACATCAATGTCTTTATCATTGTTGATTGATATCACGCGGTGCTCATTAGTCAATGTTTCCAACTCATGTTTGCGTGATGTCAAACATTGTTGAAGGAATGTTTAAACATCATTTGGTGATCTATAGTTGTTATTGACCTTTTATGTTGACCATCCCTATGTCAATTATACTTGGTTATTATACCAAGAGGTAATTTTCAACTAATTATAATTGGTGTTATTAAAGATCTTTCTCTTGGGAATGCAGTTTGTGGTTGGACTAGGTGATAAAGTCTCCCCTATTGATATTGAAGAAGGCATGTGTGTCAGTTCAGTTATTAAAAAATGCCCCTTGAAAAACCATCCTTTTATGTTCACTTTTTCTTCTAGGGAGTTTGTTTCCTTTAGAGTTGAGTGTGATATTATCCATCAATTCTAAGTGTCGCTGACATGTGAGATATCACATTACTTCTTAGTGAAGCATTACTATGTTTTCAACTCTAATGTTTTATGTGGTATGCATTAATGTCAGGGTATGATTGTATTCCAGAATGTGGTGCACAATATCTTAGTTGAGTTGATATCATTGACCATGATAGTTACTCTTCTAGGCTGCTAGCTCACTTTAATGTTCAAATCAAAACATGAGAACGTGGTCAAGAAGGATGATCTAAATTTTTTAAAATTTTAGAAGGTGCTGATGTTTACAACTCTATGATGTATTGTTTGTAGGAACAACACATTAGGTAAGTTTGAAATAGTAGAGAGATAGACTTTGAGAGGTAGTATCTTGTCTTATTTCTCTAGTTATTTTATTGTATCATTACTTAAAACATAAAAGAGATCAAATTTTAAATTTCTTGGTTATTTTATTGTATCATTACCTATTTCTTATGCATGAATTTTCTTATTTCAATTTTTAGCGCTTGTGTACTATATGGAATGTATATTTATATATGGCTTATAAAAGCACTGACATATGTGGTCAAATTGAGTTTAAATGATTTTTTTTTTGGGTGCAGACAAAAGAAAATTTTGACAAAGAGGGTAAAATTTGCACTATACCATTTACATTTTTCAGGTGGAGATCAGGCCGTGATGCAAGGTACAAGAAAACAGAGGTTTTTCAAACATGTTGTAAACTCAAAAACTTTTGTCAAGTGTGTCTGCTTGATCTTGAATATGGATTTCCAGTCCAAGTTAGAGATACAGCCTTGGCCATTAACTCCAATGAGGCTATTCCAAGGAGTGATGTTAATAGGGAGTCTTTTGCTGAGGAACAGGATCACAAGGTGCATTTTTCTACTCTTGTCAATCTATGAATTCTATTTTATGTATGAAAATCAATGGTAGATTCCAAGTGTAATGCTAGTCTCTAACTTCATTTTATTTAATTTTTTATCATAATATATATAACTTCATGTTTTATGTTGTTTTATAGAAGGATTCTCTGTACTTCTACCTATAGCTTTTTGGCTCTCAATTGTTATGATTTTGTAATGATTCTCAAATAATAAATATACACCCATTTCTCCACCTTTTTCTTAATACATTTTCTTTAGAATTTAGCCAACCTGAAAGTCCCACAGAAATAGATAGATGTAGGAGCCATTTTAGGCATTGTAATTCTTTTTTCCAAGGAAAACCTTGTGGGAAACCCAAGGGAAGCTTCTTCACAATCATGGATGACATCCCTAATAAACCTGTCAGTGTAGACTAGTGTGCCTCACCCTAGACGATTCAAAGTAGGCACCTGCTGGCACTGAACTAGAAAAATGCCCAGCAACATCAATGACAAAAGTTTGAGCTAACCCCTTGGGCTTTGGGAAGCATTTGTACATTTTTCTAGTATATAAGTACAATAATAGGTGGCATCTCCTCATTTTTCTTGGAATTGTTTTAGATTTGTGGAGTATAGATCTAAATATGGTACTTTTATTCACTGTAATGCATATTTGGGGAAACTCACATGGAATTTTCCCTCATCTTGGTACATAAGGTAAATTGGATTCTTCAGGGCTCAAGGCCAAATAACATCTCAAAAAATTCGGCTCATGGAGAGAAAAAATGTCACAAAGTGGGATTTGAACCTGGTCGGGGAAGGAAACAACTTTTCTTATTAGCCACTTGAGCTACATTCAATTGATAATCTAAGTGTATTACTACAGAGGTGGTCATTTATTTCTCTCAAAGGAAATTTATCAACTAACTGGAAATCAACTATTACTTTTTTTATGGTTTCAAGAACAGTAAAAAAATTGTAAAATGTAAAAATGACATGTTAGTGTCCTGTAGTGACCAGATAACATCCAATATTTTTTTCCAGTTGTGACACCGGAAAATAAAATGTAAAAGGGACAATATCCTGAGAGACCTCATAGCAGCTGAAATTTTTATTAAAGGACTTATTGCAATTTTCCTTAGAGATTGTCACCCGAGGAAAAAAGGGAAAGAGGTAACAATTGTTGATCTCACTATAAAAGATCACCTTATTCTCATCCGACAAGGGATGTATGGGTCCAAATTGGCCAATAACTGCAAGATTTTGTCATAATTAGAATAATCAGAATAAACAATATTTAATAACCAAAGATCACATGTCAATTGTATGGATATTTTCATGTTCTGTTGCAATCAATGCTCATATTCTATATTCAGTATATTATTTATCTGTACAAATTCTTTTATGTTATCCTATTTATTTTTGATATAAGCCTCCTACACTTCATCTAGCTTCCTCCAACATGCCTTTGCATCATCAAAGTACTAAAAAATGCTCTTTTCTTGTACATTAACCTCATTAGGCCACAAATTATGACGAGAACCCTTTAGTATTCCTACATCATAGCAAAAAAAAATTAAATTAATGTGAGGAAAGAATATTTTTATAGACTGGAGGGTAAAAAATGGGCCTTCAAATCTACATATTGATGTGACACATCATCACCCCCATACTAAATGTGTTTCTCGTCCTCTAAGGAATTTAATCAGTAACGTGTAGTTCATGCATGGCCTTGGTGGCCTCTCTAACATGATAACAAATATCAGATGGTGTGCCCTCCTATGGATAAAATATTTAAATTTCCTATATGGCTACCCACTCCCTTTGTTCCTCTGTACTTGATCTCTTCTTTCTTGTATTCCTCTACTCCAGGGCATTCTTCAACAATTCAAGGGAGTGATTTGCAGATTGTGGGGCAGAGCATGCCACCTACTTTGGAAAACCTGCAAGCTCTTATGAAGCAAATGTGGAAATGAGTACTAATTTTTCCTTCTATCCTATATATTTGACCTCAATAAAACGTGTATGGGTTTCCTCATATTCATTTAATGAATTTTGGTTCAATGTGAAACAACTATGTTAGATTAGGATCCTATCCATTTGATATTATTATGATTAATTTACTTTTGTATTAATATGATTAATTTCCCTGTAACAGGTATACAAAATCCTAGAATATTTGGAAACCTACAAGAAAGACTATAAGCTTCCTTTTGTCCCTATTATTCTTTGTGGGTAAGGTCCGTGCTTTATTCCTTTTCATAGTATTTTTTTTGGTTACAGTTTCTAAAGTAGTAATACCATGCAGGGATTGGAACAGAAGCAAACGGGGGCATATTTACAAATTCCTACGGTCTCAAGGTTTTGTTTCTTCCTATGATATTGCTCACCACTAGACAGACAGTGATGCCGATGCTCATAAGGTTTGTACCATTTAGCTGTATGTTGGTCACAGGTTTGTAGGTTTTATAATCCTTTTCCTTTTGGTATTGATTCTTGAAAATGGAACAAAAACGAAATTAACTTGTGGTGAACTGCAAATTTCTAATTAATGAGTTGTTGGTTTGCCAGTAGGTTAGCCATCACAATCACCGTAGTGGAATTTATTTGGCTTCTTAATCCCAACAATCTGAGTAAGCCTTTGAAGGCTAACTCAAATGGTACATAATAATCTGCCAAAGGTTTGTCAATTCTCTTATAGTTTAAATTTTTCATTATATTCAGCTAAGGTGTCGAACATTGAAATATCAGACTTGCTTCAGAGTAGCTCAGTTTGGGGGTCAACTATTGAACATTAGACCCAGGATTGGATTTTCCCAAGAAATATATGTGGCAATATTTGATGCATATCGTGTTTGTGTTAATTGATTTTTATTTACCCAAAACAATTTTAAACAAATCAGTTTTCATTATTTTGATTAATCAAAATGTTTTTTTTGTAAAAATGGTCAAGCATATCAGTCTGTGTCACATCTAATTGATCTAAATATGTTTTGTTTCTTCATCCAGGTGGTGAGGTGCATGAAGATCGTTAATCCAAAAACTGATGATTCCAAGTATGTCATAAATGTTAAACAAATTTCCAAGGTATGCCTCTTTCTCCAGGTTGTGTTG
Source organism: Pinus albicaulis (assembly GCA_034641835.2). Classification (NCBI taxonomy): domain Eukaryota; kingdom Viridiplantae; phylum Streptophyta; class Pinopsida; order Pinales; family Pinaceae; genus Pinus; species Pinus albicaulis. The sequence continues at coordinate 461,590,430 of CM076574.1, read as the reverse complement.
TGATCATATAGTAAAGTCATTATTCTCTTATAGGTGTAGCAAGAATCAAAACTGCTACTTTACTCTTACACTAAAACTATAGCTGCAGTGATTAGTATTTTTCCCACAACAAAACTTATGAATTCAAAACCCAATGTTTCCCGAAAGCCACATTGACTTGCATGTCGTATTTACAAAGTTGTCTCTTTGGAATGCAGCTTGTGGTTGGACTAGGTGATAAAGTCTCCCCTACTAATATTGAAGAAGGCATGCGTGTCGGGTCAGTTAATAAAAATTCCCCCCTTGCAAAACCATCCTTTTATGTTCACCTTGTCTTCTAGGGAGTTTGTTTCCTTGAGAGTTGAGTGTGATATTATCCATCAATTCTAAGTGTCGCTGACATGTGAGATGTCACATTACTTCTTAGTGAAGCATTACTATGTTTTCAACTATAATGTTTTATGTTGTTTGCATTAATGTCATAAAAAATTTTAGAGATTGCTTCAGGTCACACCTTGTGGGTTTTTTTTGGAATGTAATGATTGATGGTATTCTTTCTTTATGTAGGGTTGATCGCAATAAGTATCAGATTCAGATCCCTTTTCCTCCTAAGATTGATCCCAGTGTGAAAATGATGACTGCTGAAGAAAAGCCAGATGCTACTTACAATGACGTTGGAGGTTGCAAAGAACAAATTGAATAGATGCGAGAGGTTTTTCAATTCTCTTATAAGTCATCGGCCATTCAAATTTCATATTTCCTCATTTGGCTAATAGTATCAACAGAGTATTATGTCAATAAATGGTCAATATAAAAATTCTTTTATCATAACAGTTACAGGGATAACATTGGGTAATCTCATCCTAGACAAACTACTTATTTGTGCTCTCGGTTGCAAATATATTTTGAATCAAGGATGCATTAAGCCTCTATGTGATCTTCTAGTATTTACAGACCCAAGAATTGTATCCGTTTTTCTTGAAGGGCTAGAGAATATTTTGAAAGTTTGGGAAGTAGAGACTTAGGTTCTGGGAAACAATGGAGGTGTAAATATCTATGCATAGTATATTGATGATGTTGAAGGACTTGAGAAGATTGAGAACCTGCAATGTCATGACAATAATGAAATTTATGAGAAGGCAGTAAATATTCTTGAAACTTATTGGCTAGAAGATGATCAAGATGATCAAACAATCAATTTTTACGTCTCATATTTAACATTTTAAGTGACCTATGATATGTCGTCAATGGAGGGAACACTTCATAATCGAGACAGTCAGAGAGATTTACATAGTCAAGTGTTCTTGCGTGCATTGTGTATACTCTATGTCCACATGCTATCAAATATCTTTTAAGTTCAACATGAGTACTTTATTTGACCTTGCAAGCAAACTTACAATTATTTACTATTTTTTTGGAAGCTCGGATGGAGTCTAGTTTCCTGAGTTGAAAGAAATTTCAAAATATGAGTGTTATGTTTGTCATCAAGAGAATAATTTCAAGAGATATTCTATCACTAATGAAATTTAATTTTGTAATATTTATCCACCAAGATATATAGGTTCCAATCAATTATCTAATATTTCATAAGAGGCAAGTGATCTGTTCTGGAAAATCTTGGTTTAAATGTTTTTTTGCTTATCAATATCCTTGGTTGTTGATAATTTGCTTAAAAATTAATTTTAACTTTTAATTCTTCTTGAGCATTAATTTATGTTTTGAAACAATTATTGAATTTTACCAAGTATTTAGTAACAATTATAGCATGTTGCAGAATATTGGCCCTTTTTGATATCAACATGTATTTATGTGTCCCTTGCTATAGCTTAGGACAATTAAAACATAAATTCAAACTTCCTAATTTCAAACAGTGTCATCAAAAAGCTTACCTTAGACTGTGGTGGAATCCTTAAGATTGTGGTGAACTCCTTACTTAAGCTGTGGTGGACTCCTAAGCTCAAATTGTGGAAGATTACAATGATTCTTGTGTAGTAACTACAACCATATTGGAAGGTGTATAGATTTTTTGCTCATTTCCTTGTTGGATAGTATCAACACAGTGATACTACCTCTCAGAATGATGGAGACCTTGATTGATGTAATTGACCTAAATGTGTATCATAATTTTTTGCTCAGACTTCCTTGTTGGACAACCACAGCACAATAATACTACCTCTCGGAATGGTGAAGACCTTGGTTGTTGTAATTTCCTTGACTGTGCATCGTCATTCTTGGGTCGGATTTCCTTGCTAGACAGTCACAACACAATAATACTACTTCTCGGAACAGTGAATACCTTGGTTTCTGTAATTACCTTGACTGTGTATCATCACTCTTGGAACACAACAAATATTGTTGAAGTGTTGGAGTTGTCCAACATCAAGACCATTGTTGGAGACTTATTTTGGACAAGTGAGGCATTGGACAATGAACAATCAACAAAAGTTTTGGAAGTACCTATTAAGAAGTTGGTGGAGATATATCTCACTTGGGAAAGGGTTATTGAAGACATCCTCAAGAATCCTTGAAGGGTTATCTTATTATTGATGCCTACAAATGAACCCCGAACATCAATTTTTGTAATGGTTGTTTAATCATATGAATGACAAAGATCCTAGAGTCATTAATCCTAATGATTGAATTCATTCTTATTCCTTTAGTGATTTTAAATCCTTTTCAAAGTGCATATGCCTCTATTTGTTAGGATTCCAATTTTATGCTCCATCAATAAAATATAAAATAATAAAGCTAATCCTTCTTCCAATTTTAAAAACTAGGAGTATTTTTTTGAAGCTATCAATATATGCACTATAAACTAGTTTGAGTAATTTTTCTCCTTAAATTTGAAATATACCAAACCATTTCTCTTCATATATATTGAAACATTGATGAGAGTTGAGTTTTTTTCCTTTGGAAATAATAATTTTATCTAAAAAATTTTGGATTTATTGCTACAAGGGGTGGGATATCTATCTCTTAGTATAAAAGTGTGAAATACATTACTAGTGAAACTTTTGACATACAAAATAATTCATAGCTAAACACACCTTTATGAATAGTTTTGACATTATTAATAGAAATAAATAAGGGTAAAACTTTTTGAGATTTACATGATGATTGATGATTATCTTGAAAATCCATTATTATGAGTAGTAGCATGCTTGGTGTTAGATCCATAGGTTACGCTATTTTAAAATAAAATATTGCATAGAAAAATTCATGACACTTGAAAAGGATCATAAAAAAAAATTCTTTTTAATTCGTTGTTGTTTATATTTGCTAAAAACCCATTTACAAATGGTAAGTTTGAAGGCAAAAATTGTTAAGGTCACAATCAAGATTTGAGAAATCCATTGGAAGTGCAAGAACCTACACATAACTTAAAATTGTTATATGAAGGACCATGATCAACATAAAACAACCCAATAATGCAAATTTGGTTATATGGTGTGGTTATATCTCAATAAAAAAGAGTTTTAAGGATGACAATGACAAGTTGTACAACACATGGAAGAGAACAATTTCTAGTTTAATGCACCCATGCCCATGAGGTTGGATTATAATAATAATAATAATAGAGAAAAAATACTTAAACTATATTTGATACTTCCATGATGATTGATGAGGAAACCATTATTACAAGTAATAACATACATTATTCATCTGTTATATTTATATATTATACTATTTAGAAATACAATTTTATGAATAAGAAAATTCATGATACTTGAAAAGAGACATAAAAATGTTTCCAAAAGAAATTAAAATATCAAATTCCAAGTAAAGGGAAATGACTTGTACAAAATAAGGTATAAGAATGTTTTCCATACAACATGTTGAAACTTTCAAAATATTGAGAAAACAAAATATAGATTAAAAGGGGATGTGTACAACATGTAAACGATTAAAGACAAAATTTTGGAGAAATTTAACTAAATCTTGATTACAAGATGTTGAATATTCCTTTGTAGGATCTATTCCATGTTGTGAACAATATTTTCCAAGCACATGTAAAATAGAAACATGTCAAATGAACATAGAAACATTTGACATTTGACATTTGTAGGATACTTTTTTGAAGCTATCAATATGCGAGCTATAAGTGAGTTTGAATAAAATTTCTCTTTAAATTTGAAATTTACCAAACCATTTCTCTTCATCTATATTGAAACATTGATGAGAGTTGAGTTTTTTTCCTTTGGAAATAATAATTTCATCTAAAAAATTTTGGATTTATTGCTACAAGTGGTGGGCGGAGGGCATCGCGCCTTAGGAGGGCGCCCGATGAAATGAGTTCGGGTCGGGTCATTTCGTTTGAGGGTGCCCATATCAGGTTTGCTAAGTTGTGACTGCATGGGTGCCTTGTTCACATTTGTGCGGGCCGTTTTCCAATTTCTCCCTTGTGCGTTCGTTTGGTCGGGTGGAGGGTGTCGCGCCTTGGGAGGGTGCCCGATGAAACGAGTTCGGGTTGGGTCGTTTCGTTTGAGGGTGCCCGTATCAGGTTTGCTAAGTTGTGACTGCATGGGTGCCTTGTGCACGTTCATGTGGTCCATTTGCCATTTTCTCCCTTGTGCATTCGTTCGATTGGGCGGAGGGCGTCGCGCCTTGGAAGGGTGCCCGATGAAACGAGTTTGGGTCGGGTCATTTTGTTTGAGGGCGCTTGTATCAGGTTTGCTAAGTTGTGACCGCACGAGTGCCTTGTGCCCATTCGTGTAGGCCATTTTCCGTTTGATCCCTTATGCATTCATTCAGTTAGGTAGAGGGCATCGCGCCTTGGGAGGGTGCCTGATGAAACGAGTTTGGGTCAGGTCATTTCGTTTGAGGGTGCCCATATCAAGTTTGCTAAGTTGTGACCACATAGCTGCCTTGTGCACGTTCGTTCGGGCCATTTTTCGTTTGCTCCCTTGTGCATTTGTTCGGTCGGGCAGAGGACGTCGCGCCTTGGGAGGGTGCCCGATGAAACGAGTTTGGGTCGGGTCGTTTCGTTTGATGGTGCTCGTATCAGGTTTACTAAGTTGTGACCACATGGGTGCCTTATGCACATTCGTGTGGGCCGTTTTCCATTTGCTCCCTTGTGCGTTCATTCGTTCAAGTGGAGGGCATCGTGCCTTGGGAGGGCCCCTGATGAAACGAGTTCGAGTCGGGTTGTTTCATTTGAGGGTGCTCGTATCAGGTTTTATAAGTTGTGACCAAATGGGTGCCTTATGCACATTCATGTTGGCCATTTGTCGTTTTCTCCCTTCTGCATTCATTTAGTTGGGCGGAGGGCGTTGTGCCTTGGGAGGGCGCCCAATGAAATGAGTTTGGGTTGGGTCATTTCGTTTGAGGGCGCCCATATCAGGTTTGCTAAGTTATGACCACATGGGTGCCTTGTGCATGTTCGTGTGGGCCATTTTTCGTTTGATCCCTTGTGCGTTCGTTCGGTCGGGCGAAGGGCATCATGCCTTGGGAGGGCGCCCGGTGAAACGAGTTCGGGTCGGGTCGTTTCATTTGAGGGCACCTGTATCAGATTTGCTAAGTTATGACTACACGGGTGCCTTGTGCATGTTCATGTAGGTCATTTTTCGTTTTCTCCGTTGTGCGTTTGTTCGGTCGGGCGGAGGGGGTCACGCCTTGAGAGGGCGCCTGATGAAACAAGTTCAGGTCGGGTCGTTTTGTTTGAGGGTGCCCATATCAGGTTTGCTAAGTTGTGACCACACGGGTGCCTTGTGCACATTCGTGTGGGCTGTTCGCTATTTTATCCCTTGTGCATTTGTTCGGTGGGGCAGAGGGTGTCGCGCCTTGGGAAGATGCCCGATGAAATAAGTTTGGGTCGGGTCGTTTTGTTTGAGGGCCACAATATCAGATTTGCTAAGTTGTGACCGCACGGGTGCCTTATGCATGTTCGTGCAGGCCATTTTCCGTTTTCTCCCTTGTGCGTTCGTTCGGTCGGGCGTGTTAGGTCTCTGTAACAAGCAAGATTGGTAAAGTCCGATCACAGAGTTAACATCATTTCAACCAACTTTGGGATTCTAGGATCTAGCCCTCCTGAATCCGGAGAGGGATCTCTCCAATATGTACAAAGATGGATATTGTCTTTGAAGTTTAGGGTGATGGTATTAGGCTAGTTATGAAGGCCAAGGGTTTTGTTTGGTTTTCTTGGATGGTTGAACATAGTTGCTGTCTGAGACGGAAAGATCTATATGCAAATAGGTTCAAAGGTGAGAAGTTGCAAGTAAACGAAATAAGCTTTGATTCTAAAGAGAGATGATGGCAAGTTTTCAATCCATTGGGCTATGGAGTCATAAGGGAATTTAATTGAAACATCCAGGTTCAAGAGTAATCTATGGGGCAAGTCATCTAGGCCTAAGGATCTCTTTGAAGTTTTATTTATGGAATGGGGTGATACAACAAGAAAGGGAATCAACAGATGCAGAACGAAGAGCAGCCCAGGATCTGGTAAGTACTTTGAAACTAGCCAGCCTTTGACCAGGCACTTAAGAAAAACATAGAAGCAAACTAGGATCTGGTAAGTACTTTGAAACTAGCCAGCCTTGGATACACTTCTAATAGAAAACAGATTAAAAACAAAGGGAAACTTGAAGGCAACCTTTGGAGCAGAAACTAGTGGGCAGGGCTCACCTTTCTCCTCATCTTAGTTCTCCTTTACTTAGTTACTTTCCAAGACAATCACCAAGATAACACAGAATGGCCCAAGATCTGATAAGTGCTTTGAAACTAGTCAGCTTTTGACACATCCTAAGGGAAACAAACAAATAGTTGAGCAAACAAGAAAGGGACTCAGGGCTAACCTTTGATTTCCTCAATTCATTCCTTACACAACATATATGAAAGTAACATTCAAAAACAACATTCAGCAGTGACGAAAAGATGAGGGAACGCCAGCATCTCTGTACTTAGACTGAATTAAATCATTTCTAAATAACACTATAAGAAGAAAACATTGGGATAAAGATTTTTCAGCCAGAGAAGGTCACTGGTGCACAGCAAACTCTAACACTGTTTAAACTGTTCTTTATAGTGGAAAATGAAACAAATTGAAAACAGAAATAAAATAACAAGTTACAGTGAGAATAACATCACCATCAGCGTAGACCAGGATCCCATAAATCAGCTTGTATTGATTGCTTCAAACCGGTTACAATCTTCAAGTCCAATGTTTTAATACATCTCTTCTTCACAACCTAACCTATTGGTTACAAGCAGAGCTCCAAGAGCCCATGAAACCACTATTTACAGTCAAGAGTTTTCCACTCAGAAATAGCTACAGCGCTTCAGCAATTACATTGACAACCAACTAATCCAACCCCTCACTCATCTTCTATTGAAGTATTTATAGAAGGATGAGGAGGTGAGATCTAATTAAAAGATCTCAAACACAATCAATGCAGAATTAATGTCTTCCTGACCCCGTGAGGTTCGATGAAGAAATTCTACAGGTGTTACATTGCATTAATGCGTTTATACTTAAGAAGTAAGCTCGAAGAGAGCTTATATTGACCTTTGAGGCTCTGCGTACTGTTAGGGTTACTCTGTAGACATTCTGTCGTTGAAATCCGGTGCAGTAATAACTTCTTTGGTTGTTCGAGGCATAATATCTGATCCTGTTCAATAAATTCATCCTCTGATTGAGCTTTCTGAGGCAATAGGTGGCACTGTGGTGGTTGAGGAATCAATTCGCCTCAAAGTATGGCGGTGGAGGCGATCTGTCTGATGAACACTTTTAGGTTTTGCTTTAATCCGTGTTCTGAGCCGGGGATTAGGCTTTTGATAACCGTCTTAGCCGTAATCCCCGCCAATCTTCTCACAAAACCACTGCTCTGGTTCACTCTGTCTTCAAAACCTGATACTCTTTCTCTGCTTTGATATCGATGGCATCCTTCGAGCTTTACAGGGACGTGCGGCAACCAAAGCTCATGAAACTTTGTTGATATCATTGTTCTTCTCCGTATGATCGATTCCCTGGATAAATCGGAAGGATTGGAGTCGTCACCCTCATCCTTTAGATTTTCATAGAATACGAAGGAAAAACTTTAAAACATGCAAAATACAAGAAAAATGAGGAAATCCTGCGTTATATGGATAAACTGCATCGGAAGGCGTGCGGGAGAATTTGAGCGATCAGAGCCGTTGATCATATTTCAATCAACGGTTGGGAGCATTTTGAACAGTCAACGGGGAAAAGGTGGACTGTACAACGGAATCGGGAGAACAAATGAGGGCCGTCGATCTGCGGAGATCGACGGTGGGGATTAGCCTTAAAACGCGCCGGGGAAGATTTAACGGGCGGGCGAATTCATTAAAGGGTGAGCGGAAAAGGTGATCGGGGACCGTCGGATGGGAGGGCCCAGATCCGACGGTGGGGATGAATCCCGCTGCACGGCCATAGGACGAGGCTTAACGCGCGGGAGATGGACATGGCATGGCGGTTTTTGGGGTGAGGTGGAGAACACGTGTCGGCCAGCGTGTGGAATCGCTGGCCGACGTCCTAAAACTGCTTCCGGACGAAAGGTGGTGCGGGCACAAAACCAGTGGTTATGGAAAACAGTGCGGCGAAAAGGGGGGGGTCCACCAGGTGGGAGGTACACTCCGCACCGTCGATCCGAGGGACATATCGACGGCTGAGTTTTAATACGATTTTCTTGGGTGGAAAAATAAAATAAACCCGACTTTACTTTTTACAAAGGTTTTCAATGTTGTCGGGTGATAAATTGTTTCTGAGGGTTAAGCGCCCTGCGGAATTTAGCACATGGTTCCGGCGGGGGAACATATGGATGGAGAGAAAGCGGGGGCTTAGCCTGAGGGGCTAAAGCCCAACGCATAGAAAATGTATGTTTTTCTATGGTTTTTTAATGATTTTTGCAAGAGGGGAAAGGTTCCGATAGGTCAAAAAGTGAGTTTTTGACCTTAGGAAATGAGATCAATGGAGGAATAAGGGATATAAAAGGGTTTGATGGGGTTTTTTACGGATGAAAGGATACTTGAAGAAATGAAGGGAAAATGGAAGAAGGGGGGAGGAAAAAGGGGAAGGATGCAGCAATATTTGATTAGGATTTTCATGGAACATCAGAGGCAGAGAGGATGAGGAGTTTGCAGAACCGAACAGTAATTTGGACTCTTACCAACAGACTTCAAGTACCAACAATTTTTAGGATTAAACTTGTTTCTTGAAGGCTGCAAAGAACATTTAGCCACCAACTGCTATAATTGAAAAATATGGGTGGCTAACAGTGGCTCCACTTGGGGATGGTGTCTTCTTGAAGACATCAAGAATTCAGACTTGATTTCTCTGGGATGCTGACTGGTGTCTGACCCAGCACTTGCTCTTGCTTTTCTTCTGGACAAAATAATGTCAGTCATGAAAAAGAGATGAATTTCATCAATACAGCTTCTACCTACCCCAATCCTACTGATCTAACATTTTTTCTTCATCAGAGTGCACTTGGATTGGCAAACTCTTAACACAACATTTTATTCTTTTTGAAAGCAGTAAATCTAATCTACTTCTACTCCTTATTTCTCCCTGAACTCAGATTAAACAGTTGAGTTCAGATATTCCTCTACCTATTCTACTGTTTGTTGGGTTTAAACAGTCCAACAAACTTTTATTCTCTAAATTCTACAACAGGAATTTTAAAAATAGCCAAGTCAAGATTGAGCGGTTTGACTTGCTATGATCTATGGCATAAAGACAAGCTGCACACAGATTTTTATTTGCAGAAAAATTTAAATCAAAACAGAAGGCTTAAGATCTGAAAATTTTCTCATTATGGCCTTCTCTCATGTTCACAGCTCTGTTTTTCTTTTCAGTGAGCTATCTTTGCTTCTCTTCTGGTTCAAGTTTTGAGCGAATTAGAACCAGGTCTTTTCTCTTTGACTCAGCAATTGGAGTAGTTTTGAGTCAGTTTTTGGAAACTTTGGTTCAGATTTTGAGTTTGTTTGAACCTTCATTTCTACCCTAATCTATCTACTGATAAGCCAAGATTAAACAGTTTGGCAAATCAAATTTGCTACCCTATCAGCAGAAAATTGAAAGCTAATTAGTCAAGATTTAAACAGTTTGACCAATTAGAAGTGTGTTTCAAGGAGTGGCATTTAAGCTTGCACACTTTCAGATTCATTTCTCTTTTTTGGCATGGGGCCTTGCCTTTCTTGTTTTTCATTCCTGCCCTCTTTTCATTTTTTCTTTGTTTTTGTATTTTTTGATTTTTCATAACCTTAAATGTAATGGTGGATGAAGTATTTACAATGGAAAAGGTGAAAAGGCTTCAAAACATGAAATAATTTTAAGAAAGATAATGCTTAAGCATCCTGCCATTGACAGGACCCCCAAACAATTCTGCTCCATTCAGTTCTTGTAAGAAAAATGCATTGTTCCCAGCAACTGAATGAATGGAGTAAGGGCCAAGCCACAGATTGTCAAATTTACCATGCTTTCCCTTGTCTTCCCTTTTGGAGTCCCACTTTAAAACTTTGTCTCCAACTTTGAAATTACTGGCCTTTGTTCTTTTGTCAAATATCTTCTTGATATTGTCTTGCTTCTGTAATGCTTTGTGGTACACTTCCTCTCTGGTTTGCTGAAGATGGATGGTCTGATTTATTCTTCTGATTATGTCATTCTCTTCAGTCTGCAACTCTTGAATTAACTTCATAACTGGTACACCAAGGCTGTTAGGAAAAATTGCATCTGTACCATACACAAGCTGGAAGGGTGACATACCAATGGATTTCTTCAATGTTAATCTGTCGGCCCATAGTGCATGGACCAGCTTTATGTGCCAAGACTTCTTGTTGTCCTCCAACAGTTTCTTTATTATGTTCACTAAGCTTTTGTTGGAAGACTCTGCAAGTCCATTACCTTGAGGGTAATAAGCTGTGGAGTGTCCCAATGTTATCTGATACTTATGACAGAATTCCACCATTTTCTTTGATCTGAATGCTGCTGCATTATCTGTAATGATCTTGGTAGGACAGCCAAATCTGGAAAGGATATTGGTTTCTATAAATTTTATGATAACTGAATCATTGGCCTGTCTACAAGGAATGGCTTCTATCCACTTAGTGAAATAGTCTGTGGCAGTGAGGATCCACCGGTGTTGGGCAGAGGATGATGGGTGGATTTCTCCTACGAAGTCAAGTCCCCACTGTTGAAAAGGGGCTGCAACAGTAATTGGATGCAGAGGAAGGGGTAGTAATTTTCTCTTGCCCTCAAACAATTGGCATTTATGGCAAGTGGTTGTAAGTTTGTGCACATCAGGAAAAAGAGTGGGCCAATAGAAACCAGCCCTCAAAATTTTGTTGGCTGTTGACTTCCAGTACAAATGGCCTCCACACTCTCCTTCATGGAATTCCTGCTTAATCTTTTCTGCATCAAACTCAGGCAAACATTTAAGCAATATACCACTAGCATTTTTCCAATAAAGACATTTGTCAATTATGCAATAATTTACAGCTTTTAACTTTAGGAATCTTGCCTTTGTTTTGGATAAACCAGGAGGTGTATTTAAATTAAGCAAAACATAAACAATATCAGTATACCAAGGAGAAATCGCAAAATAATCTTCAATAATGGGAGTTGAGAATTCTTCTTGGTCATCCAAAGCATTAATCATATTGATATCGAGAACTTCACAATTTGATTCAGCCATCAACCTAGCTAGACCCTGACCTTTGATGAGCTTAGTGGGTTTAATCTCTAAATCATATTCAAGAATAACAGCAATCCACTTACCTCTTTTACCATCTGGATCCTGGGTTAGAATATCTTTAACAACTGAATTTGGGACAAAGGCAATGATATGTGAGTGAAGGATGTATACCCTGAAGTCTTTTAAAGCTTTCACCAAAGCAAAAGCTTGCTTTTCCATAATATTATACTTCAAAGGGGCATCCCTCAATGCCTTGCTAAAGAATGCAATGGGCTGCTCTTGTCCTTGCGGATTTTTCTGTAAAAGGACAGCAGCTATAGTATGTTCTGATGCAAATGAGAAGATATAAAAATCTTTCGAGAAATCGGGACTTATGAGAACTGGTGTTTTGGTTAACGCTTGTTTAACCAGTTCAAAAGATGTCTTTGCTTCGGCGGTCCATTTTACCCCTTGCTCCTTCTTCAACATGTTTGTGATATTCCTAAGGAGCTCGGCCAGGTTGGGGATGAACCTTCTCAAAAAGTTTATCTTTCCGATGAAAGACTGCAACTCTTTGATATTCCGAGGATGGGAGATTTGCAATATGGCTTCAATCCTCATGGGACCTATCTTTATGCCCTGCTCTGAAATGATGTGCCCAAGAAGTTTACCTTCTTGGAGACCAAATAAAGTCTTCTTAGGGTTCAAAGATATCCCAAACCTTCTGCACTTCTCGAAAACTTTTCTTAAATGTTCTAAGTGTTCTTCATCTGTTTTTGAAAACACAGTTACATCATCAAGATAAATAATGATGAAGAAGCCTAATTCTTCCGAGAATGCTATGTCCATGGCTCTCTGAAAGGTTGCTCCAGCATTCATTAAACCAAAAGGCATTTTTACATACATGAAAGTGCCCCAGGGTGTAGTAAAAGCTGTCTTTAATTGATCATCAGGGTGGACTAAGACTTGATTATACCCTGAATAGCCATCTAGCAAAGAAATTCTTTTAGACCCTACCACCTTTTGAAAAATATGATCCATCTTGGGCAAAGGGTAGTTATCCTTTAATGAAGCTTTGTTTAAATTCCTGAAGTCTATACAAAGCCTGATTTCTCCAGTCTTTTTCCTAACTGACACTAGATTAGATACCCACGGGTTGATTCTGCGCAGTTTTTGTTTGAATGGTTTTTGGTTTTCTTTAAGAGGGATTTTGTGCTGTATTATTTCAGTGTCATAGGACTTAAGATCTTCGTAACTCCATGCAAAAACATCAGCAAATTCTTTAAACAGCTCCAAATATTTGAGTTTAATGTGAGCTGGTAAAGTTTTAGACAGTTTGATCAATCTCGGTTTTTCCTCATTGCCTATATTACATTCTTTCACTTCAGTTTCCACAGGTTCCAGTTTTGGTTTGTTGGCCACGTCATCAAAATCAAACAGTTCTTCTAGAGGGGCCAAACCCTTGGGCAGACTATCATTATCAGAATGCAGAGTTTCTATTTCTTGTGTTTCAGGTTTCGGACTTAATTCTGCTTGGCGTGTGGATGTGATAGTCTGAAGGTTTATACCTACCAGCAGTGGAGATGGCTCTTCTTCACCAAGAAAATTTTCTTCACTGCAGTCTGTATCATAGTCTGAATCTGAACTATGGGGTTCAAACTCATTTCTGAATTGCATGAAGTCTTCTATTTGTTTATCTCCATCAAATACCTGCCAATATTTCTTGTTATCTGGGATAGCTGGTCTGAATTTTAGTTGGGAGGCGTCATCATACAGCAGTGGGCAGGTCCTAGCAGCAAAGGCTAAATTGTGGGCAGCAATGTTTCTTTTCCTTGGGACAAAAGATAAGGTGTACTCCTCAAACGTTTTTAAAAGATCAATGACATCATTCCTATAGGCCCTAAGTCTGGGGTGATTTGCATTGTACTCCCCATTGACTTGCCTAATGATTAATTCAGAATCCCCATATACATCGATTTTCTTGGCACCTAGTTTTTTCAAAAGATGCAAGCCCAAGAGAAGGGATTCATATTCTGCTATGTTGTTGGAACACTGAAAGTTTAATTTACATGAGATACATTCTGTATGATTATTTTCAGTGTTAGTGATCCAGACACCTGCACCTGCATTTGTTTTGGTGCATGACCCATCAAAATACATAGTCCAGAGAGGCAGATTTTCAGTTTGATGAATGGACTTTGTATCATTTGATTCCCCAAGTTTTTCATTGGGTTGAGGACTGTCTTTCTGACTGTCAAGTTTTGAGCTCACAGGATTGATAACTTGGATTTCCAGATCTGTGTTAAGTTTGCTAGGATCCTCAGACACAATAGACCGTTTCGGCATTTCATCATTGTGTTCCCCCTCTTTTATTTCAGCCATGGATTCTTTTGAAACAATTTGTTCGGTGAGTGTTTCATCGTTGAACATGATAAAGGAATCAAGGCTCGTGTTTACAGCATAGAGTGGGGAGTTTTGAGGCCGCTCCTGGCTTGTTACTGTGTATTGCATGTGAGATTCCCTATAAAGCCTCCTAGTTTGATTGAAGACAGGGATGGTTGCATAGGCCATGTCCATTTGCATAGTCCCCTGTAACTTAGCCCCCCAAGACCTTGATAACAGCATTCCATACTTTGGGGGAACATCAGCCACAACAACATCCATGACTAAACATTTGGCTGGAATTTGGGCTAGATTAACACAGAGATCTTTAATCAATCCTAGACACTTAACTCTACTCGAGTCAAAGGAGTACAGGTCTTTGTAAGGTCTGGTAATTTCAAGACCCAGGCTCTCCATTACAGCTTTTGGCATTAAATTATGGGAAGCGCCTGAGTCGTGCATAGCATTATGGAGAATTTTGTCATGAATGTTTAAGATTACATAAAAGGGAGGGACAGGACCTTCTTGGAATTTTCCTTCAATCTTTGGACCGAAAATAAGCTCTGGTTGGTCATCACTAAGATTGAGAGTATCTTCGTTATCCTCCAAGTTTAAAGCCTTCAAAATTTTGGACCTATATACATGTTGGGCAGCCAACTCAGTCAAAGGAACAGAGATTTTGATCTTTGAAATTTCCTGTTCCAAACTGAAAAGGTTTTGAGTTTTTAAAGCATTGACTTCAGCCTTGTTTACTGCCACTTTATCAGCACTAACAGCTTGCTGATTTGGTTTATCTACAGTTGAAACAGTTACTTTTGCAGGAGTACTAACTAAGGTGCTAGTACTACTAGTGTTTTCACTCTGTTTTTCAATATTTCGAGTGTCTTTCTCTTTACCACTACCAGAATCGACAGCCACCGTTTTGTCCTTTTGTTTGATTGTTTTAGACTTAGTTGCAGTGCTGTTCTGAGAAGGTTTGTCAGAGGTTTTATTGTTGGGGGTTTGCTGATTAGATCTACTTCTGAGTTCATATTCCCTTAAAGGTTCTATGACAGCATTCTCCATGTTTTGACAGTCATTCTGATTATCATCTCTTCTGTCATCATAAGGCGTATACAGACCTTGTTTATTATCATAATGAACCTCAAAGTCATCATCATCTACCTCAAATAAGTTTATGTCGTTATCTTCTGTTGTTTGATCTGTTTCCTCAACCTCACTTAAAAAGTTTTGATGAAAGGGAGGGAGGATCTGCTGATCATCTTCCCTGGGTCTGTTTGGAGGCTGATTTCTTCTAAGATTCTGATTCTGGTTTTGGTTTCTGTTTTGAGGAGCATTTTGATTTAGACTTGCTTGCGCTCTCTCTAGAATGCTCATTTTCTTCATCATTTCTTCCATCATTCTTTCCATTTTTGAGCTTGAAGTGGAAGGGGTGGATTCCTCTCTAAAAGATACTTTCTTTTCAGCTTTCATCCTTGCTCTTTTCTCCATAAGGTTCACCTCTACAGAAAGGGCACCTCTTTGCATGTCTTCAAGGGTTGCAAAGACTCTTTCTCTGAGTGAATATGTCATGTCTGGATCAAACCCTTCAGGAAATTTGTTTAAGGTTGATCCCTGAGGAGGTTTCAGTTCAGGGGAAAGTGCGTTATACACACTGTTGAATCTGGTACAATAAGCTTGTACGCTTTCCCCAGGGTTCCTATGGAGATTGTTATATTTAGCAAGGACTTGGAGAGGGTTTTTCCTTACTTCCCATTTGTTTAAAAATGTTTGATGGAAGGCTTGAAGGTCGTTAATACTATGGGGGGTTAAACCTTTAAACCATTTTCTCACATCTCCCCCCAAACTTTGAGCAAACAATCTGATTTTGACAGATTCATTATCAATTTCATTTCTGTCAAAGTAGTCATTCATCTTGTCCACGTGTTGAGATGCTGTTATGGTATTATTAGCATCATATAATGGAATTTTGGACTGACAGTCCTGTGGAAGATTGACTAATGGTACAGGAAGGACTAAGGGAGCATACCATGCTGCCATGATATGTGGTGGGTTTACAAGTGGAGGTGTGGGTTGAAGTGAAGTGGTTTGAACACTGGATGAAGGATGAACAGAAGTGGATGGAACAGCAGTAGATCTCCGAGTTGACCTGGGGTGAGAGGCACCTAGATTATGTATGAAATGTAAATCAGGAGGTGTTGATTCTGTATTCCCAAGAGTCCCACTAGTTTCGGGAGATGAAAGGGTAGGCTCAGAATCTAACTGATCTAAATCACCAAATGACCTAGTTATGAATGGGTTTAATAAGTCAATTTGTGATTCATGAAGAGCTGAAAGGTTTTCAGGGACTGAATTGGCTCTTATCAGGGATCTGAAGATAGTTGAGGATTGTATCCTAGGAGACTTCCTAAGAATTCTTTCAGGGTTGTCAACTATTTCAGGAGGATCCGGGTCAGGATGGGCTCTAGTATGAATCTTTTTAGGAGCCACAATGTTTATGGGATTAGACCCAATCTAAACAAGAAAAGTTCAACCAGATATGACAATCTTTAGACGGTTAACTAATCTGTTTTCTCAATTCGAATCCTACAGTCCTTTAACTGAATTTGAATGATTTTATAATGATAAGGGTTCTTTCCAGTGGAGTTTTAAGGTCTGTTCAGGATGGCGGAGTCGCCAGGTGGAAGGTTCAGAGTATTTTCAAAGGAATGCACTGTCCACCACAGTGTTTGTGAAACATTCTTTTTCAAGGATATCTCAAAACACAACAAACTCTAACCAGAGATTGACTGGGAGGGCATTCACCAGATATGTCACCCCCAAAAGAGGATGGGATCCAGAGGCTACCTGGCCCTTTCCAGACTCTGTCTAAGAGTATAGGGTAAAACACATGAAAGACGTATACAGGTATCAAAACTTGTGTTTTACTACCAATCTGAAATGTTTTTGGTATTTTCTTAATTGTTTATATTTGTGGTTTCTTGAAAGAATGTCCTAGCTTTGCCTCAAAACTTAGCTACGGTTAAGAAACAAAGACAGTCTATCCTCGTGGCTAAGCTAGCTGATTTTCCAAGGTTAGATAAAGACTTAAAAGAACACTAGGATTGACCTAGTTTGTCACTGATCCAAACAAGTTTTATCGTGATTACCATTATTTGGTAGTGCTTGGAAAGGCTGCTTTTTACTCTCAAGGTGTTATATGAAAATAAAAGGGAAAAAGATGAAAAACTCAAGTCATCCCGAGTGGAGTCGCCAGAAATGTTAGGTCTCTGTAACAAGCAAGATTGGTAAAGTCCGATCACAGAGTTAACATCATTTCAACCAACTTTGGGATTCTAGGATCTAGCCCTCCTGAATCCGGAGAGGGATCTCTCCAATATGTACAAAGATGGATATTGTCTTTGAAGTTTTAGGGTGATGGTATTAGGCTAGTTATGAGGGCCAAGTGTTTTGTTTGGTTTTCTCAGATGGTGGAACATAGTTCCTGTCTGAGACGGAAAGATCTATATGCAAATAGGTTCAAAGGTGAGAAGTTACAAGTAAACAAAATAAGCTTTGATTCTAAAGAAAGATGATGGCAAGTTTTTAATCCATTGGGCTATGGAGTCATAAGAGAATTTAATTGAAACATCCAGTTTCAAGAATAATCTATGGGGCAAGTCATCTAGGCCTAAGGATCTCTTTGAAGTTTGATTTATGGAATGGGGTGAGACAACAAGAAAGGGAATCAACAGATGCAGAACAAAGAGCAGCCTAGGATCTGGTAAGTACTTTGAAACTAGCCAGCCTTTGACCAGGCACTTAAGAAAAACATAGAAGCAAACTAGGATCTGGTAAGTACTTTGAAACTAGCCAGCCTTTGATACACTTCTAATAGAAAATAGATCAAAACAAAGGGAAACTTAAAGGCAACTTTTGGAGCAGGAACTAGCGGGCAGGGCTCACCTTTCTCCTCATCTTAGTCCTTCTTTACTTAGTTACTTCCAAGACAATCACCAAGATCACATAGAATGGCCCAAGATCTGATAAGTGCTTTGAAACTAGTCAGCTTTTGACACATCCTAAGGGAAACAGACAAATAGTTGAGCAAACAAGAAAGGGACTCAGGGCTAACCTTTGATTTCCTCAATTCATTCCTTACACAACATATATGAAAGTAACATTTAAAAACAACATTCAACAGTGACGAAAAGATGAGGGAACGCCAGCATCTCTGTGCTTAGACTGAATTAAATCATTTCTAAATAACACAATAAGAGGAAAACATTGGGATAAAGATTTTTCAGCCAGAGAAGGTCACTGGTGCACAACAAACTCTAACACTGTTTAAACTGTTCTTTATAGTGGAAAATGAAACAAATTGAAAACAGAAATAAAATAACAAGTTACAGTGAGAATAACATCACCATCAGCGTAGACCAGGATCCCATAAATCAGCTTGTATTGATTGCTTCAAACCGGTTACAATCTTCAAGTCCAATGTTTTAATACATCTCTCTTCACAACCTAACCTATTTGTTACAAGCAGAGCTCCAAGAGCCCATGAAACCACTATTTACAGTCAAGAGTTCTCCACTCAGAAATAGCTACAGCGCTTCAGCAATCACGTTGAAAACCAACTAATCCAACCCCTCGCTCATCTTCTATCGAAGTATTTATAGAAGGATGAGGAGGTGAGATCTGATTAAAAGATCTCAAACACAATCAATGCAAAATTAATGTCTTCCTGACCCCGTGAGGTTCGATGAAGAAATTCTACAGGTGTTACATTGCATTAATGCGTTTATACTTAAGAAGTAAGCTCGAAGAGAGCTTATATTGACCTTTGAGGCTCTGCGTACTGTTAGGGTTACTCTGCAGACATTCTGTCGTTGAAATCTGGTGCAGTAATAACTTCTTTGGTTGTTCGAGGCATAATATCTGATCTTGTTCAATAAATTCATCCTCTGATTGAGCTTTCTGAGGCAATAGGTGGCACTGTGGTGGTTGAGGAATCAATTCGCCTTAAAGTATGGCGGTGGAGGCGATCTGTCTGATGAACACTTTTAGGTCTTGCTTTAATCCGTGTTCTGAGCCGGGGATTAGGCTTTTGATAACCGTCTTAGCCGTAATCCCCGCCAATCTTCTAACAAATCCACTGCTCTGGTTCATTCTATCTTCAATCCGATACTCTTTCTCTGCTCTGATATTGACTGCATTCTTCAAGCTTGTACAGGGACGTGCAGCAACCAAAGCTCATGAAACTTTGTTGATATCTTTTTTCTCCTCCATATGATCGATTCCCTGGATAAATCGGAAGGTCTGGAGTCGTCACTCCCATCCTTTAGATCTTCATAAAATACGAAGAAAAACCTTAAAAACCTGCAAAAAACAAGAAAAATGAGGAAATCCTGCGTTTATATGGTCAGACTGCATCGGAGGGCGTGCGGGAGGATGGAGAGATCGGGACCGTTGATCGTATCGCGATCGACGGTTGGGAGCGAATCGAACGGTCAACGAAGAGGAAAATGGACCGTATAATGGAATCGGGAGAGGGGATGTAAACCGTCGATCTACAGAGATCGACGGCGGGGATTGGGCTTTAAACGCGCCGGGGAAAATTTAACGGACGAGCGAATTGGTTAAAGGGCGAGCGGGAAAGGTGATCGGGGACCGTCGAATGGGAGGGCCCAGATCCGACGGCGGGGGTGAATCCCGCTACACGGCCATAGGACGAGGTTTAACGCGCGGGGAGAAGGCACGGAACGACGGTTTTGGGGGTGAGGTGGAGAACACGTGTCGGCCAGCGGGTGGGATCGCTGGCCGACGGCACAAAACTGCTTCCGGACGACAAGCGGTGCGGGCACGAAACAGGCGGAAATGAAAAACAGCGCGGCAGAAAAAAGGGGGAGGGGGTCCACCAGATGATGGTACACTCCGCACCGTTGATCCGTGGGACAGATCGACGGCGGAGTTTTAATATGATTTTCCACGGTGGAAATAATAAAATAAACCCAACTTTACTTTTTACAAAGGTTTTCACTGTTTTCGGGTGATAAATTATCTCTGAGGTTAAAGCGCCCTGCGGAATTTAGCACACGGTTCTGGCGGGGGGACATATGGAGGGAGAGAAAGCACGGGCTTAGCCTGTGGGGCTAAGGCCCAACGCATAGAAAATGTATGTTTTTCTATGGTTTTTTAATGACTTTTGCAAGAGGGGAAAGGTTTCGATAGGTCAAAAAGTGGGTTTTTGACCTTAGGAAATGAGATAAAATGGAGGAATAAGGAATATAAAAGGGTTTGATGGGGTTTTTTATGGATGAAAGGAGACTTGAAGAAAATGAAGGAAAGATGGAAGAAGGGGGAGATGAAAGAGGAGGAGGATGCAGAAATATTTGATCAGGATTTTCATGGATCATCAGAGGCAGAAAGGAGGAAGAGTATGTAGAACCAATCAGTAGTTTGTGATCTTACCAACAGACTTCAAGCACCAACAATTTTAGGCCTGAATTTGTTTCTTGAAGGCTGCAAAGAAAATTTAGCCACCAGCTGATATAATTGAAAAATATAGGTGGCTAACAGGGCGGAGGGCGTCGCGCCTTGGGAGGGCGCCCGATGAAACGAGTTCAGGTTAGGACGTTTCGTTTGAGGGCGCTAGTATTAGGTTTTCCAAGTTGTGACCGCATGGGTGCCTTGTGCACGTTCGTGAGGGCCTTTTGCCGTTTTCTCCCTTGTGCGTTCGTTTGGTCAGGCGGAGGGCTTCGCGCCTTGGGAGGGCGCTCGATGAAACGAGTTCGGGTCAGGTCGTTTCGTTTGAGGGCGCCCGTATCAGGTTTTCTAAGTTGTGACCACACAGGTACCTTGGGCATTATTATATATAAACATTTAACTAAATATTCATTCATCACCATTATATCCTTGCAAAAAAAGGGGTGAGTTAATATCATCCAGAAGTAAACATGATGGACACATTAAATCACCATTAAATCCATTATTATATATATACATTTAACTAAATATTCATTCATCACCATCATATCCATGGAGAAAAAGGGTCAAGTTAAGATCATCTAGGAGTAAACATGATGGACACATTAAATCACCATAACTTAATTATCTAGCGAAGCACCCTAATCCAGTAGATCATAATATATTTTTCGTACCAACACACATCTAACCATCCACATGTCCATTTATTTGAAAGAAATCCACAATATAGTCTTAAACTATATAAAGTCCAATGCATTGTAGCAATTATATGTTCTAACCCTAGAATCAAAGTTCATTGTTCATCTTGAACAATGTGTTCTACTCATATGAAATGTGCCAGTGGAAAATTTTACAGAATGGCATCATGATCATCTATCGATAACCTCCATTGTCGATTTTTATTCTACTCTTCACTTGCTCAACTGCAACCAAGTTGCTATGACCAAGTGACTATATTGGGCATAAATAACCTTTGGCTGGTAATCTTGAAAAATAATATGATATTTACATTTCTTTGCTTCTTCAAAGAAATGTCCCATTAACACCATTGAACCGATTGGGTATGTACAATTTGATGGATCATTATACTCTTGCAACAACGTGGATTTAGACATAGTGCATCATAATAAATAATCATGCACTTTTTCTAGATTATTTTCTGGTGCAATGACAACAAAGACATTACCTTCTCTAACCATATCAGAAACACAATCATAATCATTGTCAATCCTAACCACTTCATTGTCCATTTACTTATTAGTCATGTTTCCAAATGGGGCCAATGGTGTCAATTCTTCATGTTTCCATGGTTTAACAAATTTCTTAATTTTGTTTTCATAGTCATCGATGGACTCTATCTGATCAATACATGTAGAACAAAAGCAAGAGCACTTTCGTTTCTCAATGCAATGTATATTTGTCATGTTCTTACTCCTAATTGAGTGTAAACTTCATGTTTGAGGGATTCCAAGGCAATTAAATGGCAATGATCTATCAACATCACCCATTGTAATATTCCAAAAGTACCTGCTTGAGAAAAACACACACACATGTATGAGTCAAATTTTGAACAATATTCAATATTTTTTTGATAACAAAATACACACATATATATCTAGACATGTATAATATATTGTTAGTTAAATGTGTATGCATACCAGTGCCCATCAGCCATCCTTGGGTTCGATACATGACTTAAATTGTCTTTGCACCAATTAACAAAATATAAAGAATTTGCAAGTCGGGAAGCTAAGTGATTCAATTGATGCCTCCTAAGTGCACATTTTATACATGGCCCAACACCATCGTGCTATCCTTTTCCATGCCCTGTCTCAAAGAAATTCCATGTATGTCGAATGTTGGTTCTCTTATGAAGACGAGACAACCAAAAGAGCGATCTTGCTGATTTAAATTGACCAGCACAACCATCTGACCATACCCAATGTTCTTTAAAAGTGACCCTTCGTTTCAAAAATTCATTATAAATAACATTAAAACAATGCTGAAAAAAACATGTATCATGTGTTCGATCATCACTGATGTAGAAATGGTACTCCTTAATCACCTCACGATTATTTTCATCACTATCAAAACCATCGATAGCAAGCTCTGCATGTCTATACAAAATATGCACAAATATAGATACTTGGTCTGAATGATAATGCTCACTCTGTATCTTCTTTTGTGGATTAAACGTGTAATTCTTAGTGAAATCAACCACTGATAATATTGTTCCTTTTGGGAAGACATCACGTGATTGCTTGAACTGTAAATACTCCCATCTTGCTATATGACAATGCTTAATATATTTGTATATTTTCACCCTGAACTTCTCCATAAAAGATGTCACCTGAATGTCATCGTCAAGGAAAGTGATATTTTTTGATGTTGTGCTTGAATCTACTACAGGAGTGTAAGTAAAATTTTCATATTGCTTCCAATTCAGACTGAGATTTGACAATCTGGGATCATTAAGATCAATGGGATACTTTGCATCGTAGAGTGCCAAATGAGAACATTCTGCGCATTTACTTCCACCAACACATTCTTTTTTATAAAATGATTCCTTATTCTCTCGTGCACATAATATCTTCGATAAAAATTCATGAACACTTGAAGGAGGGGGGTCATTTGACCAATATTTTGTGCCAAAATTTATAAATATCTCATAAAATAATTGGAATTCTACATGATATCGACAACAACATGTGTCTCGAACAGTGATAGGCCTGACATACCATGGTTTAATCTTCACAAATGTGCTAAGGGAAACCTTCACATCAGTATTACTCTCCATAAAGTTTTGGAATAATTCTACTTGGCTGACCTATGTTATATGTTTGGAATGAGATTCATAAACTCCCTTAGATATACGACGTCGCACATAATCCTTTTCATTTGGCGACACACGAGAATTCAAATCCAAAAACTCTTTTACCCTATCCCTCACACCATCAAGAATTCTATCATGATATGGATGCCTACAGATATTAGCCCAACATGCAAGTTCATCATTCTCATCTAATTGAATTCTAAATTTTGTATGCCTCCATAAAAATTTTCTTGGTGTTTTAAACAATTTTGAAGTTGCTGACATTAACTGACTTGATGAAGTTTGTTTTGCGACTACACCTATTAAAAGTTCTCTACGAGCATTCTTTTCACTTGAGATCGCTTTTTGGCTTGTGTGGCAAGTGCCGACGTCACATTTTTTGATACCATTTCATTTTCTAAAACCTCTTTCTCACTTTTAATGCCCAATAATTCCAGAGCATTTTTGAGAGATTTGTTCTTTAAAAATCCACGTAACATCTGAGCTTGTGCTATGATAGACTTACCTTCAAAAATATGTTTCAATCCAAAATTTACTTTATCTCAAACTGTCCTTTCAGCCATTGGTGGTCCCAATTCTTCAATTTTAGTTGGATCCATATTTTTTAGAAACTTGTAGTTGTATACAACGTTATTGGAACTTCCAATTAATTGAGGTGAAATTCAAGGTGTGGTAGTATCTTCTTGTGGTTCTGATGTTGTCCCTGCATAAAAAAAAAAATATTAACTTCTAATTTGAAATTGACATATACATATTTTTAATTTTAAAACTATCTTGAACTACAATGTTTTTTAAAAAAAATACAAAATTCAAATTGAAGAAACTATTGACTCAGCATTGAGATCGATATCAATATTCTCTTGGACATTTGTGTTTTCAATATTCTCGTTGACAAGTTCCTCAACATTTCTCATTTCCTTGTCATTGTCATGCACCTCTACATCTATTTCACGATGCTCTACCTCCACATTTATTTCATGGCTTAATCTTTCCCTTTCCTCTTGCCTTTTTTTTGTAATCTCTCATTTTTATCCGCTGAATCAGTTCTTTTTCGATCATGCCTTGATAGGAAATTGCTTTGGTTTCCCATGTTCACAAAATTGGAAACCTAAAATCCAATTCTATGTGGACCAAATACCCAAAAAACCATAAAGACTTCAAAATAAGTACTTCATGCTTTCAATAAGAGAGAAAATTAAAAATAAATAATTAAATTCATAAAGACATTTTGCAAAAATACTTCATGCCTTCATAGAGACATTTGCAAAAATACTCCATGTCTTCATAGAGACATTTTGCAAAAATACTTCATGCATCCATGCACCCAAAAAAACTTCAAAACAAAAATTTGCACCCAGAAAAACTTTCAAAAAAAATTTCGCCAAAAAAATTTCACACCCAAAAAAAGTTAAATTTTTTTTTTGCCAAAAGGAATTTTGCACATAGAAAATATTCGCAACTTGACAGAAAAAGAATTCAGACCCTCACACCTTCGCAATTTTTGGACCCTAGCACCTTCGCAATTTTCGTTGGTTCAGAATGGTGTGTGGAACTAATATTTTGAATGAGAGTATTTATATACAACTCTCGCCCGAAAGATTGCATTGGATTTGGATTAAAATTTAATAAAATCTCATCAGAGAGATTAAAAAATTCTCATCCAAGAGTATAATAAACCCTCAGACGAAAGTTTATAAAACCCTTGGACGAGAGTTGGTCTTGGATAAACTCTCGGCCAAGAGTTGGCTTGGGTAAACTCTCGGGCGCAAACTCTCGGTCGAGAGTTTTTTAAACTTTCGGCCGAGAGTTTAGTCGCGCAGTTAAATGTAACCTGTGGTGGTTTAAACTCTCGGTGGAGAGTTTTAAATTCCTCGGCCGAGAGTTTAATAAATATCTCGTCTGAGAAATTATCTTGGTCGAGAGTTTCTGGTCAACGAAAAGCCCAGAAAATTCTGCAATTTTCAGGAACATGCAACTTTGGAGGGGCGGAACACCTAGAAAAACAAAATGTTATATTTTAGACTAGGCACCATTAGATTCATATCTGAATCTAGTTTCCGATGATGTAATTTTTGTGGAGTTTCATTAAAAATTTCAATTTGTTATTAATTTTATATTAAACTGTGTCACTGTGGAATTTCATTGTTTGGAAAATTGCACTGAATGAAAATTCAATAACTTTAAAATGGCAACACCAAAAAATTTAGAAAAATCGTATTGCAATTCCTCTCCCTGTCTACTTCAAAAGGGTACTCTCATTTTTCTTATTGACGATCACATTGAAAAGAAAATCTAGGGCTCATAAAATGCACTGAAACATCACCTTTTTTTTTTGTCTTTGTCCATTTCAAAAAATAATAAAAAATAGTGATTTAAACTGAAAATTACTGAAAAATAGTCAGTGCACTAGTGCAATATATGTAGATTCTGATGATATGGTTTATTTCCAAAAGATGAATAACCTTCCCTAAAAAAATTTAGGGTTCAAAAAGTGACTATTTATGTTTTCCTGAAAATTTCAAGTATATGCAGTTAGTAAACAACAAATTTACCCCTCTATATGTCAATATTAAAAAAAAAAAATGATTATGGAGGTAAGAAAATTATCTACAAATCTTGTTTTTATGTCAAAGCATAATTTGCATTAAAAATATGAGTTTAGTGGAGTTGAAGTTGAAAAAACATAGAAAATTACAATTTTCAATGTCAAAAAAGGGCAAAAAGTGTTTCCCAACTTCACATTTTCACCCTTAATAAAATCCACTTGATGAGATACTCTCAAATTGATCGATTTTGTAGTTGTCGAGTTCTTGTTTCCGTGACTTCTTCAGCTTCCAAGATGAGTTTTCCTTCCTCATCAAGTTCTGGCAATATTGTTTGAACTGGAAGTTTGTCACTTATAACCTTCTTTAAGCATGAAACATGGAAAACTGGGTGCACTCAAGAAGAAGCAGTAAGTGCCAATTTGTATGCCATAGTACCAATATTTTGCAACACCTTGTAAGGACCATAATAATTTGGCGATAATTTATTATCCTTCTTAGCTTACTTGAGGGACATTTTTTTGCATGGTTTTAGTCATAAAAATACCCAGTCTCCTACATCAAAACTTCTCTCGTTGCTATGTTGATATGCCTATTGTTTCATTCGATTTTGTGCCAAATTTAGGTTATCCTTTTAGAGTTGGAGAATTTGTTGTTGATGCTCAATGTGATCTTCCACTACTTGAACCTTGGAATTTTCTCTTAAAGATGATGTGATGGACGGTGGATGTTATCCATAAAGTTCCATGGAAGGAAGTGTTATATCACCATTCAGCCAGAGGTAACCACTTGACCCATTATGTTTATTTATCAGATACAAAACAACGAAGATATTATTCCAAACATTTTTTCACTATCTCTGTTTTCCCATTGGATTAAGGATGATAAGATGAGCTATGAGCTAGTTGAGTACCCAAACAAGAAAATAATTCAGTCCAAAAATTTCCTGTAAAAATGGGATCTTTGTCGCTTACAATAATCTTTGGGTTTCCATGTATCTTTTGATTTGTTTCCATAAATGAAGTAGCAACTATACTTATTTTAAATGGATGAGATAATGCACAAAAGTGTGCATACTTGGTAAGTATATCAACTCTCACCATGATGACGCCTTTTTCTTCGGACTTAGGTAAACCTGTGATAAAATCCATTGAAATCTCCTCCCAACATTGACTTTGAATGGATAAAGTTTGTAGAAGATCCAGGGTCTTAATTGTCTCAACTTTTTTTTGCTGGTGAACCAAACATTCTGCCACAAACTTTTGAATATCAGATTTAAGGCCATCCCAAAAAAATTATGTCTTCACCTTGTGGTAAGTTTTTAAAAATCTTGAGTGTCCTCCTAAGGGAGAGGTGTGCAATTCCAAAAGAATATTTTGTTTTAGTTGGGAATTCTTACAAAGATATAAGCGATATTTGTACCATAAGAAATCATTTTTCCAACTAAATGTATGAGATGTACTAGGATCTTGCTGCAACTTTTGAATGAGATTCCACACTTCTTCATCATTCTTGTATTCATCCCTTGCTTCGGTTATCCAATCTAGTTGGATAATAGAAATGACACAAATAAATGCTTCCACCTCTTCATCCTTTCTTGAGAGTGCATCTACAACAACATTTAGCTTCCCTTTTTTGGAGATGATTTCAAAGTCATAACCCAACATCTTTATGACCCATTTTTGTTGCTCTTCTAAAGATAGTCTTTGTGCCTAAAAGTATTTAAGACTATCATGATATTTTTTTACCTTTAAGTGTCTTCCCATTAGGTAAGGTCGCCATTTCTTTAGTGCATGTAGTATTGCCATCATTTCCTTCTCATAAATAGCTTTTTTTAAATACTTTCCTTTGATTGGATGACCTTCAAAGTCAATGGTATTCCTTCTTGCATTAAAACAACACCAGTCCCATTGCTTGAGGCATCACATTCCACAATAAAGGTCTTTTTGAATTTTGGCGTAGCTAAGATCGGTGCTAGGCACATTGCCTCTTTAATATGTTCAAATTCCTTAGTTGGTTCAGGAGTGCATGAAAATGCATCTTTATTCAATAATGTTGTTATAGGTGTTGCTATTCTCCCATAATTATTAACAAACTTGCGATAATACCCTGTTAACTCGAGAAATCCTCGCAATTGCTTTATGGTTGTGGGGAATTTCCATTGTTTAATGGATTTAATTTTGCTAGGGTCTACCTTAACACCCTCCTGAGATACAATATGACCTAGATATTCCACCTCTTGTACTCCAAAGAAACATTTGGAGGTTTTTTCATATAATTTTTTCTCCTCCAATAGTTTAAGCACCCTGTCAACCTGTTGAACATGATCCTTCCAAGACCTACTGTAGATTATTATATCATCAAAAAATACTAACAAAAAATTTCTAAGGAAGGGTTTGAAAATGGAATTCAACAACCATTGAAATGTACAAGGTGCATTGGTAAGGCCAAAAGGCATGACCAAAAATTCATAATGACCCTCATGAGTTCGAAATGTTGTTTTTGGAATATCGTCAGTATTCATTCTAATTTGATAATATCCTGAACGAAGATCCAACTTGGTACAATAAAATGGTCCATGTAATTCATCCAATAATTCATCAATTATAGGAATGGGAAATTTATCTTTAATAGTGAGCTTATTGATTTCCCTATAATTCAGACACATGCGCCATGATCCATCCATCTTGTGCACCAATACTACTGGAGCAGAGAAATAACTTGGACTAGGTTGAATTATACCAACCTCTAACATTTATGCAATCATACTTTCAATTTCACTCTATTAGACATAAGGATATCTGTAAGCCTTGATGTTTGGAGGAACACTTCCTAGAATCAAATGAATAGCATGATCATGATCACGAATAGGTGGGATTCCTTTGGGAGTTTCAAGCACCTTGGAATGATTGTCCAAGACTTTTTGGAGATATGGAGAAATAGATGATTTTGATGTTTGAACTTCTAGTGAGCATAATTGTGAAATCATGCCTTGTTGTTATTCTTTCATAAGCTTTGTCATGACATTAGAGCTTATTATCTTTCCCGACTTCCCTGCGATACCCCGTAATTCAACTTCCTTTCCTTCCGAAATAAATTTCAAGAAAAGTTCTTGAAAATTAAAAGCCTCCATCCCCAAAGATTGTAACCATTGTACTCCTATTACAACATCAACACCTCCCATTGGAATGGAAAGAATTGGACTATTCAGTACATGTTCCCTCATGGTTAGCTTGATATTATGGAATTTTCTAGAGGAATTTATAGTTCCTCCATTTGCAACCATCACTTGACACTCTGGTGCTGGGTATAGGAAGAAATCCAATTCCTTGGCTACCTTACAATGAATAAAATTATGGGTACTACCCGAATCAATCAACACTATTACCTTTTTCTTCTTGATATGTCCTTCTATCTTGAGAGTTTGACGAATGGTAATTCATGCCAATACATTACAGGATATGATTGGACTCATTTATTCTTTCTCTAGGGTTGGTTCCTAGTGTATATCCTCTTCTTTTGAAGTTTCTTGTTCATTTTCTTCCTCCTCTTCACAATCTATGTAAAATAGTTTATTCTTAGCACACTTATGACCTTTAGTGTGTTTTCTATCACAACTATAGAAAAGCCCTTTTGCTCTTTTTTCTTCCAATTGTTGTGGTGTCAACCTTGTAGGTTGTGGAAGTCTAGGAGTAGCAACACTTCCATATTTATATATGTGAGTGGTAGGCTTCCTTACCGCCATAATTTTGCATTCAATTTTTCTTGCCAACCTGAATGCCTTCTCCAATGAATTAGGTTCCCAAAGGCGAACCTCATGTTGGATGTTATCCTTTAAAGTCCCTATGAAGACATCAATCCTGTGTTCCTCTGGAATATTAGTTACCCTTATATTGAATTTTTGGAAGTCCTCAATGTGCTCGACCACTGAACCCTTTTGTTTGAGATTTATCAATTGGCTAAAGAAGGTGTTGCTCTTTGTATCTTCATAACGTGCTATCATTTCCTCCGTAAAAATTGACCAAGTGACAATTTTTTTACGGGAGCAAAGCCATCGATACCATAAAAATGTATTTTGTTCTACATATAAAGTTGCAATGTGTACCTTTTATGTTTTTTGCACATTATTGAGATCAAAATATTTCTCCATCTGTAGTATCCATGTTACGTGATCCATTCCATCAAAATTTCTCATATAGATCTTTGGAATATGGTGGGTTTTCAATCAAACATTAGAGTTTATGAAATCACGATTAAAATTTATTTTGTTCTCATCATGAGTTTCCTATACTATATTTTTGCCATTAGGAATCATTTCTTGTATCAACTTTGTCAAACATTCCTTCAAACCTTCCATGTATGCTTTTAGATCATTCTTCATGTCTTCCATGTTGTATTTCATTTTTTCTTCCATGTCATCCATCTTAGCTTCCATGCCATTATTAAAACCATTCATCTTAGCTTCCACGCATTTCTTAAAACCATCCATCTTAGCTTCCATGTCTTTCTTCAAAACTTCCATTTCTTTTTTTGTTTCTCTTTGCAACGAAAGTTGTTGCACTTGCTCTTGTAATTTTGATATATCATGTTGCACTTCTTCCTCTTCATGAGTCATAATAGAGCCTTCTGAGGGCTTAATGGGTGTTGAATTCTTTTTAAGGGGAATTTAAAAACCCAATAATGATATCTATGCTTCAATATGCCCTTGGAATCACTTCAAACTGATTTTTCAAACAAGACTTATGCAATTTGAAAACAAAACACACACATTTTTCTTACCTTTGAGGAGATCGATATTGAAATAGATGTATCTCTCTAATTTCGGATCCCCAATATTTTATATTTAGTCCTTTAGTAGCCCTCTGAATTGTATTTCCAATGCCACAGGGCTAATCGAATTTGGATTCTTCATGACAAATTTATGCCCAATCTCCCACAATGACCTAATTATGGACTGGTTCAGTAGAGCGAACCTGTACGACATTCCACGTGTCCTTTTTTTCTTCTTCGGCTCTAAAATTTATACTTATGAAACTACAGTCCGTGTACTATCGACCACTTTTTACAAAATTCCAATCCGATGTTCAAAGGGAGAGTTGTTACGATTTTACCATGGTCGCCTCTTTGAGATGAAATTCAGAAGCTTGCAAAAACCCTAACTTCCACAAATCATATCTCCTAAAATATTGCGAACCAAGATCTGAAATTTTTACATGACAATTCTCAGGATTTCTTCGCAAATGGGATTTTTTTTAGCTTCTTAAACTTCTAGAAAAAAAAATTATAGTGAAAATTCCACGATGACCTGTTTGAAGTAGAAAAACCCTAAAATCAAAGCTCTGATACCAAATGTTATGAAACCAGCGCCCAAAATAGAAGAAAAGAGAGATCAATGCCTTAGAAATAAGCAACTTCGAGGGGTAAAACTCCTTTACATTACATAAATGAACAATTCTTGGATGATACAAATGACAAAACCTCATTTCTATATATAGGAGTCCATCGGGTCACAATATAATCCTAGCCAACCTAATAATAATAATGTAAGGGCACAACAATAATAACAGTGGCTTTTATGGGGAACAATAATAACAATATGGGGGCTATAGGGGTACAACAATAACAATAAGGGGGCTACACAAACAACAATAAGGGACTACACTAGTAATATAGGGGCCTAACAATGGGACAAGGGATACACTTTTTTGACTATGATATTGTAGTTAATTTCTTTCGACCAACCTTAAGTAGTCCTAAACTTGAAAATAATGTTCTCATACAACCTTGTTACAACAACCTTTAGCTCAATAAGAACCTATACTCCTTACAACCTCTTCCAAATGTTTGTACTAGGAATGATGTTAAAAGCTTTTTTGAGGTCAATGAAACAAGAAAGGAGACACAGTTTATAATTTCCACACTCCTCCACAATGATATTGATAATAACAAGGTATTCCATATTAGAATGATATATCCTAAACCTGGCTTGTCCTTTCTCTATTTTATCATGGGTTTTTAGCCATAGGTTAATCTTATTTTCCAAAATAATTTTGTACAACTTGACTAAATGAGGCTAATCATAATGGTTCTATAATTAGAGGGAATACTTTTATCCCCACTTTTAAAGATGGCTACAATGAGGATCTATGTTCAAGGCTTAGGGAAGCCTTGCTTCATTGCTTTAATTCCTACACGTGACATGTTGAACTCATAATGAGTATTTCTTATAATGGCTTCCAGCTTTGTTGTTTCATAAATTCCTTGAAAACTGAAATTTGTATATTCCTTATATAAAATATAAATATATTTCCTATGAAAAAAAAATTATCACTATAATTAAAGAAGCATATTAATTTTTTTTAGTAAGTTTTAAAGATTCTATTGATCACTCTGAAATGAAATACATCATATACAATTATGGCTCTTTCTTTAACACAATGTTCCATATACTGGCAGGAGCATAGCTGAGATATATAATACTGGGAATATCAAAGGAGACAGAGGAGGAGAAGAAACAAATGCAAAAGAGAATCACCCAATTTGGGGTAGGTACCTAGAGTGACCTTTCTTTCCTTCCTTTATTTTTCCAAACTTTGACCTAACCTTTTGAAGGCGAGTTTATCAAAGCGATTTGAAGATTATCATGTTGTGCTGAAGGAGAATCCTTTTTAGATTCCAAAGAAGTTGACTCATGAGCTCGCTTCAATGCAGCAAAGGAAGCATTATTATTTAATATTTTTTTGCTTGCTAAGGGGCATGGTTCACATCATGGTCCTTACGAGGCTTTTGAGGGGTTGAAGTCTGAACATTGTCCATCAAATGTAGTTCATCATGAGATCCTTCATCATCCTTGTCTGAATCAGAGGAAGCCACACTCTCTATAGGAGGCGGGTCATAGAACTTTCGACTTTTAGCTCTAGTATTACAAATATTATGCTTCTGGGGATATTTGAGCAGAATGAAAGAATTCTATAGATGGTTTGTTTGATGACAAGAGAGGCAGCGAAAAGTAGTATTCTCATAGTCTACAGCCGAAGTCCAAAGACAATCTCCTATTTTTAAATTGATCTATTCTGGCAATCGTTTATCAATATCAATTTCAATGCAGATTATACCATAGCTGTAAATGCCAAGCTACCCACGAGAAGTATCAATTACAAGGAAATGTCCCAAAGGGTTTCCAATGTCCTCAAAGACTGAAAAATACCACAAGTGAACAAAAGGCAAAGAAATATAACCCATATTGACAACTTCGTAATGTCTACCATAAAAGAGTCAAAATTTAACATGTAAATAATTTGAATACTAATACTTATATAGTAATTAATTAAAAAAAACACATATATAAAATATAAAAATATTGTTCACACATACATCTATATATATATATATATATATATATATATATATATATATATATATATATATATATATAATGGGAAATGCATATAATTTTTCATATATATAATGGAAGATGCATATAAATGCTTGCAGTACATGACCATTGATTTAAAAATGAAAGATGCCGTGACCACTTGTGGAACTTTTGATTCCGTTTTTC
Organism: Pinus albicaulis; assembly: GCA_034641835.2. Classification (NCBI taxonomy): domain Eukaryota; kingdom Viridiplantae; phylum Streptophyta; class Pinopsida; order Pinales; family Pinaceae; genus Pinus; species Pinus albicaulis. The sequence continues at coordinate 461,557,037 of CM076574.1, read as the reverse complement.
GCGTCTTTACTTTTGATAAAGATTTAACAAATTCTAGGTTATCTATTTTTTAACTTATGTGCATCACTATAAAGAGAAATTAATGAACAAGTTCAAGATAGAACAACTCACCGCTAAATTTATCATTGATTATCAAAACATTTCAGGATTATCGTATAAAGAATATAAATCATTGGTCATCATAAATTGATCATTTACTATCATTGATCTTCTCTTTGCATAAATATTTGTTTTAAATGAGTTGGGGGCATCAAATATTCGAAGGAAATGATGTGACATCGAAGTTAGACAAGACCCGCCACATTATTTTTTTGGATATAAGGGTCAAGGCGGTATCCCAAAAGTGGTTGCAAGTAGAGGGTTGTAGGCGGTATTCGAAAAGCGGTTTACTCTAAATTATGGAAGTAAGAATGTTAATATCACTAGAGAAATTTATGAGCTGGGAGTGAGGACAATTGGTACATGTACAATGTGATATTATGAAGGTGAGGTTGGGAGATTTAAAAGTTGTAAGAAAAAGGCGGCAAATCAATACAATTGGTTGAGAATAGTTTTCTTTTTTAGCAAATATTTTAAAGATAGGATAGTTGTTATTTATGATAGTGATAGTTCAATGTGGATAGTTGTTATTGATGATAATGACATAATCGTGTAGTTCAAAGAAATATAACAAGAAAATATTTTAAATATTCAAGTCAATACAATTGGTTGAGAATAGTTTTCCTTTTTCGCAAGTATTTTAAAGATGGGATAGTTGTTATTTATGATAATGATATGATGTTGATAGTTCAGTGTGGATAGTTGTTATTGATGATAATGACATAATTTTGATAGTTCAAAGAAATATAACCGGAAAACATTTTAAAAATAAAATTTATTGTTTTAATAATTGAATTTTATGATTATTTAAAATATAACGCTATAAAAAATGTATTAATCGTTTTAAAAATTTAAATGTTTTAAAAATATAAGATATAATATATAGGAGTTGTCTATCTAGGCAGTGAAATAGCTTTCATGGTAGAAAACTGCTGGAATTCAGTAAATTAAAATTCAACAAATTAGGTAGTTGGAGTGTTTGGAATCTATTTTTGATAGTGGAAATGGATTCACCACTATCAAAAACGCTTAGGACACTCAAAATATTAAATTTTAACAACTGTAAAAAAGATAAAGGAAAATAAAGAGTACACTGGAAAATTCTAAACAAGAATAAAGAGCACAATATGTGTGTTATAATGCTTTTTTTTAATATTTATGTGTAGTATAATGGTTTTTTCTAATTTATTTATAATCTTAATTTTGGTGTTAAAGTAATGCTTCCCTAAGTTTTGGATTCAAAGTCTAAGTGTGTATATTTTTAAAAGCAGGGATACAATTTTTTCCTCCAATTACAGGACCATTATGATCAACCACATCTTAGCCAAACTCTATGGGTTCATTTTCGAAAAGAATATTAACGTTTGACTTTATAAACTCATGGTAAAAGAGATAAAGGAAAAGATGGTTTTAGAAGACATCACTCAACTATTGACCATCTTGTCGTGCTCTTAGGATTATTGTTGAGGATTGTCGCAATAGTAAAAATGTTCTCTTATATTGTTTTGTGGACTTTAGAAAAGCTTTCGACACAGTTCCACAGGATAACTTATGGCAAAGACTTGAAGAGACAATGGTTCCTCGTGAGTTGAGGGCTCTTTTGATTTGAATATATGAGAATGTTATCACCAAGCTTATGACCAATGAGGGTTGGTCTAAAGAAATTAAATGCAATATCAATGTTAAGCAAGAGTGTCCCCCATCCCCTACCATTTTCAGTATTTACATTGATAAGCTAGAAGTATATTTGGAAGTTACGGTATGGTCATTACTCTTCTCCTTTATGCTAATGATATTGTTTTGCTAGTGAGAAGCCATGAAGATCTCAATAAACAACCTAAATTACTCCATGATTTTTGCTACAAGATGGGTATGACTATTAATGCTGACAACACTAAAGTCATGATAATTAAATCTAAAAAGATCAACCATGAAAATTTCATCTATGATAACAATTAATCGGAGAAGGTTTCTTCATAAAAATATTTAGGGATTGACATACATCATCAACTCAATTGGAATTATAGCATTGAGGAGAGGATTATTGGTGGCTGTAAAGCTTATTATGAGCTTGAAAATAATTGCAAGATGACTGAGCTCTGGGTTTGGAGTAAGAAAAGGTTCTTCTTTGAGACCCTTGTCACCCCTATTATTTTATATGGTTGTGAGGTTTGGGGTTTCAGTATATCTAGAGAATCGTGGAGGAAGATCGAGCTGATCCATAAGCAATTTATAACTTACAATATTAAGTTTAAAGGTAATAATCCTTATTATATCCTTTTGACTGAAGCTAGCCTTTCCTCGATTGAAAGCATGGCTATGTTTCACTTTTTGATGTTTAAGAAGAAGCTTTACAACATGGAAACCAAGAGGTTCCCCAAAATTGCTTCTATCTCTATCCAAAACCCCTACCTTCGACTCAAGCATTGTTGACATAAGGACACCCGGTCATGGCTTGACTATTGGGGGTTAAAGGAGAAGATCATCTTGGAGAATAAAGATAATAATAAAATTACTATTATTTCCAAAAATAAGGACAAATTGTGGGGTTCTAAGGAGCTAGAGGGGAAAATGAAGCTAAGGTATTATCAGGAGGTTATCAACCCCACTCTCACTAACCATAATTAACTCTCTATATTGACCAACGATAAGAAGAAAATGAATATTACAAGCATGAGAACTAACTCCCATGAGCTTCAAAGTGAAACTGGGCGTTGGTCTATCCTCAAAAAGCCCCGGGATGAAAGAATCTATCAACTATGTGATACTAAGAGGGTTGAAGATGAAAATCAAATTTTCTTGGATTGCTCAGCTCTTACTCACATCCATTCCGATTTCCAAAATATCTATCACACTACCAACCTTCTTGATTTGTTCAGTCAAAAAAACTATAGTGATCTAGGAATGCTTCTCTCCCTCCTCTTCGATCATAGAAATAAAATATTAAAAAGCCTCAATTAATCTCTTTATTTCTTAAGGTCCAATAGAACTCATTGGTCTGAGTGGGCGTTAACCATCATAATCTTATATATATATATATATATATATATATATATATATATATATATATATATATATATATATAATAAAATTAATTAAAAATATAATTTATTTATTTATTTTGAAGGTTGATTGCTTTAGGTATTACACGGTACCTATCCACCACATTTTCAATTACTAATCTTTAACCAAGTTGTCTTCAATGCAACTTTTTGGAATTTTTTTCAGTCTAATTTCTCTAAAATCAGACAGGAATTCATTGAAATCACAAGCTTGATGGGTAACCCCTGCACAATTGAAGTGCCCTAGGGGTTTTTCAGGGTGCTGAATCCTCCATATATATAGTCAAAAAAACCAATTTAAATAACACAAATCAAGATTTCACCTCAATTTTTCCGCTGGATTTTGGCACCAGAAACTCCAAAAAATCACATTAAAGACAACTCCATCTTTAACTAAAAAATATCTCCAAAAAATCACATTAAAAACAAGTCCATCTTTAACTAAAAAATATTTGAACAACAAAATTTAACATCATTTATTTCACACCTCATAAACAAAACATAATTTATTTATTAACTTTGCATATTGTATTTTTTCTTTATATTTAAAAATAAAAAAATAAGATTATATATATGGAAAATAAGAAAAAATAACATTTAATTATTATATATATATATTATTTTGTAAAATTTATAATATTTGTAATTATAAAAGTTATAATTTTATTAAAAATATAGAGAATTAGATATTTATGTTATCCTAACATTTTTCACCAAAACTTTAAAATTTAACTTTTAATCGAACACTTAAACTTTCAATCAAGAAAAAATTTGCCATAAATTTTAACTTCGTAATTTTACCTGATTTTTAGGTACTGATTTCCTAGTTAAAAGTGTTTTCCAGTAATAATTTTTCTTGACTTAAATTCCTAATTGAGAGATTATAAAAACTCTTGAAAAAAATAGTATATTTTTTGTTCATTTAGAAAATTATAAAATTTTTAATCAAAAATTTAATTTCTATCATATTTATATACTAGTCTAGATCTATTTTAACTCCAGATCTATCAAGAGTCGAGAGGGATCAAATCTCTGGAGGCACAACCTTTTTTTTGAGTGTAAAACTTGAGGAAAGTTTTGCATCTCCAGAGATTTGATCCCTCTTGGCACTTGATAGATCTGGAGTTAAGATGGATCTAGGCTGGTTTCAGTCGTGTGATGCCAAAGATGGATCTAGGCTGGTTTCAGTCGTGTGATGCCAAAGAAAATCTATCGAAGATATGATTAATTTTATTGATAATATGTAAATATATCAAATATTAATATAATCATTTTAAATATGCTAAATATTTCTGAGATTAACTTGGTCATTTTAATTTTAAAATTTCTTAGTTATCTCAGTTTGTTGAGATGATAAATATTGTTAATAACTTTGATGATGAAAAATGATGAAATAATTTTTTTTTAATGCAAAGTGACAATAATAATGTTGAAAGATAGAAAATGCGAATAATAAGAATGTACTCATGTTACAAATAGTCTTCATTGTGATCAATCTCAAACTATTCTCTTCTTCTATTCTTATTGTCACCCTTGTTAGTTTTGTCATCTTTTCATATGGATTATATGAAAAAGAAAATTTAAATCGTAAATCATTTAAATCTTTGGCTCCAGCTGTTTTAGTACACATGATACCTCGTCTCTCTTGCTCTCCAATATTAATAGGTTAAATTACTATAACACAAAAATCAATGTTCATTGCCAATACCATTTTTTGCTTACGCTAAAATCAATGCATATTGTTAATCCAATCACTTTAAAATTAATGTACCATCATATATCCAATTACATAAAATCAGAAATCAACATCTACATTGAAATCAATGCATTTAATGCAAGAAATAAAATAAGATTAGAAAATAACTTCTACACTGAAATCAATGCATTTAGTGCAAACAATCAAATAGGATTAGGAATCATCTACATTGAAATCAATGCATCTAGTAAAAGCAATCAAATATAATTATAAATCAACATCTACATTGAAATCAACACATCCAGTGCAAGCAAACAAATAGTATTAGAAATCACCACCTACATTGAAATCAATGCATCTAGTGCAAGCAATCAAATATCATTAGAAAAAAATATCTACACTAAAATCGATGAATCTAGTGGAAACAATCAAATAGGATTAGAAATCACCATCTCCACTTAAATCAATCCATCTAGTGCAAGAAATATTCTTCCATCTCTCCACCCTCCATCCATATCTATATCCCCCTCCATCTCTTATTTTTGGTCTCTCTATCTCACCCCTCTAAACACACATGCTCTCGCACTCGATATCTATCAATCTCTTTGTCACTCCCTCCCTCTCCCCATCTCTCTCTTCTTCCCTCTCTCAACCTTCCATCTATATCTCTACCTTCCCCTTCTCTCCCTCTTCCTCGCTAATATCTCTCTTTACTCCTTCTGTCCTCTCTCCCTCTAGGCTCTCTCTCCATCTTTTTTATTTCTCTCTCTCTCTCTCTCTCTCTCTACCTTTATCTCTCTATGTCTTTCTTCTTACCTCCCTCTCTCTCCCCCTCCAATTCCACCTCTCTTTCCCTCCCTCTCTCTACTCTCTCACATCCTCTCTCTTTCTTCTGCTCTTTCCCTTTCTCTCCCATCTCTCTCTCTCTCTCTCTCTCTCTCTCTCTCTCTCTCTCTCTTCACCCACCAACTATGTTACTATATCCCTCCCTCTCTCTTTATCTCTCATTCTCCCCCCCCTTACCTCCATATCTCCTTCTTTGTCTCTTTATCTCACCCCCAAACATACACACTCTCTCTTTGTCTCTCCCTTGTCACTCCTCTCTCTCCACTTCTCACTCTCTATATTTATTATTTCCTACCTCTCCCCCTCTAGCTCCATCTCTCTATCAATCCATCTCTCCTCCTCTCTCTCAAGTCCTATCTCTCGTCCTTCCTCTCTCTCCCTTTCTCCCCTACCTCCCTCCCTCCCTCCCTCTTTCCTGATCTCTCTCTCTCTCTCTCTCTCTCTCCAATACTCTCACTTCCCCCATCATTCTCCTCCTCTCTCCCATCCTTCCCCTCTTTCCCTTTCTCTCCTACCTCCCTCTCTCTTCCCCATCTCTCTCTCTCTCTCTCTCCAACTAAATTACTATATCCCTCCCTCTCTCCTTCTCTCCCCCCTTCTCTCCATACATCCTACTTTATCTCTTTTTTCACCCCTAAACATACACACTCTCTCTCCATCTCTCCCTTGCCACTCCCTCTCTCTCTCCACTTCTCTCTCTTTATATATTTCTTCTTCCCTCCCTCTCTCCCCCTCCAACTTCTCTCTATCCCTCCCTCTCTCAAGTCCTTCCTATCTCTCCCTTTCTCTCTTACCTCCCTCTCTCTTCTGCCATCTCTCTCTCCCTTTATCTCTTACCCCCCTCTCTCTTTCGCCATCTCTGTCTCCTCTAACCCTATCACTATCTCCCTCCCCCTTTCCTTCTCTCTGTCCCTCCATATTTGTGTCTCCCTCTCTCGCTCTTCATTCCTCCTCTCCCCTTTCCTTTAGTTTATCTCCATCTCTCCCTTGTGAATCCCCCCTATATCTCCACCTCTATCACTCCATATCTTTGTTCTTCCCTCCCATATATATCATGATACATTTATATATATTATAATATAATAAATTTAATATTGTAGTAATCGAAAGTTATTAAATTTAATAATATTAATATTATAATATATTAATATGAGTATTAGATTTAATAATAATAATAATATTAATCTTTTAATATTATATTAGGGTTAATATTGTTTTTTTTTGCATGGTATTAATAATAATTTAGCCTATGGTATTTGAACCATAGGCTTCACAGATTATAAATATAAAAAGAGGTTTTATTTACTTACCATACCTCTGATTTATTTATATTTTTATTTATTTACCATACCTCTTTTATTTACTATGGTATTTGGCCCATAGGCTTGTTATATAATTAGATTTTTATTTATAATCATATTTGATATATTTTTATTTTTTTACCTTACCTCTTTATACCTCTTTTATATTTATTTATTTACCATACCTCTTTATACCTATTTTATATTTATTTATTTATCATACCTCTTTATACCTTTTTTGTATTTATTTATTTACCATACTTCTTTTATAAATATGGTATTTGGCCCATGGTATTTAGCCCACGGTATCAATATTAATTTGTCCCATAGGCTTCATCTAAATAAAACCTCGCTTTTTGAGTTCTTTTAAATATAACAAGGCTTATGGAGTAAATATAAAAAGAAGTTTTTATTTATTTACCATACATCTAGTTTATATATATTTTTATTTATTTACCATAACTCTGGAGTAAGCATAAAAATAGGTTTTATTTATTTTTATTTAAATTTTGAAATATTGCAATTTTGATGGGAAATATTTATATCTTTAAAGATTTTAATTTGTCCACACGACACGGATTTTCTTTTTAAAGATTCATATTACAAATATTTAATTAAATGAAATATTAAAATATTTTGGATTTTGATTGTTTGTGTTGAATTAATTGTTTTCCTTTGATTTAGGAAATGGTATTGACTTTAGTAAAGAGTAATGATGTTTAAAATTTTACTTAAATTGGAAATTCAATGTGGTAATTTTTGTTGTTAAAGGTAAATTTATGATCCATTCAAATTCACGTATAAGCAATTATTAAATGAGTGAGATAATTTACTATCCATTCAAATTATATAAATAATACATAGTTGTATTTTAATAATTAATCTCGGCTCATTAATAAGTTAAAAAAGTTATATATAATCTAAATATTCAAGTTATATAAAATTAAAGATTAGGTTAATGCTTTGGCAGACATTAACAATTATTTTTTGACGACGTGACGTAACATATTTTGGTAAATTTTTTAATTTTTATTAAAAAAAATCGTGAATATATTTTTTTAATTATGATGCTTATAGTTTTTCGATTTATGTGATTGAAATTGCTAATTAGTGAAGGAAGATCTATACAGACCCAATAGAATAGTTTGGATAGCAGTGTTTTGTGGGAATTGGTTTAAAAAAAAATAAAAAAAAATCAGGTAGTTGGAGTGTTTGAATAACATTTTTGATGATGGAAATGGATTCAACACAATAAAAAAATTTAGGGCACCTAAAATCTTGAAGTTTAACTATTCTAATCTAGATTTTGAAAAAAATTTGCCCAATTTTTTTATAATCTGACAGAAATTTCTAAATTATTCTGTAGGTTTTTTTAAGCTAGAAAAAATGTTTTGGAACCAACAACCTAATAAATCAATATAAAATTAAAAATTTATTCAGCAAACAAGCCCTCTATCGCAAATTTTAAACCAGCCATTTGTATCAAGGTTTAACGTGCACATGCTATCACCCAATATATGAGACTGGGATTAAAATTGGTATGATATCATATTGTTTAACATAAAGTTCTTCCAATATAGAAACTTATCTTGAATGTGATTAAAATAATTTAATTTTTAATTAGAGTTTGTTTTTATATATATTAGTAACATTTAGTTTAGATTTCATTATGTAGTTTTTATTTTTATTTTATTAAATTAAATTATAAATAAAATTACATAATTATAGAAAGAAATTTAAGAGTGAATTAAAAAAATTATAGAATATTTTTAAATATTACAATAAAATTTAGCAAGAATATTAAGTCTTAGAATATTAAGAATATTACAATAGTAGGCGTTAAATTCTTGCTCCATATTTCTAAGTGGGTTTGATTATTTTTTCATCTTTTTCCTCTTTCATGTTTATTATTATTAGTAATCTATATAATATAACCTTCCTTATTATTAAGGATTTAAATAATACCTCTCCAACCAACATATTTTCTTATATTAATAATTAAAAAGTAAAATAAAAAATTTGTTTTGATTGATACCATTTTTATATTAATTCTGATATTATTCCCTTAAATTAAATATTTTTATTTGAAAATTATGAAGAATATTATAAAAATTTTAACTGATTAAAAATACTAAAAAAAATAAAATAAAATTTCAAATTTATTTAATTAATTATAAATTTTTCTTAGTCAAACTAGTTGTTATGTCAACTACTAGTTTGGTCATCTCTATAGTTATTTAAGCTCATTAAGTCTATTCGCATTATAACAAAATCATAAAAATTATAACCTTAAAACTTGTTTTAAATAAATTATGTAGTAGTATATAATTAGAGTCAAGGATTATTATATTGAAAGGTGTTCTTTAGTATAACATGGCAAGATGTTTTGACTAGGTAATAAAAATAAAAATAAATAAATAAATAAAAACTAAAATAAAATAAAATAAAAAATAAATTTTTTTTTTTCAGTGTGGTAGAGATGTTGTAATGTTCTATTTAACATTTTGAGTCTGTCAAAATAAAATAAAATAAAATAAAATAAACAAAATAAAATAAAATATACAAAATTAATCATTATAATTATAATTATAATTAATAATTAAACCAACTTAGATCCATCTTAACTTCGGATCTATTAAGTCCAAGAGGAATCAAATCTCTAACCTCTTTTAGAGTGAAAAGAGATTTGATCCCTCTTGGTGCTTGGTAGCTTTGGAGTTAAGATACAATGGTGAGTATATTTAGTTGTGTATTATCCTGGAGTATGGATATAATCCAAGTTCCTTGATCTATTTCTAATACATTTTCTAATAATCCATCAACTATCTTATTCATGCTCTATGTGAGGCAAAGATATATACAGGAAAGCTATTAATAGAAGTGACACATCATCATACAATACATGCAAAGTGAAATTGTTGCTCTCTATATGTGAGGAAAAGATATATGCAAGAAAGCTATTAATATAAGTTGCAAATCATTATGAAATGCTTGTAATGTGAAATTCCTTAGTGTTATTTCCTTGCAGAACTACTGAGAAACCAAGAGTATGTCACAAAATATTTGAATTTGTGATACACCACACTATCGTACCAACCTCAAAACTAATTTGAGAACCATAAATTCATAGCCACTATTAGTTTCTTGACTTATCCCAACTTTGAAATAAATGCAATGATATGAAGATAACTATAAAATCCTCCCAGAGGAGGGATTCCTTGGGAGGCACAATCAAAGTATACCCATGGGATATCATTGTTGATTATCTCTGCTTTCAACTCATGGTTGTTTTGTTTATTTTGATTCTATGGGTAAGTATTTAATATGTTTAGTGCCTAGACAACACATTCAAGAGGTAAAATCTCCTTTCCTTCAAATAGCTTCAAGTTCCCCGCTAACCAAATTCCCCAAGCTATGTTAAGAGAAAAGGGCTCTAATATTCTTTGTATCCTTTTTGCATACAATGATCTAAATGCTTGTTCCTATGTGTTTCTCAATCCAATCATTCATTCGACCTCTTTTCACACCTCTTACATTTAAGGATAATGTTGAAAAATAGAGCACAATGGATACAAGCACTAACCATGGTAATTACTTGTGAATATATATTATAGTTCTTTTATCTTCATCAAACAATCACACTTCAATCAAAATCACACTTCAAAAATTCAACCAATAACCATGAAAGGAAAGTGGAGATTTCAATGTTAAAAAACTTAGGATATGTGAGATCATGTGTAAGAGACTGAGAGATATGCGAGTGATAACTGAATGTATAAAAGTTTCAAGTGCATTTTATACTCAAGATACCTAAGAGACATGTCTCTTTGTAAATTAAATTCTAGTAAGTCTGCACATTTACATTTTTACTCATATTATTTGTTAAAGTGTTGAAAAACACATAAATAATGTTGGTGAGTAACTCCTTGTAAGTATATTTATTTACATTTTGTTCCTTATCCCATATTTTATGCAAATATTTGCTTAAATTATGGTTGGTAGTAACTTAAAATACGTTATTTACATGAGTGTGAGCTATTTTCAAGGATCTTAATTTTAGATGGTTTGGTTGATTTACTTTCTTAAAATTTATTTTTCTTCCATGTTTTTACATAGTATTATAAATGCATCAAGGATTATTAATACCGACCATAGCTACATTTTTCAATACTTCCTCTTGGATAGGGAGGTATTCATAATATCCAAATATTTTCTGTATACATGAAATTTCTAAAAAGAAAGGTAAATATCATCGATAACATCTTTATCTAGGTCAATACCCTTAACCTACATCAGCATCATCATCAATTTGTAACACAACCCAGGTTAGCTCTCCTAAGTAATGGTATTTATTCAACTAGTCACCATGATCCGGTGGGCACCTCACCTCATGGTACTCTTCCTAGTTTAGGGTTGTCATCCCCCATGGTCAAACCCTAGGGAAACAAATGTCCCAAATATAAAGGACTCTCTCTAGGCCATGATGTTGAAGAGGCACCCAATCCATGAGTTTTCGAGCCTCAGAGACCATTACTTTCATGAATGTATATCCCTCATGCTATCTCGCCAATAGTCCAGGTCATGCTCCCATTATCAGCAATAGTTCGGTCCATAGCCCTATTTCACACCCATCAACAGTTTGGGCCAAGTTCTTTTTGTTACCAACATTCTGATCTATGCCTTTGTCGATGTCACATTAATGCTCCATCTCACTGACATAGGAGATTTCGAATAGTCTAGGTCATGTTATTGTTTTCACCAATAGTTTGATCCATACCCCTCTTGTCCACCCATCAACAGTGCAAGATGAGCTCTTATTGTTACCAATAGTCTGAGCCATTCCCTTATTGATGTCACATTAATTCTCCCTCTCACTGATAGAGGATTTCTCCAACAGTTTGAGTCATGCTCTTGTTGTCACCAATAGTCCGAGCCATACCCTTGTTGTTCACCCATAAATAGGTTGGGCCAAGATCATGTTATTACCTGTTAGGGTCCTATAATTTATAGGATCTCAAGGTGATTGAGTATTTTATCTCAGATATTTGATATTGTAAATAAATTTTCAATTTGGAAATGATTTCCAAATAAAAATATATCAAATAAAATGAAAAGAGGGTATTTTAAAAAATGAATAAAGAGAAAAAGAAAAGAAAGAAACATTGAAAAAAGAATAAAAATGAAATCAGAACCCCACAAAAGAAAATAACACTGAAAGTGCTGCAAATTTAAATGCAACTAATGATAGATAGTTTCTTTCTGTCAAAGAATGTAAGGATGTGTGCAACTTGTTTAAAATGCTACAATGACTAGTTATTTGTTTAATCATGGTTAAACAAGTTTAAATTTCTGTAAATTAGATTAGAGAATAAAGGTTTTCCAAATAGTTTAATATTGGTAAATCAATAGTTAGGTAGAAAATGACATTGGTTCAATTTTTTAATCTAAATCAATAGAAGAAATAAGTGATATGATTTAATAGATTTTATTTTTTCATAAAAAAAGGGAAATGTGGGTTTGCTAGTCTAAATGCACCCATTAAAGAAGAAATACAAATGTTAGCTTAGAAAAAGAATTTGAGTTAAAAAGGGTAGGTAGAAGTAGTTTGTTTGGAAAAATATCAAAATATGCACTTATCCTAAGTTTCATACAACATTTCATAAACAAAGTACAAAGGGACACTACAAGGAAAAGACCCTCTAGCGGAGGTTATAAAGGAGGTTTTTAGTGTTATAAAATTGGCCAAAATTGTCAAAAAAACATTTGCTACAACATTCGTTTATGGTTATGGAGGTTTTGGCGGAGATTTTAACGGAAATTAAACACAACTAAAAACAAATGGGTGTTCGGAGGTTATTACAGATGTTTTTTTCATCAGTGCGCTGCTCGGGCTTGAACGCACTGGTGCGTGTCATCTAGACTGTGGCCCCAGGGCGGTCGAAGGAGAACGCACCGGGCCGTTAAGGTATAAAACCACACCGGGTGCAGTGTTGGTGATACAATGCACGGGGCCATTCTAATTGGTCTTGGGATTTGTGCAGTGCCCATAGGTCATCTCAACGCACCGGGACGTATACTTATAGAAATGCACTAGTGCCCAGTATCACACAAATGCACCGATGCGTAGAGACACATGGACGCATCAGTGTGCAGTATCACACATACGCATCGAGATTTATAATTGGTATCAGTATTTGTGCGGTGTCTAAAGGTCATCCAAATGCACCGGTGCGCAGTGCTTCACAAATGCACCGATATTTTTAATTGGTTTTGGTATTTGTGTGGTGCCCATAGGTCGTATAAATGCACCGGTGTGCTTCACAATACAAACGCACTGATGTATAGTCACTAACATGCATTGGTTTTCATTTTGTATTTTTTAGAAACATCGACCTATGATAGTGCAATTATTGTGATTGTTTTAAATTTAGTATTCATCAAAAGTCGACACATCTTATAACAATATTCATATTAATTAAGTTTTTATTAATGCATTTGAATGTGATGTTTGGATTACTTTGTTATATCATATCATAATTATTGTGATTTTTTAAAATTCATTATTCATCAAAAGTCGCAACATATATGATCTTATAACAATATTGATATGAACTAAATTTTTCTTAGTGCATTTGAGAACGACAATGGAGAACGCAATAGAATAAATTAAAACACATTTCATTATATATATATATGAATAAGACAATTTTTGTCATAAAAAATGGGACAATTATTGGTATCCCTTTGTCTTTCAATTGGGACACTATGTCCATTACATTAAACAAAATGTCTGATTTCACCGGATAATATTTCAAAAAATACAATGTCTTGCTTTCATATCCAAACATAGTGATCATCATTCTTTGCTTGAACTGTTGTCACTGCTAGAGCTACTTCCATGACTTGGGTTATTTTCAGGAATGTTTTGTTCACTATGTTGATTGTTTTCTTCTTCTTCACCTTCCATCTACAAACATAAAAATAAAATGTAATGAGTGTATATACATTGGTGAGAATAATGAAAATTGCAATATTAAATAATATACATTAATGTAAACCGAAAAGAAATGACGTACCATTGCAACAATTGACTCATAAACTATACACATTCTTTTAAAACTATGTAACATGCCATCTTTCAAGATTTCATCTGTTGGCGTAGTTCCATACTTTGTTTCCTACAAGTTTTATACCCCATAACAAATCATATATTTAATATGAAAATTTTTTTTTCTATTAATTATAGACGGAGCTAAGTAAAACAAGATCGATAGATGCTTACAAATTCCACAATTAATTTTTGATATGCCAACATATAATCACAACCAATATTTAACCCAATTTCAATCAATTCCTCTGATGGTTATTCTGTGTATGTTAGCACTTGTTTGAAGACATTCAATGATGATTTTTGTAAAATAACTTAAAAAAAAAATGAAATCTAGTTAAGTTGTTACAAGCAAGTAACAATTACTCACAAACATAGATATCAACCCTTTTCTTCCTTGTCGTCCTGTTTTATGTGCTGAATGAGTTCCAATTTCTTTTCTTTTCTTCAAGAAAATACTTGAAAATTAATATTTAATGCTAAATTGTTTATTTATTGTATCTAATGATCGAAAAATTCAATGATTACATATTACATTTGAAGCACATTGTTGTTGAGATGGCTCCTCCTGTGATGCAATTTTGTCCATTTCTTTGACCATCTCCTTGTACACCTTTTTGGACATAATTCCTACTGGCATATTTCTGATATTAGCTCGTTTATCTTTTGATATTTTCATAATCTTCCTGAAACTGTAACATGACAATAAACTATTTAATTTTTATATTGATATATGAAAAATAAATATAACAAAAGTGATATTTATAAATAATTCTAGACAAACATTTAAAGAAATATCACTTCTTCATTCTTTTTTTTTGTAGTTGTACGTTTTTTCTATTAAAAGTATGACATGTATCATTGACCAATTCTCTGGAAAATCTTCCTATAGTTTAGATAAAATTTGGTTCTCAGAATCATTGGATTGGTTTTTGTATTGTAAGTGGAAATAACGTCTATACATTCGTTCCAATAGATCCCTCAAACTTTTGTAAAAGTTTTTCCCCCTTTTGTTAACCTCCAACACCACTCCAGATGAGCTAAGGAGCAATTCATTTTCATTTGCAAGTTCTATTATTTTTATATTTTTCTTAGAACAACATTCCTTTTTTGAGTTGTTGGCCCCTGTAGAACATTAAACATATGTGAATTAATAGATTGTTTGACACATGTTATCTAAAATTTTTAAGTATATTATTAATGAAAATTAAAAAAAGGAACTCATTGGATCGATAGTAATTTTCATTAACCTAATTCATCCTTTTGCAATTTTTCCATCAAGATTTTACACTCTTTTGGTCCTATTTCAGAAATAATCTTATCGAGCTTCGTCATTTTGTGGCTCTGCATGATACACAATAAACAATACATATTAGTTAAACTTACATTTAGTTCAAAAATAATATTTTTTGTAAATAATTTACAAAGAACTTGCTTTTTTTGCTTTTCTTGATGTGTTATCAGTATTTTTGTTACTTGATCTCTTGTCAGTCATTTATTTATCAATCTGAAACCTCTACCATATCAGTCATTAATATATGTCAACTTTTCAGGTAAGAAAAAATGTCAAGAAACCGGTGTGCCATTTATTCTGTACACACCGATGTCAGTGCGTGGAGGTATTATAAACGGTCCGCAAAAACCGCATAATATACCGTACGGTGCTCAATGTCAACAATGAGAACCGGTACGTTACATGTTAACCACTGCACCGATTAACACAAAAAAATAATAAAAATCGTCAAGTGTTAGTTTTTGTAGCATAAACCGGTGCCATATTTTACATATGGCACATTGATATTTTTTTTTTGTTTTTTAATTTTTTAACACAGTAATTTTGCGGTGCGCTTGTATAATACATCACACCAGTGCACTAGGTTACGCCGAGCACACTGATGAAAAAAAATATGTTTTTTTTTAAATTCACGCAAGGGATGACATGGATTTGGATCTGGCTATGCAAGTCATCCCGTCGGTCGGATGTCTTAGGCCTATATTTAGCAATACAAACCCTATAAATCTAGAATGAAAAGGCCTAATTCTGAAATCACAGAAAGAGGGAGAAGAAAGGGTAGAAACAAAATGAATGTAGGGTTTCTTTCTAAAATGGTTTTTTTTTTGCGAAACAACATGTTAGCGGTGCGACATAATGAAATAGCGCACCAGCGGCATATTTACATATGGCGCACTGATAAATTGTTATTTTTAAAAAATTTTCAACACAGTACTTTCGTGGTGCACTTGTACAATAAAGTGCACCAGTGTGCTAGGTTACGTCGGGTGTACCGATGAAAAAAAATCTGTTTTTTTTTTTAATTTCATGGAAGGGCCAACATGGATTGGGATCTGACTATGCAAGTCATCTCATCGGTTGGATGTCTTAAGCTTATATTTAGCAATACAAACCCTATAAATTTAGAATGAAAATGCCTAATTCTGAAATCATAGAAAGAGGGATAAGAAAGGGCAGAAACAAAAATAATGTAGGGTTTGTTTCTAAAATGGGTTTTTTTTTTGCGAAACCGCACATTAGCGGTGTGCCATAATGAAATAGCACACCTGTGACATATTTTACATATGGTGCATTGATAAAAAATAATTGTTTTTTAGTTTTTTAACATAGTACTTTCACGGTGCGTTTGTACAATAAAGCGTACCGGTGCGCTAGTTTATGTCGGGTGCACCGATGAAAAAATCTATTTTTTTTTTTAATTTTACGGAAGGGCTGACATGGATTGGGATCCGACTATGCAAGTGATCCCATGGGTTGGATGTCTTATGCCTATATTTAGCAATACAAACCCTATAAATCTAAATTGAAAAGCTCTAATTCTAAAATCACAGAAAGAGGGAGAAGAAATGGAAGAAACAAAAAGAATCTAGGGTTTGTTTCTAAAAATGGATTTTATTTTTTATTTTGTTTCTGAAAACTGCAGAAAAGTAAAAAAAAATGCAGAAAAAGTAAAAAAAAACAATAAACTTTGATTTTTTTCTTTTACTGCATAAAAAAAATTGTAGAAAAAGTAAAAAAAAACAATAAACTTTAGTCACGTGATCGTTTGAAATTCTATGCTACAGGGTTTGAATCACCAGAGTTTTGGAATTCTAATTGTTTGAATACTTCTGTTCGAATGTATTTCCCTGCTCCATAGCGCTCTCGTGCTCTGTTTGCTCCAGGTATGTCTCCTGCAAATCTTTGGCTAGTTTTTTTTGCAAAAAATGTGAAATAATGAAGAGTTTTTAGTATTTAAAGAAATGTTTTATGAAATTAGGTTTTTGAAAATATTTTTCCGCCCATCTTTCAAGTTACCATTTTTTTTTCACTTAAGGAAAATAGTGTTGCACTTTTTTTTATTTGCGATTATTCTTCACCGGTGCGTCACGTAATAGCATTGCACCAGTGCATCTGTTTATAAAACGACACCGGTGCGCTAGGTTACGTTGGGCGCATCGATGAAAAAAATCTGTTTTTATTTTATTTTATTTATTTCACGGAAGGGCCGACATGGATTGGGATCCGACTATGCAAGTCATCCCATGGGTTGGATGCCTTACGCTTATATTTAGCAATACAAACCCTATAAATCTAAATTGAAAAGCCCTAATTCTTAAATCACTGAAAGAGGGAGAAGAAAGCGCATAAACAAAAAGAATATAGGGTTTGTTTCTAAAAATGGATATATATATATATATTTTTTTTTGTTTCTGAAAACTGCTGAAAATGTAAAAATAACTACAGAAAAAAGTTAAAAAAAAACAATAAACTTTGATTTTTTTCTTTTACTACGTAAAAAAAATTACAGAAAAAGTAGAAAAACAATAAACTTTAATCATGAGATCATTTTAAATTCTATGCTACAGGGTTTGAATCGCCAGAGGTTTTTGATTGTTTGAATACTTCTGTTAGAATGTATTTCCCTGCTCCATAGTGCTCTCGTCCTCTGTTTTCTCTAGGTATGTCTCCTAAAAATCTCTGGCTGAATTTTTTTACAAAAATAGTGAAATAATGATAAGTGTTTAGTATTTAAAGAAATGTTTTATGAAATTAGATTTTCGAAAATAATTTTCTACCCATTTTTCAATTTACCACTTTTTTTTCACTTAAAGAAAATAGAGTTGCATTTTTTTTATTTGCGATTATTTATTACCGATGCATCTGTTTATAAAAGGGCACCGGTGCACAGTACCAAAAATGCACCGGTGCGGTGATCTGTACATTAGCACCGATAACAAGAAGTCCATTTTTAAGGCATCGAAATTAATTTTAGGTGTGTGCACCAAAATTTATTGTTGATTTTTCTCAAATGCAGGGAGAAAATATGATAATTATATCGAATGGACAATTTTTCAAAATCTAGCTCGTTCCATAATATTTCTCAAAGTCCATCGCGAAGTTCTCCCTATCCATCTTGAGACATAATATTTACTTCATATTTTATTTATTTTTCATTATCTAATTGAATTTATGTTTTTTATCCATGTCAATCATGCACAACTTAATTAAATTTATAATGTATACAAATTTGCAGGTTCATGATGCAGATTCAACATTGAGTTTAGATGCACAAAATATTCAAACAACTCCAAAACGTCAGAAGCTCTTATAAGGAGCTGCATACTGCAAGGCACATTTGGTAGATGAAAATGGACAACTGCTTCACTATGCCAATTGTAACAATATTACATCTTCTAGCCACAATCCCAAGATAATGATGGTAATAATTATAATTGTTTGGTATATTGATTAATGTAATTATTTCAAGGTGAAACCAATTTATAATGATGCAATATTTTCAACAAGGTTACCAATTGATATCATATATTTTGTACTAATCATGTTCATTTTTTTTTTTAATTATTAGGATTCTAGTGATGATGAGCGACCTATCTACCATCTTCTGTTGCACCCCACGACAATGTAAAATTGAGATAAGATTGAATTAAGAGAAAAAATTGGAGAGGAATGATACCAATAATGGTTGAATCAACCACCGATTCAATTCCCATTATGTCCAGATTCACCAATTAGGAATGACTACAACAATAGTAGTTCTTCACAAGTTGGTAAGGAAATCAAATAGAGGTTGGTATGGATGATTACTTAAGTGATACGACTGCCATGGAGACAATGTCGTTAGATTCATTCCAAAACGATGATCAGCTAGGGGATGATGCTCATATTGCTGACACCTTTTTTGAAAGCCTTAAATTTGCTTCCACCACCCCTCTCTTTGGACTTGGTGGTCAGTAAAAGTGTACCTAGTTGGGGAAAACAATGTTACTGTACAACTTGGAAGCAAATTTTGGCTTGTCGAATGCATGTTTCTCAGAAATTTTGAGGTAAGATACCATAAAGTACTCCCTTATATAAATTTGAAATATAATTAGTACATTGCAATGAACATTAGGAATGGTAAATTTTATGAACGTTAATAATTATATCGACATTAATGTACATGTATTAATATATTTTTCCATGATCACCAACTACAGGTTATTCAAAGATAAGGTTCTTCCGAGTGATAATGTCTTGCCCGGTAGCTACGAAGAGGCAAATAAATTGTTGAAAATGTTGCGTGTTGAGTACATATCATATTATGCATGTCCAAATGATTGTATTCTATATAGAGGAGAATATGCAGACAAATAGATGTGTCCGAAATGTGGGCATGACAGGTATGATAAATAAAAAAAGAAGGGTAAATCATGTACTGGTCCTCCTTTTAAGATATTGAGGCACATGCCTATAATCCCAAGGATTCAAAGGCTTTGTCGTTGTAAATAATTAGCTATGTTGCAGGGATGGCATGCCTCACACAGAAGTGAGTTGGGAGTTATGTGAATCCCAACTAATTCAATAGCCATGAAGCATATAGAGGATACATGGCCCGAAAAATTCAAGGATGAAGTACGAAGTCTACGACTCAGCATAGCCATGGATGGCATCAAACCATATTCCCTCTAGAACACCAACTATTATGTTTAGCTTGTAGTAGTGGTAAATAACAATATCCCCCCATGGTTATCCATGAAGAATGAACATCTTATGTTGGCTCTCATAGTCCTTGGTAGAAGACAAGTGAAGAATATGGATGTCTACTTACAACCACTAGTAGATGAATTGAAGGAATTATGGGATGGGATAAATTTATACGATGTATCAACACCCATCATAACCGAGAGGATTTTTACACTGTATGGCATATTTGCTTACACGACACATGATTATCCAGGCTTAGGAGTTTGCTCTGGTAAATTACATGTTTAATTTATTGGTTTGTTTATATACGTAACAATATTCTTTCACATATTAGTTATTTAATTCATTGTAGTATTTGTTCTGATCTTCATGATATTCTTTAATGTGCCATGCATATTAATTGTATACAATAATCTTGCAGGTTTTGTAACAAAAGGGTATTTTGGATGTACATGTTGTGGACCTTCTCTGAAAGCTAGATGGTCCAAGGACCTACGAAAGCCAGTGTATGATTGCTCCAGGGTATTCCTCCCAGAAGAACACCCTTACAGATGAGCAAAATCCTCTTTCAATGGTAAATGAGAGAAAGCCCAAAGGCCTCCAATAATGACACCAGCTGAATGGCTTAGAGCATATGAGAGAGAGAAGGAGAAGGAGTTCATAGAAATGTTCGATTCAAATGGGGAGCCTATGTTTGATGATCCAGAATTATTCAACTCCTATGTTGAGAAATTTCCCATTGGGATGAAAAGGAAATCTATCTTTTATAACTTCCCATATTGGGAGCATCTTAAGATTACCCACTTATTAGATCCCATGCATATATTTAAAAATGTTTCATATTCTTTATGGAGGAACATATCATCGAAACAAAGTGACACATTGGCTGTTAGGAAAGATCTTATGACTTCAAAAACTAAAAATAAACATTGGCCAAGATGATTATAAAGTATGGGATCAGAGGAAGGCGCTGGTCCCTCTAATTCATGGTTTTTCAAAGAAGGTGATGTCCCATGGATTTTAAAAAAAGATGATATTTCTTTGGCAAAGGAAGTTATAATGGGTGCGAGGATTCCAACTTCATACGGGTCTTCACTACGACGCCACTTCACCTTGGATGACCATTTTTCGGGGTTGAAATCATATGACCATTTGAATCTTCTAAGAGTACGTATAATGTTAAACACATGATTTTATTAGTTTTTATATTAATAAATTTTATCCCATGCGGGGATCATAAAATATAACTAATTTTGTATATTATTGCATGTGTTTGTAGCTTTGCAGTATCATTTTCCTTTGCTCATGCGTGGGTGTGTGAAACATGAATTTACTCAAGACCTAAGACTTTCCATATCTAAATTATCTGCATTTGTACGTTGGATCACGTCAAAGGAGATTCATGTGGCTAGCATACCACGGTGGCATCAAGAGATAGTTGAGATTGTTTGTATGTTTGAGAAGGAATTGCCGACGAGTTTCATGGACTTACATGTTCATCTTCTAATCCACCTAGTAGATGAGGTTGAATTAGTTGGGGTGGTTTCTTGTCGTTGGATGTTCTTCTTAGAGAGTTACATGAGGAAATTGAATGGTTTTGTTCGAAAAAGGGAAAAACCCAAGGGGTCTATGGCATAGGGGTACATATAGTATGAGTATTTCTATTATGCCAGTGATTACATCAAGCAGATCGACAAAAGACCAGGTGTGGTGATTTGGGATGATGAAAGGGGTGAAGACAAAAGAGAAGGGGAGTTGCTTCAAACGAGTGGAAAAAAGCGCTTGATAAAGAGTAAGCGAATTATAAATTTTCAACTTTACACAAAGTTAATATTCATGTTGAACTTTGATATAATGTATATTTTGATCTCTAAGTACTATATAATGTCGGTTTGATTTCATCAGCGAATGCAGAAATTGAAGCAATCAATAAATTCGTTTTTTACAATTCTGAAGTGACAAAACCGTGGGTCAGATTGTACGAGCAAAAGAGGATGAAATGGGATAGTGACAGGAAATAATTCAGACGGTTGAATGGTAGAAGTGTGCCTTATCCCGATCATTTAAAAGAAAATATGCCAAAAATATGCCCCAACTTTTGGGTTGCTGACCAAGTCAGAGAGAAATACGGTGCAACTGGTCATTACGCACGTGCTCAAGAGGATGTGCTAAACGTAGGGATTGGGTGCAGCAACTCGATAATAATATTTTTAATTTATATGATAATTTTAAACTTTTAAGACATCTATATTTCATATTTTAACTATTGGGTTATTATAAGACACATGACACTATGATTTTTTTAACTTTTTTATAATAGGTGCATTTTTTCCCATCTATGTGGGCATATGGACACCATTTTCACATAGAAAATGTCGATGCTGGAAACATCACAAAAGACTGTGGAGTGGATGTCGAGTTCGATCAATCTAGTTGATCTAGCCACCATGATCAAAACCTAGTACGAGGGACGTTAGGTTACGTTGGAAAGATACAAGAGATCATTGAAGTGGATTTCTCTTCTTTCCAATGTGTTATTTTTAGGTCCAAGTGGTGGGACACCTTTGATCAGAATAATGTAAAGGAAGATCACGATAGTAGGCTGATATGTATCAACTCTAGAAAGATGTGGGATGAAGCTAAGGAGCCCTATGTTTTCCCCAACACTGCAACCATTTGTTCTTTTACCCAAATGTGTTGGGTAGGGATTGGTGGTTCTTATTGACACATGACCTTGGATCAAAACATATTTTTGAGAACAATAGTGTTATCGTGCCATGCGAGCTGGAAGATAATGAGGGTGATCATGAGAACCGAGAGTGATATGGTACATGTGTTATTTCTCAATATTTATACTTTTTAAGATGGGTTTTTTGAAAAATTATAATATATATGAATTTTGAATTAATTGGTAATTTGCGTTGTGTTAATGTTAAAATCAATATTTCACTTGATAATTTGCAATTATGTTGATCTCAAAAACAATGGCGTACTGTATAAATTAGTTATTTTTTTTGTATCTAAGATCATAATAAAATAATGATAATTCTAAAGTACATGAATTTATTTGCATTATTTTCTAAAATTTATTATGTTACAATAATTCATATTATTCTAGATTTATTATTTTACAATTATTTAAAATTTTATAAATTTACAAATTTAAAAATTTTAATAAAATCATTTCACATTAATACAATTAAAATTTTCACATTAATACAATTAAAATTTTACAAATATTTTTCATACAATTAGAATTAGAATTAGAATTAGAATTAGAATTTTACAATTTCACATACAATTACAATTACAATTTTAGAATCTCATATACAATTACAATTACAATTTTACATACAATTAGAATAACAAATATTATAACAATTTTACAATATCATGATCATATAATATTAAATTAATTAATAAACATCATGTTCATGATAACCATCATACAAACATCATATTTGACTAAAAAACACATTCAAAATCGCTAACATCACCATGATCGTGATCATCTAACAAAACACAATTAACATTATATATTAATATCATAAAAACACATTAAACATCAAATATACATCTCATGTCAAATAACTCATGCTATCACAGACACATCTATCTGCAAGCTTCACATTAAATGAACATATCTAACATGACCTAACAATATACACATCATGATGATCACCAACATGTAAATTAAGTACAACTGCAACATGAACATTAAATACATGGAGCATATATATATAATTGAATAATGTAAAAAATATACAACTGTAATATAAATGTCATGGATCAGCTGGTGGTACAACATCAAATATAGCAGTACTAGTCGAGGCCTGCTCAGTCAATGGTGCAACCTCGACGGTCGATGGTCCAGCCTACTCATGATCATGAGTCCTGATGGATGTTGCAGGCTGCTGATTGGATGTGGCCAATGGTCCAGCCCGATCTCCATGATCACTGCTGCTAGATGCTAGCGGAGGCTGCTCTTCTGGCACGACGCGAGGTGAATGATCATGAGATGATGAGTCGCTACTCACGGAATGTCGATCATGTGCTATATCTCGATCATGCCTATAATGTGAAACGTTCCTCCTCAGCCACGTAACCAAGGTCGTAGCTTCTACGACATGCCGCATCAGTCTATACATGTCATACAGCATGCCTCTCCACATTTGTAATAGCCTACCATCAACCAATATGTCTCTCACATGAGCAGGCCTGATGCCCACCTCAACAATCAATGCAGTGAGTTGGTCACCCAACTCCATCCTGTATCTACTATCAAGCTGGCCCTGATCATCATCAGGGTACTCCACATGGCCTGGATCATGTGGTGGTGACGACATGTCCTCGATATCAAAAGACCCAATGTCTACAAAATATATACAAGTACACAACAATAATTAGACAATTTCATTACACAATCTAATAAAAACAAGTTAAAGAACATGTTAGAATAAATTTAAATAAAATAGTAATATTACTTCTATCATCCGGCAACTCATCAGCTGTGAAGAGAATGTTGGCACACCCTCGCCAATCCAAACCCACATAAGGACAAGGGACCATAATGAAGGGATGATCGTCAACACTGGCTAACAACTCCAGTGCATCATTCGATATCCTCGCTGGAAACACAGTCTCACCCCTCTTGGGCATAATCTGCGGCCCCACATGTGCATCTGTGCCTCGAACATTGGCCTATGAGGCTGCCGAACAAAAGTTGGCCTCGTGTCTAGAAACCTCTCAAAAAATAAACAAAAAATATCTGAAGCAAAAGGGAAGTTGACCCTCCCTTGTGAATGAGCACGACATCTATATAAGGTTGTACAGAACTGCAGCAGAAAAATGGCAGACCACCTAACAAGTTGTGGCTCTTGTACTAACGAATCAAAAAAATATAGAAGCGAGCAACTAATGCTTTGACCGTCACTAGTGTTGTGTGAAATGGTATAAATGAGAAGTGAGAGGCACTGCACCTCCTCACTACCAAATGCACGAATACGTAACTGACCTCTAGCGATTTGAAATTCAGTAGGAGATAGTACTGATTCTCCAATGTATCTCTGGGAGTACACTAACTGACTCCCTGCTACATAGCCAGTTGGAACCTCTGGGAACGAGGGAAAATCCACCCCTCTCCTCGATAGCCCTATAATGAAATATATATCCTCCTCAGTGGGCATGTACCACTTGTTATGACCAACCCGAAAAGCCTATTGGTGGGCATTCCACCTTCGAATAAGATGTCTAAAAAAAAAACCATGGCCCTTTCGGGAAGTAGCCTCCTCATAGAACTTGAGGAGGCCTACCTGCCTTAGGAGCCCCTGGGTAGCTAATGTAATAGGGTGAGGATACGCATCTCTATCCCTCTCTCGTGCCTCCCACAGGAAAACCATATTATACTGCTCCGCCTGTTGTTGTTGTTGTTCCCCCTCTTCTCTCCTTTCACGTCTCTGAAATATTGACATATTAAATAATTTTTTTTTATTAAATGAGAGATGTATTTAGAAATATACATATATAATTTTTTTTGGAAAAACAAAAAAAAAATAGTCAGTGTGCCAAACAAACAGTCATGCACCAGTACTAGTGCATCTTTTTATGAGTGCACCGGAGACGGTGCACTTGATAATATGAAACACACTAGCCGCAGCGCTCCAAAAATTTTGTACCACACCATTGACTATGTACGGTGTCAGGAGTGCAATGCAATGATTAAAATTTATGCCCTGGGGCGTATATTTAAGTCAGCAGACCGACCTCCTGCCATCATTACATAGTCAACAGTGTTGTAATTTACAAGGCCACACCGTTGACCCTGTCGAAATACAGAAAGTGGTGCGCTGACAAAAACACCCATCTCGGGGCAGATATTTAAGTCAATGCACCGCGTTGCCGCTATTCCACTAGGTCAATAGTGCGGCTGGGTAACCGACCGCACTACACTTTTTAAAAAAGTTTAAAATAATATGGTGCACCATCGGTACCGCCTCGGAACCGGTGTGTATACCATTAGCACTGGTTTATCAAGTCGCACCATTGACCATGTGGAAATGCGAAATGTGGTGCGCTGACAAAATTACCTGCCTCGGGGGGTAAATTTCTGTCAATGCACTGTGTTGGCGCTATTCCACATTGTCAACGGTGCGGTCGGGTAAACGACTGCAACGCACTTTTTAAAATTTTTTAAAATAATAGAGTGTGCCTATCAGTACCACCCCGTAATTGGTGCGAATATTATTAGCACCAGTTTCAGTGCAGCCTGTAAATTTATAGTCAGCACCGTGAATCGGTGTGAGCTGAATGGCTCAAGCACACCACGCGACAATTATTTTTTCTTTTCTTTTAAATGGTTCATTTTAAGGTTATTTGAAATTCTAATATGCTAAAAGGATTAATTATAGAAAAAAAAAACACATGTGCATTTGGCCGTCGAGGAGGCATATTGGCTGTAGAATTTGCAAAAGTAAAATTTTCCCACCGTTTTGCAAAATTCAAGCTGGAGATTGGTGGGAAATTCACAATAGCAGTACGTGAAATTGGTGCAATGGGAGCATCGATGTCAGGGAGGCTCAAAGAAGGATAAATTGCACCAGTGCTTGAGAGCTCTAGAGCAATGAGAAAAGTGAATAATGCGATTTTTTGGCCGTAAATTTTTTTTATTTAACCCTGTTCCAGTGCGTGGGGTTTTTATGGGGGCACCGTTGTGGTTTCTTAATACTGCAATGGGCGGTTTCGGTTTTGGCGTGCTTTTTTATGATGCACTGGTGCGGAAGAGTTGTAAAACACCAATGCGCTATAGTAATTTGATGCATCGGGTGGGTGTGTATGGAGCACACAGTGTCTGGTGTGCCAATGTTTTGTGCGCACCGGTGCTTTCTCTTGTTGAGCGCACCGGTGTAGTGTACTATTATAAGCGCACCGGAAAAAAAACATACGCAAAAACCTCCACCCGCCAACCTCCTCCAGTAACCTCCGCTAGAAACGGATGTCTGGGGTATTTTTATAAGGGGTTCCTCAAAAACATCCGCTAGAGGGTATTTTCCTTGTAGTGGGATATGTATGTTTTATATATATACTTTATCCAAATTTTTTTATTGAAATGAAAAGACATGTCCTGGAAAATTCATTTGTCACATTATGGTTAAAAGGTATTCAACTATCAACTGTATGATCATCCCGCTATTCATATTGACGACACAAAAAGACTTTCATCCCCTCCCCTCTACCATGTCTTTACTGGGGGGAGTCTGAAAAGGTGGTATTCCCTGCCAGGTCCCACGCTACGCGACCTCCCCTTCGCATTTCACACCCCCCTACCTAAAACTGCGAACCACTCCCTACCCCCTCCCAAAACCACTTCCCCCTCACTTAATTCCCATTGTCCCTAACCCGATCTGTCTTCCATTACCTTTCCACCACGTCTTCTAACTGTTGCCCAATAAAATCACTTCCCGGGGTTTACTGTTGAGCATTTATTTCTCCCGGGTAACCATTAATCCAATGGACCCACGCAAACTTGCAACTGAAACCATGTTGTGGCTTTAAAACCTTGAAACTGATTCATTTTCCACCTTTCTGTCACAAATTCTCTGCAAATTGATTTTTTTTTATAGGTTTTCTAGTGCACCCTCATTTTTACCAGCTTCTCGACCTATGATTGAGCATCAAAGTTTTTCCTCCCTCTATGAATTAGCTATACACCTGCAATTTACGCCCGGTAAACCTTTCTTCCTAATTCCGATTAATTGTTCAGTGATAAAACACGCCTCAAAATAAGAAGAAATAGGAGGACCTTATGAATCCTTTAGTTCATCCTCCAATCGATTTAGATCACATCCCATAAGCTGATAGGGACTACAAAATCAGTGAGACAAAATGCAATTTCGAATTGTTCGAACTCTACTGATGGTTCGAAAAGAAATATGTTGATAAAAATGATGAAATTGGACTCTGGGAGTCCAATATTCCGCACTATATTTTCCATTAGACCTTCCATGCTCCCGAACTCATCATAAGATGCCAAGCATGCTATGTTCCCAATCACTAAGCCATTATAGCACCCACTAGTGAAATCCTCTTCACCATTACTACCTAATCCATAGACTAGATGATGCAGGCCCCCTCTGTGGAAAACAACACACCATTTTCCTTAGAAGCCCTCACAAAACTTTACCAAAAGCTTCATTTTTCCAAGAGAGCTAAGATTTTTGACATATTCTTACCAAAAAATATCCAATTGCTAAGAAAAAAATCCTCCATACCCTTCCTCAATCTTCTCTGATCAAGAAAAACAAATTATGATTCAAATTTCATATATTCTTGGTTATTATTCTGATTAGTAAGTAGATGAACCTATTCTAGGCTTCCTCTCCATATTTTCCATAGACAACAAACCTTTTATTATTTTTAATTTCAGTAAATTTCTAGCTGATAACATTCATGAACAATTTCTAAAGTTTCAAACTGAAGAAGTGTTCAAATACACTTAAATTTTGGTCTATATGTTTTTGTATTATCAAGCTGACAGGTTTAAATTTGTTATGCAAAAGTTCGATGAAGAGGGAAACCAGAAGTCAGTTATATTTTTGACTTCTTTGGTGATGAAGGAGCATCAATAATTATTTTATAAGAATTTCATTGAACAATTTGTCTACCCAGCCATGAGTGTGCTAAAAAATTCAGTAGAACCCAAGATTAGTGAGTACATCAAGAGAAATTTTCATTTTATAGATCAGGAAAAGACTGGTGACTGGTACTTGTACCAAAATTAGACAGAAATCAGAGTGTATGGATGCGAGTTGGCACCATAAAAGCTCCCAAAATACCTCCCCATGAGGATATTTGCACTCAAGTACATCATAAAAATGCTAAATTCTGATGAAATACATTTTGTGTCAGCTAAAAAGAAATCACAGTTCAGAATCAAAACACGGATTGGATCCTTCATCTGTAACATCAGGTTAGCAGGAGAAGAGGCATAAAATATTCTTAAGGAGATGAAATTTAGCCTGAGTTTCACATGGTCTTATGACCCTCTGGGTATCATTTCCAAATTGAGAGTAGAAAATAACACTACTCCATACATTCATACCCAGAGTCTTGAAATAGAGAGATATGTAAACCAGTCAGCCTGGGTAGAGAATACTTTACAGGAAGCTGAGGAGAAGTTTGTTTCTACATCTACATCACATACTCCTGTTCCACAGGAAAAAGTAGCCAAAAGACAAAGGGAAGAAGAGTCACCTTCAGTGACTGACAACACAAAAAAATAATTCAAAATCATGTACAAGAAGAGAACAAAGTTAAATACAAAGTTATATACAGAGAAGAATTTTGAGCAAGAGGTGGCCATGGTAATAAAAGAAACACCATCTTCCTATCACGCAAGTGCCAGTTTTTTGTGTCTCCCAGAACATATTCAGTATCCCATGGACAACAAGAAACTGTCCAAACTACAAAAGTTGTCTAAGGAGAGAAAGAGAAGATAATTTTCAACAGATTCAGAGAAATAAAGCTTAAAAATGAGATTCTTAAGAACAATACTTATGCTCAATTTTGGAAGAAGACTTCCAACTCCCAAAGCAGGCTATAGTCAGTTTTTGACTCAGAGAAGGGAAAGATGCAAATGGCCTTCCTTGAGGTCTGCAGCCTAAATCAACATCATATTACATGAAAACAACATTCGAGTTTGATACAAAGGATACTTATCCTATTGACCAAATGGAGATGCATAAATAGATAGGTGAAATGATTTTCTTCACTTTAACCAACACTACTATGAATGCTTCTAAATTGCAGGTTTCATTGTCTAATACTCAGTCACAGTTGAAGATGGAGAAGATTTATTCTCTTGCAAAGGACACCAGGATTAAATCCTTATAGGATTTAGTAGTGAATATGGGTTATTATCCTGAAAACATGAAAGATGTAGAGGAATTGATCAAGAAGAAGAATGCTGACATTGAAGAATTTAGGAATCAGTTGAAGTTGCCAGCTACTGAAGATCCCATTACAGAGTACATTGAAAAAACAAAGACTTAAAAAAATGACGTGATGAAGTTGATCATGGAATATCATGCTCAGATAAGACAAATGCAAACTAAGCTGGAGAAAATGATAAAGGAAAAGGAGCAGAATGATAAACTAACCATGATTCCTTTGGATGTTTTACCTCTTACAACCATTCCTAGCAATAGCTACAAGCTCCACTGCACCTACTACACATCTACTGATGGTGTTGAGCAACTAACAAACGCTGTAAAAAATCTATCAATTCAGATAGAAGAAATTAAAAAGTTGCAAGACCAAGTCAAATAATTTCAGGACCAGAAGACCACGAGTGAAGCTTCACACTCTGTTGAAGCTCAGAGGGCTTAAAAGATGATTGAGATGCTGCAGAAATCTGAAAGGGAATAAACAATTGGAAAAACCTTGGCCCAAGTTAGGAAAATTGTTTGGACAGATACCATGAATTCAATGGCTGAAATTTGGCCATGTAGTCAGGTTATCTTTGAGTAGAAAGATTTGATCAAAAGAGAAACATAGGCCACTACAAATATTAAAGAGCAGTTGGGAGAAATGCCTACAATAGCAACAAATATCATTAAATTCATAAATTCTAAGAATAATTATGAATTATATGATCTAGGAATTGATGATAGAACATAAACAATTTTGGAGCTAAAGAAGATTCTCACCAAAAAGAATTTGGTTGTTCAGCTAGAGGAGAAATGTCATAGTTTGGAGATAGCATTAAATAAAATTTTCACCCAGATTGAACCTCTAACTCAGAAGGTGCTACCTAGTTTATTTGTAATTAATGAAAAATTGATTACTCATGAATATTACATTAGAAAATTGAAGGAGGTAGCCATAGACAACTCAAAATTTGCAAATATCAAAGGCAGCATGATAAGCAGAGCTTTCTTGGAATCCATGGGTAATGATTTTTTCATCGAGCATGACTCATTTTTGTGCTAAGGTCCACATTTTCAAAATATATTAAGGTTGATGAAATTTACCTGAAGGTTCTAAAGTTAACCATTCCGAATGAAGATAGATGGGACAAAATTTGTGAATTAAAAGACTAAGTGGTAATTTGGATGCAGTAAGAAGATAGGCGAGCACATAAGGTAACACATCAACCAGCGCAACACAGAAATAGGGCCATTCAACAACTAAATCCTCCAAAGAAGAGCCACCTCTCCACACAATTGTCCAGCTTGCCTATTACTCTGTAGAGATCGATTTTATTGTTTAGAATAGTGCTAATTATACACTGTCGGTTGAGACAACGATTTTATAACTTATTGTATAAATACTTCACATTTTGAAGTATTCCAGGTTGATTATTGAGTATAATTTTCTATAAGTTATTGTAATTTTCTAGTTGCTGGACGCATCAATAATATACGGAAATTCTTCACAGGATTCATATGGTGTATGAATTGGTGATGTTTTTCTTATGTTAATGTGTTTATTCATTATCCCCTTTCACCATGTTTTCTTAAAAGTTTAATTATATAATAGAAACTGTGACGAATAGAATTTGTTATAAAGAGCACCCTATTTTGGCTGTTTGTAATTTATATGTTTTTTTCTAAAGTCAAATTAAGGAATTATTCATTGCTCCTTAGTTTTCTACTGAACCTTACATTTGTTCTGTTTCATATTAATTTAATATTCTGAAAGATCCAACTAGTGCAACCTAGCTTTCCCTGCAAAACTCCTTCAAAGATTGATGTAGATACAATTAATTTTTAGACTCCATAGCCCAATGGATTTATAACAATTTAATCAACCAAACAATCCAATGAAATCATAAACAAACAAACAATTTGCATAGTAATAACTATCTTAAAATTCACATAAAACATAGCTAAATTTTACATAGAGATCCCTCTCTGAAGTTGGCAGGGCTAGATCCCAACTTATAAAGTGGTTTTTATGTTATCCTCTGTGTTTAATCTCACAATCTCATAAATTACAGAATGATAACATAGTGGTGACCATACAGGAAAAAATTGAAAAAATTGTAATTTTCTTCGAATTCATTACCCTGGTTAAGAAAAGTGTATGATAGGAGTATTTCAAGAGATTGTTTCCTTTTCATTTTTTGTAAATAATAAGCGTGTGTGTGTGACTTAGTGTTGGACGCATAAATCATTCTTGTGAACAAGACAGATCTCCCTAATATCTTACGATAACTAGCAACAAACAGACATATGTAAACTACTTTCTCTAGATTATATTTGATCTAGAATTATCTATAATGAAGGATTTAGGACTTACCTGTAGTCCAACGCTGATCGTAGTATTCTTTCCCGTTGCTTTGAATACATCTCCTTTCGGGATCTGCAATCAAAAACAAGAAAGAATCAGAAGCACCTGCATAATATAGATTAATTCATAAACCATAAATCTATCTTGATGATCAAGAAATAAGCCATTTAAATAAACAACTCATTGAGAAAAAAAGATCCATTTGTATTATCTTTGATGAAAGAAGGAGCCTTACAACCGTGTTCACCTTAATGTCGTACAGGTCCTTTCAGGGTCCGGAACAAGCATTTCCTCTACTTTGACAAGCCTTTGCACTGTCTTGACTGACATACACATGAGTATGTAATCATTCCCATATGATAATCAGTTAAGAGAGTCTAAGTTTCTCCAACAATTATCCTCAAAAAATATCAAAGCCTAACTTCCCTTGAGGCTGAACTATGACCTCAATTTATAGCAAAAGAGAAGAGGTTGTAGCTCCAAATAAGAGGGAATAGAATCCTCTTTCAAGGGATTAAGTTCCACATACCAAGGGGTAGGCTCATTTAATGGAGGGATGAATGTACATGAAAGGAGCGAACTTTCCACCGAATAATTGCTTCTAGAAGCTTCCAGATTCAACTAGCTAGGCTTCCAAATTTTACTTCCGCCTTCACTTTACCTTTTACAGGGAACCACACCTTAGATGAAGAAAAAGTGCGGCCGGTAATACTAAGAGAAAGTGTGGTACAAGTATTTTTATGATTTTTATAATATTTTCTCTCAATTTCAAGGCTTGGTTTTAGGAACTTGATGTTTGTATACTTCTAAGGGAGTGTTGTATGAGTAATGATGAACCCATACAGACAGTAAAACGTCATGGTGACAATTTTAGTGTAACAGACTGCCCCCTAAAGTGCGAAGTCTGAGACCATTCAAAGAGTGATGTGCTTTATCATTTCGAGGATTAGCTTGTGGACACCCCAGTCGGAATCCTGTAAAAACATTCAATGCAAAACATATATATATATATATATATATATATATATATATATATATATATATATATATATATATATATATATATATATATATATGTCATTGCTGAGGTAGGCATTCCCATACTCAGATCAAATACTAACTAAAACTTGTTCTGATGTAGAAATGATTTTACTATCACATCAATAATGTAGACATAGTATGGACGCAGCCATCTATTTATGAATAGTCTACTGCATAATGAATAATAAAACTCCTAGCAGCCTGGATGGTGGAAACTACATCCAGGGTCTTGATTTCCGCTACCCGAACTAGTACGATTCTATCCATGCGATTGATTGTGTCAAAGTCGAACATGGTAGAAACCACTTGATTACCAGTCAATGATGTGAAATGTTAACAAGTGTGAGAGAAACCACCATTAATGAAAATGGCTCTCAAATCACTTAGTACAATCCATGAAATGTGAATAAATGATCTGAAGTTGAACATTTCACAGAATTGTTCGATCGAAGGTCAATGATACAACCTATCGTCAAAGGTGAGAAACCTGCCATTAAGGCATGCAGATTGCAAGGTACTGAAGGATTCTATATCAAATTCCTAGATGACGAGTTTTCGTCGATAGAAACTGATCTATGATAGGAAAGCCCACGAAAAAAAACCATTAGATCAAGTTTTGTAGAAATATTTTGCAAGGACTGACTTTGGGATGGTCAACGCGAATGGAGACATATGTTTGCAAATGAATGGTTTATTTGAACTATCCTCTTGAACACATAACAACACTACAGATGGTTTGGTAATAATTGACCTAAGCTAATACCCAGAAATTGGCTGAAGACTTTCAATATGGTTTGATTAATTGATAGGCATAGGATTTTCCCAACCTAGGTAGAAGTGTGACAAAAAGTGTTGTGTTCAAGAGTGGTAAACTGCTTTTTAAACAAAGTGTGACAAATGGATTCATTTTCTCTCTTTTTCCCCCACCATTTCTGGCAAGTACCTCTTTATTTTTGACAAGCTTGAGGAGGATAAAATTTGTTTGTTATATAAGCTCATCCTTCAGATGAGTCCAACTTAGTTTAAAATCGAACCCTAAGAAGGAGTGGTTCGTTCCTGTTTGTAATCGACAGGTCCTTTACTATTAAATTTTAATGAGTCCAGTATAGGAGAAACTCGACATTTTTCAATTTTAGGGAGTCATAAAAAAAAACTTAAGGAAACTCCGTGGGTGTAATTTTTCATAAATTTAGTCTCTTGGGTCCGAAAAAGGATAAAACAATACAGGAGAGAACTCTATTGACCATGATTAGTCAACGTATAAATTTTTTGTAAATAGTCCATTTAAGTCCGGAAAAGGGGTAAACTTATAATGAAGGGACGAATGTTCATTTCCTTTAACGAGTTCGAATAGTCAAGTACTCGGAAACATTTTCATCTTTAGAGAGTCTGAAAAGGGCTTAAAAGAGAACTCCAAGGTTTCAATTTTTCGTAATTTTTAAGAGTCCGAAAAAGTGATAAAAGTGTACTTAGTAGTTTCGCTTTTTCTGTAATTTTTAACGAGTTCGAAAAAGTGATAAAAAGTATACTACTTTGTCAAAAGGACCATTTCACCGAAAAAATCCTGTATTTAGCACAAAAACTCAAAAAATAAACATACCTATTTATGATTAATAAAAATAATTTGGAAAACCATTTTTTAAAGTGAAAAATGAACAAAATAATATTTTATTTATTCAAAATTTCTTATAAAAAGGAGTTTTTGTAAATCATTTTTACCATTTGATTTCAGAGTGCAAATTGAGAGCTTTTGGTAAAAAACATTCCGAAGGATATTGCGGAAGATTCGCCTGTCAGAATAAAAAACCGTTAGTTCCAGGTAATCCACATCATCCTTACATTCATTTTTTTCCGTTTATTTTCTTAATTTAGGGTTTAAATTGATTTTTAAGGAGGAAAATAGGTTCAAAAAATTGCTCACAGGGGTCCGCAGGTAAAACACATGAAACCTGCGGACCCCGATAATTTTACAAAGGAAAATTGTTTTGTTCCCACACATTACGCATAAGATACGTGCGGATCCATGCACTGTTTTTATGTGAAAAGTGCGGAGGCGCTGTAAGGAAAAATAAAACGAACATATCTCCCAATTTAAACCAAATTTTCCCATTCAAATTGTTTTTGACCTTTCAATTTGTCCATTGCAGGATATTTATAATGCTTGAGTGGAGAGAACGTGAGCATGAAGAAGTTGATGAGGCTGCCATGTTACATCCGCCTACATTACGTGTTTTAAGAGAATGCGGTTTGTACAAATTTTGGGCCATTCAAGGTATGAGGGCTC
This sequence comes from Pinus albicaulis, assembly GCA_034641835.2. Classification (NCBI taxonomy): domain Eukaryota; kingdom Viridiplantae; phylum Streptophyta; class Pinopsida; order Pinales; family Pinaceae; genus Pinus; species Pinus albicaulis. The sequence goes on along the minus strand of CM076574.1, from coordinate 461,521,332 downwards.
AAGTGGATTTGCTTACCTGGCTAGTCAATAAATGGGACGTATAGGAACAATGCTTTATCATTGGAGGTCATCGGCTCAAAATTGAGCTGGAAGATATATACTTCCTCACTGGTTTATCAAAGAGGGGTGAGTCACTCTCTTTGTTTGGGGCGAGGGTAGGTGGCCAGTTTGTCGCTAGCCTTCAGGAATAATTTTGCAATGAAGAAGTGGACCCCAAGGATAAACGTATTGATGTAAAAACCATTATTCGTCCTGAGCTTAAAGTGGTTTCATTTACAGTAACCAGGTTGTGTGGGAGCGCAGCTCCACATGTCGCTACAACATTCCAAATGCAAATTTCCGTTGACTAATTTAGAGGCACCATTTTTAATTGGTGTGAGGCAGTGTTGGCTAATGTCAAAGGCCAATTGACTAAAGTAAAAAACGCGAAGTTGAAAAACTTCGGATATGGAGTGATCGTGGTTACATTTTCTCTAGAGAGGATTCCTTTACTGGCACCACAACTTATTGCAGTTGATCATGGTAGAGTCAAAGAGCCTCGAATGGTTCGATGGGTTGCATTGATGGCTCGTCACAGTGAAGGCAGCGAAGTTGTTTGTTTTACCCCAGCATATTTCCATTGGCTAGAGAATCAAGTCTTCATGATAGAAGATTTCCCTTACGTTGGGATAGATTTCCATGACGATCGAGAGATGTCTCTTCCTCCAGGGACACAATGGAATGAGTCACGTAAAAAATCATTTGACATGTTATAAATTCTAATTTTTATTTTGCTTTTGAATCGTCCAAAATTGATGACGAAAATTTCAAATGCAGATGTGGGTCCATGCCGACCAGCCAATCTTTGCCCTTTTGACAAGAAGCCACCTACAGCACCATCACCACCACAGGATCAGACAACAAAGGTCCTTACCAATCTGGAAATCCATCTGGAGCGGTTAACTTTAGATGTTCCAAATACTACCATAGATGACATTCCGCTCCACTTACAGAGATATGTTATCGGGGTTCCGAGACCATTCAAGAGATTTCTGAGCAAGGTGGCATAGGCTGTAGTGTTTTATCGTGATAATCACCACGGATAGTGGATGATTGATATTGTAGACTTGTATCATTTTTTGTATCACTTTTTTCCAATCAGAAGGCATTTTGAACCTATGATCGAGGACGATGTAATATTTTTTGAAAACACTACTCTTATGCTATGATATTACTACTATTTCCAGTTATCTGTCTTAACATGTTATCGAATGTTATTTTGATCTACTGCTTTAATTATTGAAAATGTCTATTTATAACACTAGAAGTTACTGCATCAGCTAATGTGTTTAGATTTCTCGAAATATGTTGATACTCAATATAATCAAATTCCCCAAGAGACGAAATTTCAAAAATAATCTTAACAACACTGGGTTTTTAATTGCATATACTCTATTCAATTGTAATACAATGAGTTTAGAATCTAACCTAATGATCAAACTTCAAATTCCAAATGAAATGGATTCAGACAATAACTCAATAACTGTGCTATACTCTTCAATATTGTTTGTCGTTTGACCGAGGCTTACCCCATGCATATATACTAACTCATTAGTGGGTGAATAAATAACCCAAGTTGCAGAAGAAATGTTTTGTGTACTACGACAAGCACCATCAGCAAAACCAATGTATGTTTGAAGGGACGTCGGCATATGCAAAGTCAAGAGTGATCTAGATAAGTAGGGATAGTAGTAAAAGCACACTTAAACTAGGCACGCTCGTCTAATCTACAACACACCAGTTTATGAAAATTACTAAAATACAGGGAAGTCTCCACACAAGAGTCAAGCATAATATCTCTTTAGATAAAGCCCATTTCTGGGTTTGCCTAAAGAGACCCTGTCAAAGTCAATCAATTCATAGGCCCCTTTTGCAAGCTATCACTTGACAATATAAGGACCATGCCACATGGGTTCAAATTTCCCAGCTCCTAGCTTGTTGTTAGCTTGATCATAAATGAATACTAGGTCTCCTTTTGAGAAAATATGAGGTGTAACACTTCTATCATACTGAGCTTTCATTTGTTTCACATGAGTTTCAGTAGCTAATGCATCGGTGCACTGATTCTCATATAATTGATCTAAGTACAAAAAGTGTTTCTCCTCTTCAGAAGTGGTTGGTAGTAACTCTATGGCTAGTTGGAGTGATGGTATCTCGCATTCAATCAGTAATACCGCTTCTAAACCGTAAACTAGTTGAAAAGGGGTAAAACCTGTTGATGTTTTTGTTGAGGTTCGATATGCCCAAAGTGCTGAAAAAATCATGGTGTGCCAATTCGATTTATGAATTCCGATGATTCGTTTGATCATGGTGACTAAAAATTTATTGATAGCTTCAACCAGACCATTAGCCTGCAGATAATATGGTGTAGAACTGTCATGGCATAGGCCAAGTTTATCAGTTAGTTTGGTGATCATGATGTTTCGAAAATGACTCCCATGGTCAGTAATTATCACTTGGGGTACACCAAAATGAGAAATCACATGATTGAACATGAAAGTAGCTGCAGTTTTGCCATCTTCCACAAATGTAGGCTTCGCCTCAGCCCATTTGGTAAAATAATCTACTGCGAGAATAATGTACCCATGCCCCCCGGCCGGGTGAGGGTTACATGTAATGAAGTCAATGCCCCATTTTGCAAAAGGACCGACAAAAATTATAGGGTGAAGAGGAGCGGGTGGTGCACGCATCTTGCGATCAAATATTTGACAGTTGTGGCATTTTCGGATAGTAGAAATACAATCTTTAAATAATGACGGCCAAAAATAGTCAGCGCGCAATAAATTTTGGGTTGTGGCATACCCAAAAATATGACCGCCACATGCTCCAGAGTGACAGTCATTTAAAACCTTTTCAGCTTCGTGAAGAGTTAGACAACGTCGAAAAATAGAGACCACACGACGATGATATAGTGTGTCACCAACAATATGATATTGCTGAGATTGGAAACATATTTTTCATCATTGTGACTATGAAAGTTCGGGCCGAAAATTTTGGGTTTGGAGATAAATGATGACATCTCCATACCAATGATTGATGGTACTGATAAGAAACAAAGATTCATCCACAATCGAATGTTTTGCCACAGTTTCTATGTCAGTACTTGGGAAATCACACATAAGTTCAGCGAATACCAATGATGTATTTGATTTGTATTTTCAAATTCCATATCAAAATCCTATAGGATAACAATCCATTTGGAGTATTTTCCCCCTATCAGTTGTTTGGTCAAAATATACATCATAGGGTTACAATAAGAAATCACTGTTGTTTTGTGTAACAATATGTAATGATAGAATCGTTGGACAACTTGAACGGCTGCCAAGGCCAATTTCTCCACATGTGAGTACTTGATTTCGGTCAGATGCAGATTGCGACTGAGATAATAAATCACATGTTCATTGTGCAATTCATCTTCTTGAACTAAGACCATGCCAATCGTAGAATTGGAGGCTGCTAAGTATAAAAAAGTAATCTTGGTTGTAATTGGGAGGATGCAATAATAGTGCATGGGTCAACGCGTGTTTAAGAGCATCAAAAGATCGATCGGTGATCTCATCCCAAAAGAAAGGAATATTTTGCTTTAACAACCTGGTAAAACCTTTGGTTAACTCAACATAGTTATGAATGAATTGACGTAAAAAGTTCGCTTTCCCTTGCAAACTTTGGAGTTGGCGAAGAGTAGAAGGAAGAGGTAAATTGATGATAACCTCAAATTTGATGGGTCGACACGAATGCCTTCCTTTGAGACAACAAATCCCAACAATCATCGAGATTCAACACAAAAGACACATTTGTGAGGATTCAAGCGAATCCTATAATACCTACATCTCATAAAGATAGCCTGTAGATGAGTAAGATGATCTGCTCTGCACGATGAATGAGCAGGTAAATCATTGAGATAGAGTTGCACAATGTGTTTAATGTCATGAAATGCATAAGACATTTCCTTCTGAAAAGTTGCACTAGCGTTCTTAAGTCCAAAAGGTAATTTGCAGTAAGCAAAATTCCCCCACGGAAATATGAAAGTTGTTTTGGGTTGATTAGCAGGGAGTATGTTGATTTGATTGTAGCTCGAAAATCCATCCATAAACGAAAACATTTCACTTCCGGTACAATCGTCAATAATTTGATCGATATAAGGGGTTGGATAATTGTATTTTGGACAAGCTCGATTTATATCCCTATAATCAATACATACTCGTATCATCCCTTGTTTTTTATTAATAGGAACAATATTAGATACCTAATCCGTTAAAGGAATGGGATAAATAAAACCTGCGCAAAGTAATTTCTCAACTTCTGCTTTAATAGCGGCAGCTTTTCGCAGATGTATCTGACGTAATATTTGTCAGACAGGTTTAGCATCCGGGTATGTTTTAATTTCATGAACAAAAATTAATGGATCGATTCCTGGCATTTCTTCATATGGCCAGGAAAAAATGTCACGAAATTCTTGAAATAGGGCTTTATATGCTTGGAGTTTATGTGGCGTACAAGAAGCACCTATATGAATGTTTTCAACAATTCCTGGTTTTACTGAGATGTCAATAGGAACTATCATAGAAATGTTTGCTAAGTTCAATTTAGAATCAGAATTTTTGTGAGGATTTTGAGGTTTATTGACATAATCAACAGTAAAAATGGAAGAAAAATCAGTTTCAAAATGATCGAGATCAGGTAAAAACGAAGATCGATGATGTAGATCTTCCAATGGTAATTCTTTTATAGAAAAAAATTCACGAATATGCTCATCAATATTGAATACTTGTTGAATAGGATCCGGAATTGATGGCGAAGCTAAGATTGATATCAAAAGTGATTCCTCATTGATCACATTCACTAGATCGGGTTTAGTTGAAGGAGTATAAGAAAATGACTGTACTGCCTGATATTCTAATTCAAAAGGAATCAAAGGCATTACGCCATCGAAAGAATCCAGTTCTGAATATGAAGGTACTATCCAAGGATCATCAAAGGAAATAGTACTTGATGTAATCATATTGATGTTAGCAATAGGAGGTGGTACGTCTGGAGAAGGTAGGGAAAAAGTTCCCAGTAAAGCAGACTATTTAATTAAACCCACTCCAACATATTTATAAGGGGTAGTTGATTTTCTGATATATTGGATGCTATCAGTAGAGGCTGTGTTGGATGAATAATATGATATTTGATCTCTTTTAACGATCTTTCCTTTCTGAGGAAACATGATGAGATGAAATACTGATGATACAACAACAGTCATGGAATAAGACCATCTGCGACCCAGTAGAAGGTTGTAATCCAGAGGGGCATCAACCACTTCCACATATATATTAACGTTTTTTCCTTCAACCTCTATTGGTAGATCCTGTAAAATACCATACGGATGGAAATCTCTTCCATCAAAAGCTTTGAGGATAGTCGGCGATTGGTTAATTGTCGGAGAACCAAGTGATTTCCAACATTTTAACGACATGATACACGTAGAATCCCCTTCATCAAAAATAGTACGAAAGCAACGTTTGTTTTTGACTATTACTGGAATCTGAAAAGCCATTTGATGGGGTAGGCAGGGTGTAAAATTCTCTAAATCGAAGATCATTAGGTTCGAATCTTGAAGGTCTACGGCTCCTATGGCTGACAATAGTAATTTTCTTTGGGCTGGACATGATTGCATCACTTCCAAAGCCAACATTACTAAAGGGGAAATCGCCAAGTCTTCAACAATATTGTAGTTTTGAGCAGCTATCACATGTGGATTGAAAGATGATTTACGAAGTACACCTTTAGCAGGCGGTTTGATTACTAAGTCAGGATTCAGTTTCTCGATCTGTAGCGGATCAGAAACTGAGGGAGATGTAGTTGATGCATAATTAGAATTTTCTACTTCTTTACCACCAACAGGATTTTTACTACTATAATCTTGCGATCGCGTCGCAACCATCAAGATATCTTCTAGCGTATTTGAGGAAGATCCAATCATGTTACTATCTTGAGCAGGAAAGGGATCCTTCAAGACAGCAGGTATGTATGAACCCTTAACAAATTTCGATACCTCGGCTCTATGCGAGCACTCTTTAGTAAAATGATCCTCATCACAGATCAGACAAGGGTAACGAGGTTTTCGTTTATCGTCAGTTGGTTCAGTTTTATCGTTTTTATCTCTTGAAGATGATTTTTTGTTTTTATTCTTACCTTTCTTCTTACCACCAGTTTTAGGTTTGGCTGTAGATGATTCTACAACATGAATATCAGCGGAAGTTTCAACAGAAGAATCTCCTTTGGGTGAATCGGGTAAAGTTATAATAGGAGAAGTCATCTTGGAAGATTTCTTCTTACCCTTTCCAGTGTTAACATAACCAATTACACCATCAGTGGAATGAGAGCCTAAAGGAGTTGTAGTAAATTGACCAGGTCTTGGTAAATCGGGGATTTTGTCATACAGAGTACCTGACTGTGTATATACAAGGTCAAGGTACTAAGCTTGAGAAATGACTTGCTCTTCTGTAACAACGCCTCCCTTGGCCACATCTTCAGTAATTTTGGGCAATAATGATTTGATAAACCATTTGGCCAAAATTTGATTCGGAATAAAGACTTTCACTAAACATCTCCTACATCGCCATTCATGAATGTGATTAGATATGTATGTAGATGTAGATTGTATTAATGAGGTCAACGATTTCGTACCATTGTCGTATCTGACTGGTAACTGAAAATGGGTTAAGAAAGTAGTAGCTAGTGCATTAAAATTATTAAATGAGCCTCGTGGTAACTCAATGTACCATTTGGTAGCTATACCAATGAGAGTTTTCTGAAAAAGATGTAATTGAATCGAATCATCGATTAGTGAATTGGATGCACACTAGAGGTGATAAGTCATAACATGATTAGATTGATCTTCTCCTGACTTACCTTCAAAATTTGGAATATCACTAGGAAACTTATTAGGCATCAGTGGCCAATACAGAAGATAAAAGATCGAATCATTTGTAAGGCGTGATAAATCAGGTAAATCTAAAGTTGCTATAAACGGTAACCGATGGCTAGGGTCTTGATAACCTTGCGTGATCAAACCAGTTCTAGGATGAGGATATCCATGATATCCTGGAATTGGATTTGCATTGGGAATTATGAAACCTCCTGGATAACCAGGATTAACCGGACCAAACTAGGGTTGTTGAGGTACTTGATAAGTATACCTAGGATACGGCTGACACTGATACGTTGGATTTTGTGTAGCATGTCCAAATTGATACTTCCCCTGGTATAGTTGATAAGTAAATTGTGGCTGACTAGTGAGAACTGTACTCGTACTATATTGTCATGTAGGCATCTGGGCCGTATTCTGAATTGTAGGTCCTGACTGTGGCACAGATACTTGAGGAATTTTCACTGATACAGGGATAGTAGAAACAAGAGTTGCAGATACTCCAGAAATAGGTGTAGTTGGTTGAACATAAGTTGCAGTAGTAGCAGAAGTTTGAGGCAGAGTTCTAGGTGTACTAGGCATAGGCTGCTGAACAGAACCAGGTGCAGAGACTTGAATGGTAGGCTGGACAGGTTGCTGGGTTGGACCAGAACCTATGGGTTGTCCAGGTTGATTAGGTAACTGCACATTGGGTTGTAAAGTCTATTTAATTTGAGATGGATCCCACACCATATTAATTTCGGGGTATTGACCCATAGAAGGTTGTGGATATGAAGGACCATAACCAGGTTGAACGTAAGCTTGATAATTAACTGGAAAATTTCCCGCTCCTTGTAATAATGGTTGACCTGAAAGAGGTTGAAAACCTTGAGCTGGTTACTGACCCTGAGGTTGATATTGACTCTGAGGCATGTACGAAATATTGGGTTGATATTTACCCTGAGGTATGTACTATCCTTGGGGTTGATATTGACCTTGAGGTATGTACTATCCTTGAGGTTTCTCCCTAGGCAAGAAATATTGTCCTACATTTTGACCTCCAGGTGGTAAAAAATTACCCTGAGGTTGCCCTCCAGGCGGTAATTAACTACCTTGAGCTTGCCCCCCAGGCAGTAACTGACTTCCTTGAGGTTTCCCCCTAGGTGGTAACTGACTTCCTTGAGGTTGAGGATTTGGAATATTACCAGACATCATAAAAATCTGTTCTGTGTTCAACGTGCCAGTGTTTGTTCTATTTGTACCAGATGATAATACTTGTTCAATTGGTTGAGGAGCTGCTCCTGAGAAGGTACTAGAAAGCGACTGGTATCCTAGAGGAGCAGATGAACCACCTTATAAAAATTTTTCTGGAGATTCAAAAAACATAGATGACTCACTTGAGATGCTTAAACACAAAGATGAAGCATTTGAGAAATTTCAAATCTTCAAAGCACTAGTTGAGAATGAATTAGATCTAAAAATCAAGTGTCTTAGATCTGATCGAGGAGGAGAATATACATCCAATGAATTCCTTGAAATTTGTGAACAACATGGCATAAAAAGACAGTTTTATGTAGCTGGCACTCCACAACAGAATGGCGTCGCAGAAAGAATGAACAAAATAGTTCAACAAATGGCTAGAGCTATGCTTGATGATTCCGGAACACCTGACACTTTTTGGGGAGAAGCAGCACATACAACAGTAAACATTCTCAACAAGGCACATGTTCATGTAAATAGTGATAAAACTCCATATGAACTCTGGTATGGTAATCCTCCCACTATAAAGCATTTTAGAATTTTTGGAAGCAAATGCTTTATCAAGAATAATGATGAAAAACTTGGAAAGTTTGAACCCAGAGCAGATGAACGAATATTTATTGGTTACTCCTCTAGGAGTAGGGCATATAAATGTTACAATAAAAGACTCCGGAAGATTGTTGAATGTATTGATGTTGTTATTGATGAGTGTCCTACAGCTCCAAAAGAAGAAAAGCAAACAACAGATGAAGATGATGATGACACATATCCTTCTACATCAAATAGTAATGATACAAAAAATGCACCCAGTGAAGAACCTGAAGAGGATTTGTCTGAAAAGGCTCCATCTAGATATGTTCAAAATAATCATCCAGAATCTCAAATTTTGGGAGAAAAGGGATCAGGTGTACAAACAAGAAGGACTCTTGTGGGATATTCTAGCAATCTGGCATTTCTGTCCACTATTGAACCTCACAATGTCAGTCAAGCTAGCAAAGATGAATGTTGGATTCAAGCCATGAATGAAGAGCTTGATCAAATTGAAAAAAATCACACTTGGGAATTAGTACCAAGACCTCATGACAAAAATGTCATTGGAACTAAATGGATATTCAAAAACAAGTTAAATGAGAATGGGAATGTTATAAGAAATAAAGCTAGACTTGTTTGCAAGGGGTATGCTCAACAAGAAGGTATAGACTTTGAAGAAACTTTTGCTCCTGTAGCTAGACTTGAAGCCATAAGAATTTTTCTTGCTTTTTCAAGCTTCCAACAAATCAAAGTTTATCAAATGGATGTTAAATATGCTTTTCTCAATGGTGATCTAGAAGAAGAAGTCTATATAGAACAACCAGAAGGATTCATTTTGGGAAATGATGAAAAACTTGTTTGTAGACTTAAAAAGGCTCTATATGGTCTCAAACAAGCTCCAAGGGCATGGTACTATCGTCTTGACAAATATATTCATCAACAAGGATTTTCAAAAGGTCTGCTGATAGCAACTTATACACAAAACTGAAAATGACAAACTATTGATTGTGGTTGTATATGTTGATGATATCATTTTTGGAAGTAATGAAGAGTCTATGAGTCAGAAATTTGCTTCTGATATGCAGCAAGAATTTGAAATGTCTTTACTTGGGGAACTAACATTCTTTCTTGGATTGCAAGTGCAACAAACAACAGAATCATTTTCTCACTACAAGAAAAAATAATTTCAAGAAAACTTCAAGAAGTATGGCAAGTAACATTGCAAACTGTACATGCCAATGATAATCGGGATATAATCTTGGGCTTAGGTGATGATTCTTCTAAGTCATTAATCAAATTGCATTGCTGTATCTATGACAGGAAGTCTATCATCTCACCGGACAAGACCATATTGAAAGCAAAGCGATCATGAATGCATTTCAAGCCAATCCAAAAGAGTCTCACCTTTAGGCTGTGAAAATAATATTCAAATATCTACAAGGAACTCAAGATTTTGGACTATGGTATCCAAAGAATGCTGATCTTACTCTTCACGCATACATTGATGCAGATTGGGTTGGAAGTGTTGATGATCGGAAAAGAAATAGTGGTGGTGCATTCTATATGGGGCCTCGGTTAGTATCTTGGTTCAGCAAGAAGCAAAGCTCCATTACCTTATCTACAACAGAAGCAGAATATGTGGCTAAAGCATCATGTTGCACTCAACTTCTCTGGATGATGCAAACCCTACAAGACTTTCAAATCAAATTTTCACCTCCTCTCTCCATTATGTGTGATAATACAAGTGCCATCAGTATCTCAAAGAATCCAGTTATGCATTCCAAGACCAAGCACATTCCCATCAAATATCACTTCTTACGTGAACAAGTGCTTGAACAAAAGGTTAAATTGGAGTACGTTTCCTCCAAAGAACAAGTTATCGATATATTTACCAAACCTCTACCCAGGGAAGTGTTCGAATATCTCAGAAAGAAACTGGGAGTAGTCTCTGCCATGCAGAGGATCAGGTCTACTTAAATACAGAAGATTAAATTGGTTGTGAGGTGCTGTTGGGCATCTCTGAATGCACAGGCTAAGGGGGAGCATTGGTTATATGAAAAGGATGCATTGTTGACATTTATAAGTCATCTTGTTATATTATGAAGATGCAGCATGATCTCAGGGGGAGCATGGTATTGTCAACTCTTTGCCATTGATGTCAAAGGGGGAGGAAAAGCAACAAAGGGCTTCTATAAGTCAATCAAAGGAAGAGTATTGCCATCAATGCCAAATGGGGAGATTGTTGTAAATATTGTCATTGATGGCAAAGGATGTGGAAAAGGAATTGGAATCTAAATGTAGCAGAGAAGAATAGAGAAAGAATGCATCTACAGTTTGAGCTACAGAAATCAGTATCAGTCAAGGAGCAAGGACAAGCAGTGAATTGAAAGTTGTCCAGAGATAGTATAGGAAGAAAAAGGTCATCAAACAGAAAAATGTTCTGCATTTTCTGTGAACTATATATATATTCTTGATAGAATAGTCCCTGTGGACAACTATGAATCATTGTCCGTAAACATCATAAACCCTATGGCAAGGATCCGAAATTAAAGATTTAGTGTATAAATTGAAGGAATTAATGGTTGCAGAGATATGATGATTATAGCATAGTACAGTGACCAGCTTGCAGAATCAAGAACTTGAATGTAGAAGCGGAACTGTGATAGGATAAGAAGTAGAATTGAAGACAGAGTGACATTGTGTTGTGTCGAGGTCGGAAGGCAGCAACCGATGTAAAGAGTGTATGTTAAAATACTCAAACAAAAATTGTGAACAGAGCGTTAAATTTAGCAATGGATCTATAATAAAAGGAAAAACATTAAAGCACAACTTAATTATAATAATACATTTAAAAGGCGACGGAACCCTGCGTGGAAGAGCAGAACCATGACCGAATGAACAATGAAGGTGGTTTATGGTTTTCATCGCACCACCTATGCAGAGTAAGCAATATTTCTTGGTTGAGGAGCGATTCCATCGAGTGCTCGACATGCATCCTTGTACGACTTCACAAAACCACTTTTCACTGTGCGCCATCGCGCATTATAGTTCGACCTAGAACGCCTAGCAATATCGTTGAGCGCCGTTGATCTAGGAAGGGGTCATCGGATGGTCATCATTTGTTGAAGGTGTGTGAAGATTAACACAGGTACGGCGGGCCATCGCACGTTAACGTTCGACATCGGAGGTCGAGTGATATGCATATGCACCGTTGATCTCAAAGGAAGCCATCAGATGGTGGTCAATTGATAAAGTTGCACAGAAACTAACCACAGTACGATGGGCCATTGCACGTTAACGTTTGGCATCAGAGGTCGAGCGATATGCATATACACCGTTGATCTAGAAGCATGCTAATCTAACAGTGATCGGACGCTGGACCTACGCGAAATTTACTTATGATACCATGCGCTTATTTGATTGGCTATTGACTATATTTGTGGGCCCGGGGTCAAAGGTTTATCATATTGTTTGAAAGCGTTAATATGCGAAAGGTTAACCTTAATCTTAAAGTTAAGTTCAAAAGTATTAAATTAATTATTTAATTATCAATATCAATAGAACAATGAGAGTTATGGAGACCCCGCTGGATTATCTATTTTGACCCCGTCCAGGAATACCATTAGCAAGTGAATGGTTTTGACCCAAGGTTTTAATAAAGGCGAAAACTATATAAGGTGATGAGGATTGTGAAGAACTGTGTGCATGTGAAAGGGTTGATAATAAATGAATCTCTTTTAGAGATATCTGTATGAATAAACCCTGATATATCTGAATCTTTGGTGCACCTGTGAATATGACGATCAAATGATGATTAATTCCTGGTTTAATCGACTGACGAAATCATGAAGAACATGTGCATACGTAAGGGTGGTGAATGAATAAAGTTCTCAAAGGAATATCTGTATGGGCGAACTCTGTTCTTAACTGAAAAATCTGAAACTGCAAGGCACCCATGGATATAATGATCTGACGATGATGAATCTCTGGTTTTGAACGACGGACGAAGTCATGAAGAACTGGTGTGAGTGTACTGAATGAATAAATCTGGTGGCCAGCAAGGTATGTCGAGTGGAAACTGGTGGATCCAGTATGAAAATTGATGAAACGTGGTCTGTAGTGGTGCTGAGGGTCGAAGCCTTCAGAGAGGGGGTTGTAGCTCCCTTCCAGTGATAGCTGGTAAACGATAGTAGGGGGTAGTAGCTCCCTTCCAGGAGAGGTTGGTAAGCGAGAGAAGGGGGTAGTAGCTCCCTTCCAGGAGAGGCTGGTAAACGAGAGAAGGTTGTAGCCTTCTACAGGTGTGTGCCTGTGTGCTGGTATAAGTCTGCACCAACATATATTGTAAGAAGTTTTCTCTATAATAAATATTGAAGACTGAGATTACAACAGCGGTGGTTTTCTCCCGAATTGGGTTTCCACCTTAAATCCTGGTGTTCATATGTGTTGTTTATGTTTGATGGGTTTTTATGTTATTTTTGTTCATGCTTAATGCTTATCTGATGCAATTCTCTAAGTAAAGACATAATAAGATATCTGGACATACATGTTGGATGCAGTACTGTAACATATGGTTTTAAGAGAAAGAAAAGAAATTTTTTTCAGCCCTAAATATTGATTCACCCCCCCTCTTAGTATTTTTCCCAACAATTGGAATCAGAGGAGGTCCTTTTGAAAAAGCTTGGCCGCTAGAAGGAAGATCAAGCAAGATGAGCAATCAAGATGGAACGACATCTATCAGGCCTCCGCTCTTTAACGGAAATAATTTAATCTTCTGGAAAACAAGGATGAGATCCTATCTTTAGTCTCTGGGAGCAGAGGTATGGGCAATTGTTGAAGGAGGATATCAATATCCAACTACAGTACCAACAAATCCGATGGAAAGAAATATTTATGAAACAAATGCAAAGGCGGTCAATGATCTATTGGGAAGTCTAACTGAATCAGAATTTGTCAAAGTCATGCAGCTGAAAACAACCAAGGCAATATGGGACAAAATCATTCTAATTTATGAAGGTGATGCAAAGGTAAAAAGTCCTAAACTCCAAACTCTCAGAATTCAATATGAGAATCTAAAAATGGATAATGAGGAGAGCATTGCCAATTTCTTTTTACGTCTTGATGATATTGTAAATCGTATGATAAATCTGGGAGAAACAATAACCGAATCTACTTTGGTTGAGAAAGTATTAAGATCACTAATGACAAAATTTGAGTCAAAAGTTTTTGCTCTTGAAGAAAAGCAAGATCTTCAAAATCTTACTGTGGTGCAACTTCATGGCATACTAACTGCATATGAAATGAGAAGAGGAGGACCATCTTAAGTCAAAGAAGTAGTCTTTAGAGCTTCTACAAAAGGGAAGGAAGTACAAAAAACAGAAGGATCAAGATATATCTTAGAAGAAGATGAGATAAACTTTGTAAAGAAACTTCAACTTGGCACATGACAGTTTAGAGGTAAGCTTCCTTTCAAATGTTTTGATTGTGGAAGAGTTGGTCATTATGCTGCTAAGTGTCCTTATAAATAAACACATAAAAAGGGGAAGGAAGTAGAAAGAAGGAATAAGAATCATTTTAGCACTAGAAATAGTTACTATACTCATGAAGACAGTGATGGGTTATCTGATAGTGAGGAAGAATGTGAACAAGATCTTAGACTTCTCATGGCATTTGAAAAAGAATCTAGAGAAGAAAAGGATACTTTTGTGGATGCTCTAGAAGACAGTGATTTTCTTGATGAAAACGATAAACTCAAAATTTGCTTAGAAGAGATTAAAATAACCATAGAAACTCTGAAAAATCAGCTTGAAGAAAAAGAGAAACACAATGAGAAATTAGAGTGTGAAGTAGTAAGTCTAAGAAAAGAACTTGAGAAAGTAAAGACTCTGAATCTTAGATTTGCTAAAGGATCCGAAACCTTAGATGAGATTATCAAGGTACAACGTTCTCCTCTTATAAAGACAGGTCTTGGATATATCGGAGAATCTTCTTAGGCTTCAGCACCAAATTATCTAAAAGCAGTCAAGAAATTGTTTACAAAGATTCTCGTCACTCAACAAGAAGATCATAGCTTTACAGTAAGCATGATCAAGTCATTCCAATTCAAAGAACACTAACAAGAGTACCTTTTAAAGAAACACCAATCAATAGGTAAATTCAAGTAGAAGATTTCATGATCGCAGAAATTTCTTCTTCAATGGACAATGTTTCTCATGTCACAATTTTGGTCATAAAGTTGTTCAATGTGTTGCATATAAAACCATCATGACAAGAGAAGCAAGAAAGAAAAGGATTGATATTGGAACAAAGAAGAATACATATAACAACTTTTCTCTTCTTCAAAATGAAGTTGAATGTGCTTATTGTAATAACTTTGGCCATGAAGAATCTGAATGCAGGAGCAAAGTCCAGCCAAAAGAGCATCTTCCTTCAAGCTCCAAAGTATGGAAAAAGAAGGAATTACAGGTTGAAAATTGTAGC
The DNA here is from genome assembly GCA_034641835.2 of Pinus albicaulis. NCBI lineage: Eukaryota > Viridiplantae > Streptophyta > Pinopsida > Pinales > Pinaceae > Pinus > Pinus albicaulis. The sequence goes on along the minus strand of CM076574.1, from coordinate 461,506,133 downwards.
AGCGTTGCTTAAGATGAAGATTGATAGTCGACACCAAGACACATGATGGTGATAAAACCATCTCCTTTGCATATAGTACCTAAAAAGAGAAAAGAATTTTACATTTGGAAATGATACTCTGCACCATTATGAAAAGGACTATTTTTCTAAAAGAAAAGTGTGAAATAACAAGAAGCTGTGCGTATGTTGATGGATTAAAGCATAACTTGTTAAGTGTAAGTCAAATGTGTGATCAAGGAACTGAAGTTGTCTTTAGTTCAAAAGAATGTGTGGTACGTGATATTGATATAGGTAAAACAATTATAAAAGGAAAAAGAACTCCAAGCAACTTGTATGTATTAAAGAAATGCAAAGAACAATGTTATTTGAGTAAATATTCAGAAAATTGGCTATGGCATAGAAGGTTGGGGCATCTAAGCTTCTCTCAAATCAACAAATCAAGAAGACTTAAAGCTGTTCGTGATCTTCCCAATATTACTCTACTTGAAAATATCATATGAAAATCTTGCCAATTCGGAAAGCAAACCAGGGTAAAATTTAATGCCAAGGAAGGAACATCAAGTAAGCCTCTTGAACTCATTCATACTGACATATGTGGACCTATGAGGAAAAATTCACCACGTGGTGAAGAATACTATATCTTATTCATTGATGATTTTTCTAGAATGTGTTGGATTGGGCTGCTTAAACACAAAGATGAAGCATTTGAGAAATTTCAGATTTCAAAGCACTAGTTGAGAATGAATTAGATCTAAAAATAAAGTGTCTTAGATCTGATCGAGGAGGAGAATATACATCCAATGAATTCCTTGAATTTTGTGAACAACATGGCATAAAAAGACAGTTTTCTGTAGCTGGCACTCTACAACAGAATGGCATTGCAAAAAGAATGAACAGAACAGTTCAAAAAATGGCTAGAGCTATGCTTGATGATTCCGGAACACCTGACACTTTTTGGGGAGAAGCAGCACATACAGCAGTAAATATTCTCAACAAGGCACATGTTCGTGTAAATAGTGATAAAACTCCATATGAACTCTGGTATGGTAATCCTCCCACTATAAAGCATTCTAGAATTTTTGGAAGAAAATGCTTTATCAAGAATAATGATGAAAAACTTGGCAAGTTTGAACCTAGAGCAGATGAAGGAATATTTCTTGGTTACTCCTCTAGCAGTAGGGAATATAAATGTTACAATAAAAGACTTCGGAATATTGTTGAATGTATTGATGTTGTTATTGATGAGTCTCCTGCAGCTCCAAAAGAAGAAAAGAAAACAATAGATGAAGATGATGATGACACATATCCTTCTACATAAAACAGTAATGATACAAACAGTGAACCCAGTGAAGAACCCAAAGATGATTTGTATGAAAAGGCTCCATCCAGATATGTTCAAAAGAATCATTCAGAATCTCAAATTTTGGGAGAAAAGGGATCAGGTGTACAAACAAGAAGGACTCTCGTGGGATATTCTAGCAATCTGACATTTCTGTCCACTATTGAACCTCACGGTGTTAGTCAAGCTAGCAAAGATGAATGTTGGATTCAAGCCATGAATGAAGAGCTTGATCAAATTGAAAAGAATCACACTTGGGAATTAGTACCAAGACATCATGACAAAAATGTCATTGGAACTAAATGGATATTCAAAAACAAGTTAAATGAGAATGGGGATGTTATAAGAAATAAAGCTAGACTTGTTTGCAAGGGGTATGCTCAACAAGAAGGTATAGACTTTGAAGAAACTTTTGCTCCTGTAGCTAGACTTGAAGCCATAAGAATGTTTCTTGCTCTTTCAAGCTTCCAACAAATCAAAGTTTATCAAATGGATGTTAAATCTGCTTTTCTCAATGGTGATCTAGAAGAAGAAGTTTATATAGAACAACCAGAAGGATTCATTTTGGGAAATGATGAAAAACTTGTTTGTAGACTTGAAAAGGCTCTATATGGTCTCAAACAAGCTCCAAGGGCATGGTATTATCGTCTTGACAAATATCTTCATCAACAAGGATTTTCAAAGGGGTCTGCTGATAGCAACTTATACACAAAAACTGAAAATAAAAAACTATTGATTGTGGTTGTATATGTTGATGATATCATTTTTGGAAGTAATGAAGAGTCTATGAGTCAGAAATTTTCTTCTGATATGCAGCAAGAATTTGAAATGTCTTTACTTGGGGAACTAACATTATTTCTTGGATTGCAAGTGCAACAAGCAACAGATGGAATTTTCTTATCACAAGCAAAATACCTCAAGCAAATCCTGAAGAAGTATGGCATGGAAGATTGCAAACCTGTAAGTACACCAATGATAACCGGATGTAATCTCAGTTCTAGTGATGATTCCCCCATGGTGAATCAACCAGAATACAGATCTATGATAGGAAGTCTACTTTATCTCACTGGGACAAGACCAGACATTACGCATGCAGTTGGGATTGTTGGACGATTTCAAGCCAATCCAAAAGAGTCTCACCTTCAGGCTGTGAAAAGAATATTCAAATATCTACAAGGAACTCAAGATTTTGGACTATGGTATCCAAAGAATGTTGATCTTACTCTTCATGCATAGACTGATGCAGATTGGGCTGGAATTGTTGATGATCGGAAAAGCACTAGTGGTGGTGCATTCTATATGGGGCCCCGGTTAGTATCCATTGCCTTATCTACAGCAGAAGCAGAATATGTGGCTACAGCATCATGTTGCACTCAACTTCTATGGATGATGCAAACCCTACAAGACTTTCAAATCAAATTTTCACCTCCTATCTCCATTATGTGTGATAATACAAGTGCCATCAGTATCTCAAAGAATCCTATTATGCATTCCAAGACCAAGCAAATTCCCATCAAATATCACTTCTTACGTGAACAAGTGTTTGAATGATGTATATGGAAATCGTATATGTTTCCTCCAAAGAACAAGTTGCCGATATTTACCAAACCCCCACCAGTAATGCTCAACATTTCGTACAGAATCTGGGAGTAGTTCTCTGCCACATGCGCAGGATCAGTTCACTTAAACATGGCAGATTGCACTGGTTGTACAAAAATGCTAAACATCTCTCTGAATGCACAGGCTAAGGGGGAGCATTGGTTATATGAAAAGGACGCATTGTTGACATTTATAAGTCATCTAGTTATATTATGAAGATGCAACATGATCTCAGGGGGAGCATGGTATTGTCAACTCTTTGCCATTAATGTCAAAGGGGGAGGAAAAGCAACAAAGGGCTTCTATAAGTCAATCAAAGGAAGAGTATTGCCATCAATGCCAAAGGGGGAGATTGTTGGAAATATTGTCATTGATGGCAAAGGATGTGGCATCTAAATGTAGTAGAGAAGAACAGAGAAATAATGCATCTACAGTTTGAGCTACAGAAAACAATGTCAGTCAAGGAGCAGGGACAAGCAGTGAATTGAAAGTTGTCCAGAGATAGTATAGGAAGAAAAAGGTCATCAAACAGAAAAAGGTTCTGCATTTTCTGTGAACTATATATATTTCTTGATAGAATAGTCCCTGTGGAAAACTATGAATCATTGTCCGTAAACATCATAAACCCTATGGCAAGGATTCGAAATTAAATATTTAGTGTATAAATTGAAGGAATTAATGGTTGCAGAGATATGATGATTATAGCATAGTACAATGATCAGATTGCGGAATCAAGAACTTGAATGTAGAAGTGGAACTGTGACAGGATAGGAAGCAGAATTGAAGACAGAGTGACATTGTGTTGTGTCGAGGTCGGAAGGCAGCAACCAGTGTAAAGAGTGTATGTTAAAAGACTCAAACGAAAATTGTGAACAGAGCGTTAAATTTAGCAATGGATCTATAATAAAAGGAAAAACATTAAAGAAAAAATTAATTATAATAATACATTTAAAAGGCGACGGAACCCTGCCTGGAAGAGCGGAACCATGACTGAATGAACAGTGAAGGTGGTTTACGGTTTTCATCGCACCACCTATGCAGAGTAAGCGGTATTTCCTGGTTGAGGAGCGATTCCATAGAGTGCTCGACACACGTCCTTGTACGACTTCACAAAACCACTTTTCACTGTGCGCCACCGCACTTTATAGTTCGACCCAGGACGCCCAGCGATATCGTTGAGCACCGTTGATCTGGGAAGGGGTCATCGGACGGTCATCATTTGTTGAAGGTGCACGAAGATTAACACAGGTACGGCGGGCCATCATACGTTAACGTTTGGCATCGGAGGTCGAGCGATATGCATATGCGCTGTTGATCTCAAGGGAAGCCATCAGATGGTGGTCATTTGATAAAGTTGCGCGGAAACTAACCATAGTACGGCGGGCCATCGCACGTTAACGTTTGGCATCAGAGGTCGAGCGATATGCATATACGCCATTGATCTGGAAGCATGCTAATCTAATGGTGATCGGACGCTGGACTTGCGCGATATTTACTTATGATACCATGCGCGTATTAGATTGGATATTGACTATATTTGTGGGCCCAGGGTCAAAGGTTTATCATATTGTTTGAAAGCGTTAATATGCGAAAGGTTAACCTTAATCCTAATGTTAAGTTCAAAAGTATTAAATTAATTATTTAATTACCAAGATCAATAGAACAATGAGAGTTATGGAGACCCCGCTGGATTATCTATTTTGACCCCATCCAGGAATACCATTAGCAAGTGAATGGTTTTGACCCAAGGTTTTAATAAAGGCAAAAACTATATAAGGTGATGAGGATTATGAAGAACTGTGTGCATGTGAAAGTGTTGATAATAAACGAATCTCTTTTGGTGATATCTGTATGAATAAACCCTGGTATATCTGAATCTATGGTACACCTCTGAATATGACGATCAGATGATGATTAATTCCTGGTTTAATCGACTGACAAAATCATGAAGAACATGTGCATACGTAAGGGTGGTGAATGAATAAAGTTCTCAAAGGAATATCTGTATGGGCGAACTCTGTTCTTAACTGAAAAATCTGAAACTGCGAGGCACCCATGGATATAATGATCTGACGATGATGAATCTTTGGTTTTGAACGACGGATGAAGTCATGAAGAACTGGTGTGAGTGTACTGAATGAATAAATCTGGTGGCCAACAAGGTACGTCGAGTGGAAACTGGTGGATCTAGTATGAAAATTGATGAAACGTGGTCTGTAGTGGTGCTGAGGGTCGAAGCCTTTAGAGAGGGGGTTGTAGCTCCCTTCCAATGATAGCTGGTAAATGAGGGTAGGGGGTAGTAGCTCCCTTCCAGGAGAGGTTGGTAAACGAGAGCAGGGGGTAGTAGCTCCCTTCCAGGAGAGGCTGGTAAATGAGAGAAGGTTGTAGCCTTTTGCAGGTGTGTGCCTGCGTGCTGGTATAAGTCTGCACCAGCATATATTGTAAGAAGTTTTCTCTATAATAAATATTGAAGACTGAGATTACAATAGCGGTGGTTTTCTTCCGAATTGGGTTTCCACCTTAAATCCTGGTGTTCATATGTGTTGTTTATGTTTGATGGTTTTTTCTATTATTTCTGTTCATGATTAATGCTTATCTAATGCAATGCTCTAAGTAAAGACATAATAAGATATCTGGACATACATGTTGGATGCAGTACTGTAACATATGGTTTTAAGAGAAAGAAAAGAAAAATTGTTCAGCCCTAAATACTGATTCACCCCCCCTCTCAGTATTTTTCCCAACAAGCTAATGAAGGTTGATAACCTCTCGATGTAGGGTAAAAAGGAATTCGAGGTGGTGAATAAGTAAGACCTGCATTTTTTAAAAAATATGTCAATGATAAATACCAAGCGTCAGTTCTAAAAGGACTGTAGAATATTGATTCATGCTCTCTAAGATTTAAAGTTTCCTGGTTTTCTGGAAGAACTACGTCTTCGTCTGGACCAACAAGTTCTTCAATACATATGAGATCAGAAGGAAGGTTTTCGGTAAAGCGATGTCTTACTTTAGGTGAATTAGGATCACTAGAAGTTAGAGTAACAAATCCTGAAGATGATTCTAACACAACAGGTTCAGTTTCTAGCTTAGAAATTTCAAGTTCTTCAGCTAATTCACTAGTTGCAGAAGCAATGTCAGTGACTTCAGAAATTGAAATTGGCTCTTGAATATATTCTGTTGTTTCTGATTGATTTATTTCATGATAATCAGGATGAGTAATTATGGATGATTCTCCTGGTTCCATTGACCTAATTCTACTGGTAGTATGTGGTACCAGAGCTCTCAGTCCTTCAAGTTGGCTTGGTGTATACTTAGGGGGTTTCCCCTAAATTCTACATGATTGTCTTGGTAATTCAGCCACGATTAAAAATTATTAATCACATGTAATCAAATAAAATTTCAATCAAAAGTTCTAAAGTCACTAAGGAGACAATCAAATGATCAAACACTTATAAAATCTAGGATATTAAACCACACAAAAACAATAGATTCCCACACTAAAAACACTAGTTGGTGATGAAATCCAACATCGTAGTATTTTAATGTAGAAATGGAGGTTGGAACAGTTACCCCGACAACCTGCTTAATGAAACAGACTGGTGCAAGTTTCTCCACTTAAACCATCTCGAGGGAAGATAACCCTCCGGAGAGTCCAAGTGAGTCTAGTCGGCGTCTGTTCCAGGTACAGTGAGATCTTTCTTCCACCGTCACCTTAGGAAAAATTCTTAAAGTTTATGGCCACTAAGGTCACCAACAGGAACAAATATACCTGGGGGAGTAACAAAGCTCAATCCCCTTGAATGCTCCTTGACATAATCCAAGGTATATCGACAAGTGACCCCAGGCTCCTTGACAATGGTCAATCCGAGGTTTACCGTTGTTAATAAGCGCACATCTTCTATCGTTCCCAATGAGATGGAATTGATCACCTCACTGGTTCAGATATGATCTCATGCTTGACTCCTTTAGGAGGAGCTTCCCAGAGCATACACGCTACTATTGGATTTTTCCTACTGTAAGATCAACTACTTGTTTGTTTTAACTGTCTCAGAGAGTTAATTACTCCCTACTCCAAGACACTAGCCTAAGCTATATTGGTGAAAAGAGTCCTAGAAATATAAAAATTACTAGATCGATTTTAATTTAAGCGTTTCTTTTAATAGGCTGTTTCTTTGGACAATAGGTACGAAAGTGAAACTTTGATGATATGTAGTGACCTGACTCAAAACACACTAAAAATGCATCTATTATGGGAAACAATTCATTTCCTTTCAATGAATTCTATCTAAAATAAAGAGTTGAGAAATGAAATCTTTTAAAACAATTCTTTCCTTCAAAACAAGGACATACGAAAAGAAATCTTATCTCATGAGAACTTAGAATGATCAATTTCTCAAAATGAAATCCATTTATTCTTCAAGATCGAAACTACAATCAAACATTCTCCAAAATAAAACTACAATTTATAGAAATAACACTCAAAACTTAAAACACTAATTTCGAGATCTAAAAATTCTAAGAATCAAATCTGAAATCAAAACTTTAAATATTTTGAGGACATTTTTCTTAGTTTGTATTCTAACTAAGAAATTCTTTGCTGAAATGAGAAAAAACTCAAAAACATCCAATTATGGTTTTTTAAGTGAAATTCAAAACTTAATGAAAAAGTTATTAAATATTTGCAAATGAGAAAATGGGATCTAATTATCATAAAAAAATTTCTACTATGAAGTCAAAGACTCAGCAAGAAAACAATGAAATACCAGTGATATAAGGTATACAGAGGTTTCTGATCTTTGAGTGACACAAAGACAAAGAAAAAATCACTTATAACATGCAGATATTGTAGAAAATCATTCAAAACTAAAAATGCTGAAAGAAACTTTTTGACAAAGCTTTCTGATAGAACATACAAGTCTGGGTATATACTGAGAATCTTGCAAGCTGTTCCTAGAAAAGAGAATTTTGAGTTTTTCAAAAAATTTCTTAGGGTCTGTAGGTTTTAGTGTAAACAGGTGCGGTGCCACACTATGTATACAGAAAAACATTGGAGATGACCGCACTGTGCCTAAGGACAAAGTGCGGAGACCAGAAAACTTAAAGAAAAATAAAAAATTCTAAAGCAATTTTTAGGAATTCTATAGGAATAAATTACCCAAGCCAGTATCAATCAATCAAAATCAGAAAAATAATTGCACAAGTCAAAAAATAAAAGAAAACAAAGTTCAAGATCCATTCCTCAATGGAGTGTTCATTTTGTTGGACGGATAAATCGTTCTTGCAGACAAGACAGATCTCCCTAGTATCTTACGATAACTAGCAACAAAAAAACAGATGTAAACTACTTTCTCTAGATTATATTTGATCTAGAATTATCTATAATGAAGGATTTAGGACTTACTTGTAGTCCAGCGCTGATCATAGTCTTCTTTCCTATCGCTTTGAATACATCTCCTTTCGGGATCTGCAATTAAAAAAAAGAAAGAATCAGAAGCACCTGCATAATATAGATTAACATAAATCTATCTTGATGATCAAGGAATTCAAGAAATAGGCCATTTAAATAAACAACTCATTGAGAAAACATGATCCATTTGTATTATCTTTGATGAAAGAAGAAGCCTTACAATCGTGTTTGCCTTAATGTTATATAGGTCCTTCCGGGGTCCGAAAAAAGTGTTTCCTCTACTTTGACAAGCCTTTGCACTCTCTTGACTAACATACACATGAGTGTGTAATAATTACCATATGATAATCAGTTAAGAGAGTCTGAGTTTCTCCAGCAATTCTCCTCAAAAAATCTCAAAGCCTAACTCCTCTTGAGGCTGAACTATGGCCTCAATTTATAGCAAAAGAGAAGAGGTTGCAGCTCCAAATAAGAGGGGATAGAATCCTCTTTCAAGGGATTAAGTTCCACATACCAAGGGGTAGGATCCTTTAATGGAGGGATGAATTTACATGAAAGGATCGAACTTTCCACCGAATACTTGCTTCCAGAAGCTTCCAGATTCAACTAGCTGGGCTTCCAAATTTTACTTCCGCCTTCACTTTACCTTTTACAGGGAACCACACCTTAAATCAAGAAAAAGTGCACCTAGTTCCACATGTTCTAAAAGAAATAGATGCGGCACCACAGGTAATACTAAGAGAAACTACGGTACAAGTATTTTTATGACTTTTATAATCTTTTCTCTCAATTTCAAGGCTCGGTTTTAGAAACTTGATGTTTGTAGAATTCTAAGGGAGTGTTGTATGAGTAATGATGAACCCATACAGACAGTAAAAGGTCATGGTGACAATTTTAGTGTAACACTTAGATTTTAATTCTGGCTCCCAAAAGAGCTTACACTAGATCTCATCCTAACCCAAAACCTGTAGCTATTGTTGATGATCCTGAAAAATTGCTGAGAATAAAAAGTATAGCTGAGAGGTAAGGAAGTAGCAGTCCTCCCCATAGGGACGATTCTCTTTCAAAGGATTGCATTACCCTACAAGATATTGAATTTTATTTTCCTTTTGAACATAATTTTTTTAGAATTAAGTCAACTAACTAGGTATATCAAACTGTGGTAGATCAATCTACCTTAAGACGTCATTATTTTGAAGTACAATCTACCCAACCTGATCTTGAGCTTCAAATCCTTCAAGATTTTGATAAATTTCAAGGTTTAGTTTCAGGCCTTGACCTTTATGTTCATGAGGCATACATCCAACAATCTGTTGAATGCTTTACCTAAACTTATTTTGCAGTTTCATCTACTTCATCACAATCTATTCGTCCAAGATCATAGAGTCCCGCCCATTCTGTAGTTTCCATTACTACCCTTGTAGTGTCTCATCAAGCAACTCAAACTCCATATTCTCCCCAATATTCACCTAAAATCCAACCTACATCTTCACCACAACCTCAAAATTCAGTTCAACCTCCATCTTGATTCATCCTCCACCTCTGATTCATCCTCCACCTTTGATTCAACCCCCACTTTTTATCCAACAACCACCTTTAATCAATCCACATATTGTCCATCTTTAGATACCTATAATGGAAGCCATATATGATCCACTTGTTGTTCAAGGTCCTTTGGAAAACATGCCATAGGACTATCAAACTAGGATTCCTTAGTTTGATGGAACTGGACCTATCACTGCTCCATAATATGTAGATAGGATGAATGATAGTTTTGACCTTCATAAAGTAGATGAAGATAATGTCAAAATGAGGTTGTTTACACAAAGTGTTACTGGAGAAGTTAGGCAATGGTTTAAATCCTTGCCACCTGTTAGCACTAATGATCTCCCTGCATTCCATCAATCATTCCTTAATATATGGGAAGTAAAAAATAACCCTCTACAGATTCTATCAAAATATGAAAGCATTAGGAAGGCACCTGGGGAAAGTGTCTAGGATTATTGCACTAGATTCAATAGTGTTTACAATGAAATTCCTACAAAAATTAAACCACTACAAGGTCTAGCCTTAATAAAATTCCTTGATGGCTTTGAGGCGAACATGTCTTATTAGCTGAGAGAGAGAAACTCGTCAACGCTAGAAGAAATGCAAAGAGACACAGTGAGTGTAGAAGCCAATTTGTTAGCAAAAAGAGTTAGGATAAGGACTGAAAGAAGAGTGACCATGAAAGAAGAACCATCAACATCTTCTGCTGATACTAAAATATATTCATTAGTTAGAATAGTATAAAGAATGGTGGAGAGGATTAATATAACATATAGAGCTACCCCAAGAGAAAACCGGCCTGCCCCTCAAAAATGTAATCAAAATGTTAGAAGAAATCCTCCCCAAATAAAACAGAGGGAACAAAGGGAACATTCAAGGCTATTGATCAATTGTTCTTGGCACCTCACATGGAGAGTTCCATCCCTAGCTGGAGCCACTGTTAGGGTCCTAGAATTTATAGGATCTCAAGGTGATTGAATATATTATCTCAGATATTTCATATTGTAAATAATTTGTCAATCTGCAAATGATTTCCAAAAAAAAACATATAAAAGAAAATGAAAAGAGGGTATTTTAAAAAAAGAATAAAGACAAAAATAAAATAAAGAAACATTGAAAAAAGAATAAAAATGAAATCAGAACCCCGCAAAATAAAAACAAAAGAAAATAACACTGAAACTGCTGAAAATTTAAATCCCACTACTGATAGATAGTTTCTTTCTGTCAAATAAAGTAAGGTTGTGTAGAGCTTGTTTAAAATGCCACAATGACTAGTTATTTGTTTAATCATACAACTTAATCATGGTTAAACAAGTTTAAATTTCTATAAATTAGATTAGAGAATAAATATTTTCCAAACAGTTTAATCATGGTAAATCAATAGTTAGGTAGAAAAAGACATTGGTTCAATTCTTTAATCTGAATCAATAAGAGAAATAAGTGATAGGAGTGAATAGATTTTATTTTTTCATAAAAAAAGGGAATTGTGGGTTTTCTAGTCTAAATGCACTCCTTGAAGAAGAAACAAAAATGTTAGCTTATAAAAATAATTTGAGTTAAAAAGGGTAGGTAGAAGTAGTTTGTTTAGAAAAATATCAAAATATGCACTTATCGTAAGTTTCAAACAACATTGCATAAACAAAATGCAAAGGGATAAGTATGTTTTATGTATATGATTTATCGAAACTTTTTGATTAAAATGAAAATACATGTCCCAGAAAAGTTGTTTGTCGCATTATGGTTAAACGGTATTCAACTATCAATCGTATGATCATACCGCTCTTCGAAGTGATGATGCACAAAGACTTTTAGCCCCCTCTCTATCATGTCTTTATTGCTGGGGGGGGGGGGGCATTCCGAAAAGGTGGTATTCCCCGTTGGGTCCCACGCTATGTGGCCTCCCCTCCGCGTTTCACACCCCCCTGCATAAAACTGCTAATGACTCCATAACCCCTCTAAAAACCACTTCCCCTCACATAATTCCCGTTGTTCCTACTATGATCCTTCTGCCACGTCTCCTAACCGTTGCCCAATCAAATCATTTCTTGGGGTTTACCGTTGAGCATTTATTTCTCCTAGGTAATGATTAATCCAACAGACCCGCGCGAACCTGCAACGGAAACCATGTTGTGGCTTTAAAAACCTGAAACTGATTCATTTTCCACCTTTCTCTCACAAATTACCAGAAAATTTCTTTTGACTTACAAGTTTTACAATGCACCCTCAGTTTTATCAGCTGATCGATTGTCAATGTTTTGTCTCCCTCTCTTAATCATCTATACACCTGCAATTTACTCCTGGTAAACCTTTCTTCCTAATTCCAATTAATTGTTGAGTGATAAAATATGCCTCCAAAGAAGAAGAACCAGGAGGACCCTATCAATGCTTTAGTTCAACCCCCAATCGATTTTGATACATCCCATTAGCTGATAGGGACTACGAAATTAGCGAGACACAGTGCAAGTTTGAACTGTTTGAACTCTACTATTGGCTCGAAGATAAATATGTTCATAAAACTGATGAAATTGGACTATGGGAGTCCAATCGCCTGCACTATATTTTCTCTCAGACCTTCCAGGTTCTTGATTCATTAGAATATGTCAAGAATGCTATGTTCCCAATCATCGAGCCATTATAACACCCACTGGTGAAATCCTCTTCACCATTACTGCCCAATCCATAGACTAGATGATGCAAGCCCCCTTTGTGGAAAACAACACACCATTTTCCTTAGAAGCCTTCACAAAACTTTACCAAAAGCTTGGTTTTTCCAAGAGAGCTAGGATTTTTGACATATTCTTACCAGAAAATACCCAATTTCCAAGAAAAAATCCTCCATAACCTTCCTCAATCTTCCCTGATCAAGAAAAACAAATTATAACTGTAATTTCATATATTCTTGGTTATTATTCTGATCAGTGGGTAGATGAACCCGTTCCAGGCTTCCTCTCCATATTTTCCACAAATAGAAAACCTTCCATTATTTTTAATTTCGCTCAATTTTTTGCTGATAACATTCATGAAGTGTTTCTAAAGTTTCAAACTAAAGAAGGGTTCAAATACACTTCAATTTTGGTCTATATGTTTTTGCATTATCAAGAAGACATGTTTAAATTTTCCATGCAGAAGTTAGATGAAGAGGGAAAATAACAGTCAATGATATATTGGACTTCTTTGGTGATGAAGGAGCAACAATAATTTTCCTATAAGAAGTTGATTGAATAGTTTGTCCACCGAGGCATGAGTGTGCTAAACAGTTCAGCAAAACCCAGTATTAGTGAGGACATCAAGAGAATTTTTCATTTGACAGATCGGGAAAAGACTAGAGACTGGTACTTGTACCAGAATTACACAAAAACCAGAGTGTATGGATGCGAGTTGGCACCATACAAGCTCCCAAAATACCTCCCCATGAGGATATTTGCACTCGAGTACAACAGAAAATTTCTAAATTCTGATGAAATACATTTTTTTTCAGGTAAAAAGAAATCACAATTCAAAATCAAAATACAGATTGGATCCTTCATCTATAACATCAGGTCAGTAGGAGAAGAGGCAGAAAATATTCTTAAGGAGATGAAATTCAGCTTGAGTTTCACATGGTCTTATGACCCTCTGGGTATGATTTCCACATTAAGAGTAGAAAATAAAACTACTCCATACATTCATACCCAAAGGCCTGAAATAGAGAGATATATAAACCAGTCAACCTGGACAAAGAATACTTTACAGGAAGATGAAGAGCAGCTTGTTTCTACATCTACATCACAAACTACTGTTCCATAGGAGAAAGTAGCCAAAAAACAAAGAGAAGAAGAGTCACCTTCAGTGTTTGGCAACGCAAGAAAATAATTCAAAATCATGTACAGGAAGAGATAAAAGTTAAATACAAAGGTAGATACTGAGAAGAATTTTGATCAAGAGGTGGCCATGGTAATAAAATAAGCACCATCTTCCTCTCAGGTAGGTGTTCAGTTTGCTGCATCTCCCACAACATCTTCAGTATCCCAGGGACAACAAGAAACTATCCAAACTACAAAAATTTTCCAGGTAGAGAAAGAGAAGACAATTTTTGACAGATTCAAACAAATAAAGCTTAAGAATTAGAATATTAAGAACAATACTTATGCTCAATTTTGGAAGCAGACTTCCATCTCCCAAAGCAGACTACAGTTAGTTTTTGAATCATAGAAGGGAACGTTGTAGATGGACTTCCTTGAGGCCCAAATTCCACAGCCTAAATCGACATCAGATTACAAGAAAACATTATTCGAGTTTGATACAAAGGATATTCATCCCATTAACCAAATGGAGATGCATAAACAAACAGGTGAAATAATTTTCTCCACTTTAACCAACACTACTATGATTGTTTATTTGTAATTAATGAAAAAATGATTACTCATGAAGATTACATTAGAAAATTGAAGGAGGTAGCTAGAGACAACTCAAAATTTGCAAATATCAAAGGAAGAATGACAAATAGAGCTTTCTTGGAAGCCATGGGTAATGATTTCTTCATCCAGCATGAAGTAAATCATATTTTTGTGGTAAGGTCCACATTTGCCAAATATGTTGAGGTTGTTGAAATTTACCAGAAGGTAATAAATTTAACCATTCCAGATGAAGATGGATGGGACAAACTTTGTGAATTACAAGATTGAGTGGTAATTTGGATGCAGTAAGAAGAGAGGCTAGCACATAATACAACACATCAGCCAGCACAACACACAAATAGGCCCATTCAACAACTGAATCCTCCAAAGAAGAGCCACCTCTCCACGCAATTATCCACCTTGCCTGTTACTCTACAAAGATCAATTTTATTGTTTATAATAGTGCTAATTATACATTTTCGGTTGAGACTGTTAGTCATCAGTAATTTTTTCTATTTGTAGATGACTAAATACTTGTCCTAGATTTCTAAAAACAAGATTCATGAAAATTGTGAGTTTTAGAAATGTCACTGCCTTCAATATCCTAAAAACAAAATTTTCACTATTTTACTACTTTGCGATTCCCTGGTTAGACTACCACTCCTAAAAGACCTCTCAAGGGCTCATGCCACTCATCTTTATCCTGTTTTTCCACCCATAACCTCAACACTTTGTTTTGCCTTTGCCTAAACCCTCCACTCTCCATCTAAGATTTCCAAACAACCTGCTCCTTCTCATATCCACCAGGTGCCTCAAGCATTGATGGTCTCAAAAATATCTCTGTACGCCCTTTAGATAAATCAAGTACATTGGATTTTGGATCTTTAATACATCAATTTGTCAAAAACTCTTTTTTTACACCTGAAGACACCAAGCCAAAATTTTAGTCAAAGACCAAGTCAAAAGAGCCTCCCACTAGGTCATTAGGGTTTCATAGGTTGTAGGGTTATCCTTGATGTTTTGAAACACTTTTTTTCATGTGATAGAAGCTGAATGAAATGTGAAAGAAGTTTAGCACTTGTTTTTCCAAGATAGATCAAAAAAATCTCCAAGGAAGATCACCTTATAAAGTTCAAGTTCTGTAAAGGTAATTGTTCATTTTGACATTTCTGCAAGAGTGTCAAGGTGACTATCAAAAAAAATTGGTAAGGAAAGAGATTTGATCCTATTTAAGGACATTCATAGCAAAAGGACGAGGAGCAGTTTATGTCCAAGGAGAAATTAGGGTTCCTAAGACTGATTGGGCCAGCAATGTGCTAAGCAAGGAGCCAATGCAGCAAATCACATGGATAGAGGCACACCAGTAAAACCAAGCATGAATTGAAGATTTTTAGAAATCATAAATAAAAAAGGGAAAAAGGTGAGGTGAACTGAATAGAAATGAATCAACTTGAAAGGCCTATAGAGAACTTAGAAGACAACACTAATGATTCTTCTCAAACAACCCAGAAACCTAAGGTTTTGAAAAGATAGTCAAGGGAGATGAAATGAAGATGATAGGCCTCCATTATGACAGCAGAAAGAAGGTTTGAAGAGACTGTTGTATGTAAATTCTAGAGTTTTCCAAGGTAAAGTATCTCACTACTTCAAAAGAAATAAAATGAAAAGAGTATCAGTGAGAGGAAGGTCAAGCTCCCATTTTTGTAGTCATTTACACTCAATGATCAAAGGGATAAAAACATAGGGTTGAGTTCCAAGATGGAAAACCAAGCTGATCATGAGGTTGCTATTGTATAACTGAATGTGTCAAACTCCAAGAACATCAGAAAAGGCTAAATCAGTATATCATGGCACCTGCAAATTAGAAGTAGCCAAAGAGGAGGTAGCGTACATGATTGTGAAGACTATGGTACTAGTCAAAGATGGATTTATCATGCCTAGAGATTAGTGAAAAAAATGAAAACAAGTTCCTCAATCACCCATCAAGAAAAATGCGATTTAATCTCCAAGGTAAGAACAAAGAAGTTTTAAAGATGCTGCCACCATGCAAGTGCTTGAGGTTGTCAAAGTGATTTTAACATGCTCCAGAGATCAGAGGGAAGAGGGTCACTTCAAGGCTTTCATAGCACTTATTGACTGAAAGTGGTTGAAAGGCATAAACAAGCCAAAACACAAAAAATCATGTGACTCAAACAAAAATCTGCAGAGCAAGTGTTAAAGGCATCAATAGGCCAAAGGAAGTAAAATTTCACCATGTCAACAACCTCAAGAACAACAAAGAAAAATATTTAGAAAGGAAAACGACCATTTAAATGTTTTTAAGTCACCTACTATAAAAATTCAAAAAGAATATCAACAAAAGTGATAAAGAGATAAAAAACATTAGAAAGTGGGTCTACAAGGGTTAAATTTATTTTCCTAAGACTATAAAGGGTCATTGATTTTATCACTTGGCTCCTTTTTCACTTGCAAAAAAGTAAAAAATCTTCAGAGAGAAAGGTCTGAGTTTCAGTGAAAATTTGGTTGAGATTGTCTAGGGCTACGCGTTCGTGCAGGCGCTACGCTTTCAGCACCCGGTGCTACGTGTTCAAGATTTTTTATAGTGTAAATTTACACTGCGCTATGTGTTCAGGATAACGTGCTGTGCGTTCCGACGGGCGCTAGCCGTTCACCCAGAATTGCCTGGCAGACACAGTGAACTCGCCTGGCATTGTGCTCAGGGAGACCGACAGGCTCATAAGAGCGTTCAACTCTACGCATAAGAAGCCTGACAGGCTTGAACGCGTGCAGGCGCTGCGCTCAGGAATTCTGACAAGCTTGAACATGTGTAGGCGCTACACTCAGGAGGCTCGACACACAAGAATGCATGCAAGCGCTTCGCGTAGGGAAAAAGTGACTCGACAGCACATTCAAGGACACCTACAAGCTACATCCAAGGACCTGGAAAGACATTGAAATTTGGTAGGTGGATGTTTTTCCTTGCCCTCCAATAGATTTGATGATTTAATGGTTAACGGAAATTGATCAAACCCTAAATGACTAGAAACCCTAAGTCCTCATGACAAAAGCACTGTTTTGACCTCCAACCAAGAATTTATCAGTTTTCACTCCTCCTACCAAGTGTCACAAGTAGGCCTAAGGTTGTTTAAAGACAACAAAAATCAAAATGTCAAGAGAAGGAGGAAATGGGAGCAGTGAGGAAGGGCAAGTGCCTAGGAGGCAGAAACAAAGAGGTGGAAAAGTCAATAGATTTGAACCCCAAGACACTTTGGAGCTTAAATCCTCTCTAATGATCATCACATGCTTCCAAAATGTAGGATGCTTTCAGTTTTTTGAAAAGGTCCAACAAGTGCAAATTCACCCAGAGCTCACTAGGTTGTTCATCCTCAACCTACATAATAAACAAGCAAATCTTGCAGGATTATATTTTGAGCTATCATCATATGCCATTTCCCCTGCTACAAGCATACTCGATGTTGGTGAAAAGTGGTTCAAAAGAGAAAATTTGGACCTAAGCTACTATGAGCCCTTTCTTAAACCTAGGTACAGAGAAGGTTGCAAACCTATTTTCCTTTTTTCACACTTGCTGGAGAGGTATGCACCCTTAATGAGGGTCATCATGAAATATTTTACATTACAGGGGAGATACTCTAGGCTCTACTCCTACCATATCAGATTACTCATGCATTTTACTAGGGTTAAAATGCTTCATTTACCCTTCTACCTGTATAGGAGTATTGACAATATGTCTTCTGTTGTCCAAAGGAGGAACTATTCCTAGAAAATGCAGAGTTTGTTCCACCACTCCTTGATCAAGATTTTTGTGCTACATTAGTTGGTGTGAAATGGAATACCATGGGAGGTGTTCATTACTGATGAGGTCTTCACAAACCCATAGGCCCATCATCAGCCAAATTTACCCTCATCATCTCATCATCCCTCCACTCCTCCATCACCTCCTACTGACCATGCCTCATCATCTACACATGTATCCTATCCTAAAGGAAACCTCCCTTCCTCAGCTTGTCCCAATGCATCAGATCAAGAAGGAAATGGCAGTGAAAAAGCTAGTGACCATGAAGATGAGGGTGACAATGAATTAAACCAAAATAAAGATGAGAGTGATGATTAGTCAAGCCAAAAATAAGTAGAAAACATGGAAATAGAGGGAGATGATAACAATGAAGAAAATGAGGAAGCTGATAGTGGAAATGAATTAAGAAGTGATGAATAAGAGGTCAAAAACGAAGCAGAAGTCATGGATGTGGATAATAATGAAGATGGGGCAAGTGACAAAGAAACATAGGATGATCCTAAGGAAAAAAGTGAGACTAAGAGCCCTAATGACAGTTAAAATAGTGAGGCTCATAGTCATGACAGAGATGAGGTAAAATGAAGAGGGTTGAAGACAACATGGATACCAATGAAACAAGCATTAGTGAGGAACAAGACAACAAGGAAAATGGAAACAGTGACACCAAGGATCAAAATATCAAAGAAGACAATCATGACAGTCATAACAACAATCATGATAGTCATGAAAACAATGAAGAAAATGAAGAGGCTGATAGTGAAAATTAAGGTCACAACAATGATGAGGCAAGTAGCCAGAATGAGGAACAAAATGAAAATACAGAAATCAGTGAAGAGGCTAAAAGTGAGGCTGATGTTGAAGGCAAAGAGGTAAGCAACAGTCAGGGTGATGAAGAGGAAGACATGGAAACAAATGATGTCAGCCATGATCATGACATTGAAATAATCAAAATCAAACCTCTTCCATTGACATATCAAAGAGGACAAAGGCTTGTGTTTGTTGCCTCTAAAAGGCAAGGGACCATGCCATCCACCTCAGCTAAGAAGCTTGACAAAGGCAAAAAAAATATCAAAGAAGAAGAATAAGATCAACATGGGGTTGAGAGAGAGTTTGAAATCATTCATATTGACAGTGACGAGGAGAATGAAGCAAGGATCTGAAACTTGCTCATCCAAAAAAAAATTCCATAATTGAAGACCTCTAAGAAAATCTAGATAGGGCCAAGAGTGTGAATGATGTCCTTGAGATGGAGAACAGGAAGTTAGGGGCACAACATGCCATTTATGAGGCTAGAGAAATCAGGGTCTAGAAAGAAGCTCAAAGGGCACGAGTAAATCTAGAGGATTTCATCAGCACCTATGAGGAAAGTGAATATGAATAAGGACAATCCAGAAGAAGACCAAGAACCATGGGTTTGAAGAAGGCCTTGGCAAGACAAAGAGAGAAAGAGTCCGCCTTGGTAGAGCAACTCCCTCTAAGTGAGCTGCTTGCCATGGAGATAGAATATGATCAGGAGCCTTGGATAGAAAGAGAAAACATACAATTGGAGGCCAAATTGGAGAAATCCAATAAGGATCTTGATCTCCAAAGGAAAATTACCAAGCATTATGCTCGGAGAAACCAAGTTGCAAGGGCTAAGCTAAAAAAGGCCCATGCCAAAATACAAACACTTAAAGAGGAAAAATACCAAGAAAATCTTGGAATCTTGGCTGACGCTTCTCTAAAGGCCTCTCAAACCCCATCAGGAAGGTATCCACCAATTTTGGAAAATTTTTGACAAATTTTGGTTTTTTGCAAATTTGAGGCCTCTAGGCGCAACACCCTTGGCTCTACGCTTTCACCTCAGGCATCCTCAGGAGGAAAGCTTTTTATTTTTGGAATCCTCAGCTCAAGTACAGCATGCTCACCAATTTTAAGGGCATTTGGATCATTTTTGGTCTCTCAAAAGGTCAAAAAACACCTCATTTTTCACCTTTCTGCCTCATTTTCAGGCATGGCATTGCTCTTAGAGTAGCTTTGGGAAATCTACTTTTTGGACAGGTTAGTGGAGTCCAATAAGAAACCAAGGGCAGTTTTGGAAAGTAGACTCAACATCCTTTCCAACGGGTCATCATGGAGCCAATTACTACATCGGGAAGGTCATCAAAAGTTGGTTGCAAGTGGACCCAGTTTTTCCCGTGCAGGCGCTACGTGTTCAAACCTCTATGTTTCGTTTTTGGCCAAAAAGTCAACGCAACAAACTCATTTATGGAAAAATGATATTTTAGTGTTTTTTGGGGTAAATCACTCCAAAGTTAGGTGCTAATAGTTATTTTTTTCATTTATTTCATGAGATATTTTGTGTCTTGGGCCTTGCATTTTCCCTTAGACATAAATGGCATTTATGGGTGTTTTTGACATTTTCAAACCCTAGTTAGGGTTTTTTCCCTCCTTTTCTAGATAAATAGAGAATGAGGGCCTTATTTTAAGAGGTTGGAATTTGATGACTCTCGAGAGAAATACATAGTTTTTTGGAGATTGAAGAGAAATTGGTGTTGTGGAATTTGTGGATGGCTTGTCTTGATTGATGATGGAGAAGGCTTGCTTGCAGGATCCCTGAGCTTGGTTAATGGTGATGTGCTTCTATTCAGTTCTTGTTTCCCTATGTATCATTGTGTTTCATCCTTCTGTATTGCAGTAGAACAAAGGTTTTAAACTAAGAAATGTTTTTCAAAGGCACCTTAGCTCTGTTTGTTCTTCACTGCCTCTATGTTTTCCTTTGCTAGGTCAGTTTAGAGAATTCTTAGTTGCTCTCTAGACCCACCCAAGCTTGTTTATCTTATGAATTATTCAATACAGTAGATATCAAAGATGTTTTTATGGTTAGCCCTGCTTGTTTGATGTCACTAAAACATTGTTCTTGAGATATTTCTTTAAAGTACCACTAATTAGTTTTTGCCAAAGTGGGTATGTTTCAATCATACCCTTTGTCCATTCTTGAAAGGTTATTTTGGAGATATTTATGGCTATGATCAATTAATTTTAGGATTTCCCTCTTCTTTGATTAAATTTATATGTTTATCTTAAATTTTTTCTAACCTTGAAGGTGAAATCACTAGAAGTTAAATAAGTTTCTTGCCTTCTATATTTCATTGGATTGTTTGTCTTAAATGCTTATTTTCTTAAGTTTAATCAAAGAGTTATTGGTGTGTCCTATCTTATGATTACTTCTTGAAGCTAAATAGTGTTGGATGCCCTTCTTATTAAATTATTTGATAGAGGATTCTTAATTTCTATTTGCCTTACTTTGTTCACAAACTTGATGTTCATTTCATCTCACACAAACCTTGAAAATCCATTTGACCATGTTAGATTTTCCCTATGATGCACCCTTATTCATTGTTGAACTTTCCAAGAATTTTATTGACTTCATAGCCCAATGGCTTGAATATTTCCTCACTCCATCTATTCTACTTGATCATCTACCCAACCAAAACAAACAAACAAACCCTAAACTTAACAACTAGACTAAAATAAAACACTAAAAGAAAAAAAGTACACATCCTTTGCACAAAATAGAGAGAGTCCTCTTTGAGTCCAGGAAGGCTAGGTCCTAGTGCTCCAAAGACTGGTCCAATGTTACCCTCTGCATTTGTTCTCACCAATATAACAAATCATGGGACCTTAACATAATGCAATCACGGTGGGACTTTTTGATTAAGTAACAAGCGTATACATCCTTAGAGAATTTAGAAACCCTTGTCTAATAGTATTTATTGATTTATCGCCACCTCATCACCCTAACATAATGGCGATCATGGTGGGACCTTCTGAGTTAGTGAAAATATAAGTACTCCTTAGGACTTCAAAAACCCTTATCTAATCATAGAAAACTCAACTGTTAGCCAAGAGTAGAATTTGAGTGTTTTGCCATCCTAGAAAAATGATGAATCAACTGGAGGACACTCATATAAACCTTAGGGCTTCATAAAGGAGCTCAGAAAACCCCAAAACATCCTTAGATTGGTTTTTTGTCAGTTATTGGTGGTGGACCATAAATACATATCCTTAAAACAGCAAAAAACATCCACCTGACGACTCCACTAGCCTCTAATAGGCCTACTAACTTTACTAGTTTTCATAGACTTCCCTAGGATTGTGTCAAATCAACCCTGAGAGGTTTAGAGGCCTAGTCACACACTGTGTGAGTTTAGAAAACAATAAGAGAGGTCAGTCTTCCGAAAATAGTCATAAGCTTTCAACTTCTCTATACCTTGGGTTTTAAATCTGGCTTCACAAAGGATCGGTACCAAATCTCACCCGGACCCAAACCCTCCCACCATAATTGATGACCCATAAAATATTTTGTGGAAAAATTCTAAAACTTAAAATTAAACTACTGTTAGGACCACTCAAAGAGCAAGCTCTATCCCTGAACATC
The DNA here is from genome assembly GCA_034641835.2 of Pinus albicaulis. Lineage (NCBI taxonomy): Eukaryota > Viridiplantae > Streptophyta > Pinopsida > Pinales > Pinaceae > Pinus > Pinus albicaulis. The sequence continues at coordinate 461,483,630 of CM076574.1, read as the reverse complement.
TTACAGCCTTGCAAGATCCCCAGTTTGACTTACATCATACAAGAAACCTTTTCATAAATAATTCACAAAGTGGGATTGACCAGACTGACGTTGAGCTCATAGATTTGCAACAGAGTTCTAGTAGAGAAGCCTCTCCTTCCACTCCTCCTGAATTTCAAATTCTCTATCACTTTGGCTCTTTTTATCCCAATTCTGCTCAAAATCAGTTTGCTGGTCTAAGTACCTCTACCACCCCCATCCACACATCCAATGTGCAAATCGCTCCACTTCATCCTCCACCCCCTCTCACAAATCCTCCCCTTGTAAATCCTCCTTGGATTCCATTCCCTCCCATGATGGCAACATGGTATGCCCCCCTGGCACTGCCACAACCTTTGTTACTAATCCAAAATCCCTGACTTTATCGGAGCTGAATCTACCATTTCCCAACAACATGTAGATAGGATGAATGATGCCTTTGATTACATGGAATTAGAAGAGGAAACCATAAAAATGAGGATTTTTGCACAAATCTTAGGAGGAGAAGCCAAGAAATGGTTCAAAAGCTTTACTCCTAACATCATAGATGATCTCCCTTCCATTTAACAGACATCTATAAAAAAATGGGAAATCAAGAAAAACCCTCTCCAAATCCTTTTAGAGTATACCAACCTTAAGAGAAATGTCAGGGAAAGTGTCCAAGACTATTGCACCAGGTTCAATAGTGTTTACAATGCCCTCCCACTCAACATGAAACCCCCACAAGGCTTAGCTTTAGCAAAATTTCTGGAAGGTTTAGATCCAGATATGGCCTATCAATTAAGAGAGAGAGATCCCCTAACTTTAGAAGACATGCAAAGGGGAGATGTGAGTGTAGAGGTCAACTTGAATGAAAAAAGGGCTAGGATGAGATTAGAAAATAGAGTCACCTACAAAGATGAAACTATGGCCTCAACCTCCTCATCTGATGCCAAAATTGACAATTTAGTGAGGGTAATGGAAATAAGGATGGAAATGATAAACTTGAGTGAAAAAATACCTCCTAGGGAAAACCAAGCAAATCCCCAAAACAGAAATAGGAATCTAGACTTCATAAGAGACTCTCCCCAAAATAGACAAAGAGATAATGAAAAAAAAATCAAGCCCCCTTTCCAAGACAATTATGTAGATGAAGAGGGAAGAGAGTCTGAAGAACGTGAAGAAAACCATGTAAACTTGATAGGTTCTGATAATGAGGGTGATGCTTTTCTCACTGAAGAAGAACAAGGTTTCTCTTCCTCAGATCAAAATGAAACAAACTATGAGGATTATGAAGACTGCCAATTAGTATTTAAAAATTCCATAATGGAGGTCCATAAGCAATATGACCTTAGGAGAAAAAAGAACCAAGAAATCTCCAAGAAGAAAAAAATAGACACTGCTATTAGGAAGACACCTGAAAACATTCCTAAGAGGATAACAGATAGTACCAACACCATGGCTAAGAAAAATGATCCAAACAGAGACATAACTAGCCAAAAAAGTGGTGACACAAGATTCCCTAGTACATCTACTAGTGGCCTTGAGAAAACTCTTTTGTCCAAAGTCCCAACTCAGAATCAAAAAACTAAACTTGTAGAAAAATTATGGCTAATAAAGCTGATGTAAATAGGCCCTAAACACAAGTACCTTTCAGTTTTGAAGGAGATATTTCTAAAATCAAGATAACCATTCCCCTCACTGAACTGATCACGCAAGATATGTACAGGTCCCAAGTTCTGAAAGTTTTGAACATAGCGAATGATATCGACACTCTAAACTTGAATGATAACAACACCCTTATTTATTCCATTCATTCAGACCTTGAATCATTTATCTTATATAATTAAGATGACATCACTGAATAGGTAAATGAAATTGAGACAAGTCTAGACATACCACAATAGTCAAACCAAACACTGAATGAAGAACTCAACAGCCAAAACTGTACTAACCCTTAATAACAACATAGTGAGAAATATGAACTGGAAACACTTTGGAACATGAGATTTGATGGCTCTTGTGGCAAATATGGTTCAAGAGCTAGTGTTTGGATACATAATACAAATGAAGGCCATTCCTACAAACTATATTTTCAATGCACTAACAACATTGTAGAATACGAGGCTCTCCTTCTTGGTTTACGTTTGCTAGAAAACATAGGAGCTAAGAAGATCTCAGTCCAAGGAGATTCAGAGTTGGTCATTAGGCAAATCAAAGGGGAGTATTCAACCAAGAATCCTAGACTAAGAGAGTATAGGAATGTTTCCCTAGACCTCCTGAAAACCTTTGAAAAATATGAACTCACTTTCATTCCTAGAGCTCAAAACAACCTTGCAAATGAGCTTGCCTTTGCTGCCAGCAATTGCCAAATACCCCATGAAAATGAACAATACATTGTCAAAGTAAAAAAACGGCCTACAATACCTGAAAACGTAGACTATTGGAAAGTGTTTGAGGGTGATAAAAAAATTAATGACTTTTTGCAATCTAAGAATGAATTTGCAATACCAGAACCAAGCTTAGGGCATGAAGAAGATTATTTTGCTGAAAAACAAGCCCAAAAAACAGAGCTTTCCTCTACTACTGATATAAATCTACTTGAACATCCTTATGAGGTAGAATTGTTTGAAAATCTAGATCAAAAGGACCTTGAGGTCTTACAATGTAAAGATGATACATTACCAAGGGGCCTTACACTGTTAGAAGAGCTGTTTGATTTTAATGATGTGGATAGAAAACCAAAGATGGAATCTACTGAGACTAATGTAGAAGAATATAACATAGGCAACATAAATGAACCCAAAATGATCAAGTTGTCCAAAAATCTTCCTCCTCACATAAAACAGAAATATATTGAGCTTTTTAAAGAGTTTAAAGATGTGTTTGCATGGGGGTATGAGGACTTGAAGTCCTATGACACAAGCATTATTCAACATAAAATTCCTCTCAAGGAAAATCAGAAACCATTCAAACAAAAATTGAGAAGAATAAACTCCGTCCTAGTACCTTTAGTTAAAAAAGAGATTAAAAAGATGTATGATGTTGGGATCATAGTCCCTCTTAGGTACTCAATATGGTTTTCAAACCTTTTTTCAGTTAGGAAGAAGACCAGGGAGATTAGGTTGTGCATTGAATTTAGAAATTTGAGAAAAGTGTCCCTGAAAGATAATTATCCTTTGCCCAAAATGGATCATATATTGCAAAGGGTAGTTGGCTCTAAGAGAATATCATTGCTGGATGGATTTTCAGGTTACAATCAGGTACTAGTACTTCCAAGTGATCAACACAAAACTGCTTTCACTACACCTTGGGGCACATTCATGTATGTTAAAATGCACTTCGGGTTAATGAATGTAGGGGCCAGTTTTCAAAGGGCCATGGACATAGTTTTTTCAGAAGACATAGGTTACTTCATATTCATCTACCTTGATGACATCACTGTCTATTCTAAGACTGATGAAGAACACTTAGTCCACTTGAGGAAAGTCTTCGAAAAGTGTAGGAAGTATGGTCTATCTTTGAATCCTAAGAAAACACTGTTTGGTCTTCAGGAAGGTAAGCTCCTAGGCCACATCATCTCTAAAAAGGGAATCAAAATAGACCCCGAAAGGATTGAAGGTATATTGAAAATTAGCCATCCCAGAAAAATAAAGGAGCTTCAATCATTCATTGGAAAGATCAAGTTCCTTAGAAGGTTCATCCCCAACCTTTCTGAACTCCTACAGAATATTACAAACATGCTCAGAAAGGAGATAGGAGTTAAGTGGACCTTGGAAGCCAAACAATATTTGGAACTGGTAAAACAAGCACTCACCCAAACACCAATTCTAATCAGTCCTGACTTTACCAAGGACTTCTACTTTTTCTCATTTGCATCCGAACACACTGTTGCTGCAGTATTGTTGCAAAAGAACATGATGGGGCAAGAAAAACCACTAGAATTTTTTAGTAAGGCATTAAGAGATGCTCCCTTAAAATACAACATCATGGAGAAACAAGCCTTTGCCTTGATCAAAGCATTGAAATATTTCTGAGTCTACATTTTTCACTCTCATATCATTGCTTTTGTTTCACACATAGTTGTCAAGGACATTCTAAATCATGACCCTGATGGTAAAAGGGGTAAATGGATTGCTATTATCTTATGATATGATTTAGAAATTAGGCCCACTAAACTAATTAAAGAACAATGACTCACAAAACTCATGGCTGAATCAAATTTCCAAGCATTAGACATGAATATGGTTGATGCATTAGTGGAACAAGAAGAATTCACAACTCCCCACATTGAAGAAGTATTTCTGAACTCTTCTTGGTATGCTAATATTCTATATGTACTTTTTTATCTTAATGCTCCTCCTACCTTATCCAAGACAAAAACTATATTCTTGAAACAAAAAGCTTTAAATTTATGCATTTTAGATGGAGCTTTGTATTGGAATAATTTTGTTGGCATATTGCTTAAATGTTTGCTTGAAGATGACGTGGATAGAATCATGCATGAGCTGCATGAGGGAGAGTGTGGAGGTCATATCTACTCGAAAACCACAGATAACAAAATCCTTAGAGTGGGATACTATTGGCCCACCCTTTTCCTTGACACTCACAAAATGGTTATGATTTGCCATAAGTGCTAAATTTTTGATGGCAAGAGAAAACATATACCTTTTCCTTTGCATCTCATATGTGTTGAAGCTCCTTTTCAATAATGGGGTTTGGAATTCATTGGGGAGTTCCACCCTTCTTCATCTTCCCAACACAAGTGGATCCTATCTGCTACTTATTATTTCACCAAGTGGATAGAGGCCATCCCTTCTAGGAATGCCACTGACTCAGTCATTATCAAATTCCTTGAGACCAACATCTTGTCTCGATTTGGTTGTCCTAGAAAAATCATTACAAATAATGTTGCTGCCTTTAAATCCAAAATAATGGTTGACCTTTTCTATAAGTATCATATCACACTGGGGCATTCCACAAATTATTACCCTCAAGGTAATGGGCTAGCTGAGTCCTCCAACAAAATTCTAGTGAACAGTATCAAGAAGCTGATGGAACAGAACCAAAAAGCATGGCATAGAAAACTAGTGCATGCACTATGGACTGATAGAATAACCACCAATAAGTCAATTGGTATGTCTCGCTATCAACTAGTGTATGGCATGGATGTAGTCTTCCAAACATCTTTGGGAGTTCCAGTCATGAAGCTCCTCCAAGAAGTGCAATCAGAAGAAAAGGACATGCAAAGGAGGCTGAACCAAACCATTCATTTGCAACAGTCAAGGGAGGAAGTTTACAAAAGGACACAAGCAGTGAAACAAAACATAAAGAATATCTTTGACGGAAGAACCAAAGCCAATGATTTCAACATTGGAGACACAGTGCTGAAATGGGATTCTAGGAGGGAGGACAAAGGTAAACATGGAAAATTTGAGAATTTGTGGAGAGGTCCTTATATCATTCATTCAGTTAGAGGTAATAATGCTTTCTTTTTAGAAGAGATGAATGGAGAAGAGTTATTTTGAGGTCCTGTCAATGGCAGGATGCTCAAGCACTATTTTTGTCAAGATTCCTAGTTTGAAGCTTTCATTCATTGTACATAACATTGCATTATGAGAGATCATAAAAGAAAAAACACAAAAACAAAGAAAGAAGAAAAAGATGGAAAGAAAATGATAGGTATAGCCCCATACCCAAAAAAGAGTACTGCTAAAAGTGTGCAAGTCTAAATGCCACTACTTGTTAAGAAAGAGAGTCTTGTTCAGTCATCTAGCCTAATCATGGCTGAACATGTTTTAAATTTCTGCTGATAGGTTAGTGAAAGAAGGCTTGTCAAATCATTTAAGCTTGAATTTTTAGTAGGAATAGATTAGGAAGAAAATATGCTGGTTCTCAATGCTCAAACATGAACCAAAGAGAAAGATAGGGATGACTAACAAATGATGAAACACAACCCTCATACTTTCTAGTGTTGTTTGTATAAAAATAATGTCTATGTGCAGCTTGTCCCAATGCCATAACCCATGGTAGATCAGATAGTTTAATCCTAGTTTAAATCATGTTTTTAATTTCATGTCACTAGATTAGAGAATGAAGTATGTCAAACAGCTTAATCTTGATAGATGAATAGTCTAGGTAGAGAATAAAAGAGATCACTAGCATAATCTAAACTCTTGGAAGTGATAAGGGTACAAGTAGATAGTTTGTTTTTCTTTCAAAAGAAAATAATGTCAGGGGTTTGCTAGTACACGTGCACCCACAAGAAGAAAAAATGATAGGCAAAGGTATGATGGGTAGGTAGATATGAGTTTGAAGCAAGCATGTATTTCATATTTTGAGATCATAGCTTCAATAGAAACATCAATAAATGAAAGAAGAAAAATCCGCCCAATGGATATGGCACTGGTCTTCATAAACTCAGAGATTTGATATCTGAAGTTCTGGACAGCTCCTGAAAAGGAGCTGCCCTCCCCAAGTAGAGCCATTGTTAGTCATCAGTAATTTTTTCTATTTATAAATGACTAAATACTTGTCCTAGATTTCTAAAAACAAGATTCATGAATATTGTGAGTTTTAGAAATCTCACTGCCTTCATTATCCTTAATTTTTTTTTTTCACTATTTTACTACTATGTCATTCCCTGGTTAGACTACCACTCCTAAAATAACCCTCATGGGATTATGCCACTCATATTTATCCTATTTTCCCACCCATAACCTCAGCACTTTGTTTTTCCTTTGCCTAAACCCTCCACTCTCCATCTAATATTGCCAAACAGCCTGCTCCTTCTCATATCCACCAGGTGCCTCAAGCATTGATGGTCTCAAAACTATCTCTGTAGGCTCTTTAGATAAATCAAGTACATTGGATTTTGGATCTTCAATACATCAATTTTTCAAAAAATCTGTTTTTTACACCTGAAGATCCCAAGCCAAACTTTCAGTCAAAGACCAAGTCAAAAGAGCCTCCCACTAGGTCATTAGGGTTTCATAGGTTGTAGGGTTATCCTTGATGTTTTGAAACACTATTTTTCATGTGATAGAAGCTGAATGAAATGTGAAAGAAGGTTAGCACCTGTTTGTCCAAGATAGATCAGAAAAATCTCCAAGGAATATCACCTTATCAAGTTCTTGTTCTGTAAAGGTAAATTGTTCATTTTGACATTTCTGCAGGACTGTCAAGGTGACTATCAGTAAAAATTGGTAAGGTGAGAGGTCTGATCCTATTTAAAAACATTCATAGAAAAAGGATAGGGAGCAGTTTATGTCCAAGGAGAAATCAGGGTTCCTAAGACTGATTGGGCCAACAATGTGCTAAGCAAGGAGCCAATGCAGCAAATCACATGGATAGAGGCACACCAGTACAACCAAGCATGAATTGAAGATTTTTAGAAATCATAAATAAAAAAGGGAAAAGGGTGAGGTGAACTGAACAAAAATGAATGAACTTGAAAGGGCTATAGATAACTTAGAAGACAACACTAATGGTTCTTCTCAAACAGCCCAGAAACCTAAGGTTTTGGAAAGATAGTCAAGGGAGATGAAATGAAGATTATAGGCCTCCATGATGATAGCAGAAAGAAGGTTTGAAGAGACTGTTGCAGGTGACTTCTAGAGTTTTCCAAGGTAAAGTATCTCATTGCCTTAGAAGAAAGAAAATGAAAAGAGTATCAGTGAGAGGAAGGTCAAGCTCCCATTTTTTTAGTCATTTATACTTAATGATCGAAGGGATAAAAACATAGGGTTGGGTTCCAAGATGGAAAACCAAGTTGATCATGAGGTTGTTGTTGTATAACTGAATGTGTCAAACACCAAGAACATTATAAAAGTCTAAATCAGTATGTCATGGCACCTGAAAATCATAAGTGGCCAAAGAGGAGGTAGCATACATGATTGTGAAGACTATGGTACTTGTCAAAGATGGATTTATCATGCCTAGAGATCAGTGAGAAAAATGAAAACAAGTTCCTCAATCACCCATCAAGCAAAAGGAAATTTAATCTCCAAGGTAAGAACAAAGAATTTTTAAATATGCTACCACCATGCAAGTGCTCGAGGTTGTCAAAGTGATTTTAGCATGCTCCAGAGATCAAAGGGAAGAGGGTCACTTTAAGGTTTTCATAGCACTTATTGACTGAAAGTGGTTGAAAGGCATAAACAAGCCAAAACAAAACAAGTCATGTGACTCAAACAAACATCTGCAGAGCAAGTGTTAAAGGCATCAATAGGCCAAAGGAAGTCAAATTTCACCATGTCAGCAACCTGAAGAATAACAAAGAAAATTGGTTAGAAAGGAAAAAAACCATTTAAATGCTTTTAAGTCACCTACTGTAAAAGGTCAAAAATAATATTAGCAAAAGTGATAAAGAGATCAAAAAAATTAGAAAGTGGGTCTACAAAGGTTAAATTTATTTTCCTAAGACTATAAAGGGTCATTGAGTTTATCACTTGGCTCATTTTTCACTTGCAAAAAAGTAAAAAACCTTCAGGGAGAAAGGTTCGAGTTTCAATGAAAATTTTGTTGAGGTTGCCCGGCACTGCGAATTCATGCAGGCGCTACACTTTCAGCGCCTGGTGCTACACGTTCGAGAGTTTTTATAGTGTAAATTTACACTGCGCTATGCATTTAGGAGAACACGTAGCGCATTTAGAAGGGCACTACCTGTTCGCCCGAATTTCCCGGCAGACACAGTGAACGCGCCCGGTGCTCCTCTAAGGGATCTCAACAGGCTCAAAAGAGCGTTTGGTGCTGCGCGTAGGAAGATCGAAAGGCCTGAACACGTGTAGGCGCTGCGCTCAGGAAGCCCGACAGGCCTAAACGTGTGCAGGCGCTGCGATCTGGTGGCCCAACACCCAGGAACACGTGAAGTCACTGCGCATAGGGAAGAAGTGACTTGACAACACGTTCAGGCACTGCGCCTTCACCAGAAGCCCTCATCCACCTGCAAATTGCCAAAAAATGATGAAAGGACACCTCCAAGCTGCATCCAAGGATCTGCAAAGACGTTGAAATTTGGTAGGTGGATGTTTTTCCTTGCCCTCCAATAGATTTGATGATTTAATGGTTAAAGGAAATTGATCAATCCCTAAATGGCTAGAAACCCTAAGTCTTCATGAAAAAAGCCTTGTTTTGACCTCCAAGCAAGAATTTATCAGTTTTCACTCCTCCTACCAAGTTTCAAAAGAAGGCCTAAGGTTGTTTAAAGAAAACATCAATCAAAATGTCAGGAGAAGGAGAAAATGGGAGCAGTGAGGAAGGCTAAGTACCTAGGAGGTAGAAACACAGAGGTGGAAATCTCAATAGATTTGAACCCCAAAACACTTTGGAGCTTAAATCCTCTCCCATGATCATCACATGCTTCCAAAATGTAGGATGCTTTCAGTTTTGTGAAAAGGTCCAACAAGTGCAAAGTCACCCAGAGCTCACTAGGTTGTTCATCCTCAACCTACACAATACACAAGTAAATCTTGCAGGATTATATTTTGAGTTATCATCAGAAATCATTGCCCATGCTACAGACATACCCAATGTTGGTGAAAAGTGGTTCAAAAGAGAAAAGTTGGACCTAAGTTGCTATGAGCCCTCTCTCAAACCTAGATACAAATAAGGATTCAAACCTATTTTCCATTTTTCACACCTACTGGAGAGGTATGCACCCTTAATGAGGGTCATCATGAAATATTTTACATGTGAGGGGAGATACTCTAGGCTCTACTCCTACCATATTATATTAATCATGCATTTTACTAGGGTTAAAATGCTTCATTTACCCTACTACTTTTATAGGAGTATCGAAAAGATGTCTTATGTTGTCCGAAGGAGGAACTATTCCCAGAAAATGCAGAGTTTGTTCCACCTGATGCAGGAGCATCAAGCACCTAGCCAACAATGTGACATCTTGGTGACATGTTGTGGCTAGTTAGAATAAATTAGACTTAGAAATAATTTAAATAATATATTTATTTAAATTTGTTATTTATTTTTAGAGAATTGTTAGTTTGTTTTCTATTTAATTAGATTAGGCATAATAATAGAATTGGTTTCTTTCCTTGCGTGGAATAGAACCAAAATAGCGATAAATGCTAAATAATAGGGAGGTATTAGTTTGTTGAGAAACTCTAGAAGAAATCTATTCTGAGAAGAATAGTTTCTTATATTGTGTATAAATTAGAGAGGTTGGAGGTGTGAAGGGAGTGTGTGTGTGTGTGGAAATATGAATTATTTATTAGAATTGCTGAGGGCAGCTAATGCTTCTTTTCCAGGCAATGTTCTGTCGATTAGAATTTTAGTTCATTTATTTATTTCTGTATAAGATCAATTTCTCTGTGGGGATTGTGTGCATATCTGACAGCGGCGTAAGGAGGGACTCATAACAACGTTTCTTTTGGGGTTTACAAATCACAGTGGTGATTTTATGGACCTGTAGTCAATTGAAAGAGCACCAGAGAAGAGAAAACTCTGCGCATGCCTGGAATATACTCAGGGAGGAACGCTGTGTGAATCCAGTTCATACGGTGTAAATTTCAGCCACTTTCCTTATGAAGATCACGGTGGTGGATGAGTGGCATTGAACGGCATTTAGTCAGCGTGTTCACTAGCGTTGAACAATGGCACAAACTGTTGAATGCAGCAGAGGTAACGTATGGTTTATGGTGCTTAAATGATTGGCTATGTTGATCAACGCCGAGTAGAATGTGTGCCATTGTTATGAATGTTGAACACCGATCTATTGTGTGATGATTAACACGATTATTGTTGTGGTAATTGAGTGGAGTTTGTCATCGATTGTTACTATATGGGCGAAGTAAAAAAAAATCGATATAGATATAGCATCGAATTCCTTTATGATGGTCAACGTAAGTTGGACTTTGTATTGTGAAAATCAATGTAAAATCGATATAGCTGTAGCCATCGATTTTGTTGTGGGAATCAAGTTCGATATGAGGGTTTGGTTGGTTGTTGTGGGAATGGATTATGTTTAACACATAATTGATAGTTGTTGTTATTGTTTCTTCATTTCAACTGAATGTATATACAATTTTTCATAAAAAAAAACCCGTTCCAGCTGCTTCTAAAGTGAATTTTATATCAAAGTGAACTGAAAAAAAATCACAGTTTATAATTGAATGTAAATTTGCATACCAAAGAGTAAGGGTAACTTATTTGCAATCAGTTGGGCAGTGATTCTAGGATTTATAAAAAGGGGACTATTTATTAAAAAAATTGCATCTTCTTTAAGATTAGGGAAATTCTAATTTTCCTACATCACCACCACTCCTTGATCAAGATGGTTGTGCTACATCAGTTGGATAAAAAGGGCATACCATGGGAGATGTTCATTACTCATGATGTATTCACAAACCCACAACACTATCATCAGCCAAATTTACCCTCATCATCTCATCCTCCTCCCTCCACTCCTCCATCACCTCCTACTGACCATGCCTCATCATCTACACATGTATCCTCTCCTCAAGGAAACCTCCCTTCCTCAGCCTCTCCCAATGCATTAGATCAAAAAGGAAATGGCAGTGAACAAGCTAGTGACCATGAAGATGAGGGTGACAATGAATCAAACCAAAATAAAGATGAGGGTGATGATGAGTCAAGCCAACAAGAAGCAGAAAACATGGAAACAGAGGGAGATGATAACAATGAAGAAAATGAGGAAGCTAATAGTAAAAATGAATTAAGAAGTGATGAAGAAGAGGTCAACAATGAAGCAGAAGACATGGAGGTGGATAATAATGAAGATGAGGCAAGTGACAAAGAAATAGAGGATGATCCTAAGGACAGCAGTGAGACTAAGAGCCCTAATGACAGTAAAAAAAGTGAGGCTCATAGTCATGACAGAGTTGAGGGAAAATATGAAGAGAGCAGCCAATATGAGGATGATAACAATACAGAAAATGAAGAGGCTGAAGACAACATGGAAACCAATGAAACAAGCATCAGTGAGGAACAAGACAACAAGGAAAATGACAACAGTGACACCAAGGATCAAATATCAAAGAAGACAGTCATGAAAGTCATGACAACAGTCATGACAGTCATGAAAATAGTGAAGAAAATGAAGAGGTTGATAGTGAAAATGAAGATCACAACAATGATGAGGCAAGCAGCTATAATGAGGAACAAATTGAAAATGCAGAAATAAGTGAAGAGGCTAAAAGTGAGGCTGATGTTGAAGGCAAAGAGGTAAGTAGTAGCCAGGGTGATGAAGAGGAAGACATGGAAATAAATTATGTCAGCCATGATCAAGACATTGAAATGATCACAATCAAACCTCTTCCATTGACATATGAAAGAGGACAAAGGATTGTGTTTGCTACCTCTAAAAGGCAAGGGACCATGCCATCCACCTCAACTAAGAGGCTTGACAAAGGCAAACAAAAGATGAAAGAAGAAGAAGAAGATCAACATGAGGTTGAGAGAGAGTTTCAAATCATTCATATTGACAGTGACGAGGAAAATGAAGCAAGGATCTCAAACTTTCTCATCTAGAAAAAAATTTCCCTAATTGAAGACCTCCAAGAAAATCTAGATAGGGCTAAGAGTGTGAATTATGTCCTTGAGATGGAGAACAGGAAGCTAAGGGCACAAAATGCCATCTAGGAGGCTAGAGAAATCAGGGCCCAGAAAGAAGCTCAAAGGGCACAAGTAAAGCTAGAGGAATTCATCGGCACCTATGAGGAAAGTGAAGATGAAGAAGGATAGTCCAGAAGAAGACCAATAATCATGGGTTTGAAGAAGGCCTTGGCAAGACAAAGAGAGCAAGAGTTCGCTTTGGCAGAGCAACTCCCTCTAAGTGAGCTACTTGCCATGTAGATAGAATATGATCGGGAGCCTTGGCTAGAAAGAGAAATATACACTTGGAGGCTAAATTGGAGAAATCCAATAAGGATTTTGATCTCCAAAGGAAAATGACCAAGCATTATTCCTGGAGAAACCAAGTTGCAAGGGCTAAGCTAAAAAAGGCCCATGCCAAAACACAAACACTCAAAGAGGAAAAAGACAAAGAAAAACTTGGAATATTGGTTAAAGCTTCTCTATAGGCCTCTCAAATCCCATAAGGAAGGTATCCACCACTTTTGGGAAAATTTTGACAAATTTTGGTTTTTTGCAAATTTGAGGCCTCTAGGCGCACACCCTTGGCGCTACGCTTTTACCTCAGGCATCTTCAGGAGGCAATTTTTGTATTTTTGGAATCCTCAACTCAAGTACAACATGCTCACAAATTTTCAGAGCATTTGGAGCATTTTTGGTCCCTCAAAAGGCCAAAAAACACCTCATTTTTCACCTTTCTGCCTCATTTTCAGGCTTGGCGCTGTGCCTAGAGAAGCTTTGGGAAATTTAAATTTTTGACATGTTAGTGGAGCCCAATTAGAAAACCAAGGAAATTTTTGGAAAGTAGACTCATCAGGCTTTCCAATGGGCCTTCATGAATCCAATTCCGATATAAGGAAGGTCATCAAAACTTGGTTGCAAGTGGACCGAATTTTACCCATGCAAGCGCTACGCGTTCATACCTCTGTGCTACGTTTTTGGCCAAAAAGTAAAAAAAACACACTCATTTATGGAAAAATGATATTTTAGTGTTTTTTGAGGAAACTCACTCCAAAGTTAGGCGCTAAGAGTTATTTTTCCATTTATTTCATGAGATATTTTGTGTCTTGGGCCTTGCATGGTCTCTTAGACATAAATGACATTTATGGGTGTTTTTGACATTTTCAAACCCTAGCTAGGGTTTTTCCCTCATTTTCTAAATAAATAGAGCATGAGGGCCTTATTTTAAGAGGTTGGAATTTGATGACTCTTCGGAGCAATACATAGTGTTTTGGAGATTGAAGAGAAATTGGTGTTGTGGAATTTGTGGATGGCTTGTCTTGATTGATGATGGAAAAGGCTTACTTGCAGGATCCTTGAGCTTGGTTAATGGTGATGTGATTCTATTCAGTTCTTGTTTCTGTATGTATCATTTTGTTTCATCCTTCTATATTGTAGTAGAACAAATTTTTAATACTAAGAAATGTTTTTCAAAAGGGGCCTTAGCTCTGTTTGTTCTTCACTGCCTCTATGTCTTCCTCTACTAGGTCAGTTTAGAGAATTCTTAGTTGCTCTCTAGACCCACCCAAGCTTGTTTATCTTATGAATTATTCAATACAGTAGATATCAAAGATGTTTTTATGGTTAGCCCTGGTTTTTTGATGTCACTAAAACATTGTTCTTGATATCTTTCTTTACAGTACCACTAATTAGGTTTTACCACATAGGCTATGTTTCGATCATACCATTTTTCCATGCTTGAAAGGTTGTTTTGGAGATCTTTATGGCTATGATCAATGATGCTTAGGAGTTCCCTCTTCTTTGATTAAAGTTATATGTTTATCTTAAATGTTTTCTAACCTTGAAGGTGAAATCGCTAGAAGTTAAATAAGTTTCTTGCCTTCTATATTTCATTGGATTGTTTGTCTTAAATGCTTATTAGCTTAATTTTAATCAAAGAGTTATTGGTGTGCCCTGTCTTATGATTACTTCTTGATGCTAAATAGTGTTGGAGGCCCTTCTTGTTAAAGTATTTGACAGAGGATTCTTAATTTCCCTTTTCCCTAATTTGTTCACAAACTTGATGTTCATTTCATCTCACACAAACCTTGAAAATCCATTTGACCATGTTAGATTTTCCCTGTGATGCACCCTAATTCATTGTTGAAATTTCCAAGAATTTTATTGACTACATAGCCCAATGACTTGAATATTTCCTCACTCCATCTATTCTACTTGATCATCTACCCAACCAAAACAAACAAACAAACTGTAAACTTAACAACTAGCCTAAAATCAAACACTAAAAGCAAACAAGTGCACATCCTTTGCACAAAATAGAGAGAGCCCTCTTTGAGTCTAGGAAGGCTAGGTCCTAGGGCTCCAAAGACTGGTTTGATGTTACCCTATGCATTTGTTCTCACCAATCTAACAAATCACGGGTCCCTAATAGAGACATCGATTTTGTAAATGATTTTGTAACTTATAGTATAAATACTACACATTTTGAAGTATTCCAGTTTGATTATTAAGTATAAAAGTTTCTCCAAGTTATTGTAATTTTGTAGTTGATAGACGCATCAATAATACAAGGACATTCTTTACAAGATTCATGTGGTGTACGAATTGGTGATGTTTTTCTTCTGTTAATGTGTTTATTCATTTTTTCCTTTCATTGTCTTTTATTAAAAGCTTAATTAAATAACAGAAGCTGTGACGAATAGGAATTTTTATAAAGAGCACCCTCTTCTAGATGTTTGTAATTTATATGTTTTTTTCTTAAGTCAAATTAAGAAATTCTTCATTTCTCCTTAGTTCCTACTGAACCTTACATTTCTTCTATTTCATATTCATTTAATATTATAAAATATCCAACTAGTGAAACCTAGCTTTCCCTGTGAAACTCCTTCAAATTTTGATGCAGATCCAATTAATTTTTAGACTCCATAACCCAATGGAATTATAAAAATTTAATCAACCAAACAATCCAATCAAATGACAAAAAAAATAAAATTGCACAGTAATAACTAGCCTAAAATTCACGTAAAACATAGATAAATTTTACAGAGAGATCCCCCTCTAAAGTTGTGAGGGCTAGATCCCAGCTTCCAAATTGGTTTTAATTTTGTCCTCTGTGTTTACTCTCACAATCTCATAAACTACAGAATGATAAAATTACCAATAGTATGAACCATTCCCATGCTGACATCAAATCAATGCTCTCTCATTGATAGAGGAGTTCTCCACTAGTATAGTTTTGCGAAAATGTCAGTCGTCTGCTCATTACTGGAGATATAATGGAGTCTCATTTATCCCTTATGTACCATATCACAAATGTAGTGGTACTTGATACCAATTTTATTCGATCTTACATGATGCTTTGACTTTCATAATATCATGGTCAATTCCAGCACTTGCTCAAACATTCCAACAAGAAATTTTTGAAGCCACACCGCTTCACTAAAAACTGTACAGTTTGCCATATATTCAGCTTTAGTAGTACTAATTTCCATTGAAAACTATTTCTTTATCATCCAAGAAACCATTGTTTATCCCAACCAAAAACATCTTCCAGATGTGCTATTTCCATCAACAACACATTTATCCCAATCAAAGTCAAAGTATCTTAGAAGCCTAAGCTCATTTCCTGCCATATACATCAAACAATAATTAGCAGTACCACAAGAGTATCCTGCGATCATACTTTGGCTTCATCTATTTAATTTATTGACTGAAAAACAAACATTCATAACAATTTCATTAAAGAACCTATCGACTACCTATCATCATCAAAAAAATTCAAAAAATATTTCATCAGGCTTCATCAATTCAAGATCACATTTAGTGGCCAAATCCCTCCTAATCTGAGACATATTCTACTATGATAATTCCTACCTCCCTATGAAGCTATCACAAGTTTTTATATCTACCCCTTCATTGGTATAACATATCATAGTTTCTCTGCACGAGTCCTTAAGCACCTTCTTAAATAATGATACTTCTTCATAGTATTCAAAACTGGAGCAAAAACATGATCTACCTTTTACTAAGAGAATCTTCTATTCTTTCATATTTATTCGTAGACAAACATAATTCTATTTTTCCTATCTTCTTTCTCCCTCTTAATCTCAAACCTTCAAATCTCAATTCTGAGACATCATTTTGTCACAAGCTTTGCTTCATTCTTCCATTTATTCTCCCTCTATTTCCATATCCATTGACAACTTTCAATACGTACCTGTGATCCTCACTAGAAGGCCATGGAATATTTTTTTTGAGAAGAATGTTGGCTCCCTCCTTATCATGGCATTTTTGCATTGACTTTATGCACAATTTCATCATGATATCATATATTCCTTGCATGAACTAAGATTTCTATCTTCATCGGAAACTATCAATTCAATATTTTTTTTCTTTCTAGGGTTTACAGATTTTCAATTTCACAATCAAATGTCATAATCCTAGAATCAGCATGCCCTTCACATATCCAAAATTGTCAACAATCAGTTAAGAGAGTCCAATAATGATCTACTTTTTCTAAATAATTATGGAAGAAGTATTTTGTTCATAATATCTTGGCATTCATTTCAATGTAAAAAGCATAACTTTGTCATTCTTAAAAAGTAGATGGAATATATATTTCTTAGCATCAATACTTTCTTTGCAATCAAACCTTCAATGTCATTAGTCATTTGTGTCGTTGACTTGTCATAGTGTAGGGTTTGCAAATGAATTTATCAGGAAAGCCTTAGAACTTCTAAGCTTGAAGAAGGTCCTAGTCTTTCCTTATGAACTAAATATATTTGAGCCAACTAAGTGATCTTAAAAAAAATCATCTTTATATTATGCATGGCTAATTTAATTCAAAAATTTGATATTTTGTGCTCAGGTAATCCTATGATAACTTCTCCTTCCTTTTTAAAATATATATGATCATGATTCTTAAGAGACAGTTCAACAACTTTTTCAT
This sequence comes from Pinus albicaulis, assembly GCA_034641835.2. Taxonomy (NCBI): domain Eukaryota; kingdom Viridiplantae; phylum Streptophyta; class Pinopsida; order Pinales; family Pinaceae; genus Pinus; species Pinus albicaulis. The sequence goes on along the minus strand of CM076574.1, from coordinate 461,466,115 downwards.
TGTAAGAAGGTTTCTTCAAAGTTATACTTCAAATATACTTTCACAATAATTTGCAACGTGTGGTTTATGACATAATAACATTTTTCATAGAAAGAATATGTTCAATACTTCATTCTGAGAAAAAGTCACAAAATTTATTTATGTGGTTGTGATTTGATCCACAACTTGCATAATAGAGGTGTCATTAGTCTAAAGCATTAGATTTATGGTTCTTCTTGTAGGTATGGATTCCCATAAATAATTCAACACTATGTAGCATCAATTAATCCATTAGATATGTATTATTCACGAGGTTCAAAAACATAATTCAAGTTGATATATCAGTCCAAAATAAGACATTTTCTTAATTCCTTACAGAACTTCGCAAAAGGAATACTTTGCTAGCATTTTTAGAGTGATATCATTTCAGATCCTTATGAGATTAAGGGAATTGATTCAAGATTAAGATAAAAATATTCATCAATATCATAAACTGTAGCATCACAATCATCTAGGTCAACCCTCTTGACCTATAATAGTCATGTCATCCACTCAGTAACTATGGTACAACATCAATATCAACTAGTCACCATGATCCAATTGGTGCCTCAACCTCATGGTATCCAAACTAGTCCTTGTTCACCATCAAATGACTAGTGCACATAGTCAAAGTGAAACTCCAAATGGCCTCAACCCAGGATAGATGCCAGAAAATGTTCTATTTAAACTAAAATCCGAGTAGCTCTCTCTACACATAGAATCGAGAAAATCTCTCAGAGATCTGAGTAGCTCTTAAAGATCCAAGAAACTCTCTCATAGATCTAAGCAGGATGCTCAGAGGAACCAACTAGCATCTATTAGACCATTCTCCCTAATTCCAGTCACAATACTTAACACAAGGATACCTTCCCTAATTCTAGCCATAATACTTGACACAGGGAGAATTTTTGTCCATTATTACTCCTTCTCAATGAGAGAGGCATTATCAATAAGTCCAAACTTATCCCTAAATTATATATATATATATATATATATATATATATATATATATATATATATATATATATATATAATTCACCCAGGGACAGAGGATTTTTCAACAATCTACTATAATACTGAAGCCACTTTGCTTATTCATATACCATATTTTGGTACTAAATCTCACGGTGCTTCGAACTATCATCATGGTTGTCACCCACACATGATCATGACAATCTTGCAAGTAGCCTTTGAAGCCATACTACTTCCCAAATTGCTAATCCAACTGCAATATACTTGGCCATTGTAATAGGGTATGCGAAAGATGTCTACTTCATGCTCATAGTCATAATAGAGCCTAGACTGAAACAAGATCCTAATGAAATCTTTTGTCTTCAACACTCTTTGACCAATCTAAATCTGTAATTGTACTTCACAATTTTAGACAAACATCAAAACATAATTGAATTTTCCATGACCAACTATACCATCTTGGTACACTAACATTCTTACTGGGTCTATCACCACAACTACTTCCTTATCATCTTGATTAGGTTCTCCCTCTCACATTGAGGCATATCCTGTTGTGGTAATTATGGATGCTCCCTCTGCCACTATAAATGTTAACACCGGAAAATTTTATACTACAAGAGACATTAGAAAATGCCCAACAAGAGGTACAAATGATGAGTTTCCAGTAGAAAACATCATGGAAGGTTAAAAATTTAAAATTCTCCTCAGGTTATTGTTGGAGTGGGGTCCCCTGGGGTAAATTTTGGTAATTTTTTTGTATATATTTTGTTGTGCACGCTATGCAAAAGAGTCAAAGGGGCTTTGGGGCAGGTCAAAGTCCATATTTTATGTAAATGGGTTTTAAGGGAAAACAATGGGCCTCAAACCATGGTTTGAGACCAGAGAATCTACGCGCTAGATTGATATAAATATATATAGATTGAGTCAAGTAAAAGGAGAGAATCTCATGCTTTTGTTGATGAATGTTTTGTAAGGATTTTGGTCTAAGTATGGGTTTTGGGTAGAAAGGCTCCTGTTGGATGTGTGCATGGAGACCTAGTCCTAACTGTGTGCGGACTTCGCTGGTTGTGTGCACGAAAGAGTGAATTGTAAGGGAAGTTTGAATGTACTAAATTGTTGGATCTATTAATGCAAAAGAATGTTTTGGTGAACCGAATCAAATGTGTAATGTGTTTGATTTCTTAGTTATTTGATTACTGCAAATCTGTCTGTTTATTGATTTAAGGTTGGAATTGGTTCAATGATTGCGCTTTTACTTCTATTTATGACCAAATGCATCTGCATGAATGAATGAAGTGTATGAAGTATATTATGAATAGATCTGTTTTAGGTATATATTCTACTGCGCGCAAATATATTTACACTGTATGTTGGAATAATCTGCGAAGATCTGTGGTTTTGTTATCTGTTTATGCACTTTCTTGTGTCTGCAATGAAGTTGATATGATAGTTTGTTGATCTATTTATGCGTGCATATGCTTATAATCTGCAATAAATTCTATTATAAGTCTGTTTAGGGCGACCACATCAAATTCGTCCTTAGGGTGTGGAAACTTGGTTCTAGCACCCCCCCCATACTGCTTCGAGCGAGACTTTGATTTGCGCAAGAAGGTCATTTCCGAAATGGCCAGTAGTTGGAGGGTTTGTTGGTTGCGAAATAAATCCGAACCTAGGTCATGACCCCTCAAGCCAGCAGTTACATAAGAAATATTTGACCCCACACTAGCAACAAAGGGAATTTGTAAGAACCATGCACCTTTTTCTTCTATAGTCGCGCGGCCTTGAGGATGGCGAAATGTCACTATCCAGGACCACTTCCCACACTTGGGGAGTTGATTCTCTGTTATGGATATTCAAGGGCAACTGACTTGAGGTTACCTAAAGATATACATCCCTAAAAGGAATCTGGTGTCCTAATCTTGGGTCACTATCACTCTTGGGCCAAGAGAGGGAAGATGAGTTCAAAAAATTCTATATAAACAATCCATGGGAAGAGAAAAGTATGAGACATTGTTATGCTGGCCAAAATGCTATCGGAGCAACACCAAATTTCACTCTTGAAGCAAGGGAAGTGAGAGCACTAGCATGTTGGCCATATTTCTTCTAAGTAATCCAACATCTTAGTCAGAGAAGAGAAGTTCACCATTGGAGAGTCTCCACACTTCTTTTGAGAGAGAGGAGAAGCTTGCAAAGTGACCAAGGAAAGGGACCTACTTGTTGAGGATATTTGAGCTCCATAGCTCAAATGATTCTCTTAAAGTGTTTTAGCATTCTATTGTATTCTTCTACCACCAACAGTTAATAAAGGGAGTCTTTCTCCATTGATATATTGACATGTTTGCTCCATTGAGTATTTTGTTTTATTTTTCTCTTTTGTTTATGCTTATGTTTCTACATGCATTTTGTCCAGTACTAATCATGCTTTTATTTGTTAAATTATGTCAATAATAACACCAACTATCTCTCTGATCCTTTGTAGGGAACAACCAAATGTTAAGGAGGTGTTATTTGGTACTCCATTGCCACAAAAACACTAACACAGAATTGGCGACTCCACTAGTTTCTTTTTCTTGGTTTAACAGTTGTTTTACAAGACCTCCTCTCTACATAACAAGCTACAAGGTGCTCAAGACCTCTTTGGGATTTTTGCAGAACCTTTTGGACCTACCCTAAGCTTCATAAAGAAAAATTCTTCTCTCTGTTCTCGAATACGTGCTTTTTGCTCTGACATACGCATCGCTCTGTGATGTGTGGAAATTATACGCATGGTGTTCCCAAAATCCAAAAAATCCTTGTAATTTCTACATTTTCAGGTGATTGGAATCCTCTAGCGAATTTCCTTCACCACTACAATGTGTTATTCTGTTTTGTAGTTTGACTAGTTGCTGTGCTAACCATAATTAGTAGAGCAATTAGATTTTTGTTTAGTTTTTATTTTTGAAAAAACACACATAACTTAATTAGGGAAAAGTGAGTGGAAAAATTCCACACATATGTTTCAAACTATTTTTCTGAAGTTTATGCACACAACATAGTTTAATCAGTGAAGGAGTAAGTGGCCCATCATCCACAAATATTGCTACTAAACAAGCTATTTTTTTTTTCATTTTCATTAGTTTTGGGCTAGGGTCAAATGTTAGTAAAGAAAGAAAGTAATATCTACTTCCATTGCACCTCTAAGTGAACCTAGGTTTGCATATTAATGCTTTATCAAAGCATTTGATTCCCCATCTCCCTTTAGTTCCACATAGTCTAAGTAGGAGAATTGTAAGCGACTCATTATCCACAAATAATTTCTATTTTATGCAAGGAACAATCAAAACATTGTGTAATTAGAGGGAAATAGTAAATAATCATTGCATATCCGCACCTTATCACACTTTTGTATGTTCAGTTAGCCACACACTAAGCATTTGTAGGCTTTACATAAGAAGGCATCCGATATTCAAATATTTTTGCGCTTAGCTTACCTTTTCTTAACCATTCACACCTTAAGGAAAGACAAGACAATTAAGAGAAACCATAACTCAAACCAATTAATTCTCCCCGCGGGGGTCTTAAAGTAATCAATAGTTTAGGTTAATACCATTAGGGATAGGCATCCCATAAGCCGCCATGGTAATTTTTACATCTATGAAAGATAGAAATTGTTGGAGTGGCATCCCCTGAGGCACAAGTTCCAAAAGATATATTTTTTGTATGTTTGTATGTGTGCACTATGCAGATGTAGTCAAAGGGATTTTTTCCAATTTTGGATATAATTAAGCTTAAATGTAAAAGGTGGGCCTCAAACCATGGTTTGAGACCATAGTATCTGCGCGGTAGGCATATTATAAATAGATAGAGTTTGTCTAAGTCAAGTAGCAGAAGTAATAGATAAGTTTTTGACTGTTATGAGATATTATCATTTTTGTGTATGTAAGGGTTTGGGTTGGGTAAAAGGCTCCTATTGGCTGTGTGCGCGAAGACCTAGTCCTGGCTGTGTGCGGATTCCTCTGGCTGTGTGCACGGAAGGGATTGTAAGGGTTTTGTAAGGGTTTTGCAAGGGTTTTGAAGGAAAGATGATCTATTGGAAGATCTGAAGAATTAATAAGGAATAGTTTTGGTGAAGTCCCTGTGTTATACGTATATTTTTTGTTTATGCTTATGCTTTGATGAGATCACACTCTTTTTTTACTTATTGATTAATGCACAAAGCTAATTGATATGTTTATGCATGGGTATTGATATTTTTTAAGTATTACATTGATTATATAGAGATCTGGTTCTAATTCATTATATGCACTAAGTAAAGACAAGCATTTCGATATTATTTTGTTAATCTATAATTCTGTTATAAACTCACTGCACACATCTGTGAAAGATCAATTAGGGTTTTGCCAAGGACCACTTCATTAAATTCTCTCTCAGGGTTTGAAAACCTGGTTCCAACACCCCCCCATACTGCTTCGGGTGATACTTCAGTCTGTGCAAGCAGATCACTACCGAAAGAGCCAATAGTTGGAGGGTTTTTTGTTTTATCCATAAAATCTGAACTAGGGTCAGGAACTGCGATCATCATTTCAAGGGATATTTGATGTTGTGGCATCCATCGCATAATAAATTACAAGACTTCTTGGATAGAAATATCGTTGAATTTGCGCTGCAAGAGAATAAAAACACTAAATTGTTTGACGAATAATGGGTATAGAAGTATATTTATACAGAAGTACATGAAATTTTATTCTGTTCCTTTGTGCACGAACTGCATGAGTGGTTGTTGTGCTTGGTTGAATTCCATCACTGCATAAAAGACAGAGTAGTCACTGAATGGACTCCTGAATTGATATAACAAGTAGAGAAGTTTGATAATAAGATCACTCGCGCGGTAGATCATTGGATCGATCGCCTTCTAGGCGGGTTTTTGACTAAATTTGTTGTTGACCAATTTTTGTCATACTCTGAAGTAGAAAGAAGATTCTTCAAAGGTCCTAGAGGTAAGTTTCTCCGCTCATTGAAAATATTAATAAAAATGCTATAGTGTTAATGGGGTTGTATGTGCGAACATAATGCTTGAATGCATCAAAGATATTCAGTTGCATGTAGTGGAATAATTTACCTAGAAGACTCTAAAAAAGTCCCTTATAGCCCTCTGAAGCCTAGATTTGATAGTGAAACTGAACCAGAAACTGAATTTGAAGAAGAAAGCTCATCACATCAGAAGCCCTTGATTCTGTTTCCCACTCCATCCACTCCACTTCTGAGCTCACATCATAGATCACCTACCCTACCATGCAGTCCATCTCCACCTCCACCTCCACCCCCTCCTGAAGTAGATATGGCTACATCCATGAAGTTACCTAATTTAAGAGGCATTGGAAATGCGGACACTGATCCCTTCTGGTTTGTAACTGAGGCCATATGGCAGGCTTAGCAAGTGAACAACATTGATATTAGAAAAGCGTAGCTGGCTAATGCATTCCAAGATCACGCTCTAGACCGGTACATTAGATATGTGTAAGAAAAACCTAATGCTACTCTGGAAGCAATTAAAACAACCCTAAAAGAGTAGTTTAAGAAACCTAATTCATACACGCATCTGGTGACAGAGATGAAGGATATCCGTCAGGAACCTAATGAATCTGTATGGGAGGCTGATCAAAGATTGAAGCGCACCATCAGATATGGTGGATTTGTGATTGATGATACTCAGCATAAAGAATGGTTCATTGCTATGTTTCTCTCGCATATGTGCCAACCATTAGGTCAGCAAAATATTTATACACAAGCTGAGGTTGTAGAAATTGCAATGAAACTAGAATCTACCCCAACACCTATTGCACTAGGAACTAAACAGATTCAGATTCAGCTGGGAGCAATGCATCTAGAAATTCAAAGCCTATGCCAGAACAAAGGCAAGGAGGTCTTCGCAGAGGTCTAGTGTATCAAATGAAAATATTCTAGGCATCATAAAGACAATGTCCGTTTTTAACAATTATCTGAATGGTGGAGTTCCTAGCCCGTTAAAGCGTCCTGTGTGGTGTACTATCTATCATATTGCTATATTACGTGACACAGATTCTTGCCCAAGGATTCTAAAATATTAGCTTGACTTGAAGAAACCATTTTGCAAGTTCTGTTTGTCACTAGGGCATGATGAGAAGCATTGCCAGAAATATGATATGATGTCGGATAAAGTTGAGATCTATAAAATGCAGATTGAGCCTACATCACCAGCATCCCCTTCTTGGCGTGGACTCCAAGGCATAGGAAGAGGCTGAGGAGGAGGATCAATTGGTCGAGGAAGAGGGCAAGTGATTTTTATAATTGTGGTGATGTTGGTCATTATGCGCGCGACTGTCCGAATCAAGAATGACATTCTTGCAGGTACTATAGACAATTTGATCATGTTATTGAAGATTTCCTTGTATTGATTGCTAAAATGAAGGAAAATAAGACTCCAAGACATAATATTTATATGGTTCACGCAGAAAGTCGTCAGAAATATCCTTGTGTGAATGTAGTTACCAGGAGTGGTGTAGCTACCAATGAATATAAGGGGAAGAAACCTGTCACTGATGCCTGGATCTGGAAAGCACCTGAAACTAAAGAAGGCCTTAATATTCAACGCACAAAAGAAACCTTTATTGAAGCCAGGGAGGAATTCACAGATGAATATACTTCAACAAGTGGTAGAAAACTAAAGGTAACCGAAGGAGAAGAAGAGATTAAGCCATTTTTGCAAGCATGCATAAAGTTGTTGCGCAACAAAAAAGTTGTTGAAAATTTGCAGGCATTGATATATAATTACGCAGAAAAAGAATAGACTCTGGTAGAACAACGTGCAATAAAAAAAATATACAAGAACAAGTAGATAGTTGTGTCTAACTGCACAGATCAGTGCTTATGAAATGGATCAAGTCATTCTAGAGTTGGGATCAGATGCTAATGTTCTACCTAAAAAAACTTGGAAACTCATGGGAGAACCGAAGCTGGAATGGTATTTTATTCAACTGCGCATGGTTAACCAACAAAAGATCATTCCCCTAGGGAAATTGTGAAAATTTGTGGTGAATATAGAAGGTGTTAAGGTGTTGGCAGACTTTTAGGTCATACAGATTGTAGATGATACCGATCCCTATCCTGCACTGCTAGGATTGGATTGGGCCATTGAAATGGATGGTGTTATCAATCTGAAAAAAAAGGAGGATGGAATTTTAGAACAATGGAGTTAGGGTCATCATTCCTTTGGATCCTGTAGAAGGTCAAAGGTATATTGAACCAGTACACGCTGAGGACAAGATTGATCAAATTTATAATTTAACTCTACATGAGGAAGACTGGATTAATCTGACCGCATATGGGAATCATAAATGGGAGAAGGATAGTTCTTGTTTATAAGACTCTGATGAAGAAATAGAGAATTGGAAAAAATGACTGCATGGGGCATCTGCACTGCATTTTAATCGTGTTACCCACGCTTTGCATTGCATAACATCTAAGGTATGTGATTTCCCCCATTATGATGGCTCAACTCATGTGAAATGTTCCTGGGAGAACTGGAAAGGTTTGTGACGGAAGAATAAAGGTTCCATGCTTTGGATCTTGGCTTGTGTGCTACTCCAATGAGATGGTGGGAAACACATAAGGAGAATATGGGATATTGGGAGGAAGGTGTGCAGATGATGAGGCTATGAATTGAATGTCTAGTACTTAAAGAAGAGGACTTATACTCTCACAAAGAATATTTTCGTAGAGACCTCACCAAATGGAATAAAGTATGGGGAGTAGAACCATGACCTGGATGGGTTCATATGTTTATTCACACGCTTTGAAAGGTGCCTATTAAATGGTATTTGGAAACCGAGCTGTGCAGAGGCACTAGTGAATGGTCTGCAATGGTAGACAGTTTTTTTCTTACCTTCAACATTGAAAGTGGGTTTGATATAAGTGCTGAAGCTTTGATCCCAAAAATAATTAATGCACTGATAAGGGATACTGTGCATTACAGACATTTGGCACTAGTGGAAGATATGGAACTGCACATGCTCACCTCACAGGACCCTTTATCCCCTTGAATATCAGACAAATTCACTCCATGTTGAGCCTTGTGGGATATTAAATAAAGTGCATTCCCCAATATGAATTGATAATTGTGCCCATGACCATATTACTACAAAGAGTTGAGACATTCCATTGGGATGATGAATGTCAGAGAAGTTTTCAATTACTCGGGGATATGATAGATACTACTCGATATGCTTTGAATTACCTAGTCAACAAGCTTGTGTTGGGGGGATGGTCTGTCAATTGTTATGCTTAGCTCTAGATTATATGTGCAATAAGGTAAGACACATGTGCGGTATCTACGCCAAGGGATTGACTGGTGCGAAGAGGTGTCAAAAACTAGCCATTGGAATAGTAAAATTGGATAAGACAAAATTATTACTATTTTTAGGAGCATCTAAGATGCATTTAATGAGGGGATTTTTCCAGATTTGGGACCATTTTTTTGGTAACAGAACCTCATTAATGTCCAAGGAGCCGTTGTAGAATCACAATAGCCCCCTTTTTGTTTTAAGCATTTTTTATGCTTTGAAGTCCTTATTTGTCATTTCCTTTGCCACGTCTATGTTAGGATTGGATCCAATGCTTGAGGAATCATTGCTCCAAGCCAGTTTAGGGTACGTAATTTAGAGCATATTGACAACCATGAGACCTGGATATGACCCTACTACGCATGAGGTTCTTGTGGTAGAAACACTTGTGCCATAAAAAATGAAGAAGGGTTAAACATCTGGGACACATAATTCCTCAAGAGAAAAGACCCCTAGACCGTTCCATTCTGTTGGAGAGAAGATGAAGAAACCTATTCCTGAAAACCCGAAGACTATTGAGGAAGGCGATGATGAGGTTGTAATGGTAGCCCCCTTCTCATGACTACCTATTTATATTGCCCCACGCAAACCTACCATCAAACTTCCGAAGGACCTGGATAAGGGACGCGCAGGTATCCAAGTACCTCTGATCCAAGAGAATGTCCCAATGGAGGGGGAATTGCTTGCTAAAATACCACAGTTGTGATTTGATGACTGGGACATCGTGGACGTTGAAAAGTTTTCAGAGCTCGCGACAGAGCTCTATCTTGATCGAGTTCCCTATGCAGGAGATCTGGTGCACCTCGAACCAAAGCAATAAATTCTTGGTCTGCACAAGGTAGGCCTACTCAATCTCTTGCAGATCCCTCATTTTGGGTGAAACCCCATTAATGATATCTACGTCCGGTAGCTATTGGAATTGGTTCATGATGATGCGCTCTGGTTGGGAGAGAGCATCCCAATTGATGTAGAGCTGATTCACCGAATCATAGGTCTGCCCAATAAGGGGGCTAACCCTATGGAGGATTTTGGAGGCAAAGCGTAGGAGAAGGCACTATCAGACCAGATAAAGAGAAAGTATGATGTCACGCAGGAATCTCAAAGATTCGTGGTGGAAGCGATTAACAACCCTATAGTCCATTTTGGCACGCTCATCTTGGCTTTCAAGATGATGTGCAAGCGTCGGCCAAAGGAAGTGCTCGCGCATGTGATTGTGCTAGCTGGAAGGTGTGAAAAAGGTGTTCTATAAAATTGGTGTGTGTATCTTTGCAAGGGGTTTCTTGAAAACGTGCACAAAGTCTAGGAGGAGGGAGAGAAGTTCCAATATTATTGGTTCTTGTTACTAATTTCACTGATTGGGTAGGAAACCCCCAAAGATACCTAGTTCCCTGAACTTGAAGAGCCAATGTGCGAAGCTGCACTCTGTGCAACCCTTTAGAACTCCTCTGACCCAGTGCGCATGAAGGAGAACAAGATATTCTGGGTTCTGTATGATGCAAGATTATACAAGGAAGTACAGTCAAAGCCGTGATTGTCTCCAACCCTGTACGACCAATACAAGATGGTAAATGACTTTAAGGCTACATTCCACAATATCCACATCTGCGCGAAGGGTGCTGTGGAGGGCGTATGTTATGAGTTTCCATACTTGGCCATTGAAGATGATTTGATAAGATTAACCATACAATGGGCGTCGGCCTAGTTGACTCCACCAAGTCAACCACACACCCTAACAGGTAAATCAACATAGAAGGGTATTGAAAATCCTGCTGAAACAATACCACCAACTGTCACATACAAACCTGGTGACAAGGAACCTACCCCGAAAACAATAGGATAAGTTGCTGATACCACCACAGTGCCAAAAAAATGGCTCTCCACATAAGGAAATTGAGGTAGCAACAAAATCAAAACACACAAAGCATAGTGCGCAGGCCACGGGTGGGTCACGCAAAAAGTAGAAGGATTCTAAGAAAACAAGACAGGAGGTCTTGGCACTTATCGAGGATGATATTAATGAGATCGAAAATACAGTCACCTCAGCATAGGAATATCGATGGACGGACATGGAGGTCCAATATAAATTAGCCTTAGAGATTGTATAGGTTGGACTTCAAGAATTAAAAGTGTAAGTGAGTCAAATTGAGGCGAGCGTGATTCAAGTGAGCTGGACCATTGCGCCTATTACCAGTGCCTAAACTTTGGACATTTCCTTGCCATCATCTGGGGAGGGCCAATTTGTTCATATCCCCCTGCCAACAATCCAAATGGATGGGAGCCAGTGCACTCAGTTTAATGGTACATGTGATGTTCATGTTAACCTTACTGTGTTGCCTGCAAGAAAAATCCATTTACTACACTGAGTTATTGCTCATGAGCTCCATTACCAAGAAGCAACCACATAGACATAGACCAAGGATGCACAAAAGTGGGCTGCACAAGCACACGAGAAGCAATGACAGACCGAAGCAGCATATCAAGAAGTTGACGTCCAGTGCGTTGCGCTGGAAGCCAATATTAACCAAGTCTGCTGAGATATTCCAGCGGTAGCAGCCACAGATGCACCCACAGAGAATTTGGATGGAATAGCTGTTGTGATCAAGGCTGCGTGTACAGAAGCTCACACCATTCGAGTCGAATATGAGTAGAAAATCGCAGACCTCCAGACTAAGTTGCAGTCGGAGACACCATCCGAGGTTCACACAAAGAGAGTAACAGAAGTGAAGCAGGACTAGGATGCAACATCACAGAGCCTTGAGTTAGTGCTCCCTCTCTAGAATTCTATCAAGAAGCTCAAAGATAAAACTACAGAGACAACGACAATGCCTCAGTGACTCAGGACAAGTCACATGTTTGTGTTGGGGGCCTGTTGGAGTAGGGTCCCCTGAGGCACAAGTTCCAAAATATATATTTTTTGTATGTTTGTATGTGCACACTGCGCATATGTAAACAAAGGGCCTTTTTCCCCAATTTTGGATATAATTAAGGTTAAATGTAAATTTTGGGCCTCAAACCATGGTTTGAGACCATAGTATGTGCGTGTTAGGCATATTATAAATAGATAGAGTTTATCTAAGTCAAGTAGCAAAAGTAATAGATAAGTTGATGACTGCTATGAGATATTATAATTTTTTTGTCTGTAAGGGTTTAGGTTGGGTAAAAATATCATGTTGATTGTGTGCGCGGTGACTAGTCCTGGCTGTGTGTGAACTCTGCTGGTTGTGTGCGTGGAAGGGATTGTAAGGGTTTTGTAAGGGTTTTCAAGGAAATTTGATGTATTGACAGTGTTAGGGTCTTGTGATTTGGCTGATTGGCAAGCCAAGTGATAGGGTAACATCAGACCAATCTTTGGAGCCCAAGGACCTAGCCTTCCTGGACTCAGAGAAGGCTCTCTCTATTTGTGTAAGGGATATCTATGTGTTTTCTTCTTGTGTTTCTGATTTTAGGCTAGTTATGAAGTGGGTTTTTTTATTTTGTTTTTAGGTTTGTGAGGGATGAACTGATCAAAGAATAAGATAGGTAAAAATATTTCAGATCAACTGGGCTATGGGGTCGAAAAGGTCAAGAAAGCTTCAGATGGTGATACAAGGTATGTTGAAGGGCCGATTTGATCAAGGTAAAATGGATCTTTGGGAAAAATGGAGTGGGATGGACACTAAATTTGTGAAGAACAAAGGATTTCAAAAATAAATAGTTCAATATCTGACATAAACATGGTAGGGATAACCATTAATCATGAGAAATGTAACTATAAACTGATAAACGCATAGAAATAAACATTCAAGCAATACGTAGAGATATATGACTCTCTAACTTTAGGAAATTGCTATCAGACTTTAGGGAAAGACAATTAAGACAAAAAAACAAATCAAAGCACTATGAGGAAACACTTAAGCATAGTATTTCAAGCTATCGGGCGCTTTGAAGTGAGATTGCATAGTTTTAGGCAAAGGGCAAGATCAGTACAAGACTTCCTTGGTTCAACTAATGACAATCAAAAAATCAAAGAAAGGTTTTAGAGGTGGAGCTATGACTAGCCATGAGTGAGAAGGGCATACTGTGAATCATACTTAGCATGCATAAAACCATAAATGAAACAAGCAAACAATTTCTTCAGTTATCAGGGAGCAATCAAGGATTCTTTGATGTGACTAAGAAGGAAGAAAAAATAGAAGCTATAAAGAAATAGGAAATCTGAGATTCCTCCAAGGGCATGTCTCATATCTATTCTCTACTGTCTTATAGCAATCAAGAGCATGAAATATGAATGAAAACTAAGAAAACATAACAGAGAGGGACACTATACCATTTTACCAAGTCAAGGAATCCAACAACAGTCCTCTTTCATCATCCAAAAACATTCAAGAAACTATCCAATGCATGAGACAGGTGTTTCTTCCAAGATTTTATAAACATATATTGCTCTATATCATCAATTTCAACCTTTTTTACAATGAAGTGTCTTGGAATATATAAGCCAAGATGAGGGAAAACCTCCTAGTGCAACTAGCAAGCTCATTGGCCCATCAAAAATATCTGATTTTGTCCTTGAGGCTTTGCAAAGCCCAAGGCACAAAATATCTATAAAAATATCTTAAAAATGCTAAAAAAGGAAATTATATTGACTTTTCCTAACTAACCATGGCCAAAAATAGCTAAACACACATTAGGAAAAGCCACTTCAAAAAAGTGCATTTTTCACAAAAATACTTAAGAAATATATCAATAGAAAAACCCCTGTCTTGTGGGCAACTTTTGGAGGCCTTCCCGATGTTGAAACGAGGCCTGCGATGTCTCGTTGGAAAGGTTTGGATGTCTAATTTCTGAAAATACTTTGTTTTACCCAAACTGATCTCTAGAAGTATATCAAAAACCGACTTGTGTGTAAAAACCCAGAAAATTACCTTTGCTGATATGCGGGGTAGAGTGTTGAAAAAGTGACTGTTTTTTGCCACTTTGGGGGACCAAATCATCTTCAATTGATCTGAAAATTTTTGAGTAGATGCTCCTGAAATTATGGCATCCAATGATACCATTTTCATCCTTTGAGGATCTCCCAAACAGAAATGGCGATGCCCATGATGTTTAGCAAAAAGCCCAAAAATGTCAAAAAACCAAAATTTGTCGAATTTTGCCCAATTTCGGTGAGCATGACCCTCAAGGGTTTTCAGAAGCATGTTGAGAAGATGAGGCCAAAATTTGGAGCCCTGATGTGTCTTTCTTCATTTTTGGTGCTCGGTGCCTTCTTTGAGCCTTCTTGAGCTTTTCTTGTGTGGCCTTCAATTTCCGTCAGGTGAACTGATTTAGCTTCTTATAGTGCCCGGTCATTCTCCTTTGAAGGTCCAAATCTCTATTGGCCTTTTCCAACTTCTTCTCCAAGTGCTCATTCACCCTTTCAAGCCATGCTTCTCGATTTTTTTCTATCTCTTGGGTGAATAAAGTAGTGAGAGGAAAAGATTGAAAAAGGGCAGCCTCTTCCTCTTTTTGCTTCTCTAAGGCTCTTCTAAGTCCCATGGTCCTTGGCCTCTTTCTTCTTGGCTGATCCTCATCTTCACTATCATTGAACTCGCCCATGAGTTCTTCCAACTTAATTTGTGACTTGGAGGCCTCTTTTTGATATTTGATGGCACGTGTCTCATATACCGCCATGTGGACACTCATATGCTTGTTTTGTGTTTGCAAAAAGTGAATGAGGTTTTTAGACCTCTCTAGATCTGCCCTCAAATCATGAATTTGTTCTTCTCTATTGATCAAGATAGACTCTAGGATTCTGGCCTCATTTTTGCTATCATCAATGTTTATCTGAATTATGTCGAAGTCCCTCTCTTTCTCATGGCTACTTTCTTCCTTCTCCTTCCCCTTGATTTGGGTGGCTTTGTTGGTCTTCCTTCTCTTGGGTAATTCGAAAATGGATTGCTTGGGAAAATTCCCCTTGCTTCGGAGGGCTCTAGTAACATTTGGAGTTACAGCTAGAGGCACTCTCTTTCTTGATGTCTGAGGCTTTGTCACATTTGGAGAAGAAAGCATGGCCCCTTGCCTAGGAGAGGCAACTAGCACATGCTCTATTTTCTCTTTGCCCTTACTACTCCCCTCATCATCTTTGCCACTGTTTTGACTTCTTCATGAATGCTTTGACTGTCACCCTACATGTCCTCTTGAGGGCTGCCCATATCCTCATCAAACTGCTCCATCTCCTCATCATGCTGTTTCATTTCTTCATCATTGCCCTCTTCATTGTTTTGGTCTTTTTCATGGCGCTCTTCTTCACCACTGTGCTGCCTTTCATCACTGTGTTTTTCTTCCTCATTATGCTACTCTTCTTCACTGTGTTCTTCCTCATTTTTCTCCTTTTCCTCACTGTTTTCTTCCTCATTTTTCCCCCTTTCCTCAATGTGTTCTTCTTTCTCTTTATGCTGCTCTTCTTCACTATGTTCTTCCTCCTCATTATGTTGCTCTTCTTCATCAATCATGGGAAATATTAGCTTCTTAGGAATGGGATTACTAGAATAAGGAGAAGGATGTTGAGTGGAAGGTGAAGGAGATGCATGGGATCAAGAAACAGTGGCAAAATCGGAATGTGAAATGAAAGTGTCCCGAGAGATTCCCTTCTTCTCAAGTTGATGAAGAATGACAATCTTGATGAGGGAATGATGGAAAAGGAAAGCTGGCTGCTGAGAGGGAGGTCTCTTTTGAATAGTGGAGGCCATATTTTCAATACTTCTATGGAGGAAAAAGGGAAGGTTTAACAATTGGGTCCTCGTGAAGTGCATGAGTAACCGGACATGGTAAGCATAGACCCAGGAAAACCTTCCCTCGCACGTGAAATATTTCATGATTGTCTTCATGAGGGGAGTATAGCTAGTCAATAGATATGAAAAAGGAAAGATGGATGGGCATGCATCCTGATGCTTTGGCTTCAAAAAGGGCTTGTACTATTCTGAGTGTAGGTAGCTCTGTTTAAACAATTTTTCTTCGACATACGAGATTTTGGTAGCTCCGGAAATGGATCTAGGAAAAAACTTGAAATCTAAGCTTGCCAGTTGAAAATGTTTCCCTTGCAATCTCAAAGCACATAGATGTGTCAAGGGGAGATAGATTTTCACCTCCTGAAACCTTTGACAAAAATATAGAGACCCAACTTCATGAAAGTTAAATAGAACTGAAGGATGGGCATTTACTGCCTCAGTTGAAACAGGTTCAAACCTCCTGTGAGGGCCACTTTTGCTGTCTTGCCTGGGAGGCATTTTGTGTTGGATACTCTTTGTTGGTTGACTAAGACAAGCTATCTCAAATGGTCTTTGAAATGGTTTCCCAACACCACATCTTCTCCTCCTTATAAGTCATTGTGCCTCTTTGATGCCAATCAAACAAGTACTTGTCAAATGACAACCAAAATTAATTTATTACTGTGTTTGGGAAAAGATTTTGAAAAAGATGTGTTTGTGTTTCCTTTTGAAAAAGGATCTCCTTTGGTTTGAAAAAAACAACTTTCTCTCCAAACACTGTTCTTTTGATATTCACTGCTCTTTACAAAGCAAGCAAGACACCTTTCAATTTACTTGAAACCTTTCAACACAGACTATTTTTTGAACTTTGGGGTTGCACAAATTTTGGTTGAAGAATGTTTATGGGCCTTGGTTGGTCATTGGAGCAGCCTTTAAACGTGTTTTTGGATGCCAATGAAGGAGCGGCATGTTTGAAGCAGAGGGCGCTGTGCATACAAGGTAGTAGGGTTAGTTTCGGGCACTGGTGAACGAGCGCACAGGCGCTCCCTGCACCGCTACAGGCACACCGCGCAGTAGTTCAAGTGCTTTGTATTTACGCTCACAGGCGTGCCACATAGGCTCGGAGCTCTGTAATCATTGAAAAATGCCTGAAATTTCTTGGTTTCTTTAGCAAGCAGCTAGTGGACATTTGCCTTGGCTTCTTGAACTTGCAAATGGGCCTTTCAAATGGTCTCCTCCGCCTTTATAATTCAAATGAGCTCAAAGCATTTGTATTTAATTCATAAGGGTTTGGATGCCCTTTGAACAGGATTTTTGGTCATATCAAAACATAAAGCACTATCTTTGATATTTTATCACTTTTAAAACACCATGAAGCCTTCTATTCAAAGAAGTCGCATAATAACAATGTTGTGGCGAGCTTCTTTTTGATGACCCTCATTTTATGGCTTTTGTTGAAGTAAGGAGGCATCCTTAAGAAGCAAAAAACCTTTCACTGCCTTTTCATTTAGGAAATAAATCTGTCATTGTTTGTCTATTCTGTCCTTCAAAAGGAACACTTCTCAAGAGCCATATCAAAGATTTTTGACGCATCCTTTGCCTATCCCTTGGAAGGAGATGATTTACAATTCTAAAACTTACTTTGACAATTTCAACTCTCTTGGTGTTTGATGACTTGTTATGCCTATTGTTGAAATCGGTCAAACACTGTTAGGCATATTTTAACATCTTCATTGACTATGGATGAGCCTTTAATTGTACTCAACAAAGCTTGACTTGCATTTTTTATCAAGGAGGAAGCTTTTAAAGACCTTTAATGCAATCATATACAACATCAGAGTTTGTTGCTATGTAAAGTAAAAGGTCTTGTCTATGATTGTGGTGTGTTTTAATTATTTGAAGGTTATCTTGAAATTGAAACATTGTGTCATACCCTTCTTGTCATTTTGATGAGCTTGCTCCATTTTAACCTTAGATTTCCTTTGAAGAAGAGCTTTATGGACATGAAAAACAAATCTTTTTGAACATCATAGTATCACTGCTTGTCATCTATTTAACACCATTTTTCTACTCATAAGCCTTCAATTGATTTCTACTGATTTCAACTTTGTCTTTCAAATAGTGAACCCATGTAAGCACCCTTGAAACACTACTGCTGTATCAGTGGTTTCATCCATTATAGAAAACAGTGTAAACAAGTTTTTAGGCCATTTGAAGCATTTTTATCCTTGTGCTCTTTGAATGAGGCCATACCTCTGTTCCTGACCCTCTGATTTTTCAAATGAAGGAGGCCTTTATCCTATTTCTTAACCATCTACTTTTAAAAGAAGGAGGCTTGCAACAGTCACCCAACCATCTTCTCATGCTTGGAGGAGGTTAACACAATCGTGACATTTCATCCCTTTCTTAAACTGTGTCACCTTTCCTTGTAATGCATATCTATGTTTGGTATATCACAAAGAGTAATAAAGTAAAAATATGAAAATATGCTATGAGATACATGCTCTGAGATATGAATCATGTTGTTAGAATATATTTGTGAATATTTTGGAACTAGGAGCAACATGACTTGTATCTGTAGAGCATTTGATTGTTAGTCATTACTTACTAACCTTTCTTGACTGTGTTTGCAGAGGCTTATTTCATTTTCTTTCTGACCAATACTCTTATCCCAGGCTCAAAACAAAATGAGAAACAACTGCCTTCTCATGTTTTAGCTTGACAATGTCTTTTGGAATACTTGTACATCTATGCTTTTGAAATAGACACTGAAACACTGTAAATCAAACCAATATCAGTTTGGCTTTTGAAACATGTAATTCTGAGACATCAAGACCTTTTAGTGGTGTGACCTATGGGTATATCAAGCTTTGTTTTTTTGCAGACTAAGTGCCAATTCAGGGTTGACTGGTATTGAACAAAAGATTTTGGCTTAGGATGGTTTTGCCAAGGGAGGATTTACTAAAGCGCCACCACCTAACTTAGGGGAGATCTTTGACAGATTTGGAGTATTCTCTTTGGTATGACTAGATATTAAGATGACATATGACCAAAGGTAGGGTGGCTGACATTTCTTATCAACAGTTGGCTAATGAATGACATGGGGATGAGGGTAAATGACAGTAGATGAATTTAGCTTATGATAGCTGATGGACAAGATTATATGAATGAGACTAGATAGGGCTTGAAAACTAGGTTTTTCTCATCATAAGCTGATTAAAAAAGGTAGGAGGACAAAAAAGTTTAGGGGTGTTTTCTAGCTGAAAGATTTGACAAATTGGAGATCAGCTTCTAGAAAACTTGGCCTTAAAAACTAGTCATCATCAATAGGTGAAAAATACTGATGACTAACAGTGGCTCCATTTGGGGAGGGCAGCTCCTTTTTAGGAGGTGTCCATAATTTCATATCTCTGTCCTTTGAATACTAATGCCTTTATCCATTGCCGCAAATTTCTTTCTTCCTTGATGCTATTTTTGAAAATTGATAGTATAATCAACATCAAAGGTATTTCTACCTACCCCGCTACATTTCCTAACATTTTTTCTTCTTTTGGGTGTATTTGGACTAGCAACCCTTGGGCATAATATGTTTTGAAAAATGACACTATCTAATTCTACACTTATAACTGCCAGGAGTTCAGATTAAGCTGATGAACTCCTTTTTTTATCTACCTATGCTGGATCGACTGTTAAGGTTAAGTTGTTTGACAGGATTTTATTCTCTAATCTAAAACAAAAAATTGAAAAATGACCAAATCAGGATTAGACAGTCTGATTTGTCATGTACTTGTGGCATGAAAGACAAGCTGCACACAAATATTATTTTGCATAAAATTAAATCTAGAAAATCAGGGCTAGGATACATAGTTTGTTTTTCATCCCTGTTTTCCTCTTTGGTTCTGTTTTGAGCGTGTGGAACTAGTATATTTTCCTAATCTATCTTTTTTGACAAGTCAAGCTTACACAATATTGACTATCTCTCCTCTCGTTAACTTATCAGAAAATAAATTTAAAACATGTCCAGTTATGATTAGGCTAGATAACTGAACAAGATATTTTGAGCACTATTAGCAGCATTTAGACTTGCGCGCTTTTAGAATGACTATTTTTTGAACATGGGGCTTTCTTTCTATTTTTTCAAACTGCCCTCTTTTTCTACTTTTCTATTTTTTTTGAATTTTCTGTTTTTTGATTTATTTTTCAGAAAATGGTATATACAATGATTTAAAATGTTTAAAAGTGGAGCTCTTGACAAAAATAATGCTTTAATGTCCTGTCATTCACATGACCTCTAAAGGTTTCAGTCCCATCGAGTCCTTGCAGGACAAACACATTGTTTCCGCTAACTGAGCTGATGATGAAAGGCCCCTTCCATAAGTTTTCAAACTTGCCATGTTTACCTTTGTCTTCTCTTCTAGAATCCCACTTTAACACTTTATCGCCAATATAAAAATCATTTTCCTTGGTCCTTCTGTCAAAAATCTGTTTTATCTTGTCTTGCGCTAACTGAGCCCTTTGGTAAACTTCTTCTCTTGTTAGCTGTAAATGGATAGTCTGATTTACCCTCCTTTGCATGTCATTTTCTTCTATTTGAACTTCTTGCAATAGCTTCATTACTAGAACCCCTAAATATGTTGGGAAAATGGCATCCATGCCATACACTAGTTGGTAGGGAGACATACCGATTGATTTTTTGGTGGTTAGTCTATTAGCCCATAGTGCATGTACTATTTTTCCATGCCATGCTTTTTGATTTTGTTCCAGAAGTTTCTTGATGATGTTGACTAGGATTTTGTTAGAGGACTCGGCTAACCCATTACCTTGAGGGTAATAAGCTGTGGAATGTTCTAATGAAATGTGATATTTGTAACAGAAGTCAACCATTCTTTTGGAGGAGAAGGCAACAACGTTATCTGTGATAATCTTCCTAGGACAGCCAAATCTAGATAGAATGTTGGTTTCTAGGAATTTAATGATGACTGAATCGGTGGCATTCCTGGAGGGTATGGCTTCTATACATTTGGTAAAGTAATCAGTGGCTATAAGGATCCATTTATTTTGAGCGGATGAAGAAGGGTGAATTTCCCTAATAAAATCTATACCCCATTGCTGGAAAGGTCCTTCAACTATGATGGGATGTAAGGGCAAAGGTAAAAGCTTTTTCTTGCCATAAAAAATTTGGCACTTATGGCATGTCATAACTAGTTTGTGAGTGTCAGGAAATAAGGTAGGCCAATAATAACCGGCTCTAAGGATTCTTTTAGCTATGGTTTTCCAGTAGAGATGACCTCCACATTCTCCTTCATGCATTTCGTGCATAATTTTCTCTGCATCATATTCAAGAAAACATTTAAGCAAAATACCAGTGGGAATTTTCCAATATAGAACTCCATCTACAATGCAAAACTTTAGGGATTTTTGTTTAAGGAATCTTGCTTTTGTTTTTGATAAAGTTGGAGGAGAATTTAAATAAAATAATACATAAATAATATCTGCATACCAAGGTGAATTTAAAAACACTTCTTCAACATGAGGGGCTTTGCATTCTTCCTGTTCTTATAAGGTGTCAACAAAATTTATATCTAAAGCTTGGAGGTTAGTTTCAGCCATTAGTCTTGCAAGTCCTTATCCTTTAACCAGTTTGGTGGGTCGGATTTCTAGGTCATATTCTAAGATGATAGCGATCCATTTTCCCCTTTTACCATCGGGATCTTGGTTTAATATATCTTTGACGATGGTATTAGGAACGAAAGAAATGATATGAGAATGCAAGATGTACACTCGGAAAATTTTCAGTGCCTTTACCAATGTGAATACCTACTTTTCCATGATGTTATATTTTAAGGGAGCATCTCTTAGGGATTTGCTAAAAAAGGAAATGAGTTGTTCTTGCCCTACTACGTTCTTTTGTAACAACACGACAACTATCGTGTGTTTCGATGCAAATGAGAAAATGTAAAAATCTTTGGTGAAATCAGGACTTATCAGTACCAGTGTTTTAGTTAGAGCCTTTTTCACTAATCCAAAAGATTTTTTGGCTTCTATAGTCCATTTAACCCCAACCTCTTTTTTCAACATGTTTGTGATGTCTCTCAGAAGTTCGGCAAGATTTGGGATGAATCTTCTTAAGAAATTAATTTTTCCGATAAAGGATTGTAGCTCCTTTATGTTTCTGGGGTGACTTATTTGCAATATGCCTTCAATTCTCCGGGGGTCTATTTTTATTCCATCTTCCGAAATGATGTGACCTAGGAGTTTTCCTTCTTCGAGACCAAAAAGTGTTTTCTTGGGGTTTAGGGATAAACCATATTTTCTACATTTGTTAAAAACCTTTCTTAAGTGAACCAAGTGCTCTTCATCTGATTTGGAATATATTGTGATATCATCGAGATATATGACTATGAAATAACCTATGGCTTCTGAGAAGGCTATGTCCATGGCTCTTTGGAATGTGGTGCCATAATTCATCAATCCAAAAGGCATTGTAACGTACATGAAAGTGCCCCAAGGTGTGGTGAAAGCTGTTTTGTGTTGATCAGTGGGGTAAACCAGCACTTGGTTGTAACTAGAAAAACCATCAAGTAATGAGATCCTTTTAGAAACTACTACCTTTTGAAGTATGTGGTCCATTTTGGGCAACGGATAGTTGTCTTTTAAACAGTCTCTATTCAGATTTCGGAAATCAATACAAAGTCTGATCTCACCAATTTTTTTCCTAACTGATACTAGATTTGAAACCCACTCAGAGTACCTAAGGGACACTATTATCCCAGCATCATACATCTTTTTGATATCCTTTTCAACCAAAGGTTGTAAGACTGGGTTTATTCTTCTCAACTTCTGTTTGAAAGGCTTCTGGTTTTCTTTGAAGGGAATCTTATGTTGAATGATGCTCGTGTCATATGATTTCAAATATTGGTATCCCCATGCGAACACATATTTAAATTCTTTAGACAACTTGATGTACTTCTATTTTATGTGAGGAGGGAGTGTTTTTGACAGTTTGATCTTTATTGGTTCTTCCATGCTTCCTATGTTATATTCTTCTATGTCAACCTCGGCATATTCCATTTTTGGCTTTTTGGCCACGTCGTTAAAATCAAACAGTTCCTCTAAAGGTGCAAGCCCTATGGGTATGGTGTTGTTTTCACAGTGTAAGACATCAAGTTCTCTTTGGTCTATGTCCTCTCCTATCTCAGTTTCATATGGATGATTTACCAAGTTTACATCTGTCAAAGAAGATAAATTTGGCTCTTGATCTTGATTTTTGCCAAGATTATTTTCTTTATTTTCTAAGTCTGTTTTGGTTACTTCAAATTCATTCCTAGATTGTAAAAAATCATCAATTTGGTCGTCATCTTTGAATATTTTCCAATGGTCAATATTTTCTGGTACTGTAGGGCGATGTTTGACCTAAATAATATATTTCTCGTTTAGACATGGTATTTGGCCATTGCTTGCTTCGAAAGCGAGCTCATTGGCTAGGCTATTTTGAACCCTAGGAATATAAGTGAGTTCATATTTCTCGAAGGTTTTGAGGATGTCTAAAGATGCATTCTTGTATTCTCTTAGTCTTGGGTTTTTTTTCCGAATATTCACCTTTGATTTTTCTAATTACAAGTTCTGAATCTCCCTGGGTTGATACTTTCTTAGTGCCTAAGTCCTTAAGTATGTGCAGACCAAGGAGAAGGGCCTCATATTCCGCAATGTTATTAGTACATTGGAATTCTAATCTGAAAGAATGAACTTCATTAGTATTGTGTATCTAGATGCCGGCCCCCGAAGCAGTTTTTCCACAAGAACCGTCAAAGCTTATACTCCAAAGAGTCTCTTTTTCATACATGATACTAAGCTGTTTTTCAGGTTTCTTGAAGCTTTGGTCATCAGTTTCTTCATTTGGGGATGGGAAATGTTGTTTTGATGGTCTGAAATCCTCTTCATTTTCTTTTATCTGCTCATTTATATCACTTTCATTATAGAAGATAAAAGAATCTAAATTGGAATGAATGGAATAAATGGGAGTGTTGTTTGGATTATCCTGGTTGCTAACCATGTATTTCATGTGAGTCTCTCGGTATAATCTCCTAGTCTGGTTGAAAACTGGGATGGTAGTGAATGACATATCCATTTGAAGGTTACCTTGTATTTTGGCAGCCCATGCCCTTGATAATAGCATTCCATACTTAGGAGGAATATCAACCACTACTACGTCCATGACTAGGTTTTTTGCCGGTAGTTGTGTTAAAGCAAAACACAGGTTCTTTATTAGACCTAAGCATTTGACCCGACTTGAATCAAATGAGTACAGGTCTTTGTAAGGTTGAGTTACCTCTAGACCCAGATTTTCCATGACTGCTTTAGGCATGAGGTTATGGGAGGCACCAGAATCTAACATGGCATTATGTAATATCTTGTCCTGGATGTTCAAACTTACATAGAAAGGGGAGACAATTCCTTCTTGGTATTCACCTTATATTTTGGGACCGAAAAAAAGCTCGGGTTTGTCATCAGTCAGATTTAAAGTATCTGCCTCATTTCCTATGTTGAAAACTTTGAAGATTTGAGATCTGTACCTATCTATAGTTATTATCTCGTTCAGGGGTATGGTTATTTTTATTTTGGAAATTTCCCCTTCAAAACTAAATGGAGTTTGTAGTTTGGATAGATTTGTTTCAGTTTTTTTAGACATGACTTTCTCTATGTTCTTAATTTGCTGACTCTGGTTCAGGATTTTGTTCACCATAGCCATCTCGGGAATCTCGGTAGAGGTACTGGGAAGATTTGGGCCAAGACTTCTCTGAATCTTTGTTTTGGTCAGTTTTCTTCACCACAATTTTGTTGCTATCCACCGCTCTTTTAAGGATGTTACCAGGGGTTTTAGTAATAGCAGTGTCCGAGCTACCTTTCTTGGAGTTGTCCTGGTTTTTGATACTTCTAAGATCATACTGCCTGTGAGCTTCTATTATGGCGTTCTGAAATCCTATGGCAGGATCTTTGGGGTTCTCATGGTTGGTTTCATTTAGATTTGGTGATAAAAAATCTTTTTCTTCTTCTGTGAGGTAAACCTCACCCTCGTTATCAGAACCTATTAGGTTAAAATGACTTTCATCAATGAGCTCTGTATCCCTTTCTTCTTCATCAACATAGTTTTCATTGAAGGGTGGCCTGATTTGTTGGTCATTTTCCCTCAGTTTATTTTTAGACTGGTCTCTCCTAAAGTTTTGGTTCTGGTTCCTATTTTGAGGCTTTGGCTGGTTGTCCCTAAGAGGTGCTTTTTCACTTATTTTTTCCCACATATTTGCCATGGATTTAACCAGGCCATCTATTCTAGGATTTGAGGAAGATACTGAAAGTGCAACTTCGTCACGGTATGTGACTTTCTTCTCTGATCTTATCCTAGCTCTCTTTTCAGCTAAGTTGGATTCTGCATTTATAGCCACTTTTTGTATTTCCTCTAGGGTTGGGGGGTCTTTGTCTCTTAGTTGATAAGTCATGTCTGGGTCAAAACCTTTGGGAAACTTTGCTAAGGTTGAGCCAAGTGGAGGTTTGAAATGAGGCGGGAGGGTGTTATAAACACTGTTGAACCTAGTGCAGTATTCCTGGACACTTTCCCCATTTTCCCTTTTTAGGTTGTTATACTCAGAAAGGATTTGAATGGGGTTCTTTCTGATTTCCCACTTATTTATGAAGGTTTGGTAGAGCTCTACGAGATCGTGTATGCTGTTTGGAGTTAAGCTCTTAAACCATTTTTTGGGTTCTTCGCCCAGGCTTTGGGCGAACATCCTCATTCTTATGGTCTCGTCTTCTATTTCCATGTATTCAAAGGCATCACTAATTCTATCTACATGTTGCTGGGCAGTAGTAGCCTCAACTCTGGTAAAGTGCAGGATTTTGGATTGGTAGTCATTTTTTAAAGGAGCCAAAGGGTGTGGAAACACCAAGGGTGCATACCAAGCTGCCATGGCGAGAGCTAATGGATGATTTACAATATGAGGGCTTGTAGGATGAGCTGAGGTGGTTTGAATGGGTGTGGCGGATGTACCTAGGCTAGTGACCTGATTTTGAGCAGATATGGGATGGTAGGAGCAAAAGTGGTGGAGAAGCTGAAATTCAGGAGGTGTAGTAGGTGAGGCTTCTCTACTAGGACTCTGTGGAAAATCTAGGGGCTCAAGATCGTCAAAGTTTACTTTACTTTGTGACTTGCTTCTAAAAATGGTTTTTGATGATTTTAAGTCAAATGGGGAATCCTGCAAGGATGTGAGATGTTCGGGTACTGATCTTGCTTTACGGATGGACCTATCAGTAGCTAAGTTGCCAGTTTCAGAAGTCTTCCACAGAATCTTCTCTGGGTTATCAACTATGATAGGGGGATTTGGGTCTGGATAAGATCTGGTATTGATTTTTTGTGAAGATAGCTTTCGAATTTAGAGTTTAGAGAGGATGGTATTTGTGATTGTTTTGGATGGATGGTCTCTCTAGAGGTTTTTCTAATGTGAAGAATGGTCAAAACAAAAATGAAGGCTAGTAGAGTTGCCAGGTGGATTTCTTTGAGATCTATGGTCCACCACCAATACTATCAAAGATGCTCTTGGGAAAAAATTTTCTAGCCAACTTTGAGGTGAAGACTTGCAAGGAAGACTTATCACTTAGTTTCAACAGTTTGCTAGACTGTTTGGACAAGAAAAAGGTTCTATTTGCAAGTTTATTCTATTTATCTCCTATGTTTAGGTGAATTTTTCTGAATCGCTAAGTTATACTTAGTTTCTCACTTGATCACAGAGTTTGCACCATGAATTTTAAGTTTTGGAAAGGATGAATCAACAGAAAGGTATGGTTTATAAATTTTTTGGTTTTTATGGAGTTTTTAAGCCTACTGGAGGCTAGTGGAGTCGCTAGGTGGAACTTGGTTGTTTTTATAGAGATGTACTTATGGTCCACCACCAATAACTAGGAAAAGCCAATCTGGGGATGTTTTTGGGGTTTTCTGAGTTTTTATGTGCAGCCTATGGTTTATTAGAGTATTCTAAAACCGATTCATCACTTTTCTAGGGTGGTGAAAACAAAAAGAGTTTACTCTAAATGATTCTATGGACTGCTTGCCTGTTTAAATTTTGAAAGACTAATGAATCTACAAGAGTTTGCTAGACTATTATGTACTCAGTTAGTCCCACCATGATTTCCATTAGGTTAGTGAGCGGTGGGATAGGTCGATCGGATAGTATTCTAAAATTTAGTAAAGTAGTAAGGCCTACTGGAGGCTAGTGGAGTCACTAAGTGGATTTTTAGTTGTTTTGAGAGTATATGTGTATGGTCCACCACTAATACTGATAATCACCAATATTAGAGATACTTTTGGGTTTTCCGAGTTTCCTATATGTAGCCCTGAGGTTTGGAAGAGTTTCTTATAACTGAATCATCATTTTGCGAAGATGCTGAAGGAGCTAGTTTCTACTCTTCAGACAATACCAAAGTTTTCTAATTTTGACTGAGATTTTGAGAGATCCTAAGGGATACCGAGGATGTTTTGACTCAAAGTCCCACCGTGATCGCCATTATGTTAGTGTGGCGATGAGGTGGTTAATTCACTTGGTATTCTTGAAGATAACGGATTTTTGGAGTCCTAAGGTGTACTTAGATTGTCACTAACTCAGAGTCCCACCGTGATCGCCATTATCTTAGGGTCCCATGATTTGGCTGATTGGCAAGCCAAGTGACAGGGTAACATCAGACCAATCTCTGGAGCCCAAGGACCTAGCCTTCCTGGACTCAGAGAGGGCTCTCTCTATTTGTGTAAGGGATATCTATGTGTTTGCTTCTTGTGTTTCTGATTTTAGGCTAGTTATGAAGTGGGTTTTTGGTTTAGTTTTTAGGTTTGTGAGGGATGAACTGATCAAAGACTAATATAGGTAAAAATATGTCAGATCAACTGGGCTATGGGGTCGAAAATGTCAAGAAAGCTTCAGATGGTGATACAAGGTATGTTGAAGGGCCAATTTGATCAAGGTAAAATGGATCTTTGGGAAAAATGGAGTGGGATGGACACTAAATTTGTGAAGAACAAAGGATTTCAAACATAAGTAGTTCAATAGCTGACATAAACATGGTAGGGATAATCATTAATCATGAGAAATGTAACTATAAACTGATAAACGTATAGAAATAAACATTCAAGCAATACATAGAGATATATGACTCTCTAACTTTAGGAAATTTCTATCAGACTTTGGGGAAAGACAATTAAGACAAACAAACAACTCAAAGCACTATGAGGAAATGCCTAGGCATAGTATTTCAAGCTATCGGGCGCTTTGAAGTGAGATTGCATAGTTTTAGGCAAAGGGCAAGATTAGTCCAAGACCTCCTTGGTTCAACTAATGACAATCAAACAATCAAAGAAAGGTTTCAGAGGTGGAGCTATGACTAGCCATGAGTAAGCAGGGCATACCGTGAATCATACTTAGAATGTATAAAGCCATAAATGAAACAAACAAACAATTTCTTTAGTTATCAAAGAGCAATCAAGCATTCTTTGATGTGACTAAGAAGGAAGAAAAAATAGAAGCTATAAACAAACAAGAAATCTGAGGTGCCTCCAAGGGCATGTCTCAGATCTATTCTCTACTGTCTTATAGCAAGCAAGAGCATGAAATATGAATGAAAACTAAGAAAACATAACAGAGAGGGACACTATACCATTTTACCAAGTCAAGGAATCCAACAATAGTCCTCTTTTATCATCCAAAAACATTCAGGAAACTATCCTATGCATGAGACAAGTTTTTCTTCCAAACTTGTATAACCATATATTGCTCTATATCATCAAGTTCAGCCTTTTTTACAATGAAGTCTCTTGGAATATATAGGCCAAGATGAGGGAAAACCTCCTAGTGCAACTTGCAATCTTATTGGCCCAACAAAAATATCTGATTTTGTCTTTGACGCTTTGCAAAGCCCAAGGCACAAAATATCTATAGAAATATCCTAAAAATGCTAAAAAAAGAAAATATATTGACTTTTCCAAGCTAACTATGGCCAAAAATAGCTAAACACATATTAGGAAAAGTCACTTCAGAAAAGTGCATTTTTCACAAAGATACTCAAGAAATATATCAGCAGAAAATCCTCTGTCTTGCCGGCAACTTTTGGAGGCCTTCTCGATGTCGAAATGAGGCCCGTGATGGCTCGTTGAAAATCTCTGGATGTCTATTTTCTGAAAATTCTTTGTTTTCTCCAAAATGATCACTATAAGTCTGTCAAAAACTGACATGTGTGTAAAAACCCAGAAAATAGACTTTGCTGATAGACGAGACATAGTGTGGAAAAAGTGACTGTTTTTCGCCATTTTGGGGGACCAAATCATCTTCAATTGATCTGAAAATCATTGAGTAGATGCCCCTGAAATTATGGGATCCAATAATACCATTTTCTTCCTTTGAGAATGTCTCAAATAGAAATGGTGATGCCCATGATTTTTAGCCAAAAGCCTAAAAATGACAAAAAACCAAAACTTGTTGAATTTCGCCCAATTTTGGCAAGCATGACCCTCAAGGGTTTTCAGAAATATGCTGAAAAGGTGAGGCGAAAATTTGGAGACTTGAGGTGTCTTTCTTCGTTTTTGGTGCCAAGCGCCTCTTTTGAGCTTCCTTGAGCTTTTCCTGTGTGGCCTTCAATTTCCGTCGGGCGAACTGATTAAGCTCCTTATAGTGCCCGGTCATCCTCCTTTGAAGGTCCAAATCTCTATTGGCCTTTTCCAACTTCTTCTCCAAGTGATCATTCACCCTCTCAAGCCATGCTTCTCGATTGTTTTCTATCTCTTGGGTGAACAAAGTAGTGAGAGGAAAATATTGGAAAAGGGCAGCTTCTTCCTCCTTTTGTTTCTCTAAGGCTCTTCTGAGTCCCATGGTCCTTGGCCTCTTTCTTCTTGGCTGATCCTCATCTTCACTATCATTGAACTCGCCCATGAGTTATTCCAACTTAATTTCTGCCTTGGAGGCCTCTTTTTGATATTTGATGGCCTGTGTCTCATATGTCGCCATGTGGACACTCATCTGCTTGTTTTGTGTTTGCAAAAAGTGAATGAGATTTTTAGACCTCTCTAGATCTGCCCTCAAATCATTAATTTGTTCTTCTCTATTGATCAAGAGAGACTCTAGGATTTTGGCCTCATTGTCACTATCATCACTGTTTATCTAAATTATGTCGAAGTCCCTCTCTTTCTCATTGCTGCTTTCTTCCTTCTCCTTTCCCTTGCTTTGGGTGGCCTTCTTGGTCTTCCTTCTCTTGGGTAATTCGAAAATGGATTGCTTGGGAAACTTCCCCTTACTTCAGAGGGCTCTAGTAACATTTGGAGTTACAGCTTGAGGCACTCTCTTTCTTGATGTCCGGGTCTTTGTCACTTTTGGAGAAGAAAGCATGGCCCCTTGCCTAGGAGAGGCAGCTAGCACATGCTCTATTTGCTATTTGCCCTTGCTACTCCCCTCATCATCTTTGCCACTGTTTTGAACTTCTTAATGAATGCTTTGAATATCACCCTACATGTCCTTTTGAGGGCTTCCCATATCCTCATCAAAATGTTCCATCTCCTCATCATGCTGTTTCATTTCTTCATCATTTCCCTCTTCATTGTTTTGGTCTTTTTCATGGCGCTCTTCTTCACCACTGTGCTGCCTTTCATCACTGTGTTTTTCTTCCTCATTATGCTGCTCTTCTTCACTGTGTTCTTCCTCATTTTTCTCCCTTTCCTCACTGTGTTCTTCCTCATTTTTCTCCCTTTCCTCACTGTGTTCTTCTTCCTGATTATGCTGCTCTTCTTCACTGTGTTCTTCCTCCTCATTATGCTACTGTTATTCATAAATCATGGGAAATTTTAACTTCTTATGAATGGGCTTACTAGAAGAAGGAGAAAGATGCTCAGTGGAAGGTGAAGTAGATGCATGGGATGAAGAAACAATGGCAAAATCAGGATGTGCAATGAAATTTTCCCAAGAGATTCTCTTCTTCTCAAGTTGATGAAGAATGACAATCTTGATGAGGGAATGATGGAAAAGGCAAACTGGCTACTGAGAGGGAGGTCTCTTTTGAACAGTGGAGGCCATCTTTTCAATACTTCTATGGAGGAAAAAGGGGAGGTTTAACAATTGGGTCCTCGTGAAATGCATGAGTAACCAGACGTCGTAAGCATAGACCCAGGAAAACCTTCCCTCGCACGTGAAATATTTCATGATTATCTTCATGAGGGGAGCACAAATAGTCAATAGATATGAAAAAGGAAATATGGATGGGCATGCATCCTGATGCTTTGGCTTCAAAAAGGGCTTGTACTGTTCTGAGTCTAGGTAGTTCTGTTTAAACCATTTTTCTCTGACATTTTGGTAGCTCTGGAAACAGATCTAGGAGAAAACTTGAAATCTAAGCCTGCCAGCTAAAAATGTTTCCCTTGCAATCTCAAAGAACATAGATGTGTCAAGGGGAGATAGCTTTTCACCTCCTGAACCATTTGACAAAAATATAGACACCCAACTTCATGAAAGTTAAACAGAATTGAAGGATGGGCATTTACTTCCTCAGTTGAAACAGTTTCAAACCTCCTGTGAGGGCCACTTCTGCTGTCTTGCCCGGGAGGCATTTTGTGTTGGATACTCTTTGCTGGTTGACTAAGACAAGCTTTCCCAAATGGTCTTTGAAATGGTTTCCCAACACCACACCTTGTCCTCCTTATAAGTCACTGTGCCTCTTTGATGCCAATCAAACAAGTACTTGTCAAATGACAACCAAAATTAACTTATTACTGTGTTTGGGCAAAGATTTTGAAAAAGATGTGTTTTTGTTTCCTTGTTGAAAAAGGATCTCCTTTGTTTTGAAAAAAACACCTTTCTCTCCAAACACTGCTCTTTTGATATTCACTGCTCTTTAAAAAGCAAGCAAGACACCTTTCACTTTACTTGAAACCTTTCAACACAGACTCTGTTTTTTGAACTCTGGGGCTGCACAAATTTTGCTTGAAGAATTTTTATGGGCCTTGGTTGGTCGTTGGAGCAGCCTTTAAACGTTTTTTTGGATGCCAATGAAGGAGTGGCACGTTTGAAGCAGAGGGCACCGCGCATACAAGGTATTCGGGTCAGTTTCGGGCACTGGTGAATGAGTGCACAGGCGCACCACACAATAGTTCAAGTGCTTTGTATTTGTGCTCACAGGTGTGTTGCGCACTTCTACAGGTGCGCCACGTAGGCTTGGAGCTCTGCAATCGTTGAAAAATGCTTGAAATTGCTTGGTTTCTTCAGCAAGCAGCTAGTGAACATTTGCCTTGGCTTCTTGAACTTGCAAATGGGCCTTTCAAATGGTCTCCTTCACCTTTATAATTCAAATGAGCTCAAAGCCTTTGTATTTACTTCGTAAAGGTTTGGATGCCCTTTGAAAAGGATTTTTGGTCATATCTAAACATAAAGCACTGTCTTTGATATTTTATCACTTTTAAAACACCATGAAGCCTTCTATTCGAACAAGTCTCATAATAAAAATGCTGTGGCGAGATTCTTTTTGATGACCCTCGTTTTATGGATTTTGTTGAAGTAAGAAGGCCTCCTTAAGAAGAAAAACCCCTTTCACTGCATTTTCATTTAGGAAATAACTATGTCATTGTTTTTCTATTTTGTCCTTCAAAAGGAACACTGCTCAAGAACCATATCAAAGATTGTTGATGCATCCTTTGCCTATCCCTTGGAAGGAGATGATTTACAATTCTAAAACTTACTTTGAAAATTTCAACTCTCTTGGAGTTTGATGACTTGTTACGCCTATTGTTGAAATTGGTCAAACACTGTTAGGCATCTTTTAACATCTTCCTTTGACTATGGATGAACCTTTAATTGTAGTCAACAAAGCTTGACTTGCATCTGTTTATCAAGGAGGAAGCTTTTAAAGACCTTTAATACAATCATATACAACATCAGAGTTTGTTGCTATGTAAAGTAAAAGGTCTTGTCTATGAATGTGGTGTGTTTTAATTCTTTGAAGGTTATCTTGAAATTGAAACATTGTGTCATACCCTTCCTGTCATTTTGATGAGCTTGTTCCATTTTAACCTCAGATTTCCTTTGAAGAAGAACTTTATGGACATGAAAAACAAATATTTTTGAACATCATAGTATCACTACTTGTCATCTGTTTAACACCATTTTTCTACTCATAAGCCTTCAATTGCTTTCTACTAATCTCAACTCTGTCTTTCAAATAGTGAACCCATGTAAGCACCCCTTGAAACACTACTACTGTATCAGTGGTTTCATCCATTGGAGAAAATGGTGTAAACAAGTTTTTAGGCCATTTGAAGCATTGTTATCCTTGTGCTCTTTGAATGAGGCCATACTTCTGTTCCTGACCCTGTGCTTTTTCAAATGAAGGAGGCCTTTATCTTGTTTCTTAACCATGTTCTTTTAAAAGAAGGAGGTTTGCAATTGTCACCCAACCATCTGCTCATGCTTGGAGGAGGTTAACACAGTCATGAAATTTCATCCCTTTCTTAATCTGTGTCACTTTTCCTTGTAATGCATATCGCTGTTTGGTATATCACAATGAGTAATAAAGTGAAAATTTGACAATATGATATGAGAGAGATGCTCTGAGATATGAATCCTGTTGTTAGCATACCTTTGTGAATCTTTTGGAACTAGGAGCAACATGACTTGTATCTATAGAGCATTTGATTGTTAGTCATTACTTACTAACCTTTCTTGACTGTGTTTGCAGAGGATTATTTCATTTTCTTTCTGACCAATACTCTTGTCCCAGGCTCAAAACAAAATGAGAAACAGTTGTCTTCTCATGTTTTAGCTTGACATTGTCTTTTGGAATACTTGTACATCTATGCTTTTTAAATAGACACTGAAACACTGTAAATCAACCCAATATCAGTTTTTCTTTTGAAACATGTACTTCTAAGACATCAAGAAATTTTAGTGGCGCGACCTACGGGTATATCAAGCTTTGTTTTTTTGCAGACTAAGTGCCAATTCAGGGTTGACTGGTATTGAACAAAAGATTTTGGCTCAGGATGCTTTTGCCAAGAGAGGATTTCCTAAAGCGCCACTACCTAACTTAGGGGAGATCTTTGACAGATTTGGAGTATTCTCTTTGGTATGACCAGATCTTAAGATGAAATATGACCAGAGGTAGGGTGGCTGACATTTCTTATCAATAGTTGGCTAATGAATGACTTGGGGATGAGGGTAAATGACAGCAGATGACTTTAGCTTATGACAACTGATGGACAAGATTATATGACTGAGACTAGATAGGGCTTTAAAAATAGGTTTTTCTCATCATAGGGTGATTGAAAAAGGTAGGAGGACAAAAAAGTTTAGGGGTGTTTCTAGCTGACAGTTTTGACAAATTGGAGATCAACTTCTAGAAAACTTGGCCTTAAAAACTAGTCATCATCAACAAGTGAAAAATACTGATGACTAATAGACAGATCTAAAGAATTAATAGAAGGAATAGTTTTGGAAAAGTCCCTGTGTTATGTATATATTTGTTGTTTATGCTTATGCTTTGATGAGATCGTACTGTTTGTTTACTTATTGATGAATGCAAAAAGATAATTGATATTTTTATGCATGATTATTAATATCTGTTAAGTATTACATTGATTATATTGAGATTTGGTTTTGATTCATTATCTGCAGTAAGTAAAGACAAGAATTTCTCTATTATTTTGTTAATATGTAATTCTGTTATAAACTCACTGTGCACATCTGTGGAAGATCAATTAGGGTTTTTCTGAGGACCACTTCATTAAATTCTCTCTCAGGGTGTGGAAACCTGGTTCCAACACCCCCCCTATACTACTTCTGGCGAGACTTCGATCTGCGCAAGCAGATCACTATCGAAAGGGCCAATAGTTGGAGGGTTTGTTAGTTTATCCATAAACTCTGAACCTACGTTAGGACCCCTCAAGACAAAAAAAGTTGATTTCTAAGGTGCTTAAAAATCCGTCAATCATCCCATGGAAAATATTACCTAAGTGTAACAAAGACTTGATTTAGAGGGGGTTTGGCTTAGGTCCAATGTGTGCGGTAATATTTGGGGCTACCCGACCCATCTAGTGCTCAGTATTGTTAATTGAGTACCAAGAAGCTAAAGACTTGAATGCTCATGTAGGACAAAGGTACTTTAGTGACCAAATTTTAGGGCATACTTTCCCTATAAGTGATGATGCGAGCAACACTCGATCCTGATTTCCAGTACCTTGGTTGATTCTTTGGCCGCTGGAAGGCGTCGCTAGTTATTTTGGGACATTGGCCCCAATACCCATTAAAATATATCTCTGCAAGGCCTAGTTACATTGAGAGTGATAAGGACGATCAGGTCTACATAGGATTTTTATCATACGCAAACAAACAAAAACCCTTTTTTCTTGATTTATCACATATCCTAATCTAAGGGAAAATTAGCTTTCAATTTTTTATTTGTTTTATGTATGTGATTATATTGCATTGATAAAAATCTTCTTCCTTCCAAAGTTACAAATTAAGTCACACTAATTGACACCATAGGGGAACCCAAGGCATCCTGTCGATCTAGGTGTTTCTTATACCATCCCCCATTACTAGAAGGTGTGTCAAGCCTCCTTCCTTTATTGGGGAATTTTTTCTCGGGATCCCCCCCCCCCCCTTGAAAAAATATAACTTTAAGGACTCTCAAAGGGTCACCAATCGCTACCCCTTTGGGGATCCCACATACCACTCCTCTAAATATCCCTAGGAGCATTTTTATATCAATATATTACTAGCGTAGTCCCTTATTGTTGTTAGTGTAGCCCCCTTATTGTTACTGTTGTACTCCTGTAACCCCCATATTGTTTTTATTGTGCCCTTACATTATTATTGTTAGGTCGGCTAGGATTACATTATGACCCCATGAACTCCTATATATAGAAAGGATGTTTCCAAGAATTGTTCATTTATGTAATGTAAAGGAGGTTTTCCCCTCGAAGAGGCTGATTTCTAAGGCGTTGATCTCTCTTTTCTTCTATTTTTGGAGCTAGTTTCATATCATTTGGTATCCGAGCTTTGGATTCTAGGGTTTCATTGCTCCAAACAGGACATTATGGAATTTTTGATATAACCTAGTTTCTATGAAGGTTCAGAAGATGAAATTTTTACCACGAGAAGAAAAACTCCTGAGGAATAACGTGCAAAAATTGCAGATCTTGGTTGGAAATATTTTCAGAGATATGATCTGTGGAAGTTAGGGTTTTTGCAAGCTCCCAAATTTCATCTAAAATAGGTGACCTTGGGAAAATCGTCATACCTCTCTTTCTGAGCATCAGATTGGAATTTTGTAAAAAGTGGCCAAAATTACATGGACTGTAGTTTCCTGTTTATCAATTTTGAAGCAGAAGGGGGAAACAATGACACGTAGCATGCCATACAAGTTCGCTCTACTAAACCAGTATATAATTAGGTCATTGTGGGAGATTGGGAATAAATTTGTCTTGAAGCATACAAATTAGGTCAGACCTATGGCATTCAAAAGAATATTCATAGGTCTCCTACAAGACCAAAATTTAGATATTTAAGATCCGAAATCACAGAGCTAATTTGGTTTCAATATTGAGCTCCTCAAAAGCAAGAAAAAGGTGTGTATTTTGTTTCAAATTGCATAAGCCTTGTTTGAGAAATCAGTTTGAAGTGATTCCAAGGGCATATTGAAGCATAAATTCAACACCCATTAAGACCTCAGAATACTATACTATGAATCATGAAGAGGAATAAGTGCCACATGATATATCAAAATTACAAGAGAAAGTGCACCAAATTTCGCTCTCGTAAAGAGCATCAAAAAATGAAATGGAATTTTTGAAGAAAATTGTGGAAGCTAAGATGGATGGTTTGAAGAAAGGCATGGAAGCTAAGATGAATGGAATGGAGGCTAATATGGATGGAATCGAAACTAATATGGATGAAATCAACGAAAATATTAAATACAATATGGAAGACATGAAGAATGATCTAAAAGCAGGCATGGAAGGTTTGAAAAAGTTGATACAAGAAATGATTCCTAATGGAGAGAAGATAGTAGAGGAAAGTCATGATGAGAAAAAAATAAATTTTAATCATGATTTCATAAACTCTAATGTTGGATGGAAGACCCACCATATTCCAAATATGGATATGAAGAATTTTGATGGACAGGATCCTGTAATATGAATACTACATATGGAGCAATATTTTGATCTCCATAATGTGCGAAACACATAAAAGGTACGCATTGCAACTTTACATTTAGAACAAAATACATTTGTATGATATCGATGGATTTTCTCTTGTAAAAAAATTGTCACTTGGTCAGTTTTTATGGAGGAAATGATAGCACATAAGAGGATACAAAGAGCAACAACTTCTTTAGCCAATTGATAAATCTCAAACAAAAGGGTTCAATGGTGGAGCACATTGAAGACATCCAAAAATTGAATATAAGGGTAGTTGAAACTCCAGAGGAACATAGGAAGGGTACCTTTGGGAACCTAATTCGTTAGAGAAGGCATTTAGGTTGGCAAGAAAAATTGAATGTAAAATTATGGCGACACGGAAGCCTACCACTCAAATCTATAAAGATGGAAGTTTTGCTACTCCTAGAATTCCAAAACCTACAAGGTTCACACCATAAAAATTGGAAGAAAAAAGAGAAAAAGGTATTTTCTACAGTTGTGATAGAAAATACACTAAAGGTCATAAGTGTGCTGAGGAGAAATTATTTTACATAGATTGTGAAGAGGAGGAAGAAAATGAACAAGAAAATTCAAAAAAAGAGGATATACACAAGGAACCAACCCTGGAGAAAGAAGAAATGAGTCTGACCATATCCTGTAATACATTGGTAGGAATTACCACTCCTCAAACTCTCAAAGTAGAAGGACATATCAAGAAGAAAAAGGTAATAGTGTTGATTAACTAGGGTAGTACCCATAATTTTATTCATCGTAAGGTAGCCAAGGAATTGAATTGCTTCCTATACCTAGCACCAGAATATAAAGTGATGGCTGCAAATGGAGGAGCTATTAATTGCTTTGGAAAATGCCATAATATCAAGCTAACTATGGGGGAATATGTATCGAATAGTACAAATCTTTCCATTCCAATGGGAGGTGTTGATGTTGTACTAGGAGTAAAGTGGTTACAATATTTAGAGGTGGTAGCTTTTAATTTTCAAGAACTTTTCTTGATTTTTTTTTTCAGAAGGAAATGAAGTTGAATTTCGTGATATCGCAGGGAAGCCAAGAAAGATAATAAGCTCTAATGTCATGATAGATATTCTAAAAAAATAACAACGAGGCGTAATTACACAATTATGCTCACTAGAAGTTCCAACATCAAAATCATCTATTTCTCCAGATCTCCAAAAAGTCTTGGACAATCATTCCAAGGTGTTTGAAACTCCCAAAGGACTCCCACCTATTCATGATCATCATCATGCTATTCATTTGATTCTAGGAAGTGTTCCTCCAAACATCAGGCCTTACAGATATACTTATGTACAAAAGAGCAAAATTGAACGTATGATTGCAGAAATGTTAGAAGTTGGTATAATTCAACTGAGCCAAAGTTTTTTCTCTTCTCCAGTAGTATTGGTGCACAAGAAGGATGGATCATGACGCATGTGTCTGGATTATAGGGAGCTCACTATTAAGGATAATTTTCCCATTCTTGTGATTGATGAATTATTGGATGAATTACATGGATCAATTTATTTTACCAAGTTGGATCTTCATTTAGGATATCATCAAATTAGAATGAAGACTAAAGATATTCCAAAAACAACATTTCAAACTCATGAGGGTCATTATTAATATTTGGTCATGCATTTTGGCCTTACCAATGCACCTTCTACATTTCAAGGGTTGATGAATTCCATTTTCAAACCCTTCCTTAGAAAATTTGTGTTAGTATTTTTTGATGATTTACTAATCTACAACAGTTCTTGGAAGGATCATGTTCAATATGTTGATAGGGTGCTAAACTATTGGAGGAGAAACAATTATATGAAAAAACCTCCAAATGTTTATTTGGAGTACAAGAGGAGGAATATCTGGGTCATATTATATCTCACGAGGGTGTTAAGGCATACCCTAACAAAATTAAAGCTATTAAAAATGGAAATTCCCCACAACCATATAGAAAATGCGAGTATTTATAGGGTTAACAGGATATTATCACAAGTTTGTTAATAATTATGGGAGAATAACAGAACCTCTAACAACATTATTGAATAAAGATGTATTTTGATGGAATTTTGAAGCAACTAAGGCCTTTGAACATCTTAAAGAGGCAATGTGACTACTACTGGTCTTAGCTACCAGACTTGATAAAAACCTTTATTGTGGAATGTGATGCCTCAAGAAATGGAATTGGTGTTGTTTTAATGCAAGAAGGAAGACCCATTTCTTTTGAAAGTCATCCAATCAAAGGAAAGTATTTACAAAAAGCTATTTATGAGAATGTTGGAAATACTACATGCACTAAAGAAATGGTGACCTTACCTAATGGGAAGACACTTCAAGGTAAAAAATGATCATGATAGTCTTAAATAATTTTTGGAACAAAGACTATCTTCAGAAGAGCAACAAAAATGGGTCACAAATATGTTGGGTTATGACTTTAAAATCATCTAAAAAAAAGGGAAGCTATATGTTGTTGCAAATGCATTCTTAAGAAATGATGAAGAGGTGGAAGCATTGCTTTGTGCCATTTCTATTATCCAACCAGATTGGATAACCGAAGCAAGGGATGAAAGGAAAAAGGATGAAGAAGTATGGACACTCATTCAAAATTTGTAGCAAGATCCTACTATATCTCATACATTTAGTTGGAAAAATGATTCCTTATGGTACAAATATCGATTATATATTTGTAAGAATTCCCAACTAAAACAAAATATTCTTTTGGAATTGCACACTTCTCCCTTAGGAGGACACTCAAACAATATTTCCAAAACTTGACGAGGAAGGAAAAATCATATTGTAACCTAAAGTAGTCATGGAGACAAGAACTTGATAGCTACGAAATCAATCAATTTTAGAGTATCTCATAAAGTGGAAGAACTTACCCATTGAAGATTCTACATGGGAGGATGAGAATTTTATACAGAAGCATCCAGAGCTACTCAAGCTTCGAAGACAACACTTTTTTGAAGGAGAGGGGCATCTTAGGTCCCTATATTACTGGTGTATTCTCTTATTGATGTTAGTGTAGCCCTCTTATTGTTATTGTTGTACCCTTGCAACCCTCATATTTTTATTATTGTGCCCTTACATTATTATTGTTAGGTCGCTAGATTTATATTGTGTCCCCATGGACTCCTATATATATAAAGGAGGTTTTTTCATTTGTATCATGCAAGAATTGTTAATTTATGTAATGTAAAGGAGGTTTCCCCCTCAAAGTGGTTGATTTCTAAGGCGTTGATCTCTCTTTTCTTCTATTTTTGGAGCCGGTTTCATAATAAGCACCCACTAGGGTAGTCTTCCTCCAACCTCCCCATAGAGGACCCCTTTGCATATAGTTTTCCAAAATCATTTCATGATGGAGTATTACTTGCAAATACCTTTCTTAGCATCTTTTAGTCTACTGGGTCTAGGTAAGCTAAAAAATGACCCTATTACACATGGCCTTAATTGGCTACCCATGCCAACTAAGCTCCCTTTAGACATTCAAAAATTTGAAGGAAACAAGGTGAAGACTGAGGGAACCATGTCATGAATTTTCACTTATGGATTTCGTTGAACATTATTATAGATGATACCATTCGACTATGAATATTTCAACGCACCCTTACATGGCCTGTAATGAAATGGTATGTTGACCATCCTTATGTGTCACATGGAACCTTTAGTACCCTAGCAACAATGTTCTTCACTTTCTTCCAGGTCGCGATTCATCACGACTCAAGAATGGAACTTCTTTCCCATTTCACTCAAACACCCACCATTCACATATCAGACCATATCCATGAATGGTGAAAATGTCTTAGCTTGTACAAAGCTAGTTTTAAAAATAGAGTTCTCTTCGACTTTCTTTTTAAATCACTCAAAACGGAAATTTCAAAAGATGTGCAAAACGTCATCCCTGCATAATAAGGAAGAAGCCATTTGTAAATCCCAAAAAATAGAGCTCATATACACCCAGTTTGGATGTATCTATCATATTTACAAATTCCCCACACTGAAAAACTTATAGAGAGATACCAGGCGCATAAAATAGTGATGATGGATTGATAGGGTCCTTAACCCAAACTCAACATAAGAACAATTACTAGTACCCTGTGTATTTGTTTGCTAGTCAAACATTTGATACTACTCAAAATGTATCATACCCAGGATACTACCTTAGTCAACCTGCACCATTGCAAAATGTGACTAATAGGGTCAACCAATATCATCCCTCATAGGGAGGACCATACCCCCCCTAAAGGAAATTGATACTCATCTAGGAACACCAATGTAAGACAGTCGTCCTAGATTGTGTACGCCAATCAGGGACAAGGAAATCGATACTCTCCTTTCCCTGCACAACAAAAAAATATCCCACTAGAATAAAATAATGTAGGGGTTAATTTAGTGCAACCCTCCCAAGCTCAACAACAACCATCATATGACCAGGAGAATAATAACAATCTTCCGAACGTTGCTAAGAAAAAAAAGGAGCAGGCCAAAGGTAGACCCTGTATAAGGGGAAAAAAATCAGCAATTCCCCCTGCGAACACAGGCTAGGGGAAGCCCCAATGAAAATCAGAACCAGGAACCAACCAACGTCTCTAAAAGGAATAACAAGAGACTAGTCCAAGGACCAATCATTCTTGTGCCATATGTGGGGAGTATGGTCATTTCACCGGTTAGTGTCAACCTTTGCAGCTTTCCTTTAGTGATCAAACATGCTCTTACAAAGTGATTTTAAGGTGTCAAGGTCAAATTTTGTCATTTCAATGAATCTTCAAGAAAAATTTGGTCACTAGGCATTAGGTCTAGGGTTTGTTTTCAATCTTTTCAAATTTGTCCAAATCTCGGTCCATGGCACCATTCAGCTGAGTGTACCATCATTCAAAGGGCTGTCATCATCATTTCAAGTTCCACTGGGTCATTTTACACCTTGTTCATGCTTCAGTTGTGCCTAGGTAAGGTCCATTTCCCTCTCCTAGGGTTTTGGAGGTAATTTCTCTTGGATGGTCAAATCATTAGAAAAACTTGTATCCTGATGTTCATACACCTTCCCCTATCATTAATATACCTTATTAAACACTTCCCATCACTGATATCCCCCAAATTCCTCATTTTTGCACAAACCCTAGTTTCTTGCCACAACTTGGCAATTTTCTAGGCTAGGCCTGTGTTTTTCCCTTTTGGACCTCTTCCCCTCACTCAATCTCTGAGGTTCCACTTTCCCCTGCTTCCTAACATCCTTCCCTACTTCCAAAAATTTCCCCAAGAATTTAGAAGCCCCTTATCCCCTTCATTTCACTTCATTTCGACAAATCCCTTGTTTCACACATCGGGATAGGTTTCACTCAAATGAAGTTTCAGAGCAATAAAAGATGAATTTTGGAAAACTGAGAGAGGTTTTTGTACATAACATGCCAAGGAAGAAAAATATCCTTCACTTTTTACAAAGGTGTAATGGTTTTGGAGAAATGTCAAGAATACCGTTGCCTCAGGAGAATTGATGCACCTACAAGAAGTAGTGTTGGGATATTTGATTTTTGATAGGGTAAATGAACTCCAAATTTAAAAATTCCACTTGGGTTGGAAAGTAGACTCCACTAGATTTACAACGAGCTATCACATGCCCAATTTGGACACTGTGAAGGCCTCCAAAATCCTCCTGCAAAATGCACTATGTAGCGCGCGACGCATTGAGCCATCAAGCTAGAAATTCACCCAAACTCTTCAAATTTTCAAATCCAATTCTTGTGAGATATTTCTCAAGCTATATAAACCACTGGAGACAAGTTATTTTCACAAGTTTTCAAAGCAAAGAACAAATTGGAGTGTTGAAGGGTGAAAGTCTTGTTTTGAAGCCGAGGAGGTGAACTAACAGTGCACGCGGCACATACAAGGGGCGCGCGGCGCACTGGGCATCAATTGCCTTTGTATTTTTACATGCGCGCGATGCATAGAGAGCACGCGGCGCATTGGGCATGTGCGTGGCACATAGAACCCTAAGGCCAGAAAACAACATTCTCTCACCCAAATTCGCATCAAATTGCCTCATTTGCCTCCAAGTAAGTGTGTTAAAGCCTGCTCAATGATTTTTGGCTATGATGTTATGGTTTAAAAGCAAAAATATTGGTGTTTGAAAGGTGAAAGATTTAACCCTATGTCTACATCCAAAATTGCTCCATAGGGTTTTGAAAGAAGTGTTGGTGATATTGTTGGTGTTTGAACTATTTGTCCACTCTCATCGTGCTTTCATACTTGTCACAATATTACCACAGTCCTTATCCTATATTCATTATCCCATATCCCTAATACCATTTCATTCCCATGTTTTAAGTTCCCAAACCCTATTACTTACTCCCACATCTCTCTATCGACAAAGCCTAATGGTCATGACATGCAAGGATTGTTTCTTTGTCCTTGATTTCACTTGGCTCATATATATGTTCCCATTTCATTTTCACTCTTGTTCCTAATAAATTTCTCACATCACTACACTCATTCCTATTCACTTGTAAAATCTCCAAATTCCATAATTCCCAAAAGAGTGAAGTGTGACTGTTCTTCTATTCAAACTCATTTGACAGTCCTTTTCCACTGTGGTATTTCTTATAGTACTTTGGTATATATGTGATCATTTGGGCATCGAAACAAATACACCAATTTGCTCATTTCCCAACCAACCAAGCATACAGTTGACAAACACATTTCAGCACCATGTCAGAGACAGATTCAGCTTATGAGCAGGGGTATGAGCAGGACAGTGATTCATCAACCG
Source organism: Pinus albicaulis (assembly GCA_034641835.2). Taxonomy (NCBI): domain Eukaryota; kingdom Viridiplantae; phylum Streptophyta; class Pinopsida; order Pinales; family Pinaceae; genus Pinus; species Pinus albicaulis. The sequence goes on along the minus strand of CM076574.1, from coordinate 461,422,060 downwards.
CAGAGCTAAATGTGTCAAGGAGATCTCATAAAAGTGGTTGTTACATATCATAGAGGTGCCAGAGCCTTGTTTGCAACATCACGACGAGTACTATCTCCACCCAGGGTGGAAGGGGTCTCGTTAACTTCATCAGCAGCGTGAGTACTATCTCCACATGGTGTGGAATGGGTCTTGCCTTCGTCATCAACACACGCTCATAGAGTTGCGGCAAATTCGGGAAGACCGTGCATTGGCCCGGAAGAGACCAGGTGACATGACACTGGTTGATCGAGAGACCTGCCTCACGCATGTTAACATTCATCTGGAGAAGTTTTTGGCGAAGGCCAATAGAGACAAAGACATGCTCCATCATATGAAAAATCATTATTGGGCCCGTACTCACATTTGAAAAGCTAAAATGAAGATCCTGAAGGCAAGGTTGAGCAAAGCACTGAAACGGCGAAAAAGGCCTGATCTGCTTAGAATCTTGGTCAAGGCTTCCTTGGCTGAGCATGAAGCATGATTTTTTACCTTCACTCCAAATTTTAGAAAATTTGGAGAATTTTTTGTCATTTTGGAAAATTTTGGTCTCAAAACAGGTTTTTCCGCCCAACGCGTAGCGTGTCACGACGCGCGCTTATGATTGGAACACTTTCTGGGGGGAAAATTTGTATTTTTGGATTTTTCATGGTAATTTATGCATGCTCAGAAATGGCTGAAGCATTTCATCAAGTTCTGGATGATCAAAAGGGCCAAAAACACCATGAAAATCACCTTTCTGCCACCTTTTGCACCAGCAGGAAGTACTTTTGGGAGAATGAAGTTTTGGAGGGGAAAATGAGCTCCAAATTGAAACATTCCACTTGGGTTGGATAGCAGACATCCAGGGATTTCCAACAAGCTATCATGAGCTTTATTTTGATTCCAGGAAGTGCTCCAAAAGCAGGTCCAAAGGCGTGCGGAACATAGAGCTTTGGCGCGCGGCGCATAGAGGAAATTAGCCTATTTTTCACCTTCCATCTCAGAAATTCGGCCAGTTTGGACTAGTTTCACTTCTTGATGTAATTTTTGACCCAGATTGATGTAATTTGATAAAAATGATGTAATTTTGGCATGTATTTACTTGTTCTAGATGATTCATTCACAAAAAGGTGAAAATCAAGTGAATGAATCAGTTTCCTTCCTTTTAGAGGCAAGTTGTTTGGCTGCCTAGATTTTAGCTCCTTGTTTAGAATTGGTTCAAACTACTCCTAGAAGCATGAGCTCTACCCCTAGAGGCATGGGAAGGGGTTAGACTTGTATATTTATTGTATTTTCTGAGACACTTTCAGGGTTGGACTCTTGGGAAAAGTTTGGCACACTTTTGTACATATTTTCTGCATTTTGGCTAAGGAAAGATCAGAGGTTTTGCAGCACCTGTTGGGATTCTTGTGGCTTTCAGTTTTGATGGTGTGTTCTCTCAGTTATTTGTAAGTTCTTTAATGTTTAATGTATTCCATTCCCTTCTTTTGCTTCTGAAACTAAATGAATGAGTAAATGAGGTAGAATCCATTGATTCCAGTGCTCTGCCTTTAAATTTGTTTAGTTTTATATGTTTTCGCCAGTTTCAAGAGGATCCTTGTTCTCCCTTTCCCTCTTCAGCTCCTTGTCATTCTGATCCATCCATACACATAATCAAAAAGCATCAAGACTACTGCCTACCTTGCCCCAACTCGAATTCTGCAAAGATCTGGCCTCATCCCTAAACCCAAAATTGTTTTTCCCATTTTTCCAACAAAAACCCAAAAAATTTAAATCAAACCTTCCTATCTATTTAATAGCCTAAAATCAGTATCTATTATAGGTCATCTCAGCCCCTTTGAAGATCCTTTTCCGAGATAGACCCGGAGATAGCCCTCTCCTGTCCTCGTAGGGCTAGCTACGAGGCTGAGCGTGGTTTGATGTTGCCTTGAGTTTTACCTTATTTCAGCCTAAGGTAGATTCGAGCGCTAACATAGTGGTGACCATACTGGGGAGAACATGGTTTGCTTGTGGGTGTTATTTGTTTTATAAGCTACAGACGGAGTCTGAAGTCACGCCAGGTAGCCTTCGATCTGCTCTTGCTCTGCGAGTGCATAGTAGATAAACGCTGCTTCAGTCGATCTCCGGTCTAGCTTGTAATCGTAACACTTAACTTATAAATTGCCCGAGTACATGTATCAAGTTCAGATCTGATGGTTGATGGTGGAAAACGATCAGACATAAGAAGGCTGAAATCATTCACTTGGTGACTCCAATTCAAAGTCTGGAGGACTGACTCTTTCTCTGAGAAAATGGAAGGATCTTACAAAAAGTTCAGGTATCTAAAGTGGAATGGTATTCAGGATCTAATCTGCTTTCTTGTAAACTATTTCTTCGCCTTCTTGAAGCTTTCCTGAAGGTTTTTCAGAATTTGTTGTATGAGAAAGGTGATCAAAATCTTCACTCGACCCATTAAAAAAGTGTAAATGCTGAGTTTCCCTTTGATCCTGGTCTCCTTACTTTTCCCACATATTATGATGACTCTCTTCAGAGTGATGAGCCTAAAGAAACAAAACTGATCCCGCAGCTCTTGTATATACTCCTACACCTTTCATAGTCCCAGATCGGTACAAACCTCTTGTTTTACCTTCTGTTCTTCATGCTTTCCTTGCTAATTATGACCTATATCTACCAAGATTTGACGGTGAATGTAACAATGTCAACGCTGAGCAACATGTGCAGAATGTTGAGACTTTTCTAGACCTTTTTGAAGTTGATGAAGAGGATGTTAGTATTAGGCTTTTTGCTCTTTCTTTGAAAGGCCAAGTGAAGAGTTGGTTCAAAGCCCTGCCTGATGCGAGCATCTCAGATTTCCAGCAGTTTGTCAAAGTTTTCCTTGACAGGTGGGTGATCGGACAGAACATTTTCTTGATTATAGAAGAGTATAATCAGCTGAAAATAATGTTAGGGGAGACAGTACAACAATTTTCTGCTAGATTTAACCAAGTTTATTATTCGATGCCAGTTGATATAAGAACTTCTCCTAGATCTGCTCTCTTGCACTACCCAGGTGCCTTTGATCCAGAAATGGAGTTTCAGCTGAGAGAAAAGAATATTGCAACACTTGACGAGATGCAGAACAAGGCAGTGAATGTAGAGGCTCATTTTCTGATCCGAAGGGCAAGGTTGAAGGAAGAAGAGATGAAAAACATAGATCCGGAGAAATCGACATCTCTAGAGGTAAAGCTAGACATGTTGGTAAGTGCAGTAGAAGAGATGATGCAAAAGAACACCACAAGGAATGAGAATAATATTCAAGCCCATGACTTGCTGATTGAAGAAGAACAGGTTGCTGATCCAAAACATTTTGTTTCTTATCCCAGTTGTCATAGTGATTGCTTTATAGATCATCTTGAAGAAGAGAGAGTTGTTGATATGATATATATGTTTGATGATGTGTTCTATACCGATTAATTGCCTCAGTTTGATCAGTATGATGATGATTATGTTCTCCAAACAGAAGCTAATCTTGCAGACAAATCAACAGCTAGTTTGTGCGAGGAGGAAGTTCACTTTCAGCAGCTCGAGTACAGTGATCAACCGATGCATATCAGCTATGACAATGATGAGGAAAGTGCAGAAAATTTTGAAGTAAGTGAAGGATATTTGCCTTTTTGTTTTGACTCATTTCAGTTCATCAGAGACAACTACCATGCAATCAGAAATCAAATGTCAACAAGTCTTGATCTGGACCATCTTGAGCGCAATGAAAACCTTGTTCAAGACTTCTCATATTCAGATTTTCAGCCCTCGAAAGCCATTGATTGTCAAGTTGCAGATGAGGACATGGAAGCTGGTACATATGATCAAATGATACAAGGTGACTCCGTACCATTCTGTTTTGAATAATTTCAGTTTTTGAAGGGTAAATTGCATGGTAAATCTTCAAATGAGCAGCCTGTAAGAAATCAGCAATCTCTCAATGTTAATGTTGAGGGTGAGATAGATAGCAACATTCTTGAGCTGGTTGTTAATGAGAGATCTTCTTCTGAAATAATCAATGAAATCATTTTTGATACAAAACCCTCCCTAGCATCAGATTTGCAGCCATCCAATGCAATTGAAGGTCAGATTACAGATGAAGGTGTGGTAGCTGAAATATATGAGTTAATGATGCAAGAGAATTCTGTACCCTTTTGTTTCGAAGCATTTCAGTTTATAAAGAAGAATTTTCATAATGTCTTTAGAGAAAAAGATGAACAGCCGGTAGAATGTTATACAGTTTCAATGGATACATTGCAGCAGTCTTCTCAAGTTTTTGATGATCCCATTGCTCGTGTGCTGGATGAGGTTTGCTGTAAAATTTCTTCTCCATTGGCTAACCATGTGCCCGAAAAGAATGTTGATAATAATCTTGTTCAAAAGTTGCCTTCATTGTCTTGTCTAACAGATTTTTCATTACAAAGCTCATTTCAAGGTTTGCAGTCATATGAGGAGATTGATAAAGGAGGCTTTTGTTCAGTTTGGAATCAGCAACAGAGTTTGGTTATTCATGAATTTCAGGATCCTTTTGATAGCTTGCTGAATCACCAAAGACACACAGCACAGATATGAGGAAAGTCTTCATATCCAGCTATGAAGATTACTTGGACCAGAGCAGTGAGGTGTTAATGGAAATGAATAGCTATGTTTATGAAGATCCTTTCACAGTATTCTTGAAATCATCCAGTCAATTCATGCTTTGCAAGTTTATCAGCAGTCAGCTTGAGTTCAAATTTCCATGGGAGTTGCCTTTCGATTATTTCCTTTTCCTGCGTATCAGAAAGCATTTGGGAGGAAATAAAATAGCAGCCAGGATGCTTACATGGTTGCATTGGCTATTCCATTTCACTTGATCAGGTGGTGAAAAGAACAATTAGAGTAGGTTGATGAATAAGCTCTACTTTGAGCATCCTTCTAGTTTGTCAGTTATGTTTTAGTCATGTTATATTATGGTTTTTCAGTCTTAGTCAGAGTCAGTCTACATAATGTCAGTTTTCATGTTTTGATTCCATTGCCCAATGGATGAGGGCGCTGGTCTGCTCTCCCAAAGATCTGTCGTTCTTGGCACCTCCAAGGAGCTACCATCCCCATTGGAGCCAATGTTAGTGTCAACCTTTGCAGCTTTCCTTCAGTGATCAAACATGCTCTTACAAAGTGATTTTAAGGTGTCAAGGTCAAATTTTGTTATTTCAATGAGTCTTCAAGCAAAATTTGGTCACTAGGCATTAGGTCTAGGGTTTCTTTTCACTCTTTTCAAAGTTGTCCAAATGTCGGTGCATGTCACCATTCAGCTGAGTGTACCATCATTCAGAGGGTTTTCATCATCATTTCAAGTTCCATTGGGTCATTTTACAGCTTGTTCATGCTTCAGTTGTGCCTAGGTAAGGTCCATTTCCCTCTCCTAGGGTTTTGGAGGTAATTTCTCTTGGATGGTCAAATCATTAGAAAAACTTGTATCTTGATGTTCATACACCTTCCCCTATCATTAATGTACCTTATTAAACACTTCCCATCACTGAGATCCCCCAAATTCCTCATTTTTTCACAAACCCTAGTTTCTTGCCACAACTTGGCAATTTTCTAGGCTAGGCCTGTGTTTTGCCCTTTTGGACCCCTTCCCCTCACTCAATCTCTGAGATTAAACTTTCCCCTGCTTCCTAACATCCCTCCCTACTTCCCAAAATTTCCCCAAGAATTTAGAAGCCCCTTATCCCCTTCATTTCGTTTCATTTCGACAAAATCCCTTGTTTCACATATCGGGATAGGTTTCACTAAAATGATGTTTCAGAGCAATAAAAGATGAATTTTGGAAAAATGAGAGAGATTTTTGTACAAAACATGCCAAGGAAGAAAAAAATCCTTCACTTTTTACACAGGTGTAATGGTTTTGGAGAAATGTCAATAATACCGTTGCCTCAGGAGAATTGATGCACCTACAGGAAGTAGTGTTGGGAGATTTGATTTTTGACAAGGTAAATGAACTCCAAATTCCAAAATTACACTTGGGTTGGCAATTAGACTCCAACAGATTTCCAACGCGCTATCACATGCTAAATTTGGACATCGGGAAGTCCTCCAAACCTCCCGTCCACCAACTATGAAAGGCCATGCACCACTACAAAGAGCGTGCAAGATTGAGCCACTGCTTTCAGAAATTCACCCAAACTCTTCAAATTTTCAAATCTAATTCTTGTGAGATATTTCTAAAGCTATATTAACCATTGGAGACAATTTATTTTCACAATTTTTCAAAGCCAAGGTCGAATTGGAGTGTTGAAGGGCGAAAGTCTTGTTTTGAAGCCGTGAGAGGTGAATCGAGAAAGTGTTGCTACAAGACAGGAGGAATTTTACAACAGACTGGGCATTAGTTGCCGGGGCAGATGACACGCGCGTGATGCACACACAGGTGGCTGTTGGTACAGTGCCGCGCGGCACATAGAGCCCTAAGGCCAGAAAACTTCACTCCCTCACCCAAATTTGTGCCAAATCGCCTCATTTTCCTTCAAGTAAGTTATTCACGCCTGCTCATTGATTCATGGATATGCTATGGTGTTTCAAATGTGGAGAAAACAAGTGTTTTTTATGGTGAAATGTAAACCCTATATTCATTTAAAAATTCTCTCCATAGGGTTTGAGGAGTGATGATTGTCATTTGAAATTGGTGTCAAAAACTTGCATTTGCCAAAACACTCTTATGCCATTGTTATGTATGCTTTATCACTGCTATCACTATATCATTTTTCTCATTGCTATGACACTGTTATTATACCACAGTTCCATTGTTATCCCACTGTTTCAAATCCCTCATTACCTTTTCTCCCATGTGGTAAAACTCTAAATTTATCACTTGTTATCCGTTTCCTCCATTGACAAAATTTTAAATTGCCACAACATTCAAGGATGATGCCTTAGATTTCACTTACATTTTGTCATTTCACCCATTCCCATTCCCAAAAATCCTCACTATCACTATTTTCCTATATCACTTGTAAATAGCCCATATCCCTAAACCCCTCAAACAGTGGTTGTCCCCACACTTGACAGTACTTTATCACTGTGTTTTCTTCCCATAGCACTGTATTGCATATGTGACACATTTGGCATATACTGAACTCTTGTTTTTACCATACCTATATCAACATATATTTGTCATACTTTAGCATCATGTCAGAGACAGATTCACCTTATGAGCAGGGGTATGAGCAGGACAGTGTTTCATCAACCGCAGAGCTAAATGTGTCAAGGAGATCTCATAAAAGTGGCCGTTACATATCAGAGAGGCGCCAGAGCCTTGTTTGCAGCATCACGACGAGTACTATCTCCACCTGGGGTGGAAGGGGTCTCGTTAAATTCATCAGCAGTGTGAGTACTATCTCCACATGGTGTGGAAGGGGTCTCACCTTCATCATCAACACACGCTCATAGAGTTGCGGCAAATCCGGGAAGACCGTGCATTGGCCCGGAAGAGACCAGGTGACATGACACCGGCTGATCGAGAGACCTGCCTCACGCATGTCAAAATTCATCTGGAGAAGTTATTGGCGAAGGCCAATAGAGACAAAGACATGCTCCATCATATGAAAAATCATTATTGGGCCCGTACTCACGTTTGCAAAGCTAAATGAAGATCCTGAAGGCAAGGTTGAGCAAAGCACTGAAACGGTGAAAAAGGCCTGATCTGCTTAGAATATTGGCCAAGGCTTCCTTGGCTGAGCATGAGGCATGATGGGGGATCTTCGCTCCGAATTTCAGCAAATTTGGAGAATTTTTTGTCATTTTGGAAAATTTTGGTCTCAAAACAGGTTTTTCCGCCCAACGCGTAGCTCGTCACGACGCGCGCTTATGATTGGGACACTTTCTGGGGGAAAAATTTGTATTTTTGGATTTTTCATGGTAATTTATGCATGCTCAGAAATGGCTGAAGCATTTCATCAAGTTCTGGATGATCAAAAGGGCCAAAAACACCATGAAAATCACCTTTCTGCCACCTTTTGCACCAGCAGGAAGTACTTGTGGGAGAATGAAGTTTTGGAGGGGAAAATGAGCTCCAAATTGAGAAATTCCACCTGGTTTGGATAGCATAAATCTAGGTATTTCCAACAAGCTATCATGAGCTTGATTTTGATGATGGGAAGTGCTCCAAAAGCAGGTCCAAAGGCGCGCGGCGCATAGAGATTTTTGGTCAATTTTTCATCTTCCAGCTCAGAATTTCGGCCAGTTGGACCAGTTTTGATTGTGGATGTAATTTTTGAGTTATCTTGATGTAATTTTGTGGTTTTAATGTAACTTTGATTCACTTTTACCTATTCTAAATGATTCACTCCCAAAAAAGTGAAAATCAAGTGAAAGAATCAGTTTCCTTCCTTTTAGAGGCAAGTTGTTTGGCTGCCTAGATTTTAGCTCCTTGTTTAGAATTGGTTCAAACTGCTCCTAGAAGCATGAGCTCGACCCCTAGAGGCATGGAAAGGGGCTATAATTGTCTATTTATTGTATTTTCTTAGACACTTTCAGGGTTGGACTCTTGGGAAAAGTTTGGCACACTATTGTACATATTTTCTGCATTTTGGCTAAGGAAAGATCAGAGGTTTTGCAGCACCTGTTGGGATTCTTGTGGCTTTCAGTTTTGATGGTGTGTTCTCTCAGTTATTTGTAATTTCTTTAAATGTTTAATGTATGCCATTCCCTTCTTTTGCTTCTGAAACTAAATGAATGAGTAAATGAGGTAGAATCCATTGATTCCAGTGCTCTGCCTTTAAATTTGTTTAGTTTTATATGTTTTCGCCAGTTTCAAGAGGATCCTTGTTCTCCCTTGCCATCTTCAGCTCCTTGTCATTCTGATCCATCCATACACATAATCAAAAAGCATCAAGACTACTGCCTACCTTGCCCCAACTCGAATTCTGCAAAGATCTGGCCTCATCCCCGAACCCAAAATTGTTTTTCCCATTTTTCCAACAAAAACCCAAAAAATTTAAATCAAACCTTCCTATCTATTTACTAGCCTAAAATCAGTATCTATTATAGGTCATCTCATCCCCTTTGAAGATCCTTTTCCAAGATAGACCCGGAGAGAGCCCTCTCCTGTCCTCGTAGGGCTAGCTACGAGGCTGAGCGTGGTTTGATGTTGCCTTGAGTTTTACCTTATTTCAGCCTAAGGTAGATTCGAGCGCTAACACATTGGAATGTTGCCCAAATTCAGACATGCCTACAGATATAGGCCCATGTTTGGATGACAATATTTATGTAAGGTCACCGTACAGATGATGTGTAAAACAATCCTGAAATCGTAGCTCGGATGGATGAAACTAGATCTGGGGTCTTCTTATCTCGTTCACTCAATCATTCTAGTACAAGTCTAGCCATGCGAATATATGATTTGTCATCGAACATGGAGAGACATCATTTGATTACCAGCCAATGATGTGAGCTGTTAACAAACGCGAGAGAACCACCATTATTAATGGCCCTCAAGGTATTATAGTACATTTCGTAAGGCGTGAATAGATGATTTGATGTCGAATGCCAAACAAAATCTTTCGGTCAAAGGTCCGGAAGCGAGGATCTTGTCGATGCTGTAACAAGCCTCATGGTACTGGAATCTGATGTTTCTAGGTGAACTTCCTAGATATTGATTTGTTGTCGACAGGAAGTCACCTTATTGCAAAACAGTAGTTACTGATTTCGAAGACAAGGGTATGACTTGATATAGAAATTTTCAGGGATGACGGTCATGAAAATGAAGGTTTATGAGTATTGCAGATGGATGAGTTTTTAATCACTGGATGACTTCTCTTGAACATATCAGCGACACTGTGATGAGTTGGAAGCATTGACCCAAAACCGAAGTGAAAGTATGATGAACCATAGGTGTGAATGAACCATCAAGATGATTACCCAACTCAAACAATCACAGACATGGAGTGAAAGAAGTGTCATGTTCAAGAGCGACTTGCTACCAAAAAGAAACTTTACTTACTTTTCCAAAATTTTCCCTGGTCATTTGTCGACCAGTACCTCTTTATTTTTTAACAAGCTTGAGGAGGATAACATTTTATTGATCTATAATTCAACCCTTCGGGTGAATAAATTATCGCTATTTAATAATTTAATAATTCTAGCGATGAATGAAACTCAATTATTGCCATGATCGACAAGCCCATCGCTATTTCATGTTTTAACGAGCTTAACGACAGTGATAGCCCAATCCTTTTTCATATTTAGAGAGTCTGAAAAAGAGGACGAAAGAGAACTCCAAAAGTAATTTTTCGTAAATTTATCTCTCAGATCCAAAAAAGTGTAAAATAATATCTAAAAGAACCTCTTTGGTCATGTTTAACCAAGGTATTCCTTTTTCGTAAATAATCCATCTCAGTCCGGAAAAGGGTTAAATTTATACTGAGTAGATATCAATTCATTTATTTTAATGAGCTCGAAATGACAAGTGCTCGGAAATATTTTCATATTATTGGAGTCTGAAAAGAGCTGAAATAAGACTCCAGGGGTTCCTTTTTCATTGTTATCGAAGCTCGAAAAAGAGATAAAGTGTGCTTCAAATCATTTTTCATTTTTAACAAAGCTCAAAAAATAAGGAGAAGAAGTATGCTTTGTGGTCAAGTCATTCTTTTAATAAATCTTCACGACTAATATGTTCATCACTTGTATTTCCTGTTCATAAAAACATCAAATGGATTAAAAATGCCTGTTTCATAATAAAAATATAATAAAACTATAGTCATAGCAATAAATTTAACTTGCAAACAATTAAATGACTATAAAAAGCAGTTTCACTATTCATTTTTACCATTCCATAGTTACCATTTGATTTTGGAGCTCTAAACCTGATTTTTCCCCCAAACTTCAGTCATTGATTGCGGTCGTTTTTGTTGACGGATTTCGTCACCATTTGATCTAGGTAAGTGCCATGAACCTCCTATTTCTTTAAGTATTCATTTCATTCCCATTCCTTGCATTTTTTTAGGGTTTCGAGGCCCATAGGGTAAATTATGCCCAAAATGAGGGCAACGCATCCCTGAATGTCAAAACCTGCGTTGCATAGCAGGTACAGTGAAGGGTACCTGCATGTGCAACGCACTGTCTCAGCCCAGGGAGTGCGTTGGGTGCAGTTGAAGTTTTTTATTTTCTTGTTGTGTCCAAAATTTGCCTAGTTTTTTACAATGAATGGTATCTAATGGATCTTATGGTTGATTTTCAGGTTTCCATTAGATTATAATGATGATTACATGGAGAGAAAGAGAACATTAAGAACAATATATGATTGCCTTGAATGATCTAGGTATTGTAAGAGCCTTAAGAGATTTTGGGCTACTTAAGTACTTCAAATTGTCGGGAATGAGGTAGTTAGTAGAACTCTTGGAGTTCTTAGTTCAAGCATGGGATCCGGCGATAGAGGAATTTCACATAAAAAATCAAGTGTTGTCCATAACAGTTGAGGATGTGTTTTTCTCACAGGTTTGTCGAGGAGAGGTTTTCCCATTTCTCTCACAGGGTCTACCGTTGGAGGAGAGATAGTGAGGGATTATGTTATGCAGTATTTCTATCTAGGGTTAGAACCTAGCAAAGATGGAAAAATAAACATCCGGGATGTCAGGGATTTGCCTTTGAGAACCATCCTTTTCACGATTTCTAAACTTGTTGGGACCATTACACTCCATGTAGTGAACAAATCATATATGCAGTATGTGCTAGAGTGTTTAGAGTCAACAATATTCAACTGGTCTGAAGTTGTTCTATCTCAGATAAAGGAACAACTAAATAAAGCAAAGGGAGGAAGGAAGAAAATTTTCAGTTATGGATCCATCCTTATCTCCTTCGCTTTGGAACGGATTCCACTAATGCAGCCACAACATGTAACATTGGATATATCTAGTCCTAGAGATCCTCGAATGCAGAGATGGGTAGAACTCATGGGTCGACATGTAGTCCAATTGACCGTTGTGTTCTTGACTACATTATTCACCTAATTCTGATGACAGATCGTTGCCATCGATGAGGATTCATATGCAGGCGTCGACTTCCAAGGAGATCCAGATCTAGTATTACCATAAGGTGCTTAGTGGGGTGCAATGGGTAAGAATGATTCAACCATGTTTTTTTATTTTTATAAGTTTTATACAATGTTTTTGTGTTTTTATTTCTTTCCAAGACTAAACTAAATGTTTGATGTAATGCAGATATTGGTCACGTTCAACCAGTAGAGGAACCAGAGCGTGAAGCAGATGCGCCAGCAGAGAGGGTTGTCGGGAGAGTAGCCCTTCAGGACCTTAATATGGTTGAGACTTTAGCTAAGCTTTAGCAGCACATAGAGGGATTAACCTTCGAGATTCTGGATTTCCAGCTCGAACAGTTACCCATGCGACTGCAGCGACACACTATTGGGGTTCCTAACCATTGGATGCGGTTGCTCCGTAGGATTGCTAGATATATAGCATGTTACCACGAGCACCACTAGTTTAGTTGTGATATTTTTGCATACATTTTGAGGTCAGATGGTCTTGGGCACAAATTTTGTAAAAAACCTATAACTATATATCTATGTGTTTTCAGAGTTTTTCTTATGTTTAATGCACAATCCTATTCAATGATGTGAATTTTTTCTTTTCCTATGTTGCAAATGTCTATCTAAAACTTGATTAGCTAATGAATCAGTTAAAGTGTTCATATTTCTGGAAATGTGTTGATATTGAATGAAATCAAAATTTCTCTCCAAAAGTCGAACTCTTAGGAACAATCTAAGAAGTGTTGGATTTGTAACAGTATAAATACTAGTAAGTTGTAGTACCACAAGTTGTGAGTCTAACCTTATGATTATGAGGTTAATACCAAA